>CM054122.1:92684661-93364661 GCA_028751855.1 Ambrosia trifida | reverse complement strand
CATCACCCTAGGTTCATGGGTCGATGTGGTTGCCACAGGAGTATTCGGTGCCTCATTATCAGAGTTCCTATCCTTATCAACCGCGTCCGTACGAGTATCCCCAGCAGCAACAGCCACAACAGTGATCGTCATCATCTCAGCAACAAGAAGATCGAGGTTTGGGAAGCATCTTTGATATGATTGACTTCTATGAGCACATGGGGGAGTATTATGGTGGACCACATGGCCCATCTTACAGATGAGCACCCCCATATCTATTAGGTCATGTGTTTTTCCAACTTTAGTTTGTACTTTGTCTTTTATTTGCTTGTGTGTTTGGTTTTAGCATGTTTCGTGTTTGGTTACTATTAGGTGTTAGTTTGCATGGGTTGATAGTGATTGAGGTTGAACATGTTGAGTGGTGAAGGACTGAAAAGAATAAAAAACACCATACATTGGGGACAATGTATCCTAAGTGTGGGAATGGTGACCCAAGGATAGTTGAGGGGGAACACTTACATATTTGAGAGAAAAATTGAGAAATATTAAAAATTTTGAAAGAAAAACATGAATGGAAAAAAAAAATTTCTTGCAAGATGTCAACTTTTTCACTTAATCAGGCATGAAAGCTGCATTTTCAGTCGCTAACGAGTCCTTTTCCGAGTATGAAAAATGAGACCTTTGATCATGCTCATCACTTTAAGTTTCATGAGATTTTTTCTGACAAGTGTTTCTATATAAATTGGAAAGAGATGCCTAACTAGGGTAACATGCTTTTAGGAGTTGCATGTGTTACATGTTGGCAACTCATATCCCTACTTTTTGAGAATTTAAGCCTGCTAGATTGATATATATATATATATATATATATATATATATATATATATATATATATATATATATATATATATTCATATAGGGGAAAGTTAATTTGAGAACACATATATTTCGTGCGAACCGTGACAACGGCATCTAAAACCATTCAAATTCCAAATTTCTTTTTACACTTGTCTTTATTACTAAAATTCCATCTCAAAAACACAAATTACGCGTAAAAATTCAAACGTATACGGAAATAATTTGTTTTTACACATGTGTAAATTTGCTGTTTATACATGTGTAAACTGTTTCATTTACACATGTGTAAAAAGTTAATTTAAAAGTGTTTTTGCAAGAAAAGATGATTTATTTAGATAGAAAATTCATTTATTAATGTTGTATTTTTTATTATAATGGGATTTGTATTAAAAAAATTTGATTTTGATTGATTTTTGTACTTGTTCTCATGGTTCTCACAATATTTAGCGTTCTCAAGATAACCCTCCCCTATTCATATATATATATATATATATATATATATATATATATATATATATATATATATATATTCAACTGCTGAGAGTATGCCAAATGTTTCCTTGTTGCAGAATTTGTATAATTTGATACATGTTAAGGTTGTAGATAGAACCTGCACATAGATGAGAAAGGCAAATTAGGAATCTCATTGTTATATTTGAAACCTTGTGATTTTGTTATGTTGACCCGTTTACCAAAATCACCCTTAGTAGCCCATGTTGAGCCTATACCCTTTCGTTTGTTAAACCTATAAACTTACCCAAATCGACTGTTAGCCTTTGTGTAATAAATTGATAACATCCATTATGTTTGTATTATGTTTATGTGTTTGAGTTATGTTAAATTTGTGAAGAAAATGAAAAAAAAAAGAAAGAACAGGAAAAAAATAGAAGTATGTGTTATGGGTCAAATATGCCCAAAGTTGTGTGATTGTTGCGTTATTGTGCTTAGTGAATAAGGATAGTCATTTCTTCGTGTTGAAACCTTTGTTTTCGAACCAATTGTTAGCCAAATCATTCCTACCTTTACCCTAATCCCAAAACCCGTAATACCTTTCGATGTGTGCATAGTTTACAACTTCTGTGTGATTGTTATACAAACCTATGATAACAGGGTTGCATTCTTGGTTTGTTGAGCGAAATATACTAGCACATTACAAGCTAGTCCAAAAATAAATCGAGAGGAGCGATCATTGTGAGGGGTGTGTATTGTATGTGTATGATTATAAGCATGTTAGGATTAGTTAGGGAAGTCTTGATTTTCAAAATGTCCTACACTTGCTTGTCAGTCTGTCAATCTCGATTGTGTAAGTCAATAGTATGGGCATAATTCGGGGCCTTGAAGATTAGTAACGATAAGGGAATTGGAAGAGGCTTGTTAGCAAAGCGAGTCGTGTTTTGTGATGGTTTGATTGGGGACAATCAAAGGTAAGTGTGGGAATGTGATGATTGGGTTAATCAATGATTAGTAATATACTCAATTATGTGTTTCTGGTGTGTTTGTGATGATTAATTGTAATGAATGAGATAACTACGCAAGATTGGATTGATTCAGGTTTAATGGTGAAAATTGGAAGAAAGTAGCCGAAAACATGAAACGTAGTGCCCAAAGGTGAAGACTTTAAGGATTAGAGGTGTTCGGGAGCCCATTGGAAGTGAATTGGATGTTTAGAAGGATGTTTGGATGAAAATGATGATGTTTGGATAGAAGAATTAAATATTGGTGATCTTTGGATGAGGTTACAAAGATGAAGATCAAAGAAAACAAGAAGTCGCATTTCGCGTCGTAGCCTACGTTTGTTTCCCGTAGGCTACAGTTGGTTAAATGGAGTCAAGGAGATCATGGCCGAAAGATGGAGGCGTAGGCTACGGGTTCGATCCATAAGGCACGACTGCCAAGAAACAAAGGAGCCGAGATAGTGAGCCGTAACCTACGACATAGTGCTGTAGTCTACGGCGGGTTCGAGTTAAGTTAGTAAGGTTGTTGATTTTGGATTATAAAAGATATTTCTTGAAACCCTAACTTCTTCGGCCGTCTAGGAACGAAATTTATCCATCTCTAGGAGCTTTTTTAGAAGAAAAAAAAAACCACAATCATCATCCTTAATTCATCCTTTCGGTTTGTAGTAACATGTTCTGGTTTAATATTCCAACTTTTGATTTGTTTCTTGTTACCATGAGCGGCTAAACACTATTATAACCACCTCTGGGTGCACAGTTCGTTTATGAAACACTTTAACTTGTTTGATTTGGTATTTGGATTTTTTTCATTAGTTTGAAGAATATTTGTTATTTTAATCATTTAAACGAGTCACGTGTGTTTCAATTGCTTATCATTGTATCATTCACATTCGGTTTTCTTGCATCGTAAGCTGTTTGATTATTATGGGGGGGGGGGGGGGGGTAATTGATACATGTGGGTTGGTAATTGAATTGTACATGTTATTATTAAAAAAAATGTGTTCGGTTATCACTTGATTTAAAATCATTCAACAAACCTATCATTTAACCAGGTATGGGTGAATCATTGAACCGAAAGCTCAGAGGGGGTTACTTCTTTTCCATTATTGTCACAACTTCTTAAATCCAATTTCCTGAATTTCAAACAATTAGGTTTTAATGTTATTAGATAATTTACAAAACTACTATTTCTACAAATTCCCTATGGAGACGACTCACTTGCAATATACTATATTTTAGCTTATTTTTGACCGACCCAACAACGTCGATCATGACCCATGTCCTATAGATTTTACCTTAGTGGTCAATTGGGGGACGATTTTTCTCCGAATTGGTGATTTGGTGAGTTGGACTTCACAGTGGGCAGCTATTCGTCCAATGCCAACTCACTGATAGTTTAATTGATATCTAGTTCGCCGTTGAAAAAAATAAGATTTAGAAGTCTCCCTATAGTTGTATTCATGCGTACAGGAGAGTAAGTGTCACACCCCGACTTAGGTGGGCCTAGACGGAATTCCAAATTGCTACCAAACATCTCGTAATGCAAGCAAACAGCGGAAGTAATACAAATGACTAATCTTCTATATTATATAAATGAAAGCTAATGAGGGACACATGGCACCTTATGGGGGCTTCCTTTAAGTTTTTCCCGCTCATTTTATCGGGTCAATTAAATGGGTCATGGATACTCCATCTACTATTAAATTGTTTTTTCTCTCTCATGTGTATGGCACATGCACTTTCCCCATGATTTTTAAACTTTAGTAACTTTTTTAAACAACATTTTTTTTGAAAAAAAAATACACCAAATTAATGAGCGTTTTATTATCTTTCCAACGAGTACCATAGTGCTATACGAAAAATGAAAAAAATGAGCGTTTATTACTAATGGGTCTGCTCTGAAACAAACTTCTGATGACAACATCTGTTGAGTGCAAACCACTGCTGTCATCAGAAGTTTGTTTCATCATTTGTTGCTTACTTCATCCGTGGATAATCATCAGCTGTTTCATTCATCAGTGGTTTCCGATTCATCAATGGTTTCCAATCAGCTCTGTCATTTATCAGTGGTTACCAAAGGCAGAAGCACAACCACCAATGAATAAATTTCCAGCTTTAGTTGGATTTAGTCTTCCCGTGTTTTAACACAGGATTTCAGCTAGTCTTTTATAAATATCTAGTTACATATATAGCAATGTACAATCTCTATCACAAGTATTCTAGGTAATAACTAAGGTTCTCGCTTGCCTTCTGGTTCGTCCGTCGGGGATACTCTGAGTTGCAGCTGCATAATCCTCGAACCTCCAGAACAGGTACCTGAACACATGCTTAAAATAGTTTTGGGTCAACAATAATGTTGGTGAGTCTGTGCGTGTGTTTAATTAGTTCTAAAATAAGGTTTATCGTCTCAAAACAAGTTATTATTCAAAAAGCAAGTTTAATAAGTTAAAAACAGGTTTACACGTGGTGATGTACAAGCCACACCTCAATCCTAACACTGGATCCATCTGCTCCCATTATGGACTCCCTTGGCAAAATACATGACACATACTTCAGTGGAGGGTTTCCCGGGCTTCCGGGTCCACTGCGTGCAGGGGATTCCCCAAGTAGCGCTACCCACATATTAGGCGGCCCGATCTCCCATTGGGTTAATGAGTGTGACGGTTTGGTTATCAGGAGCACTTCTTGTCACATCACTGGTTCTTCATATTCTACTGGTTTTTCCCTGGAAGCATGTATTCACCCCAAAACAGTTAAAAAGTACAAAAATAGGGGGATGGTTCACGGAACTCACCTGGAAGAAGTGCGCATGGATATTTTAAATAACAAGGCGTCTGACGTCCGGTATTGGTACTCTCCTGGTCAAATCCTAAGTCGACAACCATTATTAGTATTTGGTTTTAATTACAAGGGTTATGCGTGGGGACGAGCTCGAGCGTGTGGTTTTTGTATTAATATATCCTCGTGTACGAAACCTCAGGTGCCACATCTTATGGTCATACTTCATAACTTAGTTCATGTCTTAGTCTATCAAGTGTCCAGATCCATGTTCCGAAGTCGAGGTGATGCTTATTACTATATCTAGTTATTACGCATAATATGTGTTAATTATACTTATGTCCGCACCTTATGTCTCAAATCCATATCATTATCTATTCTTATGTATGTTTATATCTTACCTTAAGTAAGTTGTAATATATCGCTAATCTTAGTCGTCAAGTTCATAACCTAAGTATCAAGTGTTCAAACCATGTCCAAATGTCTGAGGTATTAGTAACAAAGTTTCTATAGCTCTAAATGTGTTCCAAGTTCATGTGTCACATCCAAGTCTTGTATGTCGGTGTTCAAGGAGTCGAGTAACGTTTAATCCATATGTTTGCCTTATGTCCTCTTATCCATGTATCCAATTCAAGTTGTAGGCGTCTAGGTCCCATTCTTCCATTCCGAGTCTAAAAGTGTCGAGGTCTAAAGTCTTGGGTCCTAAATTCATGTCATAACTATGTTCGAGTTGTTATCCTATTGTTATTAGGTCCCAATTCATACGACTAATCCAAGTGTCCGAGTTATCACGTGTCATACGTATTGTCTAGGCTCGCATAAGCTCGTCAAGTCCCACACGCAAAGTTATAAATAATTAGTTTATAAATAAATATAATTATCGGTTTATTAGGTTCGGTTATACCTCACGTCTTGGGCTATGGTTCGTGTTGACCGGGTCTGACCCGGTTGACTAACGTTGACCGACGTTGACCATGTTGACTTCTGTTGACCAAGGTTTGACTGTTGACCCGTCTCTTTTGACCCGAACCACTGACTCGAAGCCTTGACTGACTCAGCTTCTTCCTGGTGTCCCCTGTACCGTAACCACCAAATGCTCATCACTATAGCCATCCACCACTCGACCACCACCGCTGACCTTTTGTCGTAACCCACCGAGACCATCATCGGAAACCCTTAACATCGCCATCATCTTCTCAATCAGGATTCATAGATCGGGCATCAATAGAAGTGGGTTGGTTTGAAGTTTTACCTCTGTTTCAATTGGAGACGAAGGTGCCGCCGCTGCTGCCGCTGTGGACCACCGTCCTACTCCCCTTTCCTTCTGCTTGGCTCTCTCTCTTCCTCTTCCGCTTATCTGCCACGGCTCCCATTCTCTCTCTCTCTCTCTCTCTCTTCTCGTCTCTTTCTCTCTGTTTCTCTCTCCACGTCTCTCTCTCTAGATCTGAGAAGGTGTGTGTAAGAGGTGAGGGTCGTGTGGGGTGGGAGGAGTGGTGCCGTCGGAGTCCCACCGTGCTCCGCCGTGGATGCCGGAGCTCCACCGGAGGCGGCAGCAAGGAGCCGCCGGCTCCTCCTCTCTCTTCTTGATTTCTGGTAAGTGTGTGTGTGTAAATAGATGAGGAGAGACATATGTGAGGGTGGGTTTTATAATAAGTGTGAGGTGTGTTGTGTGATTAACACATGGGTGGGCACATGGCACCTTAGAATGGTGCCATGTGTCCCGAGTGGTGAGTAAGCAAGGGGCACGGGCCGGGTTCGTTAATGCGTTTAAATTCGGTCTCGCAACGCGTTACATAATAATATTTTATTTATAATGGTTCAGTTTTTAGTTTCGCACACTATCGTCTTGTTTATTACTGATCTCTATTAAAATAATCGCGAATAATTTTTGGGATTTATACCGGGTTGTTACAGTAAGGATATGTAAATATTTCTTCTTGTATAGAAAATTACCAAAGTACTTATTTTTTACCTACTTTTTTTATTTATTTCAAATACATACATTTGGAGTTTTAGCCTTAACCAAACTAACCACTCCTATTTCCTTCTATCAAAAGCATTACAATATAGGGGTTAGGTTATTCTACAAAAGCTATAAAAAATGAGAAGGGTGAGAAGCCACTAGAAAATGACATGTATCCAAAGGATTAACAAGTGGGAGGGGTAATTTTGTCAAAAACATATGAACATGCAAGTCACATGCCATTTCCACCTTCATTTTTTAAATGCCCCTAACTTTTTTATACGTCATCCGTTTTTAAAAAAAATTATACCATAAAATTGAGCGTCTTTTTATTTTTAATATAAGTACCATATTGCTATACTTTTGAAAAAAAAAATTCAAAACCCACTTGCATAACACACAATGGAATGTAAAACACAATGGAATGTAAAACACAATGAACACCAATTAAATATAGGGTATAAAACACAATCAAGAGTCTAGTAAAACACAATGGACGACATATATACTAAAGACACAATGAATAGAAGATTAAAACATAATGAATACTTTTGAAAAAAAAAGTTGAAAACCCAGTTGCGTAAGACACAATGGATGACATACGAAAGACACGATGAACAGAAAACTAAAATACGATGAATACTTTTGAAAAAAAAAAGTTAAAAACCCAAATGTGTAAAACACAATGAACGACATATAAAAGACACAATGAACAGAAGACTAAAACACAATGAATAATATACTCTACACAATGAACAACATAATAAAACACAATGTACACCTAAATACAAAACTTATTTGCGTAAAACACAATTAAAAGCATACTAAAAACACAATGGACAAAGTTAAATCATGTGTAGACTAAAAAAACATAAATAACATATTTATAAAGCACACATGCATATTATAACACAATGAACGAGCAGAAAGACACAACGGAGAAGAAAACCCATTTAGCACAATTTTTTTTTTCAATTTTAATGTAGCAATGTGGTACTCATATTAAAGATAAAAAAACGCTCGTTAATATGGTGAAATTTTTTTGAAAAAAAAAATGCCGTATGAAAAAGTTATAGACGTTTTAAAATGATGGGGGGAATTGACATGTGCATAGCATGTGGAGAGAGAAACTCAACAAATGTGGTTTTCCTTTTATGTCATTCCTCTAATTTATTATTTATTCTTTTCAAACAAACTAATCTCAACTTTTCAAATATATGATCAATGGATCACAATCATTCTCACCCTTCCTAGAAAAAAATGTCTTGTGTATTTGATTCTAACCCTACAATATAGCTCTACTGGATTAAAACACTAGGATACAGTTGTGGTAAAACGAGCCGACAAAGCCTACACATTATATTGGTGAAAAGTGTCGGCTATGCCGACGGAATCCACCGTTTGGTGAATTTTGCCTTCTTATCCCGATTTTGGTTACTTTGGTATACGAAAAATTCATAGAAAGCATTATGGTTAAAATTAATGTTTTTTGTAATTTTCACTTTTATAAATTTTTTTTTTTAACGATCAACTAAAGTATTGCCGGGTACACTGTCGCGGCCCTCAATGGCCGAAAGGGCCCCAGACGGCCTCTAGTCCGTACGGACAGAGCCCTTCGGCCCACCCGTCTCTTGTTCCAGGGAAAACCCGGCCCACAAACCCGCCCGAAGGCACGACGGTAGTGAACCGGTAAAACCTGGAGGGATCAGGAGTCGAACCCATGACCACAAGGGTCAAGGGTCTCTCCATCACTTCCCAACCACCTACCCCACCACAAGGGTGGGGGTATCCATCACATGCCTCCCGTGGGAATCGAACCCGGCTCCCCCAAAGAGAGAACCGACCCTTTTACCACTAGGCCACATGATCAGGATTTTTTATAAATTTTAATATAGTTTTTATCCGTGTTATTTAAACTGAATAAGCTTATACACTAGACTATATTTTTTCAGAACCGCTAGATCAACCGCCAACGCACACATCGAAAAACCCCGCACGATACGGGTTTGATAGGACTCACATATGCTACGGGCGCTTTCAAGTGAGATTTAGTGAGTCCTCTCATGATTATAGATAATTAAAGTTTCCTTTTGGAGAGCGTAGAAACCGGGTATCGAACACTTAATCCATCTAACATTTTACGAGAATCATTATTCGTTGGCCTACCATAGGATCGATCTATTATTGTCAATATTGTAATGGAATTATTCACATCGTTCTAGAAGTAGTGGTTAACATGGTAGCTACTATATTGATAGATACAAAAAAAAATAAAAAAAATAGGAAAATAGTATCGGGAAAACGATTTGACATATTACAAAATATATAATGATAATGACGTATTTCTTTTTTTATGCAATTATCACGGATAAGATAGATTTATATTCATCAGATTTTGGTTTTTTTATCTTGGTTAGGTGGTTAATCATTGCTAAAAGCACTATACATTTTATGAATATAAAATTTTTAAGTCATTTATTTATTAGTGCTGGATTAAATAAGATTGTAATATTATGGATCGTTATAATTCAAACCCTTAAAAGTTATTTTCACCTCTTAAAGCGTTGCACCATAGTTATGACGCAACGCTTTGGGCCGTGCAAATTCTGAATATAGCTCATTATATGTTTAATACGTTTGATATTATATTATTTGTTATCGTTTTACATATAAATATTTACAATTTTATCCACAATATACAAGATTTCATATATATTTATTGATATGATTTCTTTAAATAGGTGTTTCCTTCAATATCTATTATCAAACATATCAGTTTCAAGATATGTTTGTGTCTAAGGCCGTGTACATTGGGGCATTAAAGTCACAAGACATATTAAAAGGTGTTGCACATTACTCACTTCTTTTGTTAGGGCGCTAAAGAGTTTATTTATTAATATGTTAACTAAATGTTAAAAGATTAAATAAATTTGTATTTTCTTTTTTAAACCAAAACCATTAAAAGTTATGGATTTCATGTGAAGTTAAAGCAATTTCTTAGGGTAAAGTAAGTGAAATGGAGAAAAATAGATGATATGACATTTAGGTGGAATTAAGGAGAATTAAAGTATACCCATGGCCTATACTTTATTTATGAAATTGATGGAAAGTAAGACATCAATTAACTCACCTATTAGTGATTTTTTTTTAACAGTGACTTTCTTTAACAGTGTGGCAGAGATTATCACACTCTAATCAACCACGCGTCCGGACTCTATTACCTGAACCGGGTCCAAGCTGGTACGGTGGGGACTACGACGTTCGCCTGGAAACCGTACTGCCTCCACACGAGTTTCCTCGTTGTAGTAACAGTCGGATGAAAACTGGGTCAGCTCATATTCAAATCTACGCAACTAATGGCTCACAAGTTTTCCTCTTCATTGCCTACGTGTCTCCAAATGTAGCTAGTGAGGATCGAACCCAAGCCTTCCAAAGAAAACTTGGGTCGCCTACCAACTGAGCTGCAAGTGGAAGACTTACCTATTAGTGATTAGTATGATGTTTACAACTTGTATAAATTTATTATATTATTTTACACGTACCATAACATAATATATATATATATATATATATAGGGTAGAGATCCTAAGAGAACCAACCCCTATTTGAGAACTGAGAGAACCATTCTGAGCCACACATTTCATATAAAGGCAAAAAAAAAAAAAAAAAAACAAATTTTTTTTTTCTTTAATCGCACATTTTTATGCAAGGAAAATTTTTTTTTTTATTTTTTTTGAATTTTTTTTTCATTTATACATATGTGTATATGACAATTATACATATGTGTATATAGCAATTATACATATGTGTATATAGCATTTTTCAGCTATACATATGTGTATATTTCAGTTATACATATGTGTATATAGCATTATACATATGTGTATAATGCAATTATACACATGTGTATACTGAAAAAAAAATACAAAAAAAATTAAAAAAAAAAATTTCCTTACATATAAAGCAGCGATTTTTGCAAAAAAAAAAAAAAAAAAAAAAAAAAAAATTTTGCCTTAGAGAAATGTGTGGCCCAGAATGGTTCTCTAGTTCTCAATTTGGGAAAAGGTTCTCATTTGAACCAAATCCTATATATATATATATATATATATATATATATATATATGGTTAGGATAAAATAAGAACTTATGTGAGTTGTGAAAACAAGAGAACCCATCTGGACCATTGATCTTGATGAATGTTGATCCAATGGTTGAGATCAAAGAATGAGACTTTTTGTCTTGACATGTTTATTAACTTTTTATTAGTATTTTTTTAATATAATAAAGTACATTAAGAGTATTTGGGTAAAAAATCATGGGAGAGAAAAAATTAATATAATATCATGTTAATTTTTTATTCCATTATTGAAAGAATCATATTTTTTAAACTTTATTTTATTTTTTTAATTAATTTAATTTTTTAAAACAAAAAAATCAAATATGAGCAACCCAACCTGGTCGAGAATACACTGAAGGCTCCTTGTGATCGGTATAAACGACACATCAGGTACCGTACAAGATATATCTTTAGACTTCAGAATCACACCGAACCACCCCTGGTACCATGACATTTGCGATGTAGTCCTCCACACAGACTCTATGCTGACAAAAATACAAACGATAGCCTTCTCGCGCAGTGCCGACACACGACCGAGAGCCAGAACAGAAAAACCACGATAAGTAACGAAATCGCTTGTACCCACAAGCAAGAATAGGATAAGATTAGCAAATGCGGTTCATCGGACCCATGAACCCCCGAAGATACGTTAGCGCAATCGAAAGGTGTGACCAAAACTCAAATGGCCAAAACAAGTTCGAAAGAAAACCGTCAATCATGACACACTATAGCCTAAGCTCTAGGTATAGTCCATAAACAAAACACAACAAACACGCAAATCCAACGACACAAGAATCAATAAAAAATCCAAAACGTGACACTCAAGAAAAGAAAACGTACCGGTATCATCCTCAAGGTCCTGTCGGGCTTCACCACCACCAATCATGAAGACATGCGCGTTCTGGTCGCCACCACCGTTGCCTCCACCACATGCATTTGTACCCCGAACCAACCGTAGACAGTTCCACCTGAAGTGTCTTGTCTCGCCACAATCGTAACACTACTAATTCCCCTGAGTATCAGCCCGAACCTGCCCTGGCTGAAGAGTGACCCTACAATCCTTAGCAACATGTCCCACCATTTTGCATCTATTACAACGAAACCCAAACCAACGACCACGATGATAAAATCCACCCTTCTTGCCTATGACCAGATGATGAACCCACTTCGTCAAACTTCCTCTTGTTATTCCCTGGAGTCTCCACAGTAGCATCCCTGGGTGGCAAAACACCCTCACTAACCTTCATGTTAGTCAACTTGTGAGCCGAGCGGATAGTAGCTAACAAGGTAGTATGATCATCCGCGACTACAAGTCCCGAAATCTCCGATACCAAAACAGCGACAAAGAACTCAATCCTCTTAAAATCCGGAGTCGACGGTTCCGAACACATGAGCGCCAACTCATGATACCTAGTAGTGTACGACTCTATCTTTGACCCCACCATCCGATGATTCCACAACTCATGATCCAACCTCTTGATCTCGCCCCTAGGACAGTATGTAACATCACACAATTTTATATATATATATATATAGAACTCCCTCGTTTATTCATCCGATTCATGTTTACATTATCTTTCCCATCCATTTTAATAATTTTTTTGTTTAAATAATGACTTATAATCAATATTAAATTGGATTTTATTAAAAATTCTGATTTAAAAACGTTAAAAAAATGTTTGCCTGAGCTAGGATTCGAACCCGAGTCCCTGGCGGGCTAAATCTTAACCACGCCACACAAACCTCTACACCATTTGGTGTTTTGTGATGTTAATTAAAACCAATTAAACTTAAACCCTTTCAAGGTCCCTTAGTCAAACCTGAAAAGTCAAACGTAGTCTCTTAGTCAAGTCAAGTCAAAGTGTTAGTAAATATGGTCTCCTAGTCAAGTCAAAGTGTTTGTAAATATGGTCTTCTAGTTAAGTCAAAGTTGTTCCTAAATTCTAGCCTAGAAAAAGTAGTCCCTAATTACAACTCCAATTTCTACACTATAAATACAATAGCCTACCATTCAAGTCTTTATAACATTCAATAAAAAAAAACATTATTATCCCATCTCCCACATACTAAAGTTTTCATCCATCATTGACTCCTCTAGCTAGTTCCGAGTTTTCCAAGGCATTATTACTAAGTGTTTGCATGCTCAATAAAACGCACGAACTCATTATGCACCTAAGGTGAGTTTTACATAGCCCCTTTTCTATTTCACTACTTTTGGGGTAAAACATGTTACAACATTCTATATACAATTCAATCATAAAGTGTCTATGTGTTATTCTATATTGCATTATGTTTTAAACATGACTAGGGTAAGCACAATATTCTAGCATAATCATTAACATTGATCAGCCGACGGTATACAATGATAGATCTATTGGACTGACAATCCCACCCGGATACGTGTACCTCCTACATAGGTAGCGTGGGTGATTGTTATCGCATAACATAATCGAGTGAACCATGAGCGTATGGGATGGACCACAATATTCTAGTCACAAGGGTTGATTATGCACTCGATTTACCTGCTAGTATGTTTTCACATATGGACTAGACTTGCCATGACACTTGAATTGTACAAGTTTTATTCAATTATCAAAACCTATGTAATTCTCACCAACTTTTGTTGACCCAAAATATTTTCAAACTTAACATGTTTCAGGTTATAGCTTGCTCGAAGATTAGAGTTAATGCTTGAAGACGCGTAGCTAGTATTTTTTTTTTATCTTGATGTACAAATTCTTAGAACAATTGTATGTAATTTATTTAAATCATATATTGAAACTTATTATTTACCATGAGCTACTGAACAATCACCAATACGTGACATCCCGATGTTTCCGCCATCGGTTGGGGTGTTACAGATTGGTATCAGAGCCATGGTTATAGGGAATTAGGTTATTGGAAAAATAATCTAGTCTATAACCATAGGATTATAACCAGTACTTGCTCCTTTTACTTGCAACTCTACTTGTTTCTATTCTCTACCTCTATCCTACTTCTTATCCCTACTTTAGTCCATACAAGATGTTTGCTCTCCATAACTGGAACAAAATTCTTAGATCCTTGTAGATGTAATTGTGCGACTAGTGCTTTGGATTGTTCAATAAACATGTTTTGATGAATGTCGAAGGTGCGAAGGAAGACTTTAGATGGTACGAAGGAAGATCAAAAGGTGCGAAGGAGGAAGTGTTGGACGAATGTGAATATTGTTTATTGTATAGCTTGGTTCGACCAGACAGTTTGGGCGAACCTGCACATTCGCACAAACCATTTGGGCGAATGTGCAGTCTATAAATAGTCAAGCTTGATTTTTGAATGTAACTTTTTGTCATATTATTCCCTCCACTTTCTGATATTCTCTCTAGAAGTTTATTTAGCTCTTTTCACGTTCTTACCCTGTTTGTATCCATCTTTAAACGTGTAATCGAGTTTATAATTAATGAAAAGCTTTTGAAAATGATGATTTACTTGTTTTGATCTGTTTGACTATTATTTTGTGATTGTTTTAGGGATTCCGCACCTAAAACTAACTTGTTTGATCATTCTTTGTTGTTATACGATCCATTCATACGCATACAATCCTAACCTGAAATACCTTATAAATCTCGTCGAAGCTCTATATTCTAATAACGAACACGTGCAATCTGGAAGGGTGAACGCCTGTATTCTGAGTTTTCTATCTAGGACTGGCATTGCGCATAAATCCCAATCAGACGAGGGACTCGGATGCCTACCTGGGATTTCTCGGGATGAGTGTCACTTATAGGCTAAAGCATGTCTTCACTATGTTATTAGAATCTAGAAGCTTTGATAAGTCAACGTTTTCGTTTATTCGTTTTAATTAATGAATAAATGATTACACTCACTTTCCTTAAAACTAAGCTCTAAAATCTCAAAATTTTACAGCTTAAATCAATCCCATTTCCTAATCATATATGGATTTCACAATCACATTTCACCTTACCATCTTAGCCACTTTTTAAATATTCAACACCCTACCCAAATCATATTATTTCATTTCTCCACATGTTACTTATTTTTAAAAACTATAACCTCATACCTTAGCACAAACTAAAGATTTCTAAATCTTGTTGTATTTTCATTACCTAGTAACTTTACAAAATACATATTTTTGTTATAATATATCCTCAAACTTAATTTCTAAATCCAAATGTTTATTCATTAGCATAACAAAGGATTTTTGGTATAATGTCACCTTGATCTATAAAACCTAACGTCGTGTTTAAAATCTTGGACTAAACTAAAATATTCTGATCTAAAACCATTTAGTTTGTACTATTTAGCAACTTTTGTTTTATATAAGAAACCAGTTTTAAAAAAGAAAAATGATAAGATCTTTCCATCCTCATGAACAAAATTTAATCTCCATTGCCACCTAATTATTTTCAACTTGTTCGAACTTTTACAATTTTTGGTATTTATCACAATCATGTTTTCTCATACGCTAGATTCTAACCTTTGATCCAAACCCCACGATTTACACTGCTACATAATCTCCTTACTATAAAATAAACTCTTTATCAACTATCTTCACATTTAGTATCTCTCACAACCTTGATTCTGCTTCAAGATTTTTCATCATCCTCTCAAGAACTAAATTCATATCCTTCACCTTCTCACACATGAGCTAGTTACCCATGATAACCAAACTATTGAAACTTGATTGTGTGTTGCATCAAACATAATCCTTAGTTATACATGAGGATTAGACTATCTACCATATTTGAACATTTGAAACTAGAATTCATGGAATATAAACTATTTGCTATAGACACACCTAGAGTCATTAACCTTGTCTAGGGCAACTATATTACAACTCGTATGCTATACTTGATACTTGATTGCTTACATGTACATATTATCAATTTTCAATTCATGTGTGTAATAATTGGTACACTTAATCAAACAACTGGTAGAGGATGAAGTACTTGCTCAACAGTTAGTAGAGTACCTAACAACCTGCTCAACGATTGGTAGAGGTCATCATGCCTGCTCAACAGTCGGTAGAGGTTCTAATAACCTGCTCAACGACTGGTAGAGGCTATCGCACCTACTCAACAATCGGTAAAGGTTCCTACTCACTGACTGGTAGAGGTCTTTTCCTGCTCAACAGTTGGACTCATTTTTGGATACATCATACATGTAATTTGATACAAAGATTTATTAGACTCATTGATACAAAGATTCAATCACAAGGTTATTTTTCATTTCTTACATATGTGTTTAGAGTCATAGAAGGACACAAAACCCTAATGTAAGGTAAATTGGTGATTGCGGTCCGGAACGTAATCATGAATTTACAGGTATGTTAAGGTAGTGTGGAATTCTATCAAGGTTTTCGGTAGATAATCAATTATAAACTCTAGTTGCCTGGTAGTTCATTTAGTCTTTCTATAGTCAATCAACTCATGCATTTCTTCCCTAACACTTAAGTTTAGTGTTTTGCTAGATTCTTATTCTCCTTGCTATTTCAAACGAACCTAATCCAATCCTTAAAACTCACACATATCAAACCTTTTATCCAAATTATTCGAAACAGATTATTCTATTACCTATAAATTCATGTCGTGCCTTAACCCAAATTTTCCAAACCCCAGTTGACTTAATTTATACCTAATCATCCTCAACCCTGTGTTTTTAATAAACTTCGAGACGAAGTTCCTAAAAGTAGGGGAGACTGTAACATCACACAATTTATATATATATATATATATATATATATATATATATATAGAACTCCCTCGTTTATTCATCCGATTCATGTTTACATTATCTTTCCCATCCATTTTATTAATTTTTTTGTTTAAATAATGACTTATAATCAATATTAAAACGGATTTTATTAAAAATTCTGATTTAAAAACGTTAAAAAAATGTTTGCCTGAGCTAGGATTCAAACCCGAGTCCCTGGCGGGCTAAATCTTAACCACACCACACAAACCACTACACCATTTGGTGTTTTGTGATGTTAATTAAAACCAATTAAACTTAAACCCTTTCAAGGTCCCTTAGTCAAACATGAAAAGTCAAACGTAGTCTCTTAGTCAAGTCAAGTCAAAGTGTTAGTAAATATGGTCTGCTAGTCAAGTCAAAGTGTTTGTAAATATGATCTTCTAGTCAAGTCAAAGTTGTTCCTAAATTCTAGCCTAGTAAAAGTAGTCCCTAATTACAACTCCAATTTCTACACTATAAATACAATAGCCTACCATTCAAGTATTTATAACATTCAATAAAAAAAAACATTATTATCCCATCTCCCACATACTAAAGTTTTCATCCATCATTGAATCCTCTAGCTAGTTCCGAGTTTTCCAAGGCATTATTACTAAGTGTTTGCACGCTCAATAAAACACACGAACTCATTATGCACCCAAGGTGAGTTTTACATAGCCCCTTTTCTATTTCACTACTTTTGGGGTGAAACATGTTACAACATTCTATATACAATTCAATCATAAAGTGTCTATGTGTTATTCTATGTTGCATTATGTCGTAAACATGACTAGGGTAAGCACAATATTCTAGCATAATCATTAACATTGATCAGCCGACGGTATACAATGATAGATCTATTGGACTGACAATCCCACCCGGATACGTGTACCTCCTACATAGGTAGCGTGGGTGATTGTTATCGCATAACATAATCGAGTGAACCATGAGCGTATGGGATGGACCAAAATATTCTAGTCACAAGGGTTGATTATGCACTCGATTTACCTGCTAGTATGTTTTCACATATGGACTAGACTTACCATGACACTTGAATTGTACAAGTTTTATTCAATTATCAAAACCTATGTAATTCTCACCAACTTTTGTTGACCCAAAATATTTTCAAACTTAACATGTTTCAGGTTATAGCTTGCTCGAAGATTAGAGTTAATGCTTGAAGACGCATAGCTAGTATTTTTTTTTTTATCTTGATGTACAAATTCTTAGAACAATTGTATGTAATTTATTTAAATCATATATTGAAACTTATTATTTACCATGAGCTACTGAACAATCATCAATACATGACATCCCGATGTTTCCGCCATCGGTTGGGGTGTTACACAGTACTCCGCCTTCAACCGAGACACAAAATCGGTCCAAGACATACAATGAGCTTCAGCCAAGCCCACAGTCTGAACGGTAGAGTTCCACCACGTCAAGGCGGGACCCTGAAAAGTACCAGCAGCAAACTTTACATGATCCACCACGGGACAACTACACAAAGCAAAAGAAGACTCAACATTCTCCAACCACCGGAGCAATCCCACTGCTCCCTCAGAACCAAAGAAATTGTGCGGCTTGCAATCCATAAACCTCTTATAGGTGCAAGCAGGAGTAGGTGGGTTAACATCATTACCTGTACCAACACACCAAATGAAACAAAACGAATACCCCACGCAAGACAAGAACGAGAGTAGTAGTAATCAAGTTATCACGGAAGCCTTGTTGAACAGCCTGAAAGGCAGCAAGGGCAACATACACCTGTTGCTGGATCAGATTGTTTAGTTCGTCCTGGGTCATAGTGATGTTTCCACCGCCGCGACCACTGGCACGACCACCACCACGAGCAGCAAACATCCTCTGGAAATACAAAGGAACAAGATGTTCAGATTCGTCACTAGTATCAGCCACTAGCAACAATGATGGCAACCACCGTGATCCAACCAATGCGTATCAACCACGAATCATCCGTTCAGAATACTAAGCGTACAAGAATCCCCGAATGAATAACCATCCCGAAGCGTACAAAACCAAGTACAAGTGTAAGATAGTGCGTGCAAACAAGTGTGTCCATAGGAACCGAGAAGAGTGATGTCCAAACATTGGACAGATCTCAAAGATACGCCGAAGCCGCGTCAATGTACAATACCGCCGTGCTATGACTCGACAAGTCAATCCCTTCGTCTCCAAATCCCGAAGAAGAAGGTGAGATAGATAATAGATAACCCAAGGAAAGATTAAATGATGTAGCACATAAGTATGATGATAACAAAGTCACCCTAACAACGTTAGCAAGTTCCCCCCATTAAGACAACTCATAAACATGTGACCGTCCAGTTACTAGTATAAACCACTAGCAACCACAAGATTTTAGACCCCAAATCCAGCTCGAGACCATCAGTCAAAACGCAGAGTCCACCAGGATTTTCATGCATCCCAATTTATTATTTTGTGTGCACCCGAAATGATAAACCGTTCCACATGGCCCTCCAAATGTACCCCAAATCTGAAGTTCAAGTCACCGGACAAAAACACTCAAGAATGTACCACTACAAGTACAAAAGTAAGATGGTGTGTGTAGGCGAGTGTGTCCATTGGAGTATAGAAGGGAGATGTCCGAATCCTGGACCGATCTCAAGGATGTGCCAAAAGCCACTCCAATATACACCACTCCCATGTCCACCAGTCAACCTCTTCGTTTCCAAAACCAGGAAACAAAGATAAGATAAGTGTAGAAGATAGTATCAAGCAAGAAACAGAATGAATGATGTAACACATGGATGACCTCGATGATACCGACACCCCCAACACAAGTAAGTGTACCATGTAACATGACTCGCAAGTGTGTTAGTGTGTGAAACTTGGCTATAGACTAGATTCTACATGCAGTCCTAGTTCACTATAACCATTGGCTCTAATACCAATCTGTGACACCCTCAAATTCCATATGCAAGGTTTTACCGCGAGGCGCGTGACACACCAGGATCCAAGTCAACGGTTACAATAAACGACAACTATATGATATGAAAACGACGTAAACGATTCATTAAGTTCACAAAATGTAACCACAACAGCGAAAGCATAAAACGTGTTTACAACTCGAAAAGTAAAAGTTATGAGTCTGATAATGTTCAAAACCATGCAAGTGAAATCCTAGACGCCGTGTGACACCGTGCGCCTATCAATAGCTTCTACCTTAGAGACCTGAGAAAACATGCTAAAAGCGTTAGCACAAAATGCTGGTGAGTTCACAGGTTTTTAAGTAAAACGTTTCCAAAAGTGTTTCCAAAAGCTTCCCAAAGGTTTCCAATAGTTTAAAAAGTTTCATCCAAAAGTTTCAAAGAGTTTCTAAATGTTACCAACGTTTCCAAGAGTTTCCAAAGTCTCCAAAAGTTACCACAGTTTTCCATAAGTTACCACATATTACCAAAAGTTACCACAGGTTTCCAAAAGTTACCGTTATGCTAAAAGGATGCCAACCCAGGCACGAGAAACCACTCATACGATACCAAGTGCATGACACTTGTGTGCAACCGAACTGCCAACCCAGGCATAACTGAACTACCGAATCCCTCGGTGAACTGAACGGCCGAGCCCAACCAACCGAACTGCCGAACCCAGGCATGCACATTCGACCTATTTGAGCTTCATTCAACCCCACGAAGGGTCAAATGAGTTTCACGTTCGACGCTTTTGCTGCAAAACTTCATAAAACGCACCAAAACACATCTAAACAGTTCGAAAACATCACGGAACATCACCAATCACAGCAGTCGACTATCATTGACATATTCCCACAAAACCCTACCAATTTTATCCCAAAATCCGTCCATTTTACAAGTTACCCAATATGGCAAATTATGGAAATGTCACATCATATGCATGCAATCTTTACCCGATATGGAAACTTATCGAAATCATCTATCAATTAGCTAAATATGCTTATATTATCATATGCAAGAAAACCCCCAATCATGTCATTATCAATAACACCATGAACAAGCCCTAGATCTAACCAAAAATCCCTAAAATGAGCAAAACATCGTCAATAACCAATTGTAACCTATCTCAATCATAAATCATCATCAACAACAATCCTAGATCATTGTTATAACATCTACACAACAATAGATCATCAAACAATACATAACACAACATAAAACACCATTAACACATGTTAATTTGTATGAAAACTCATTGTTTATGAAAAAGGTTTTGTTTAGGAAGATGTTAGAAAGGTTTTTATCCATGAAAACATGTTTGAATCAGATCTGGACACTTAGGGTTTGATAAAAACGAATCAAAATGAATGAAAATGGTTTTAGATCAAGAACACACCTTGAATCTTCTCTTGTTTTGTGATATGGAAGATGGCTGTAGGTTAGATTATGCAAAACAAGTTCAAAAACTCCTTCCTTAGTGATTTGAGTCGAGAGAGAGTGTTAAGAGGCAACTAGGGTTTGTGAAATGATGAAAAGTTGCAAAGTGTAGTATTTATACTTAAGTTTCATTTGACCCTTTACAGAGGTAGAATGAGAGTATTCATGCTTGGTTCGAACCCCCCTCTGGGTCGAACCAGATTTCTCATTTTCCCAAACTTCCAGTTTTGTCGTTTAAACGCGTTTTAACACATCCTAACACACGAACATGCAATCCTAACATATGTTAAGCATATACAATCATGTAGAACCATATAAGTATCACTTAAACACGTATTCCACGTATTCACACGTTACACATCATATACGAAGCGGTTCAAGTTTATCATCTAATCCAATTATGTACGTTCTCCAACAACGGGACTCGAGACTCGTGTGTGTGCAAAAAGGTGACCCTAATGATCCTCCGGATCATTGAACCCTGGACAATACGTAACGTAACCCCACTTAACTGAACCCGTTAAGTATGTTAAATGAATGTTTTCACTAAAGTAGACTTATATGTTAGAAAAATGTTACCCTGAGTTTGTCGGGTGTCACATCATCCCCCAGTTAAAAGAATTTTCGTCCCGAAAATTTCCCGAAGTCAAAAAGGAAAGAAAAGAAAAGAAAGAAAAAATTTTCCGCTTGTCACACCACAACCCACCATCGAACCAGCTTCGAAAACCCACCGTCACCATGAACCACCTTCGGAAACCCACCGTCACCTCTGTTCATCGAAACCAACCTTCGAAAATCCACCGTCACCATGAACCATCATCGAAAACCAGCCTCAAAAACCAGCATCGAAAGCCACCATCACCTCTGAAAGCCACCATCGAAACCCACTGTCGAAGGAACGGAACCCACCATCGAAAACCACCCTAAAATGAGAGAGAGAGATAGAGATAGAGGGAGAGAGAGAGAGAGAGAGCCTTGGTAGGCGATATTATTATGATTTAATAAAAAGTGTAATTTAAAAGGGTAGATTGGAGTGGTGGTGGGGTGTGGTGGGGTGGGGTAGGGGAGGTGATAAATTACTATGTTGCCCTTTATTATTATAATGATAATATGCATATTTGTCACCTAGTTATTGGCCCAGATGAGTTCTCAAGTTCTCACAACTCAGGGGAGTTCTTATTTGATCCGGATCCTCTTCCTCTCTCTCTCTCTCTCTATATATATATATATATATATATATATATATATATAGGGTGGGTTTAGGGTACAAATGTTGTGTTTTGTGAGAAGGGTGAGAAGTAATTGTGTCATTTAGATCATGTTGATGGATGGTTTAGATTAAATGGATGACAAAGTTGTAAATTGTGTTATAATTGAATTAATAAATTAGGGGTTGTTGGGGGTATAGTTGTCAAAGCATAAAAAAAAACTCCTTAAATATCTCCTACATTTAAGCCTTCTCTCTCTCTCTCTCTCTCTCTCTCTCTCTCTCTCTCTCTCTCTCTCTCTCTTTTTTTTATTATGGTTCTCTCTCTTTGCTCGTCTCTCTCATCAACCCTACAAAACATAATTGTAAAAATAATAAAAACATCCAACACTGCTATACGAAGACCAAAGCATGGCAATTACAAAAAATAGCCAACACATGTATGTATGTATGTATTAAATATTTATCCTATTCTAAAACTAAAAGTAATTGGTATCATTAAAACACAAAAACGTTTAAAAAAAACTTAATTTTTTGACGCCACCATGGAATTGTCCATCTCAGAAAAAATGAAAACAAGATAGCATGTGATAGGGTACTGTATGGTATATCGTTCATTCCAGTGTGTTTTATCATCAAGGAAATTGTCTTTGTGTGTTTTTTGTTTATCAAATGGTGTTAAACACACAAAACTGATCCGATTGTGTTTTTTTTTATCGAATGGTTTTAAAACACAAAGTTGATAAAACACATTGGGTTGTTGAGATGCTAGCGATAAAACACACTGGAATGAGTGCAGGCAATGTTGATCCAAATGGTGTTAAAACACAAAGTTGATCCAAATAGTGTTTTTTGATTATCAAATGGTGTTAAAACACAAAAGTTTATAAAAACACACTGGATCGTTTAGACGATGGTGATAAAACACATCGGAATGAGCACAGAGACGATGTTAAGACAAGTAAGTTGTGTTCAAAACTGAAAAGCCAAAAAAATGCATCGATTGTAACAAATCAGGTTGTTTTCAATCTCAAAACATCGATTCCCAAAAAAACAATTCCACAAAGAAGATAGAACCAAGCAAAAGCATTTGTGTTAATTTTTTAATGTAAAAGAATCGAACAAAAGCATGAACAGATTACAAAAACAAATTCATAGATTCTTTTTATTTCATTAAAGTAAGTTTCAAAAACTCATCCAAATATAAATCAAATTTGTAAATCTCTCCATTTGATTATGAGATTGATTTTTTTATAAAACTAATAATTGTGTATTTACTCTAATGACCTTATAATTAAAATAAAACTATAACATGTGTCACTCCTACAAGCCTTCTTACCCTTTCTTATAAAAATAGACTTTTATACCCGAACCTCTACCTATATATATCCACCTCTACCTATATAATAATTGAGTAGCTCACGGGTCGAATAGAGACCTTAAAGAGAGCCTCTAGGATCCAAGTTTTATATGGAGCTCCATCAAGTTATATATAAAAGCCGTTTTTTCCTTCATTCTACATTCAATCTTCATTCTTCCTTAACAAGTCTTCCAAATTTCATTCTCCAATCTTCCATCTGATTTTATCCAAGGTAATATTGCATCATTTTTTTCCATTGCTTTTCATCTTCATTCCCAATATTCTACTCCTAAATACAATCGTTTATGTTCATACACTTTATTTAGTTATTTTTTTTTTTATCAATTTTCATTCTCCATTCCTTACTCAAATCATTTCGGATATATACATTAATTTAATGTAATTGTAATTTTTTTTTATTTTTGATTCTTGGTATATTCATTCTTATTTTTTATTATGCATGTATATCATTGATTTATGAATGTATATCATCGATTACTCGTATATTCATTTTTTTATTTCTGATTACGATTTATTTATGCATATCATCGATTTAAGCATTTATATAATCCTAAATCTATTGAATGCGTGATTCATGGTTTATGCAGATTTATTTTTCTTTGAACAAGTTAATGCAGTTTTACCTTTGATTTGAACAGGTATATCATCGATTTAAACTTTTATATCATCCTAGATAGATGGTAAGAATATTATATGTTTTGTTGTTTTACATATATTTTAGTATTCAATGGTTTTTGTTGTAATTTTGTTTTTGTCATCAGGATTTTTTTTAATATATATCTATCAGATTTTTATTAATAATATATGTTTCAAAGTCCTAAGTGAGAATGTTTTAGAGGAACCGAGCAATGTTTTACAATAACCGATGACTTTGAATATGCAACAAATTCAAGTAACCAACTACGATGGTTTACCTGGTTTTGAAAGCACTGTTACAAATGAATTGGTACGTTTATTATTGTTTGTATTTTTTTTTTCTTTT
The DNA here is from genome assembly GCA_028751855.1 of Ambrosia trifida. Classification (NCBI taxonomy): domain Eukaryota; kingdom Viridiplantae; phylum Streptophyta; class Magnoliopsida; order Asterales; family Asteraceae; genus Ambrosia; species Ambrosia trifida. The sequence continues at coordinate 93,339,822 of CM054122.1, read as the reverse complement.
AGATGCTTTTACTTCGCTACATGTAATTTTTAGCTTTTTATTTACTTGCTACTTATTACTATGCAGTTAATTCCTAATACGATTGCTGAATTGTCAAAAATAAATGAATAATTGAAGATCAAGATTAAATTTACAGATAGGTACGAGTGGTCTGTGCCGGTGCGTGTAGAAATATCTTCTCAAGTCGTTAGGTTTGTTATTTACATTTTAATCATTTATGTTTACAATATTCTTACTTTCTAACTATAGTAAAATTCTAAATTGTCTATACATAATGTCTTTGTAAAGGTTTTCAGTGATTGGATGGCCTGATTTGCTTAAATCCGAAGGTATTGCCATTGGCGAATATTGTGTATTTAAATGGTGTTCAATACAGCTCAGGCTGTTTGTTACTAAGATTGCACTACAAGAAGTCATTGATTTTCAAATTTGATATAGCATTCGTTAATGTTTTTAATTTAATTTATTTGAATTATTGTATTTCGAATTTATGTTTAATGTTATTGAAATACTTCGATGGTTTTCAAAATTTTGTTTAATGTCAATTATTTATATAACCGAATTTATTGTCATTAATTCAGCATTAATGTTATTTACATACAATATGTCACACCCTCAAATTTCCACCTGCGGAGTTCTACCGCGAGGCGTGTGACACACCAGGATCCAAGTCAACGGTCACAATAAACGACGTCTAAATGTAAAAACATACGTAAATAAGAACCATGCATAAGTTTAAAACCAACATTCAAACAGTGCGGAAGCATTTAAAGTTTACAAAAGTCATGCATAAGTAAACATAAGTTCGAAAGTTCATGATTCCAAAACGTGCGAATGAGACCCTAGACGCGAGACGATTCCAGTGCGACCTCGTGCGCCTATCTGACAGCTGCTACCTTAGCGACCTGAGAAAACATGCTAAAAGAGTCAACATATAATGCTGGTGAGTTCACAGGTTTTAAATTAAACGTTTAAAGTGTTCCTTCGAAAACCGTTACCATCACAATTACTACTATGCTTATGAGAACGCCAACCCGGCGCAGAATGAGATACTCATACGGGTGAAACCATTACTGACTGAGCCGTGTGTTACCCTTAGTTTCCTATGGGCTACCGTCATCGCCGGTAGACCTTGTTTTGTTAGAGACAATATGCACTCGCCGGTCCCACCGTTGAGTGGGGTTTGTCAGTTCCCAATAGCGCTATCCATATTTCCCCGCCATATACCCATGTTAGTGGTTTCAAGGGATTTTCGATGAACCGTATAGTACGATATGTGAGCCATAGTATAACGTGATAATGAGTCATGAGCCATAAGCGTTTAACAAGTCATAAGTCATAAAAGAGTTTTAAGCATGTTTCTCCCCCGAAAACATAAACAGTAAAATGTGGGGCCGTGAACTCACCTTAGGTTGCGTATTCCGTTTAAGAGTAAACCGTATGCGTGATATGAGTAAACCGTCTGTAAGATATGATAGCCCCAACTATTGGCGACCTATCATAAGATATGTGTCAAGTTAGACTAATAACCCATCGGGTTCATTAGTCCCTAAGTCCAGTCCATGACCATTATGTGCCCGAAAAGCGTGTTTGACCGACAACAAGACTACGTAAGACAAGACTCGACATCCCATTGGTGACCCGACATTCCACGTGTTAGATAAATACAAGACATCATGCCACATATGCAATTAAACACTTAATACGCACAACAGTTCACCTAGTCTAGCATAATATCCGATTAACGCATAAACAGGTTCGAACACGTGTCACTAAGTCATTGGGTGTATCCCGGGGTTCCTATCATGTTCCTAAGCGTCAAATCATGTTCCGGGATGTTAAAATATACATACAGCAGCATTATACGCGATTAGGAATCAAACTAGCATTTAGGATTGTAATTGCTAGTAGTATAGGCAATTAGGATTGTAATTGCTAGTAGTATAGGCAATTAGGATTGTAATTGCTAGTAGTATAGGCAATTAGGATTGTAATTGCTAGTAGTTGAGGGGAATAGGCCTCTACTCGCCTATATATAGGCGAATAGGGCTTGTACTCGCCTGAACATCAGGCAATTAGGGGCCTACTCGCCTAAAGCCTCATGCGAGTAGGTTCCTACTCGCCTATACTGTTCTGTAGTGCAATTTCGCGCGCCGAACACTCCAAATCAGATCCGAAACATTTAGGAACATCCAATAATCATCCTAACACATTAACAAACATATTTCAAGCAAAACCCCTAAGTTTTCATTGTTCTAACAGTTCCGAATGCGAGCGTTTTCCCAAAATAGCAACTTAGCATGTAAACATCACATCAACATGCAAGAACTTGCCCTAAATAGCAATTATTCAGATTAAATCACATAACCACGTTATCCAATAGCATCCTACTGTTCTAGCATCATCCTAGAGCAAACCCTAACATCATACAATCAACAACACACCTCATATCATCCTTAATCATCCAAAATCCTTCAAATGGGTCAAAACATCAAGTATCAACAATACAAACCCAAAACCATTCAAACTCCTAGTACATCATCATACTAACTTGTAATAGCCATAAACATCATAATAACACAAAAACAACCATGATTCAATCCTAAAAATTCTATCTTTAATCACATATAACACATATAACACATGTAAAGGTGTGGGTTTGTTTAAAAACGGTTTTAAATGGATTTTCAAAGACAAAAACATTTATAAGTCAGGTCTGGACTTTTAGGGAGTAAAACATAATCATTTAAAGGTTTGGGTTTGAAGAACACACCTTGTATTCAAGAGGAAATGATGGAATAAGCTTGGAAATGGTTGTTTTGATGTAAAAATAGGTTCCAGAGGGTGTTTGTGGGTTGAGATAGGTTATGGGACGGCTAGGGTTGTATAAATGATGTTTTAGAGGTCAAGGGTGGTATTTATAGGCGTTTTTGATCGTTCAATGCATTTCAGGCGAGTACGCAGCAGTATAGGCGAGTAGGGCTGCTACTCGCCTGAACCATCAGGCGAATAGCCCCTAATCGCCCTTAACCACTCCCTACTCGCCCTTATATTGGCGATTAGGCTATTCCCCATAAGCCTAATCGCCTGTAACCCCTGTGTTCGTGTGTTTTGCGCGCTAAACCCCGTTTTAACATATGTTAACACATATTCACATACCGACAAGCCACATAATGATTGTAAACATATAATGCATGATAAATAACACGTTCCCGCCCGATCACCAATTCCCGGGACCCGAGACTTGCGTATGTTAAAACCCTAATGATGTGCGATTCGACTCGACCGACCTTGTTATGTGTAACGTATGCGCGACTCGCTAAGGTAGACTTACCAAGTTTTCAAAAGTTGGTTACCGGAAGTTGCCGGGTGTCACATCATCCCCCTGTTGAAAGAATTTTCGTCCCGAAAATTTCCCGAAGTCGAGGAGAGAAAAATAAATAAGAAGAAAAATTTTCCGGGTCGTCACATCATCCCCCTGTTGAAAGGAATCTCGTCCCGAGATTCTTTCGGCTTCAACAGTGATGTGTGTCGACCTCTGTGCCCAAGTAACGTTTCCCCAAAATACAACAAGTGAAGGTCATAAACCAAACGTGCCAGTAACAACCGGGGAAACCACTTTCCCCAAATATGAGTATGAGACAAGGGACCCCCCGATGAAAGCCTACTGGAGCCTACTATGATCGGTATAACTAACCCACCGGTACCGTCCAAGTAGCATCCCCAAAGGACCCTCATCGACCCAAAGAATGAGAAACAGCGACCAAACCACAAAGAAAACACCCGAAACACGAACGCGCAACAATGCGGATAAAAGTATAACCAAAGCGTAACAAGAGATAAGAGAGAATACGTACGGGAAACAGTGTCTGGGTCCACCTGGTTCTCCCTAGCACCGATCACATAAGCATGAGCACGAGTAAACCGGCCACCGCCTTCCTTGTCCCCATCCTTCCCTGCAGTCTCTGTGCCCCCTTGATTCAACTTGGGACAGCTTCGCTTGAAGTGCCCCGCTTCCCCACAATGAAAGCAACCCTGGTTCCCCTGTGGAGCAGGGGTAGTAATAGCAGTAGTCTGAGTCGTCCTGGAAAGGTTGACCCTGCAATCCTTGGCATGATGCCCCGGTTTCTGACAACGCTCACAGCGAAAACTCTCACAAGTACCATAGTGATGAAACCCACAACGTCCACACTTAGGGCTTTTCCCAGCATAGCCCCCCTGTTTCTGGTCCGATGCTGACCCAGAAGCTTCAGTCTTCTTCGCTGCCGGTTGTCGCTGAGTCCCCGATGAACCCTTATCCACGCTATCCCACTTCCTCTTGTTCTCAGTCGGCGCCTTCACAGAAGAGCCTCTAGGAGGCAAGACACCCTCAGAAATCTTCAAGTTGGTCATCCTAGTAGCTGACCGCACAGCCTCTGACATAGTAGTAGGATCTCTAGCAGACACCAATCCCGCAATCTCTGGCACCAAACCCGCAAGATACTGCTCTATCCTCCTATACTCTGGTGTAGACAAACCTGGACACATCACTGCTAGCTCGTTGTGCCTGATCGTGTACTCCTCAACCTCAGAACCAACCATCTTAAGATTACCATATTCCTGTTCCAACCTCTTAATCTCCTCACGCGGGCAACACTCATCCTTCAACCTACGCACAAAATCCGCCCAAGGCATGGCGTTGGCCTCCCCAAGACCAAGTGTCTGTGTGACGCAGTTCCACCACGTCAAGGCGGCTCCTACAAAAGTCCCCGAAGCAAACTTCACCCAATCCACCGCTGGAGTCTCACATAAAGCAAACACCGACTCCGTCTTCTCCAACCACCTGAGTAACTCCACAGCTCCCTCCGTACCCTGGAAGCTGAGAGGCTGACAATCCTTAAACCGCTTATAGGCAACACCTGCCTGAACCGGAGGAGCAGCAGCACCCATAAAAGTCTGTTGGGCTGCCTGAAAAGCAGCTAGTGCAACGCCCAACTGCTGCTGCATCATCTCATTGAGTTCCTCATGCGTCATAGTGATGTTACCACCACCTCTACCCCCACCACGGCGTCCACCTCCGCCACCACGGCGTCCACCTGCACGTCCACCAGCGCGACCAGACATGTTCTGCCAAAACATGAGACGAGACACTCAGTACCGCAAACAAACCAAGCTACAAGTGACCAAACGAACCCGGAATTCGGTTCCAGCATGACCATTAGTCCGAACACAAAGTCCACCAAGATTTTCATGCATTTCGATTTATGATTTCGTGTGCACCCGAAATAACAAATCGCTCTACATGGTCCTCTAGGCGTGCTCCGAGCTAGAACTCCAAGTCACCCGATAACCACATCTCAGAATGATACAACTAACCCAAAAGATCAATAAAGAAGTCCCCTCGGCTGTAACCCAGAGGAGGAAATAAAGTGAAGCTAGAAATAACCAAGGATAAGGTAGGTAATGTGACACTGTGTGGTAAGGAGACCGACACCCCGACAAGGTTAGTATGTTTGCCCAAAAGACACGACTCAAATGTATGTGACCGTCTAGTGTGTGTGACTCGGCTATAGTCTAGACTCTACATGCAGTCCTAGTTCACTATAACCATTGGCTCTGATACCAATCTGTCACACCCTCAAATTTCCACCTGCGGAGTTCTACCGCGAGGCGTGTGACACACCAGGATCCAAGTCAACGGTCACAATAAACGACGTCTAAATGTAAAAACATACGTAAATAAGAACCATGCATAAGTTTAAAACCAACATTCAAACAGTGCGGAAGCATTTAAAGTTTACAAAAGTCATGCATAAGTAAACATAAGTTCGAAAGTTCATGATTCCAAAACGTGCGAATGAGACCCTAGACGCGAGACGATTCCAGTGCGACCTCGTGCGCCTATCTGACAGCTGCTACCTTAGCGACCTGAGAAAACATGCTAAAAGAGTCAACATATAATGCTGGTGAGTTCACAGGTTTTAAATTAAACGTTTAAAGTGTTCCTTCGAAAACCGTTACCATCACAATTACTACTATGCTTATGAGAACGCCAACCCGGCGCAGAATGAGATACTCATACGGGTGAAACCATTACTGACTGAGCCGTGTGTTACCCTTAGTTTCCTATGGGCTACCGTCATCGCCGGTAGACCTTGTTTTGTTAGAGACAATATGCACTCGCCGGTCCCACCGTTGAGTGGGGTTTGTCAGTTCCCAATAGCGCTATCCATATTTCCCCGCCATATACCCATGTTAGTGGTTTCAAGGGATTTTCGATGAACCGTATAGTACGATATGTGAGCCATAGTATAACGTGATAATGAGTCATGAGCCATAAGCGTTTAACAAGTCATAAGTCATAAAAGAGTTTTAAGCATGTTTCTCCCCCGAAAACATAAACAGTAAAATGTGGGGCCGTGAACTCACCTTAGGTTGCGTATTCCGTTTAAGAGTAAACCGTATGCGTGATATGAGTAAACCGTCTGTAAGATATGATAGCCCCAACTATTGGTGACCTATCATAAGATATGTGTCAAGTTAGACTAATAACCCATCGGGTTCATTAGTCCCTAAGTCCAGTCCATGACCATTATGTGCCCGAAAAGCGTGTTTGACCGACAACAAGACTACGTAAGACAAGACTCGACATCCCATTGGTGACCCGACATTCCACGTGTTAGATAAATACAAGACATCATGCCACATATGCAATTAAACACTTAATACGCACAACAGTTCACCTAGTCTAGCATAATATCCGATTAACGCATAAACAGGTTCGAACACGTGTCACTAAGTCATTGGGTGTATCCCGGGGTTCCTATCATGTTCCTAAGCGTCAAATCATGTTCCGGGATGTTAAAATATACATACAGCAGCATTATACGCGATTAGGAATCAAACTAGCATTTAGGATTGTAATTGCTAGTAGTATAGGCAATTAGGATTGTAATTGCTAGTAGTATAGGCAATTAGGATTGTAATTGCTAGTAGTATAGGCAATTAGGATTGTAATTGCTAGTAGTTGAGGGGAATAGGCCTCTACTCGCCTATATATAGGCGAATAGGGCTTGTACTCGCCTGAACATCAGGCAATTAGGGGCCTACTCGCCTAAAGCCTCATGCGAGTAGGTTCCTACTCGCCTATACTGTTCTGTAGTGCAATTTCGCGCGCCGAACACTCCAAATCAGATCCGAAACATGTAGGAACATCCAATAATCATCCTAACACATTAACAAACATATTTCAAGCAAAACCCCTAAGTTTTCATTGTTCTAACAGTTCCGAATGCGAGCGTTTTCCCAAAATAGCAACTTAGCATGTAAACATCACATCAACATGCAAGAACTTGCCCTAAATAGCAATTATTCAGATTAAATCACATAACCACGTTATCCAATAGCATCCTACTGTTCTAGCATCATCCTAGAGCAAACCCTAACATCATACAATCAACAACACACCTCATATCATCCTTAATCATCCAAAATCCTTCAAATGGGTCAAAACATCAAGTATCAACAATACAAACCCAAAACCATTCAAACTCCTAGTACATCATCATACTAACTTGTAATAGCCATAAACATCATAATAACACAAAAACAACCATGATTCAATCCTAAAAATTCTATCTTTAATCACATATAACACATATAACACATGTAAAGGTGTGGGTTTGTTTAAAAACGGTTTTAAATGGATTTTCAAAGACAAAAACATTTATAAGTCAGGTCTGGACTTTTAGGGAGTAAAACATAATCATTTAAAGGTTTGGGTTTGAAGAACACACCTTGTATTCAAGAGGAAATGATGGAATAAGCTTGGAAATGGTTGTTTTGATGTAAAAATAGGTTCCAGAGGGTGTTTGTGGGTTGAGATAGGTTATGGGACGGCTAGGGTTGTATAAATGATGTTTTAGAGGTCAAGGGTGGTATTTATAGGCGTTTTTGATCGTTCAATGCATTTCAGGCGAGTACGCAGCAGTATAGGCGAGTAGGGCTGCTACTCGCCTGAACCATCAGGCGAATAGCCCCTAATCGCCCTTAACCACTCCCTACTCGCCCTTATATTGGCGATTAGGCTATTCCCCATAAGCCTAATCGCCTGTAACCCCTGTGTTCGTGTGTTTTGCGCGCTAAACCCCGTTTTAACATATGTTAACACATATTCACATACCGACAAGCCACATAATGATTGTAAACATATAATGCATGATAAATAACACGTTCCCGCCCGATCACCAATTCCCGGGACCCGAGACTTGCGTATGTTAAAACCCTAATGATGTGCGATTCGACTCGACCGACCTTGTTATGTGTAACGTATGCGCGACTCGCTAAGGTAGACTTACCAAGTTTTCAAAAGTTGGTTACCGGAAGTTGCCGGGTGTCACATCATCCCCCTGTTGAAAGAATTTTCGTCCCGAAAATTTCCCGAAGTCGAGGAGAGAAAAATAAATAAGAAGAAAAATTTTCCGGGTCGTCACATCATCCCCCTGTTGAAAGGAATCTCGTCCCGAGATTCTTTCGGCTTCAACAGTGATGTGTGTCGACCTCTGTGCCCAAGTAACGTTTCCCCAAAATACAACAAGTGAAGGTCATAAACCAAACGTGCCAGTAACAACCGGGGAAACCACTTTCCCCAAATATGAGTATGAGACAAGGGACCCCCCGATGAAAGCCTACTGGAGCCTACTATGATCGGTATAACTAACCCACCGGTACCGTCCAAGTAGCATCCCCAAAGGACCCTCATCGACCCAAAGAATGAGAAACAGCGACCAAACCACAAAGAAAACACCCGAAACACGAACGCGCAACAATGCGGATAAAAGTATAACCAAAGCGTAACAAGAGATAAGAGAGAATACGTACGGGAAACAGTGTCTGGGTCCACCTGGTTCTCCCTAGCACCGATCACATAAGCATGAGCACGAGTAAACCGGCCACCGCCTTCCTTGTCCCCATCCTTCCCTGCAGTCTCTGTGCCCCCTTGATTCAACTTGGGACAGCTTCGCTTGAAGTGCCCCGCTTCCCCACAATGAAAGCAACCCTGGTTCCCCTGTGGAGCAGGGGTAGTAATAGCAGTAGTCTGAGTCGTCCTGGAAAGGTTGACCCTGCAATCCTTGGCATGATGCCCCGGTTTCTGACAACGCTCACAGCGAAAACTCTCACAAGTACCATAGTGATGAAACCCACAACGTCCACACTTAGGGCTTTTCCCAGCATAGCCCCCCTGTTTCTGGTCCGATGCTGACCCAGAAGCTTCAGTCTTCTTCGCTGCCGGTTGTCGCTGAGTCCCCGATGAACCCTTATCCACGCTATCCCACTTCCTCTTGTTCTCAGTCGGCGCCTTCACAGAAGAGCCTCTAGGAGGCAAGACACCCTCAGAAATCTTCAAGTTGGTCATCCTAGTAGCTGACCGCACAGCCTCTGACATAGTAGTAGGATCTCTAGCAGACACCAATCCCGCAATCTCTGGCACCAAACCCGCAAGATACTGCTCTATCCTCCTATACTCTGGTGTAGACAAACCTGGACACATCACTGCTAGCTCGTTGTGCCTGATCGTGTACTCCTCAACCTCAGAACCAACCATCTTAAGATTACCATATTCCTGTTCCAACCTCTTAATCTCCTCACGCGGGCAATACTCATCCTTCAACCTACGCACAAAATCCGCCCAAGGCATGGCGTTGGCCTCCCCAAGACCAAGTGTCTGTGTGACGCAGTTCCACCACGTCAAGGCGGCTCCTACAAAAGTCCCCGAAGCAAACTTCACCCAATCCACCGCTGGAGTCTCACATAAAGCAAACACCGACTCCGTCTTCTCCAACCACCTGAGTAACTCCACAGCTCCCTCCGTACCCTGGAAGCTGAGAGGCTGACAATCCTTAAACCGCTTATAGGCAACACCTGCCTGAACCGGAGGAGCAGCAGCACCCATAAAAGTCTGCTGGGCTGCCTGAAAAGCAGCTAGTGCAACGCCCAACTGCTGCTGCATCATCTCATTGAGTTCCTCATGCGTCATAGTGATGTTACCACCACCTCTACCCCCACCACGGCGTCCACCTCCGCCACCACGGCGTCCACCTGCACGTCCACCAGCGCGACCAGACATGTTCTGCCAAAACATGAGACGAGACACTCAGTACCGCAAACAAACCAAGCTACAAGTGACCAAACGAACCCGGAATGCGGTTCCAGCATGACCATTAGTCCGAACACAAAGTCCACCAAGATTTTCATGCATTTCGATTTATGATTTCGTGTGCACCCGAAATAACAAATCGCTCTACATGGTCCTCTAGGCGTGCTCCGAGCTAGAACTCCAAGTCACCCGATAACCACATCTCAGAATGATACAACTAACCCAAAAGATCAATAAAGAAGTCCCCTCGGCTGTAACCCAGAGGAGGAAATAAAGTGAAGCTAGAAATAACCAAGGATAAGGTAGGTAATGTGACACTGTGTGGTAAGGAGACCGACACCCCGACAAGGTTAGTATGTTTGCCCAAAAGACACGACTCAAATGTATGTGACCGTCTAGTGTGTGTGACTCGGCTATAGTCTAGACTCTACATGCAGTCCTAGTTCACTATAACCATTGGCTCTGATACCAATCTGTCACACCCTCAAATTTCCACCTGCGGAGTTCTACCGCGAGGCGTGTGACACACCAGGATCCAAGTCAACGGTCACAATAAACGACGTCTAAATGTAAAAACATACGTAAATAAGAACCATGCATAAGTTTAAAACCAACATTCAAACAGTGCGGAAGCATTTAAAGTTTACAAAAGTCATGCATAAGTAAACATAAGTTCGAAAGTTCATGATTCCAAAACGTGCGAATGAGACCCTAGACGCGAGACGATTCCAGTGCGACCTCGTGCGCCTATCTGACAGCTGCTACCTTAGCGACCTGAGAAAACATGCTAAAAGAGTCAACATATAATGCTGGTGAGTTCACAGGTTTTAAATTAAACGTTTAAAGTGTTCCTTCGAAAACCGTTACCATCACAATTACTACTATGCTTATGAGAACGCCAACCCGGCGCAGAATGAGATACTCATACGGGTGAAACCATTACTGACTGAGCCGTGTGTTACCCTTAGTTTCCTATGGGCTACCGTCATCGCCGGTAGACCTTGTTTTGTTAGAGACAATATGCACTCGCCGGTCCCACCGTTGAGTGGGGTTTGTCAGTTCCCAATAGCGCTATCCATATTTCCCCGCCATATACCCATGTTAGTGGTTTCAAGGGATTTTCGATGAACCGTATAGTACGATATGTGAGCCATAGTATAACGTGATAATGAGTCATGAGCCATAAGCGTTTAACAAGTCATAAGTCATAAAAGAATTTTAAGCATGTTTCTCCCCCGAAAACATAAACAGTAAAATGTGGGGCCGTGAACTCACCTTAGGTTGCGTATTCCGTTTAAGAGTAAACCGTATGCGTGATATGAGTAAACCGTCTGTAAGATATGATAGCCCCAACTATTGGCGACCTATCATAAGATATGTGTCAAGTTAGACTAATAACCCATCGGGTTCATTAGTCCCTAAGTCCAGTCCATGACCATTATGTGCCCGAAAAGCGTGTTTGACCGACAACAAGACTACGTAAGACAAGACTCGACATCCCATTGGTGACCCGACATTCCACGTGTTAGATAAATACAAGACATCATGCCACATATGCAATTAAACACTTAATACGCACAACAGTTCACCTAGTCTAGCATAATATCCGATTAACGCATAAACAGGTTCGAACACGTGTCACTAAGTCATTGGGTGTATCCCGGGGTTCCTATCATGTTCCTAAGCGTCAAATCATGTTCCGGGATGTTAAAATATACATACAGCAGCATTATACGCGATTAGGAATCAAACTAGCATTTAGGATTGTAATTGCTAGTAGTATAGGCAATTAGGATTGTAATTGCTAGTAGTATAGGCAATTAGGATTGTAATTGCTAGTAGTATAGGCAATTAGGATTGTAATTGCTAGTAGTTGAGGGGAATAGGCCTCTACTCGCCTATATATAGGCGAATAGGGCTTGTACTCGCCTGAACATCAGGCAATTAGGGGCCTACTCGCCTAAAGCCTCATGCGAGTAGGTTCCTACTCGCCTATACTGTTCTGTAGTGCAATTTCGCGCGCCGAACACTCCAAATCAGATCCGAAACATTTAGGAACATCCAATAATCATCCTAACACATTAACAAACATATTTCAAGCAAAACCCCTAAGTTTTCATTGTTCTAACAGTTCCGAATGCGAGCGTTTTCCCAAAATAGCAACTTAGCATGTAAACATCACATCAACATGCAAGAACTTGCCCTAAATAGCAATTATTCAGATTAAATCACATAACCACGTTATCCAATAGCATCCTACTGTTCTAGCATCATCCTAGAGCAAACCCTAACATCATACAATCAACAACACACCTCATATCATCCTTAATCATCCAAAATCCTTCAAATGGGTCAAAACATCAAGTATCAACAATACAAACCCAAAACCATTCAAACTCCTAGTACATCATCATACTAACTTGTAATAGCCATAAACATCATAATAACACAAAAACAACCATGATTCAATCCTAAAAATTCTATCTTTAATCACATATAACACATATAACACATGTAAAGGTGTGGGTTTGTTTAAAAACGGTTTTAAATGGATTTTCAAAGACAAAAACATTTATAAGTCAGGTCTGGACTTTTAGGGAGTAAAACATAATCATTTAAAGGTTTGGGTTTGAAGAACACACCTTGTATTCAAGAGGAAATGATGGAATAAGCTTGGAAATGGTTGTTTTGATGTAAAAATAGGTTCCAGAGGGTGTTTGTGGGTTGAGATAGGTTATGGGACGGCTAGGGTTGTATAAATGATGTTTTAGAGGTCAAGGGTGGTATTTATAGGCGTTTTTGATCGTTCAATGCATTTCAGGCGAGTACGCAGCAGTATAGGCGAGTAGGGCTGCTACTCGCCTGAACCATCAGGCGAATAGCCCCTAATCGCCCTTAACCACTCCCTACTCGCCCTTATATTGGCGATTAGGCTATTCCCCATAAGCCTAATCGCCTGTAACCCCTGTGTTCGTGTGTTTTGCGCGCTAAACCCCGTTTTAACATATGTTAACACATATTCACATACCGACAAGCCACATAATGATTGTAAACATATAATGCATGATAAATAACACGTTCCCGCCCGATCACCAATTCCCGGGACCCGAGACTTGCGTATGTTAAAACCCTAATGATGTGCGATTCGACTCGACCGACCTTGTTATGTGTAACGTATGCGCGACTCGCTAAGGTAGACTTACCAAGTTTTCAAAAGTTGGTTACCGGAAGTTGCCGGGTGTCACACAATAATAATACTTGACTAATGTTATTGTTATTTATTCTAGAATTTTGAATATTAATCATTGTTATTTATTTATATTAATTTATATGTTGACCGAAGTTAATGACATTTATTAATATCTTTTAACAATTTACCGAATTTAGATTACCATCATAATAATTGTTATTTAATGTTGTTTTGACTGAATAAATAATGTTCAGTTAAAAATGTTAATTTTTCCTACTAAATTTAAACTTGAAAGTAAAAAAATGTTTTTGTTCCTACAAAATTAAAAATTTAATGTCTAATTGCATACTTTCTATTTTTATACTTCATTTCAAAAATTGCTGAGCATTTAGCATAGATTTAAGTCTGATTGCATACTTTCTATTTTTATTAATATGTTTTAACAAATTTACCGAATTTAGATTAGCATCATAATAATTGTTATTTAATGTTATTTTGATTGAATAAATAATGTTCAGTCAAAAATGTTAATTTTTCCTACTAAATTTAAACTTGAAAGTCAAAAATGTTGATTGTTCCAACAAAAGTAAAAATTTAATGTCTGATTGCATAATTTCTATTTTTATACTTCATTTCGAAAATTGTTGACCATTTAGCATAGATTTAAGTCTGATTGCATACTTTCTATTTGTATACTTCATCTATTTTTATATATGTTTCATAATTTATTAATGTGTTATAAATGATAGTTATTGACAATTGCAATTATATCTCTAATTTTAAGCATTTAGCATATATTTAAGTAAACATTTTAATCTTTCTATTTTTATACAATAATATTAAAAATACCGAAATGTGTGTTTCGGTTTCTGAAATTTAGCTATACATTGCCAAAAATGTTGACTATAGGTATATACGTTTCAGAATTTGTGATAAATGATAGTTATTGACAATTGCAATTATATCTCTAATTTTAAGCATTTAGCATAGATTTAAGTCAACATTACAATTTTCTATTTTTATACTATAATACATTAAAAATACCAAAATGTGTGTTCGGTTCCTGAAATTTAGCTATTCATTTCGAAAATTGTTGACCATTTAGCATAGATTTAGGTCTGATTACATACTTTCTATTTTTATTAATATCTTTTAACAATTTACCGAATTTCGATTAACATCATAATAATTGTTATTTAATGTTATTTTGACTGAATAAATAATGTTTAGTCAAAAATGTTAATTTTTCCTACTAAAGTTAAACTTGAAAGTCAAAAATGTTGATTGTTCCTACAAAATTAAAAATTTAATGTCTGATTGCATAATTTCTCTCTTTATACGTCATTTCAAAAATTGTTGACCATTTAGCATAGATTTAAGTCTGATTGCATACTTTCTATTTGTATACTTCATCTATTTTTATATACGTTTCATAATTCATTAATGTGTTATAAATGATAGTTATTGACAATTGCAATTATATCTTTAATTTTAAGCCTTTAGCATAGATTTAAGTCAACATTTCAATCTTTCTATTTTTGTACTTCATCTATTTAATTGCACGGTATCACATTGATCACACTTGCTATACACACCATAAACAGAACGTGGAACAATTCGAAAATGTAAGTATTATAAGAGAAAGATTCAAGCAAAAATTTTGGTAAACAAAATGTATTTAATAAATATAATTTAAATCTATTCTTTTAATAATAAATATAATTTAAATCTATTTAACAAATTCTTAAAATACATAATACATTCAAAATAATTTTCAATGATATTAGTAATATAACGACTTTCATTTTAATATTGATGACCGATAAAATAAAAACATTTTACTGTTTTTGTTACTTTGATGGAGGTCAATTCTTTGACTTTATTTATTTTTCATGTCTTACAATACAATTATTAGTAATTAGTAATGAAATTAGTAATAAAATATCATTTTACGTTGTCAGTAACAACATTAACTAAAAGCCGATTAATAACAGTAAAAAACCTCATTTGTCATGAAATCCTTCATCATTTACTACATTAACTAAATATCGTTTCAGTGATACTAAGAATAAGAATATTACGTCTTTCATTTAAATATCTTTGACAGATTAACGTTATCATATTATGTTTACAAAGAATTGTCCTTTAATCAATTATCATGAAACGCTAACCATCATCATGATTGCATTAATTGTGCTAATTTTAGGCATCGTTGACCAAATCACGTAAATTACCAGTCCTTCCATTTTTATAATTCAACTATATAAATAAATCCGACTTATTCGAACAGAATTGTTTGAGACACAATATTCCGATTGTGGTAGCATTGAAACAGGTCAAATTGGATAAAAGGTTGCCCTATAAAAAATCTCCCATTTTGACATATTATTCAACCCATCCATGTTGCTATCTTTACTCCTAACGAGTTTCTCATGTAGGTTTAGTATTGATTTTTCACCATGGTTTTAGCTTGAATTTTAGGTCATTGGTTATGAGTCAAACCGTCAAAACAGTTTAGGGTCTTCTGGATATATTTACCTTAAATTCTTGATGATAATACAGTTACAATACCAAATGTCTTTCTTTTCTTCATCAGAGTTTTTTTTTGACAAATTTTACTGTTTTGTTATTCTAATGGTTCAGGGATCCTATAAGTGGACATAAATTCTTTTCAAAGCCACAAGTTCCAGATCGTCTTGCCATACCAAACCGTATTATAGAAGCTAAAATAATTTCAGGGAGTAACATTGGAATGCGAACTTTTATCCAAAGAATTAGGTTGTCCTCACATGATAAGAAAATTCCTTTTAGATTTAACAGAAGACAATTCCCTCATACTTTATGTTTCTCAATAACAATAAATAAGAGTCAAGGACAAACCCTATTTAGGGTAGGTCTGTATTTGAAAGATCCTGTTTTTACACATGGGTAGTTGTATGTCGCTGCCAAGTGACAAGAGTAGAGATGGCCTGAAGATACTAATATTGGATAAAGATGACAACGTTAATAATAAATAGCAAATGCTGTCAATAAAAAAATATTTTGAAGTTTGTGAATAAGTATGCGATCTTATTTTGCATAAATCGTTTAATTTTTTATAATTTTTTTGTTTTATGATTTTCTAAACTACATTTATTTACTTTGAATTTAATCTTATTTGCATGCCGTTACAATAAATATATGTTTATTCATTTCATTATTTGTTTTTAAATCACGTCAAATCAAACATTTGTTGATTCATATACCTGTTATTGGGTAACATTAAACTTTTTTATGATAACTTACCATTAACCAAAATTCATACGAATTGTATTACATAAATTTAAATAAATAAAATTTGCATACTACAATCTTTATAGATTTTTTTTTCATTTGACATGGACATGTAGCGCGTTTACACGCGGGGCTCTAACCTAGTGTGTGTGTGTGTGTGTATATATATATATATAGGTATAGGTTCCTGTACAAAGTACATTTTTCGTACAAAGTGTGAGAAGTCTATATAGTCATTGTGTTTTAATGTTTTGCTATAATTTTTTTGATTCCTTTTGCATTGATTTATATAGAAAAGTACAAAACGTTACAATTTAAAATACAATCAAATGTATTATAGACATTAAATTTAAAACACTCTGATTACTTTCTTCGTAGGATGTTTTAGATTACATGTCAAGAATACATTAATTAGTGTTTTAAATTGTTAATTTTTGTGTTTTTTTATATAATACTATGCCAAAGGAACATAAAACATCATGCCTAAAATTTAAAACACACTACCTATATAGACTTCTCACACTTTGTACGAAAAATGCACTTTGTACGGGAACCTATATATAGGGTGGGGTTCCTGTACAAAGTGCATTTTTCGTACAAAGTGTGAGAAGTATATATAGGCATTGTGTTTTAAATTTTAGGCATGATGTTTTATGTTCCTTTGGCATAGTATTATATAGAAAAACACAAAAATTAACATTTTAAAACACTAATTAATGTATTCTCGGCATGCAATCTAAAACACCATACGAAGAAACTAATCAGTGTGTTTTAAATTTAATGTCTAGAATAGATTTGATTGTGTTTTAAATTGTAATGTGTGGTGCTTTTCTATATAAATCAATGCAAAAGAAATATAAAACATTTTAGCCAAACTTTAAAACACAATGAGTATATAGACTTCTCACACTTTGTACGAAAAATGCACTTTGTATAAGAACCTATACCTATATATATATATATATATATATATATATATATATATATATATATATAACTTATAATAAAAGAATTAAGATTGATGAGTTGTTATTCAATGAAAGCCTAAGAAAGCCATTTTAATGACATGACATTCAATGAGGTATTCTCCTCCTTGAGTGTGCCATGTGTCATGCCATGTGACAAATAAAAAATAATAATAATATAAAACCTAATCTACTAAATTTAAATTGAGTTATTTTAAGAAAAAAAAAGAATTTAAAAACAAATTTATATTTTTCTCTCTTATGTTTCTCCCATAATTTTTAAACGTTAATATCTTTTATATACGAGATTTTTTAAAGAAAAAAATTACACCAAATTAACGAGCGTTTTATTATCTTTCCAACGAGTATCATAGTGCTGTATAAAAAACGGAGAATAAAACGACTATTTTTTGTGGTTATTCATATTAGATTTTTCAATCGCGGGACACTCCCAAGGTAATCAGCTAATATATATATATATATATATATATATATATATATATATATATATATATATATATATATATTAAAACCATAACATAATATTTGGCTACGTATTGTAAAAGTTTGACCAAATTTGATTGTTTAATTTTGTTATAATCATCACTAATTGATGGGCTTGCTTATAGTAATTGTGGAAAGTGACTTGGATGTAATCCATGCTTAAATGATGAAAATGGCGATTTTGATGATATTGTGAAACTGTTTAAATTGACTAGTTTTAGAAGAGGAATATCCCCACCATTTGGTCTGACGTTCGAATACGATTCAGAGGCGTTTTATTGTAGTGATCATTTGAGCGGCGATTTTTGCCCGAGTTGATAGTTTGGTGGACTTGAACTGTACAGTGGGCAACCATTTGTTCAATACAACTCACTAGCAGCTTATGTGATATTTAGTTGGCCGTTAGAAAAAAAAAAAGATTTAGAAATCTCCGTGTAGTTGTATTCATGCTTTTCATGCTTAGAGGAGAGTAAGGATATGTAAATATTTGTTCGTGTATAGAAAATTACCAAAATACTTATTTTTAGCAGCCTTTTTTTTTTAAATTTCAAAATACAAATGGAGTTTTAGCCTTCACCAAACTATCTACCTCTCATTTCTTTCTTTCTTTCTTTTTTTTAACGGCCAATTGGAATCACTCATGAACCACAGGAGTATCATCGTGTCACCAGTGTTACCACGCGATCATATTCCACTACCAAGTCACCAATTCAGGAGGAAACTCATAATTATGAGAAAACCACTTTTGTGAGAATCGAACACAGAACCTTATAGTCCTTAATGTTGATCAATTCTTTGATAATAATACATAAACATAAATAAGTAAATCGAATCAGTACCTTATTAGCCAGCAACCACTGATAGGGAATACTTCATGATCTACAGGATGATCGAGTTCCCGTTTAGGGTGTATAGTTAGGATGGCTAAGGAGATCATAGATCTCAGTTTTAGAGAGGAGAGGGAGGCATTAGGGTTTGAAGTATTGGTGTTTCATTAGTCTCTTAACCTCTCCTAATAATCTCTATATATACACCCAAGGGAAAACCCTATTTAATGGTTCATTAAGGGTAACTACGTCCATCACATAAAGACCAGTTAAACCAATAGGGGTATTTAGGTCATTGATCATTTATTAGATAAATGATTATAAGGGCCATTTAATTAGAATATATAAATATATTCTTACATTCTCCCACTTGGCCGAGCAATCATTTATTATGAGCATTAGATAAGCCTGATCAGGAGTTAACACTCATTTTAGTTTTAAACCCAGAAATGTAGCAGAGAAATACAGTCGTTGAGTCAGTTATTCAACTCAGGACCCCCATTAATCATACTACACCCCAAATTTAAAACTTAACATTAGGATCATGACAAGTAAGCCCTTAACGATTGATTTGTATAATTAGTGTCTATACGTCCTTAGGCATGCTTAACGTATTCATTAGAGACATTACAAATTCAAAACGAATGAGGAAAAATTAATCATTATTCATTCATAGTACGATATGCAGTTGTACATGGTCATTAGTAAAACCTTTTTTTTCTCTTATTTGGCCCTTAGTGAGACTTATGGAATGACCTTTAGCTATTGGATCCATAAGCATATCATGAATGCATTCGATACAAAATTCTGAGTTCCTCTACTTGTTCTTTAAAATAAGCGAACAATAATTTCGTACCGAATTTATAATGCAGCTCCGCTCGAACTGTTACTGTTCGAGAAAACAGGGTAGCTGACTTTATCACAGTAAGTCTTCAATTTAGAATTTAAATGGAGTTATTAAATTATGAGTCTACTGATAAAATTCCAACAACATTTAGTGACTGCTGCGTTGTGATAAGCAACATATTATGTCATAATTCTTATGGTTGTTGTTAACAGTTCATTATGACTCCTCCATGAGATAAGTTTTGTCTGCTGAAATAAAGATATATCCCGAAGTTGACATATTGTTTTCTTTGAATACAACAAAGTTGGAATAAGAGTATTCAACTATTTTAAGTTCTCACTTCTTCTTTAAAGTATAGTCTCTCGTTTCTTAGAGATATTGTAATATTTTATTGGATGCTTCACAATAATCTAGACGAGTCTAGTGTTCAGCAACATGAGCAATATCCAAACGAGTATAGACTTTAAACTTACATAAGGCTTCTAATTAATGAAGCATAAGGTAATAATCTCAATTATCCTATTAGCCTCTAAAGGAGAGCAATGTTGTATGTTACATGTGTAAGGACCCACTTAGAGACGAAACTAATGTCTCGTTGAGTCTATCTCGGTGAATTTTGATTCCTATAACATAAGAGGTATCTCCGAGATTCATTATGTCAAAGTATGCGCGAATAATGATTTGACAAACGTAACATATACTTGTCAAAAGAATGTCATCTATATAAGGACAAGTTTGTATTAGTTGCTCCCACTCATCTTGAGGTAGGTGTATTAATCCACTTGGTACTTGATGAAAAGAATTGCATTATAATTTCATCATGTTTAAATGCTTGCATCAACCCATACATGGATTTCATTGACTTACAAACTAAGTGTTCTTGACCTTCAGTTTAGAACTTTCAGGTTATTATGAACATGTAGGTCAATGTTAGGGAAAGTTGTCAAATGTTCATCTAATGTAGCTCTTAAATTATTATAAGCTACTAGAACGGTAATGATCCTCAAATAAACCTTTTGTAAGACAAGTAAGAAGGTTCTCTGATAATTTATTCCCTCTTGAGTATAACCCTCAGCAATTAATCATACTTTTAATGTGATAACGTTTCCATTCAGATTCAGTTTAGTTATGAACACCCTTAGGTAATTCAACCAAATCCAAACGTTATTCTAATTCATGGAATCAAAGTTTGCGAATACTAGCTTTATCCCATTTAGAAGTTTTAATTGATGCTGATGATATAATTAGAAGAGGTAGGATTGATAAACTTTCCAAAGATCCATTTCAGCTTTAGTCAGGTAAGGTGCTTAATCATCAAAGTTAGTAGGCCTTTTAGACCTAGATGACCTCCTAAGTTAACTATTGGGTTTATTAGGATACATATGCAATTTTATGAATTAGCTCTTGGTTATGTGCTTTTATTCTCAGGTAAATAAGGAGCAATACTACTTTCTAAGTGTGTAAGAGTCGGTGCAGTATGGTGTACAAGAGGTGTAATCGGAGCTAAATTCGGAGTAGAATTTAATGAGTCTCTCCCCCCGCCTCTTGTACTTCTGGCAAGTCATGATAAGGACTTTTACTGCTCCTACTAAACTTAGAAATCTTTAGGAACTTAGCATGCATAGGTCAAAGATTGGAAGACCAATAGATTCTATTAGAGAAATAACTCAATGATGTTTGTGTTATTTTCTCTTATTGAGGATTACTTTAGTTTTTGTAAGAAATCTAAGTTCTTCCCATAGTTAGGCATCAATGAAACTTTATTAGGAGTATCATTATATTTTAAGGAGACAAGTTGTGATAGAGCAGTGCCATACAAGAGGTGTAATTTGAGATAAGATCAAAATTGTCACCTCCCCCACCTCTTGCAACTTTTGCAAGTTATAATTAGGACACTTAATACTCCCACTGATCTTTTAGGTCTCTGGGAACTCCATATGAGAAGTTTTAGCGATGCATGTGAATAGGAATATTTCATATATTTTAGACTTGATTTCCTTATTGTCCAGATTTCATAAGAAATTTTAAGGACATATTTAGAAGGAAACTATTTAAGTATATATGAATTGATTTCTTTAAGACTTGGGTCCGTATGAAACAAATTAGATACAAATTGATATTTTTCTCAGCTCCACTAATGTCAGGTAATTATACCATGTGATGGAAACCCATTTATATCATCTGCCATTTTAAATTTTAGGGCATTTAACACATGCTTTAAAGTCACTAAGAATGAGATTTGATAACAAATCATCCTTCATTAACCTATTCATGATTGCTCATGAAAAAATTTGGTCTCAATGGATGAAGTGCATAAGTCTCATTATCCTTTGTTAAATTTTCATTTTCATGATAACAAAGTTGTGAAAATGTATATGTCATCTTGTTCTATTTTATAAGGTTTCTGTTCAGATAATGACAACCAATAATATGAGAGTTTAAGTTAATAGTGACTTTGTTTTGGTCATAAAACTCATAACTGTCAAAGTGTGGCTTTAGTGTTGATACTAAAATTCTGAGTAATATCCAGATTATCGTAAGGTATCATAAAGCCTAATACAAAGATCAGTTATTAATGGTTCTTTCAACCTTAACATTAAATTCGCCACTTACTCTCATCGTATTTGTTGAAATCTGGTAAGGAAACGAATAGAACTAGACTCAACAATTATGTGTTAATTGGAATATTTATATTTGTGGAGTCAAATATCATTAACTATTCTACTGCTTAACTTAGCCAGCTATTTCCTTGGCTTATGGATTGTCTCATTGCTTGTGCCTAGTCTAATGGCATAGTTTTACAGTAAGACATCCCCTTGAAAAACTTAGAGCTGGAAGCAGTACTTGTATTTTGTTTCTGGACTTTAAAACTATCCTCTCTATTGTAACTTATCTTCCACTTTTAAGGTTTAGTGGTAGTAAGATGAATAACATCCAATTTTTCAGTTTTAGGCGTTTCTTTTCCTGTATGTATGTTGCTATCAACACACTCATTTTCCTTTGTTACTTCTGAGTGTTGTAGTTGATTAATAAGGCATCCAATCGTACTAATGGAAAAGTTATTGTATAACGCACTGAAAATGTTTGTTGATTCCATGAATAAGCCCTTAGTTTAATAGGCCATGTTATTCAATATTATGATGTATTCACGAATGCACTTAACCTTATTTTTTTTTGAGTTAGATTTATTGCATGCTTCTTTAAGAGTTCTTTTGATTCTTCCTTAGAAACAAAATTAGTCTTAGAAATTTCAGAATCTTTAATAGCTCCCCTGATAGCGATCATTAATTTGAGTTCTTGATTACCATAAGTGACATTATGTTTGACTTATCCCACTTCTTAATGAAAATAAATTCCTTTTGTAAGAAAAGTTAGCAGGAGTGTCATGTTTTAAGGGATAATCAAGACTTAATAAGAGCAAATCATAGTACGTTTTGGAATAAGAGTGGATTAGTTAGTTTGAGATATGACCTTTTAGAAGAACTTTAGAGTGATTTACGTTATGGGATATTCAAGTAAGGCAGGCAAAAATTAGGATCATTATATTAATGAAGGATCATTAATATGTGAGGATCATTGTTTTGATGAAGATGTGATAGCATCTATTATAAACACCAAAATATAATAGATTAATTAAAAGTTCTACTTAAAATAATAGCACATCACCTTTGGGCAGAAGTGAAATCATTTAAGCATGGAGTGCAATTAAGTGTAGCACATCACCTTTGGGCAGAAGTGGAACACTTAATTTATTAGGCACAATTTAGTTTTACAGGGCATGAATGTAACACATCATCTTTGGACAGAAGTGAGACATTCTTGTTAATTAGGCAAAACTAATTTGGTATGCTTAGTTAGACTTAGATAACTATGTTAAGGTAGCACATCACCTTTGGGCAGAAGTGGGACCTTTTAAGTGTTATCAAAGTGAAGCAAAATGTTTATTGATTTAGGTTTTGAAAACATATTAGTTAAGGTTTTTCAAAACTAATAAACTAATTAATAGCAAACCTCGAGAAAATTTTAGATTACCAGTTCTCGGGAAAGTAGGTTAGTTCCCGGGAAAAAGAGGTTCTCGAGAAAAATAGTTAGTTCTCGCAAACAAGGAAGTTCTCGAGAAAATGGTTAGTTCTCGAACTTGTCATAGTTCTCAGTAAAAAATGAGTTCTCGGAAAAAACAATTAGTTCCCGGAAACAACAAGGAGGTTCTCGAGAAATAATTAGTTCTCGACCTTGTTCCTAATTCTCGGAAAATTTACTAGTTCTCGGGTGGCCTTAGGTTCTCAGAAAATAGTTAGGTTCTCGGAAAAACAAATTACTTTTCGGAAAATACAAGGGTTCTCGAATTTGATGCTGGTTCTCGGATTTCGTATTGGTTCTTGATTTTATTCTTAGGTTCTCGGTTGTGGTTTAGGTTCTCGAATTTTTTTATTTCGGGAACATAAACCGAGAACTGGTAGCCCGTGAACCTTAAATCCGCAAACCTGTTTGAGAACGCCTTTTCGAAAATATTAATCCGAGAACAAATAATACGAGAACATTAAATCCGATCAATACTATAAGTTAGGGATTTGATTATGTTTCCAAATTTTCGGGATTTTAAGTATATCCAAGAATTTATTTTAAAAATTTAATTTAGTCAAACTTGGAGATAAAGTAATTCCTAAATTAAAAGAAACATAATCAAAATCAAATTCTCACCAAATTATGGTGATTTTCATCAAAATTAGGATGAATTTTATGAACAATCTCATGAACATACAAGAACCGTTCATACTTATTATCAGATTTATTATTAAAGTTTCGATTAATAAATCAAAATATTTTGATAAATCAAAATATATTAATAAATGAAAGTTTTCGAAACTTCTTTGATTTGCAATTCATACATGGATTACGTTTAAAAAATCAAAATCTTGATTTCGTTTAAAAAATCTTGATTTCGTGAGTTGCAGATCATTAAGTAAAAAATTTCGATGTCATTATTTTAAATCATAACTTTACCGTCATTGGATCATTATTTATTAAACTTATCGTGCGTTTAGAAACATTCTGCGACAAAAAAATATTTCTCGAACCACATTTTTTTTTTTCGTGATTTTCAATATTACCAACAGAACTATTATTTTATATTGCAAATCAAATGGGAATTGATGTAATCAACATATGCTCTGATACCACATGTTGATCAATTCTTTGATAATAATACATAAACATAAATAAGTAAATCGAATCAGTACCTTATTAGCCAGCAACCACTGATAGGGAATACTTCATGATCTACAGGATGATCGGGTTCCCGTTTAGGGTGTATATTTAGGATGGCTAAGGAGATCATAGATCTCAGTTTTAGAGAGGAGAGGGAGGCATTAGGGTTTGAAGTATTGGTGTTTCATTAGTCTCTTAACCTCTCCTAATAATATCTATATATACACCCAAGGGGAAACCCTATTTAATGGTTCATTAAGGGTAATTACGTCCATCACATAAAGACCAGTTAAACCAATAGGGGTATTTAGGTCATTGATCATTTATTAGATAAATGATTATAAGGACCATTTAATTAGAATATATAAATATATTCTTACACTTAAGTCTTATCCCACCAACAAGATGTCGCTGGGCTATAATGCCTTTGGCTCTCATTTTCCTTCTATCCAAAGCAATACGAAATAGCTCTGTTGGACAAAAACGCTAGGATACACTTGTGGTAAAAGAACCGACAAAGCCTACACATTATATTGGTGAATAGGGTCGGATATGCCGACGGAATCCACCGCTTGGTGAAGTTTGCCTTCTTATCCCGCTTTTGGTTACTTTGGTATATTCAAAATTCCTTAAAAACATTATGGTTAAAATTAATATTTTGGTAATTTTCGCTTTAATAAAATATTTTAAAGTTTTTATCTAAGTTATTTTAACTCAATTATTTTATACCCTAGACTATATTTTTTCAGAATGGCTAGATCAACTAGCAGCGCGTGCACTTGAGAACCGCACGTGACACAGGTTTGATATGACTCACATATGCTACGGGCGATTCCAAGTGAGAATTAGTCAGTCTTCTCATGGTTGTAAGAGCATTCACGGCAGCTTCCTCATCCCCCATTCACTCACAATTAATTACAAACACATATTAAATTAAAAATTATTGCAGTTTCCCTCTCCTCCACTCACAACCACTTTCAACAAATATTAAAAAATAAATACAGTTTTCAGTTTTCCCTAAAAGATTTCCAAATAACCCCAAATATACCGATAAACAATACATTCCTCATTTTTTCACTCACAACCACTTTCAACCTCATAAAAATTATAGAGTTTTCTCTCACATAAATATAGATGACCAAATGACAGTGCTCTAAAGAATGAAAGTTTCTACTCCAAAGAGAGTATAGAAACCAGGTATCGAACCCCGCCTTCACAGAAAGTTTTACTATTTTTGCCACAATCAAAATTCAAATTTTAATACGTCTTTCTACCACTTAACCCATCTAACATTTGCCAAGAATCATTATTCACTGCCTATACTATCCATCTATTATTGTAAAGATTGTAATGGAATTCTTTACATCGTTCTAGAAGTAGTTAACAATGTACATACTAAATAGATAAATACAAAACAAAATTAGGAAAATGGTATCGGGAAAACGATTCACATATTATAAAATATATATAATGATAATGATGTATTTCTTTTTTATGCAATTGTCACCAATAAGATACATTTCTATTCATCAGGTTTTTTTTGGCTTGGTTAGGTGGTTGATAATTGCTAAAAGCACTATAGATTTAATGATTATAATAAAGCCATGTATCTATTAGTGTTGGATAGAAATGGTAATGGGTCAGGTTTGGGACGAGTTTAGGAAATCCCAACCCCATACCTGGTTATGTATGCTTGTCTTAAACCCGACCCAAAATCCGTCGGGTAATTACCCATCGGGTATCGGGTATACTCACGGGTTTCGGGTAAACCCATTAATTTTTAAAACTTATCCATTGAGTATATCCGACCAAAAACCCGACAGATATCTATTAGGTAATTATTAACCAATTACATTTAACATTATTAAATATATATTCAAATGATTACAATGTATAAATATAAAATAATTAAATCATCTAAAAACACTCAAAGACATAGATAACAAATAGTATATACTATTTTTTTTTTAATTTTTAGCACAAGATGACAATCTAGATGGACAATTAGATATATTATGCATACATATTTAAAAAGATATATTAGAAATTATATTGGGTATCTAATCGGGTAAATGGGTATACGCTATCGGGTAATCGGGTCGGTTAAACGGGTATATCATCAAATCCCAAACCCGCGAAAAAAATAAAAATTAATCCTATACCCGGACCCATACACGATTACCTGACCCCAAACCCGTCCCAAATGTGTCAGGTTTCGGGTTTACCAATCGGGTTCGGGTTTGATTGCCATTCCTAGTGCTGGACAAAAGACGGTTGTAATATTATGGGTCGTTATAATAAACCGCCAAAAAATATTTTCACCCCAAAGCGTTGCGCTATTTTCATAGCACAACGTTTTGGGCCGTGTAGATTCTAAATATAAGCTTATTTAATATGTTTTGATATTCTATCTTTCGTAATCGTTTTAACAAATAAACGTTTACAACTTTACCCACAAGATACAAATTTTACCCACAATATATAAAATGTTGTGTTATGACTTCATTTTGTTGATTCTTATGACATGTCTGTTCTAGAGGATGTCGAGTCAGTCTAGCATTCATTATCATGACAATACGGTGCCGCCGGAATTTAATACCTCCATGGAGGACCCGTATGCACAACATTATCCCCGTCAACCCGACTACGATTATAGTGGTGAGCCACCCTTTGATCACCAAAGCTATCCCAACTACGCTTACGATGGTGAGGAGAGCTTTGTACATCAAGACTATCCGGATTAGGCAGACCGTGGTGATGAGGAGAAGCCGTTAAACGATCATGAAGGGTCTTACTTGAATACTGTTTCGTTTAAGACTAACCGGACCTTTCCGCCGCGCCAGGAGTTGAGCGACCGGGTGCAACAAACGGGAATGGACAATGGTTACAACATTGTTATAAAAAAGATCGAAGAAAAAGGAAGACGATTTTGCGAAGATATTTTTTCAATAAACTCTTCGTGTGGAGCATAAGAGTGTAGCTACGGTGATGAAGACGGGTTAGCAAGAAAATTGGTTTTCCGTTTGAGTTGATAGGGGTGTTTGATTCAAAAGGAAAGGTTAGGAGGTTAAAGGTGAAGAAACATGTGAACTACCACATTCTCTTTGAAAATTTAGAGGGACACGTGTGCGCGAGAAGGCTTTCTTCGAAGGATAGAGAACTGTTTGGGCAGATGGCATAGCAGGATATTCCAAATCGTAGTATCTGAAGAACGCTAACAAAAAAGAACCCGAGTAAAAAGCTTACTCCGAAATATACACGCAATGTTTTCCAGAAGATTAATGTTGAAAAAGGAGTCGGTGAAAATCCAATACAACAACTTGAAAACCTCTAGGTGGAGAAATATTTCACCAATTACACACACGCGAATCACACCATGAACGTTGTTGAAGATAATTTCTTTGTCAACAGCCATTCATTTACTATGTGGTGTGCATTTCTACATATGCTAATGATTAGACGGGATTTGTTCATGTTGTAGGTATGATGTCCATAAACCATTCGTTTTTGGTTGCCCATGCGTTTATTTCTATTGAGAAAGTTCATAACTATCTATGGGTGTTGGAGATTATCAAGTCTATGTTGGTAGTAGGGGTATTCAAAACCGGTTTATTCAATTTTTAGATATCCGAAAACTGGATATCCAAATATTTCGGATAGTGAATATTAATATCCGAATCCAAAATTTCAGATATCCAATTTTCGAATATCCAAAATTTCAAATTTGGATTCAGATAATCCAACGGATATCCGAATCTTAAAAAAACAAAAAAAAATCAAGTTTGAACCATGTAAAATTAATTAACATAAAAAAAAGAAATATAAATAATTGGAGAAACGATGGTTGACTTATAATCGGGGACTGACAAATTGGAAAAACGGTTATTGCTATCAATACCATAATAAACCAAAAGCAAACAAAATCAAGGAGGCCCTCTTGGCCACCAACGACCTTGGCTCTTTAGGGAATCCCACTAGACGGAGCCTCCTTACGAGTATAAATTAATGTAATGACGAGAATTTCAAAAGATTTAGCGGTGGGGACAGTAACGGAAAAAAAGTAACCTAACTTGGAGGAACAAAGTAATATAAAAAAAACTTATGAGTAGAGACTGGTTGATGGAGGGTCGGGTGGCTGATGATCGTTGTGGAATGGATTGGAGATGGAGGATGGTTGATGAAGTGTCTTGGAGAAGGAAAATGAGGTGTATGTTTTATGTCTATGGTTATGGGTGTGTAATATGATGTCTCTGTGTGTATATCATATTATTTACTTATTTAATTATCTAAGAGTTCAGATTCGGATACTTCGAATTTCTGAAAATTTTCAAAATTCACATTCGAATCCAAAATTTCGGATTATCCGCTTTTTAGATATCCAAAATTTTGAAATTTTGGATATTTCGGATAGGGTTATCGGATATTTCGGATTAGAATTGGGATTTTTGAACACCCCTAGCTGGTAGGCTGTATGGAGTCGCATGTCATTGTAACATGTAAGGAATTTGCGCTAATGAACATGTGATCATATTTACCTGAATGTATACATCCAAAATTTCTTCGTTCAATATTGACATTTTGTGAGTCTCCTAATGAAGACGTTTACGAGTATAATTTGGGAAACTTTGAGGCACGTTTGAAAGAAATTGATCATGAACGTGAAAACTTTTTTTTTTTTTTTACGTAAGTACTTTTTTACACACACTTGCCAAGTTATAGTTATATTTTCAGAGGTTTTTGCGTATACGAAGAATCACCAGTTGGATCCGTACAGTGAAAAGTTTATGGCTTCATGGACTAACAGCACGCTTAACTTTCGCTAGAAAACAACCAACAGAGTTGGGGGCGTGCATGCTTTACTAAAAAGTCACATTCGAAGCCATCACAACTCATTGGCTAGAATTGTGGAGTTTGTCGATGCGTTGGTTGATAAACAATATACATAGATTAGAAAAGGTTTTAAATTAAGCATTACAAAAGCAATGAACCACACAAGGTGTAACCAATTCTTCAGAATTTACTTCAGAATGTTTCATTATATGCTCTTAAGCTTCTCGCCAAGGAGATACAACGCCTTGAAGTTTCTCTGCGTCGTTATGATACCAGTTGTGGTTGCTAGATTTTCCACAATTGCGGTATTCCATGTGCATGTCGTGTTGAACAGTTAGAACGTGACGGTGATTAATACTAGCGACCACCGCTTTTATGATTTTACTACCTAATTTACTACCATATGTTATCATTTTAGGTCAGCGAATTTGGCTCTTCTCAATAGAAGTGTTCTGGATGAAGCTTGACTTCAAACTTGTGAAGATTATTTATGAAAATATCGATATAGATGATGAGTTTGAAAAGTTGAAGACAACAATGCCCCAGGGTCCATTGAGGCTTGGGTCGGGAATTCACGAGAGACAGTGGTGGGGAACCTGGACCCAGCTCGGCCACAGGGATATGGCGTTGCCCCTTTAAAAATTATCATTCTTGCAAGGATTGTACGCCGGGATACAAGGGATACTCTCGGCTACTAATGCATTTCCAACGGGATCATTTTAATGTAAAAGAAAGGAGAGGTGAGCTAAAGGAGCATCTTGCTTCAAACTTGGACCTTTACAATGACGTTGTCGACACCTTGCGTGTGCTTAAGAATTGGCTATGCGGGGAGTGCATGACCCTGCATTCCTTGAATGGGCGTTGTCGGCACGGCAAAGAAGTGGTTAAATGCACCTCGCGTGCAGGAGGCGAGATCGATTTTATTGCGGGGATTCCTCAACCTCGCGATCCGCAAGTGACGCATGTGAGTGATACGTCTGGGAAGATGGTGGTAGATGACACTCTCCTTGAGTGCATCCTCGCCCTTCCTGTTGCTACGGTCAAGATTATCCCGCCTGCATGTCGCATGGATTTTGCCCATGCTTTGTCAGGGGGTCTCCGTAAAGTGGTGGATGCCCCAGGGTCCATTAAGGCTTTGGTTAAACTTTTGTTGTTGCCACGCTGCACTTTAAGGGTGGTCAAACTGGCTTCTAGGCAAGAACGAAGGTCGGGTAACAGGAAATCGCTTCAATGTAACTCTATTATGCGGGCATTGGCGGTTTGGAAAGATGGGGTAGGGTTGGAGGAGTTGGTCCTGCCCCTCCTTGAACTCCCCGTGGCGTGGATTTCTGGGATGGTAGGGGACCAAGCTAAAGAAGATGGTGGGGGCAATATTAAGCAGTGCCTTCGGAAGGTAGCGGATGGACATTATACTGCGGCTGTCAAGGTTCTGTGTTCATCTGGGGTTGTGCCTGCTGGGGGGGGGGACACATTGAGAGCCCTGATAGATAAACACCCTCTTGTGGACCCCCCGACCATGCCCTCCGCCTTGCCTTTGGAGCCAGCCTTGCAGGTGGACGTTGATTGCGTGTTGGAATGTATTAAAACGTTCCCGAAAGAAACATCTTGTGGGAGGGATGGTCTGCGGGCTCAGCATATTTTTGACGCTTTCTGTGGCCATGGGTCTCCAACTACCTCTGGGCTCACTAAAGCCATCACCGATGTTATCAACTTGTGGCTTGGGGGGCTATGCCCTAAAGCTCTGGCGGAGTTCATTGCTTCGGCACCGTTGACCCCCCTATTAAAGCCTGACAACAGGATTAGCCCCATTGCGGTGGGGGCCATTTGGAGAAGATTGGTGTCAAAAGTCGCTATGCGTAAAGTGGGTAAAGAGATGGCAACCTATCTGGGGGATTTTCAGTTTGGGGTTGGGGTCCCTAATGGGGCAGAAGCGGTGCTGCACAGCGCTAATAGGTTTCTGAGCGCGTTCCATTCTGACGGGTCCCTGGCTATGCTCACTGTTGATTTTTCTAACTGTTGGGCTAGACTTTAGAAGGTTTGCGTTGTCTTGGATTATGTTAGCATTGTTTGTGGGTTTCAGCCTTTAAGGCCCATGTAAAGTGACCGCCCTATGCACTTATAAATAGGGGGTTTCTTAGTTATTTTGAGGTTGCTAGTCTTTTGTTATTATTGATATTCTCGTGTACCAGACGACTCCTTGAAGTCGTGTGCACATCATCAATCCAATCGTTAATTTCAAGTATCTTCTTTGTTCTTAATATACAATCATTGTTTCCGCCTTTGATTGTGTGTTGTTTGATACCCGGTAGAGAGGATTCTGGACTTACAATTGGTATCAGAGCTTGGGGAGAAGAAAGGGAAATGGGTAGAAGAACTTCCATTTGTACTCTGGGTAGATAGGACTACAAACAAGAATGCTACTGGTCAAACACCCTTCTCCTTGGTCTTTGGAACATAATCAATGCTGCCAACAGAGATGGTCATGCCTACAGCAAGGAAACATCTTCGGGATGCAACTACCAATTCTGTAGCATTACTTCAAGATTTGGAAACTGTGGATGAACTCAGGGATGCTGCTAAAGTAAGAATGGCAGCATATCAACAAAGAATTGCTAAAGCTTACAACAAGAATATCACGATAAGAAGATTTCAAGAAGGAGACTTGGTATTGAGAAAAGTCGTCCAAAACACAACAAAACCAAGTGATGGTAAGCTAGCTCCCAAGTGGGAAGGTCCATACTTTATCGATTCTGAAGCTGGTAAAGGAGCATATTGGTTATCAACGATGGAAGGAGAGATTCTACCAAGGGCTTGGAAGGCAATTCACTTAAAGTACTACCATGTCTAGGGATGCATGTGATTAATCAATCTGGAAGAGAAACCATGGTCCGAATAATAGGTGGGATGAAGGTGAAGGCTGATAGAGATAAATAATCTCCATATGTAAGTACCTATCCTTTTTCTATTTCGATCGATTATATTTTTACTAAACATGGTGTAGAAATAGTCCATCCTGAGATATTTGCAGTACCATCCTGAAGATGGAATGCTTAGAACACTAGGGGGTTGGCCACCCTCTCCTCCATTAAGGTGTCTAAGACCTTCCTAAGGTATAAAGGTTTTCACCTTTCACAATGGGTTAGCAACCCTCGCCTGGAGCGCACGATGCCCATGTATATTCTCGGGATGGTGGAACCAGTCCATGTAAAAGTGGCTCACAATTTCAATATCTTTGAGATATACGATGGAGCTCTTAAGGTTTAGACATTTTTCAATGTCTCTTTCTCGTATTTGGTCTAGTCACCAGAGCCTTGTCGCCAGTTATTCCTAAGGGCCTTGTCGCCTGTTATTCCCAAGATATTACATATTGGTCTTGTCACCATGATTATTTCAATAGGGTTTTGATCCCAGTTAAACCAAAGGCGTTGTCGCCAGTATAATAACAAAGTTTTCCTTTACAGGATATTATTAAGATTCAATTCTTCCTAAGGATTATAGACTTGAAGTCTATATTGAAGATATTACACTGGGGACATTCTCAAGATGTAAAACCATCCCAAGGATGAAAAAGAAACTGGGGATATCCTTAGGATAATGAAGACCATCCTGACAATGAGAGGGACTTATGAAGAATGTGGCAAGATTAGGTATTATTTTTCATTCTTTTATGCCACCAAGTGTTTGCTAATGTTTGCAGAATGTCAAAGAACACAGAGCTGATAGCGTTAAAAGATTGTTACCATATATTATTAATGCATCATAATCAAAATTTGATGTCAACCCCTGGCTTCATCCAAAACCAGGACCCATCCATCAGGGGTCAACATCTATGGTCCGAGTCAAATAAAAGATTTGGGGCTTCGTCTTGAAACCAAGATCCCACCACCCCAAACCTTACAATATCTTCAGTTATTACATACCAAAATAAATTGTTTGAAATTGTTCAACCAACTACTACCACAAAAGATTAAATAAAAAGTGGGCTCCAGCATAGTCAACACATCCTTCATCGCCCACTGGAAGGTCCTTCACCACCTAAGCAAACATGGTCTAGAAATAGTCCATCCTGAGAATTTTGCAGTACCATCCTAAAGATGGAATGCTTAGAAGACTAGGGGGTTGGCCACCCTCTCCTTCGTTAAGGTGTCTAACACCTTCCTAAGGTTTAAAGGTTTTCACCTTTCACATTGGGTTAGCAGCCCTCGCCTAGAGCGCACGATGCCCATGTATATTCTCGGGATGGTGGGACCAGTCCATATAAAAGTGGCTGACAATTTCATTATCTTTGAGATATACGATGGAGCTCTTAAGGTTTAGACATTTTCAATGTCTCTTTCTCGTATTTAGTCTAGTCACCAGGGCCTTGTCGCCAGTTATTCCTAAGGGCCTTGTCGCCAGCTATTCCCAAGATATTACATATTGGTCTTGTCACCATGATTATTTCAAAAGGGTTTTGATCCAAGTTAAACCAAAGGCCTTGTCGCTAGTATAATAACAAAGTTTTCCTTTACAGGATATTATTTAGATTCAATTCTTCCTAAGGATTATAGACTTGAAGTCTATATTGAAGATATTACACTGGGGACATTCTCAAGATGTATGACCATCCCAAGGATGAAAAAGAAATTGGGGACATCCTCAGGATAATGAAGACCATCCTGACGATGAGAAGGACTTATGAAGAATGTGGCAAGATCAGGTATTATTTTTCATTCTTTTATACCACTAAGTGTTTGCTAATGTTTGCAGAATGTCAAAGAACACAGAGCTGATAGCGTTAAAATATTGTTACCATATATTATTAATGCATCATAATCAAAATTTGATGTCAACCCCTGGCTTCATCCAAAACCAGGACCAATCCACCAGGGGTCAACATCTATGGTCCGGGTCAAATAAAAGATTTGGGGCTTCGTCTTGAAACCAAGATCCCTCCACCCCAAACCTTATAGTATCTTGAGTTATTACATACAAAAATAAATTGTTTGAAATTGTTCAACCAACTACTACCACAAAAGATTAAATAAAAACTGGGCTCCAGCCTAGTCAACACATCCTTCATCGCCCACTGGAAGGTCCTTCACCACCTCAGCAATCTTGGCTTCAGCTGCCTTTGCCTCTGCATCCTCAGGATCTTCGGCCACATCCTTGGGATGAGCAACAGGAACGGGCTCGTAAACTACTTATTTTCCACCCAGACTCTTGATTTTCTCCTTCCAGGCATCAACATCCCAGGTATTCTGATCAAGACCTGGATCCTTGTCCTGAAGAGCCATCTCCACCCTGGCCTGAAAGAAAAAAAATACTAGCAGACTTGATGAGCCTATTCCTGTGATCATGTACCTCCTTCTCCTGATCCAATATGGCCTTAGCTTACTCAACCTTCACTCTCTTCAGCTCTGCTTCAGTCTCTGCCATCTTGCTCTCAAGATATTTGCCCTTATCATGACAAATCTTCTGGACGTCTTCAAGCTTAGCCTGTGCCTCATGAAGTTCTTGAACAACAATATCCAGAGACTTTGACAAATACTCATGGCCCTAACAACGAGAAGAAAAGGTAAGCATTCCTAAACTTTTCCTTACTGACAAAACAGTGTTGTTCTCAGGATAAGACCATACCTAGTTAGTGAATTGGGAGATCTTGCTCAGAATTTTGTGACAAATCACACCCTCAAAGGGGATGACCTCCTGAGCAATGGCAACGGCGGCACTCCCCTTCCTTTTCTTTGAAGCAGCAGCAGCCCTAGACTTGGGAGGATTAGTAGAAGAAGTATCTATCTTAGAGCATGAAGGAGAAGGAGAGGTAACTTTGATTGCCTTGACATCCATGCTGTCAATATCATCCAAATCAAAGGAAGCAGGTTTCTTGGCTGAGGCTAAGATAAAAACAGAGTTAGTAAATAAAGTAATGAACATCCTCAGTATGTAATATGACATGCTCACCAAACATCTTAGAAGCTTGGCTGGTGGTATGAATATCTTCCACTCCAAAGGTCCTTTCTGATTTAGGTAACTTGTAAATAACTTCACACCGGAGAATAGCGTCGTTCACAGAAGTAGAAAACTTAGCTTGGCTGGTGGTATGACTATCTTCCACTCCAAGTGTGACACCCTCAAATTCCACATGCGGGGTTTTACCGCGAGGCGTGTGACACACCAGGATCCAAGTCAACGGTCATAATAAACAACATCTATATGATATGAAAACAACATAAATAGCCCATTAAGTTTCAAAATCTATCCATCGCTTGCAGAAGCGAAAATTTTATTACAACCCAAAAGTAAAACATGAAAGTCTATTAATGCTCAAAATGAAATGCAAATGGATCCTAGACGCCGTGAGACTCCGTGCGCCTATCGACAGCTGCTACCTTAGCGACCTGAGACAAACATGCTAAAAACGTCAGCAAATAATGCCGGTGAGTTCACAGGTTTTTAATGAATACCGACTCCAATGAATACTAAGTCCCAAATGAATACCCATGATCAATCCAGACCACATACATGCAAATCATATGAATACATGTTACTACTGCGATTGGAAAGCCATTACTGGACTCGAATACTGTGAATACTGAATACGTGCCCGAATGAATACTAAATACTGAATAATGCATACTGAATACTGAATTCCTAAGATTCAACATGCACCCGTCCGACCTCCAGTCGACGAGTGGGGCCGGTCAAGCTCAAATAGATCTATCCACATTTCCCCCGTTGTGCATCCCCGCACATTCATGGTTCTCCCCGGGACTTCCAAAGATCGCATAGTAATATAATGAATACTCTAAAACATAATGAATTCGTGAATACCAAAACGTAGTTGACACACCTTTCATGAAAACATAGTTGAAATGCCTTTTATGAAAACATAGTTGACACACGTTTAAAGAACACAACATGTTTTCTCCCCCGAAAATGTAAAACTAGTAAAAGAGTGGGGCCGTGAAACTCACCTTAGAGTGCGCCTTCAGATATTTAGAATCCCAACACGTGTATGATGACCCAACTTAGTGACGACCTATCAATGAGTTTACATAAGTGTGATGACTACTAACCCGAAGGCTAATCAGTCCCCAAGTTGTCTAGACCGTGACCGTGTATGTTGAAAACATGCTTAAACGTTAAACCGACCAAACCAGACAATACCCGACATCCCATTGGTAACCCGACATCCCACGTGTTTGTCACATACAAGATATCATGCAACTTATGTAATTAAACACTTAGCATGCGCATACATTCACCCTATCTAGCATAACGCCCAATTAACGCATAAACAAGTCCGAACACGTGTTAATAAGTCATTAGACATGTTACGGGGTTCCTAACATGTTCCTAGGTGTCAATCCATTTTTTGGGATGTTAAAATATACATATGGCAGCATTACACACGATTAGGAATCAAACATGTGATTAGGAAAAGTCAACTGGTGATTAGGAGAGTCAAACTAGTGAATAGGATTGTAATCACTAGTAAAAGTGGGGAATAGGCCCGTACTCGCTAGATAAAGTGGCGAATAGAGTCTCTATTCGCCTGTATTTCAGGCGATTAGGAGCTAATCGCCAATAACACTGGCGATTAGAACTCCTACTCGCTAGTACTGGTCTGTTCCATCCTTTTTGCGCATTTGACCCTCCAAATCAGATCTGAAACATGCGTAAACACCCAATGCCCAACCCAAAACATTAACCCAACTACTTCAAGCAAAAACCCCTAATTTATCATCACCCTAGCCGTCCCGAATGCACGCGGTTTCCCAAAATAGCATAACTTGCATGTAAGTATCACATCAACATGTAAAACTTACCCTAAATAGCAAATACTCAGATTTCATCACATAACGACGTTATCTGACATTATCCTACTGTTCTAGCATCATCCTAGAGTAAACCCTGTCCTCAAACAATCAACAAAACACAACATATCATCATCAATCCACAATAATCACCCAAACGGGTCAAAACGCCTAATATCAATATTACACGTCTATGAACCTTCAAACTCCTAGATTATCATCATATTAACTTATTTAGATCAGAAACATAATAATAACACAAGAACAATCATGTTTAAACGATAAAAATCCTATCTTGCATGAATACAACACATATAACAAGTATAGATTTGTGGGTTTGTTTTGAAACCGATTTTAATAAGTTTTCAAAGACACAAATGTTTATAAATCAGTTCTGGACCTTTAGGGATCAAAACAATATCATTATAAAGGTTTGGGATGAAGAACACACCTTGAAATGGTGAGATTATGGGTTATAAGGCTTGGAAATATGATTTCTTGCTCAAAAACGTGTTGCAGAGGTTGGATAAGGTGTGGGGTGGCTTTGGGGTGTATTAGGGTTTCATAAATGATGTTTTAAAACATAAGGGTGGTATTTATAGGCGTTTTTAGTCGTCACCTGCAGTTCATGCGAGTACAATGTTGTACAGGCAAGTAGGACTGCTACTCGCTAGTAGGAACTAGCGAATAGCCTCCTATTCGCCCCTAGGTCTCTCTACTCGCCCCATAAACTGGCGATTAGGCGATCACATAGGGCCTAATCGCCTATAGCCTATGTGTCTGGGTTTTTGGCGCGTTAAACCCTATTTTAACATATATAAACACGTTTTCACATACCGACAAGTTGTATAATGATTATAAGTATGAAATGCACGATAACTAACACGTTCCCACCCGATCACCAATTCCCGGGACCCGAGACTTGCGTGTGTGAGTTAAATCCGGCGATTCCACGAATCACCGATCCTTGTACACATGGTTATGGACCGACACCCCATGATCCCGTGGATCATTGTAACGACTCCCGATGATTCCCGGAACCGTCCTAACGACTCGACTGACCTAGTTAAGTATGTTTGAAAACGTTTTTCGCTAAGGTAGACTTATGTGTTTTATAAAATGTTAACCTAAACGTGCCGGGTGTCACATCATCCCCCTGTTGAAAGAATTTTCTTCCCGAAAATTTCCCGAAGTCAAAGAGAACGAAGCGATAAAAAGAAAAATTTTCCTGGTCGTCACAATAAGTATGAGCTAGGTCTCCCACTTCTAGATGGACACCATAATCCTCAACAAGCTTGCTGCAAACCATCAGACTCTTCCAAAGTTCAAGCATGGCTTGAGAATAAGCCATCCTAGTCATATCAAAGAAGTCTTTGATAAACTTGGGAAAAATACCTTAACCCTAGAAGGAATGGTGTGAAGAAAAAAAGTAGAACAAAGAAGAGAGAAATTACCTTCTTAAAAAACCAGATGTGATTATAAAGGAAGGAATAAGCTCTAGATATAGAGAGTAGAAGATGATGCTTGTAACGGTAATCACGTAATTATCGCCGAGAAAGTAGCCGTTGTCATCTTGACAAGACATCCCATCAGTCATCAAATAAGATATTTAGATTAAAAAAATATTTTTACCTTAAAGGATATTAACGGTAACATATTTTTGGGGACAATTGTTGGTGGTAAAAATCCTCAGGATGATTTTACCCTACATCCCTAATATACCATCCCCAGGATGTTGAAGGACTTATCTAACTTCAGGATGTAACAGTGTTTCGGTATGTGCACATCCTGAGAATGAACTAATAAATTATCTTGTACTTATGTTATCGCAGGTGTAATTAATGCATGAGTCAAAGTGTAACCGCCAAAGTGATGAATGCAAGGCGAGAAATATGGAAACTGTTATTCAACGTCCATTTCAGCTAAAACACCCACAACGGTCACCTGAAACAGTCCGCAAGCTTTCAAAGACCTTAACTACTTAGTAGATTTCGTGGGATTGTTTGTTTATTTCATGTACTATATAAATAGAGGTATTGGACGAGTATAGGACACATTGCTTACACTATGGCTGCACACATACACTTAGCTGATTAAGAATCACTCACACTAAAAGAAATGCATATTTATTAATTAACGGAAAGAATCCAAATTTCACCTACAACGAAATGCTTTATAGCAAAAACATTAAAAGATATAACTAATATTGTTATAAGGTATATTCCATTAATGTAAAAGTAAACATAAAGCAGCTAACACGTTATTTTAGGGGAAAATATTATAAAACTTGAATAAACATTAAATTAAAAAATAAAATATGGGTGAAATTTGGATTACAGATCAACATAATATAGACATAATTAAAGAACTTAGATATGTTTATTTTTAATATGGATGTTTAATCATAACACCATTTCATGACCAAGTAGAACTCAAAATATAAAATTGATCAATTTGGTTTAAATACTGTTCCGCCCAATAATGAAAAATTCACATCAATCACATGCAACGATTTAAAAAACTAAACATGGCACTCAAAATATACATATCAGCTTTGGTGATTCTTAAAATATGATAATGTTGTTAAAAACATTATGGTTCATCCTTGCTTTGGCAGACAAATAATTTTTCACACCATAACAATACTGCAACACAAGCCTAGGCTCTAATAATGCTTTATCACATTTATTTTCGATAGCTTCAATTGTAGTACCTTGTTTAAATAATCAACATTAGCAATACGTGCATATGTATAGAGGCATGCATGCATATTTTTTTTGAACTGTCAACAAATTAAACCCGAACACTCTTGGGGCACTCTTTCGACAAATTCAAGTACTACAAGAGTACCCGAGTTATTAAGCTCCAATTCCGAGGGAAACCCGGTAGCCCACCCGCCCGTATGCACGACGTTGATATTACCGGTAAAACCCTTCTGGCTCGAGAATCGAACCCATGATCCCCTGGGTCTTCTATCATTGCTCAACAATGTCTCTACGCTACACTGTAATGATATTGACTATATATTAATAGGTATACACATAAATATAATTAACTAAAATAAATCTCATTAAACTTTTAAATGTACATAATTAGCTAAATATATAAAACTTTAAAATAATTAAGTTTAGAAAATGCAAAATGCATTGTAGATATAATTGTAGGAAAATTTCTATTAAAAACGTCAATAGCATCAATTTGGCAGAAAACACATGATGTATATTATATATCCATGTGATATTATCGTCTATGTTAATAACACCAAAACTCCCTAATTTGAAGAGGTTCTTTTTAACAAAGTTTTAAATATATAAAAGATAAAACCACTAAATTCGGTATTCACAGAAAACATAATAAGTTTTTTTACACTTTAGTCAAAGATAAACAAAATTTCGTAATTTAAAGGGGTGGGAAAATCATGAATTTTAAAATTTAGACCATATACTAACCTACTAAAGTTTATCCTATAAATACATAGTAATACAACCTATTTCACTTGCTAAAATACTTAGGCATGGATCTAAATTTGAATTCAAAGTATGAAGCTTCTAATATTAGTTATTTGTTAGTTTATGGTTTTCATTCGTCCCATTTTACTAATTATACTCTTTTGTACATATCTTAGTCATTTAAATGTTAACTTCTTGGTTTTGGAGAATCCTTTAGATGAAAAACATACGGAAATAAACAAACCAATAGCCATACAAACGTCTAAAGTAGCGTCTAAGGTTGCATTTATTAATGTTTACTTTTAATATTAGCATAGTTGTTATTTATGTGGTATATTGTATGTGTTTATTGCAGGATAATAGTGATAATAGTGCTGAGATTATTTGCTATGGTGCAATGTTTAGCCCTACAAATATGATCTTCAACGTGAATTTGATGAAGAGGTTATATCAACATTTATTTCATTTTCTATTAACTTGTGTATTAAATATTTTTAATTTATTTTAAGGATCAGATGCATGAAACTAATAGGAAGAGATCTAAGAGAATATAGAGGAAACTAATCATCATCAAAAGATGTAATAATCAAACATGAAGATATACAAGAAATTCCAGTGATCGCTCTTGATGATGAATGGTGTGTAGACAATATAGATGAGATCATGCAGATTTGGAAGGCGTGTGACTAAATTGATCTTATGATTCAAGTAGTTCATACTTGAGCTTTTATTTTTCAACTTTTATGTTAATTAATACTTATTTTTCCTTTCGTATGTTACTTTATTTTATTAAATGTTTCTTCAAGTATTTTATAATTTAAATGTTGAATATTTTAAGTTACTAGACATATGTAACGCTTATGACGTATATCCACCGCAATGATGCTACAACAAATAGTACACGAATTTAAAATAAGTACTGCATTGAAAAGTGTCACTCCCGCCGCATCACGCATAGAGGGTTTCCTACTAGTAACTAATAATATAGCTAGATTAGGTGCTGGATTTAGACAATCTTTCCCCTGCAGTATATTTATATGCAATAATGCACATCCCTGTATTCAATTGAAAGAAGATAAATCAATAGCTAGGCATGAAAAGTGTAACAACTATCTCAACTGTTGCCCCACCTTCACTTATCAGACCTCACTTATCGAAACCCATTTTTAGTATAACATTTACTCACAAAAAATCCAGATCACCCTTACTTCATTTTACCCAGCTTCCAAAATCTAAATTCACTAAGAAAAATGTAATTTCTCCATCTGTTTCAACCCAACCAACAGCCCCACTCGAAGAAATAACCCAAACCGATAGCTGTGACCAAGATGATAAATTTGACTGGTTTTCTCACTGGTATCCACTCATGCCTGTGTGTGATTTGGACAAGAGGGTTCCAACTGGGAAGAAGGTGTTGGGTCTTGATGTTGTGGTGTGGTGGGATAGGAACGAGAATGAATGGAAGGTGTTCGAAGATCGTTGTCCACACAGATTAGCTCCACTTTCTGAAGGGAGGATTGATCAATGGGGTAGGTTGCAATGTGTGTATCATGGCTGGTGTTTTGGTGGCTCAGGTGACTGCAAATTAATTCCTCAAGCTCCTGTTGATGGTCCTTCGGTATAGTCGATCACTTTGACGTTTCATACACAGTTTCAGGCTTTTTGAAAAGAAAACATATATCTTTTTTAGAAAAAGCATAAATTTGTTGGAAAATATGGCAGCCTTCGATCAAACATAAAAACACTAGATGACCAACGACTTCGTTCGGCCCTTTTATTTATTTATCATTGAAAGAACACAAATTGCAACAGACCTAACAATCTATTTATACTAACTTCATTGTAGTCGTAACCCAACTCAAACATTAATTAAAACCAACTACATAAATAACAAAATATATTTATTTAATTTCCAAACCACTTGAATTATCTTTAAACCATTGAAAGTTTTCACATAATCTTCTAAATTAGAATTATCTCTTCAAAATTTGTATTTTCTTTTTTAATTAAATAGTGACGAATATAATATATAAATTTGTATTTCTTTAAAAAAAAGTTTATAAAATAAACATTAAATGTAAAAGACACATAGCATCTGGAATGTAAATAGTAATTCAAATAGGCCAACACCTTCCACTTCCTTTAGTTTGGCCAGTCCCGATGATTTATGAATACCACCATGGATAAACTTATAGAATATTCATGCAGGTTCATTCTTTTCCGAAAGCATGTGTTGGTGTTTATCCAAGCACCGTGCAAAACGAGATTGTTTGGTTTTGGCCCAACACCAATCTAAAATACAAAGATATCATCACTAAGAAGAAGCCACCATACATCCCTGAACTTGATGATCCTTCATTTTCCTTCAATATGTTCAATAGGGATATACCATACGGGTATGCAGTATGTATGTCATTATAAACCTACATAAACATTTTGTTTCTTTTCAGCAAGTTTGTTTTCTAGAAAATCATAATAAAAATCGTAAATTATTATCATAGGTATGAAGTCCTGATTGAAAATGTCATGGACCCTTCTCATGTTCAATATGCACATCATGGGATAATGAGGATCACACCAAATCCAAGATAAGTATTTATGTAATCAAATAACTTTCACATATTCTATATATATGATCACCTGCCCCTAGCTAACACAAGTTTCCTGCACTGTTAAGGTTGATCGAGAAGGGGGATCACCTATTGATATAAAGATACATAAAATAGACAAAAATGGTTTTACTACAACCGAGCAGCCAGATCGTAAATGGAACTTTCTTTCTCCTTGTTTAGTACAAGGTACTCTTACAATCAAGGAAAGTCTAGATAGCACAAAGGTATGAACTTAACAATTGCAAGTAGCGGAGTAAAATGCGTGGTATTCATGGTCAGGAGGGTCTAGAAATTGTGTCGTATTATTTTTCGAAAATGGAATTAAATAATCTCAACTTTGTGGGGTTGGAAGACAATAATCTCAACTTGAAAGTTGGAATTTAACAGGTTCAACCTGTCATTAGTCTTATTTTATTGGAACAAAACTAACTGGGGTTAGTTTTTAACAAACCCAGTTGGTTTTCTGGTTAAAAATGTAACTTTTTAAATATCAAGGACCATTTATGAGCATTAGTCAAACTTTTTAAACAAACTCATCTTTCCCCGAGCTCTGTCAATGGAGGGTCACCAACTCCGGTGGCCGGTGCTCTCCTTCTCTAGCAACCACCCTTCCTTCTCCGGCGACCATTGATCCCTTCTTGATCCCCACCGACGACCAGTTCTTCCTTCATTTTTCTTCCTAAAATAAAAACTTAATCCTTAATGTTTTGATGTTTGTTTTGTAAAACTGAATCAGATTTGTATCAACAATTGTTTAGACTAAAGTTTTGATTTCTAAAACTTGTTTTGGTGTCTTAAAAAAATCTGGCGGGAAAAGTTTGCATCGAACAGGAAATAGGGAATCACAATTAAATTGATTTTTTGGATTGGATTAAGGTTTTATGTTTTCGATTTGTTATAATATGTAAGGGCAGGAATGTATAACCATTTAAAGTTCGAGTTCAAGTCTGTTTGTGAATTTTCGCTAACTCG
This sequence comes from Ambrosia trifida, assembly GCA_028751855.1. Taxonomy (NCBI): domain Eukaryota; kingdom Viridiplantae; phylum Streptophyta; class Magnoliopsida; order Asterales; family Asteraceae; genus Ambrosia; species Ambrosia trifida. The sequence continues at coordinate 93,295,211 of CM054122.1, read as the reverse complement.
CCAGAATCCTCTAAACTTGCTGGAATCCTTTGTGTCAGTTTGTTTCTTTCAAGATAGCGGTTATGGCTTTTAAGAAGTCTGACAAATTGGCAGAAAAACGGCGGGAAGAGCTCAATGAGGAATATGGGATTGTTTAAAAAGTTGTCGATCGAGAGGATGGGTGGTCGCCGGAGAAGGAGGGGTGGTCACCGGAGTTGGTGACCCTCCGGTTATAAAGCTCAGGGGAAGATGAGTTTGTTTAAAAAGTTTGATTAATGGGCAGAAATGGTCCTTAATCTTTTAAAAAGTTACATTTTTAGCCAGAAAACTAACTGGCTCTATTAAATATTAACCCTAATTAGTTTTGGTACAATAAAATAAAACTCATAACAAATTCGATCTGTTAAATTCCAAATTTCAAGTTAGGATAATTTAATTCGGTTTCCCCTATTTTTTTAATATTATACTCACTAGGTACTTCATTCCTTTAATTAAATTGATTCAGGGAAACTTTTCACAAACGATACCTCGAAAGGACCTTTTTATCTTTCTTTGTGTTCCTGTAAGCCAAGGTAACAGTAGATTGATATCCGCTTTCCCAAGAAATTTTCGCATTTGGATTGATCCATTTGTTACAAGATGGATGCACCATGTTATGCAAAATTTGGTTATTGATTCGGATTTTTATCTGCTATGGGTTCAGGTAAAACTAGTTATCCTAACCGTGATTGTGCCTCAAATTGTTATATATTCGGAGTTTTGAACGAGTATCCATATTTTAGGAGGAGAAATTGATGGAAGCAGGTCCTTCAAATTGGGAAAAAACTTGTTTTGTGCCAACCAAAGCAGATGGTAATGTGGTGGCATATAGAAAGTGGCTAAAGAAATATGCAGGTGGTCAAATCGATTGGGGAACCAAATCTATTGCAGCTCTTACACCCATGCCTACTAGAGAACAACTCTTGGACAGGTTATTTAAATAAATCTCAAACAAATTGGGGTTTATTTCTTTTTTAATTAAATGTTTCTTTTTTTGCTTTGTTTAGGTACTGGACACATGTGGTCAATTGCAACAGTTGCAAAGGTGCATACAAAGGTTTTAAGGCACTCGAGATCTTTCTTCAGGTGTTTTCAGTTGCTGAAGTGGCTATTTTGGCTGTAACCAAACCGGGGATGATATCAGTTGCAACAAAAAATACACTTGTGGTTTCTGCGATTTTGTGTTTTATAGGATCAAAATGGTTGTCAGGGTTCATTTACAAAACCTTCCATTTTCATGACTATAATCACGCGTTCAAGTGAGGTCCAGTTTTAACAATCATGTTGTACGTAATATATATCTTCATTTTGGTTTGTTGTTGTTTACTTATACTTTCTAATGTATTTCTTGTCGCACGTGTGTATAATATATTGAAAGTGATCCATCTACACACGTGCATGGTGCATGAGTATAATTAATTCTGCATGAAGTTCGCATGAGGCCAAGTCTTTATCAGTTCCACTTTTTACTCATTTGATAAAGTCTAGTATTTCAATTTTGAATAAGCCGTTAATCAGTTCTATCTTTCAGCATGTTTACGTTGTAATCTTTCCTATTTATAGTACTTGTAATCGGTGGTGTTTATCATCACAATTTCATATTTCATTCAATAAAAAGTGAGAGACTTGGCAGTCATATTATTTCTTGTTCTTTGTTTATCTGATCCATCAGTGGTATCAGAGCTAGAGATTGCTCTCATTGTCTTTCATAATCAACTCAAATGGCTGATCAAACTAGTAATCTTCCAACTACTTCAACACCAATTCCAATTTTCAAAGGGGAAGGCTGTGATCATTGGAGCATCCGAATGAAGACTATCCTCAAATCAAGAGATTTGTGGGATCTGGTTGAATGTGGTATGGATCGTACTGAACAGGATGCTGGAAATATAAAAAAAAAAAAGAAAAGAAGAGAGATGCTCATGCAATGGCTCTCATTCAGCAAGCCATTTATGACCAACTCTTTTCTCGTATTGCTTCTGTTGAATCTGCTAAAGAGAGTTGGGAGATCTTGAAGATGGAATACCAAGGTGATAATCAAGTAAAGGCTGTGAAACTGCAAGGACTCCGAAGAGAATTTGAAAACCTTATGATGAAAGAAGGTGAACTTGTAGGGGACTATTTCTCAAGAGTTATGGCTATAGTTAGCCTAAAGAGGTCATATGGGGAGATTGTGACAGATCAAACAATTGTAGAAAAGATACTTAGAAGTTTGTCACCCAAATTGGATTTTGTGGTGCCTTCCATCGAAGTATCCTTAGAGCTGTCTCAATTGACTACAGTTAAATTGATGGGATCCCTTCAGTCTCAAGAAGAGAGACTGAACAGCAGGCTGAATGAAAAACCAGAAAGAGTTGAGGAGAATGCATTGCAAGTTATGCAAGACAACAAAAATAGACCTATGAATGGCAGTGGCTTTAGAGGAAGAAGCAGAAACTATGCCAGGGGTCGTGGTAGAGGAAGAAGCTTTGATAGAAGCAAGGTTCCTCAATGCCATGTGTGTAAAAGGTTTGGACACATAGAAAAAGACTGTTGGTACAATACTGAAGATTCACAAGCCAATCTGGTAGGAGAAGTGACAGAAAAAGAAGAGTTTTTAGAAGAACCTCACTTGTTCATGGCTATGATTGCCCTAGTAAGTGAACCAAACAACCTGTGGTTTATAGATTCTGGCTATTCTAATCATATGACAGGATCAAGAAATAATGAAAGCTTTAAGCTGGAAGTTCAACTAGGCAACAAGAAAACCTTCAACGTTTAGGGTAAAGGGACAGTCAGGATTAACACGGGATCAGGCAATTATAAATTGTTGGAGGATGTGTACTATGCTCCCTCACTTGTGTATAATCTACTCAGTGTAGGACAGCTTTTGAAGAAAGGGTACTCACTCCTGTTTGCAGATGGAATGTGTGTTATCAAAAGCCATGGAGTAGAAGTAATGCAAGTAGCTGTGTCCACTAACAACCTGTTCCTACTTGATGGCACAAAAGCTGGGGACTCAATGAATAACTCTCATTTAGTTGCTCAACTATGGCATCACGGGTTTGGGCATCTCAACTTTGGAAGTTTGAAGTCTCCTTATGATAAACATATGGTGATTGGCATACCTAGAATCAAAGGACCCGAAGTTTGTGAAGGCTGCATACTTGGCAAACAAACCAGGCAGACCTTCAAAGCACATTCTTGGAGAGCTGGAAAGAAGTTAGAATTGATTCACATGGACTTATGTGGTCCAATGCAAGTACCTAGCCTAGGTAAAAGTCTCTATTACTTCTTACTTGTAGATGATTATACTCGTATGTGTTGGGTTTATTTTCTAACACAAAAATCTGAGGCATTCTCTAAGTTCAAAGTGTTTAAGGCTATGGTTAAAAAGCACAGTGAACAGGTCATCAAAGTGCTGAGATCTGATAGAGGTGGAGAATTATGCACCCAAGAATTTTATTCTTTTTGTGATCGGGCAGGTATAAGAAGGGAATTGACTCCTCCACACACACCTCAACACAATGGTGTTGTAGAGAGCAAAAACAGGACCATAATGGGGATGACAAGAAGCATGCTCAAATCCAAACAATTGCCAAACTTCTTGTGGGCAGAAGGTGTAGCAACAGCTGTGCATACTCTCAATAGGTCACCCACAGTTGTAGTTGATGGCAAGACACTCTATGAACTTTGGTTCAATGAGAAACCTGATGTCTCATCTCTCAAGACCTTTGGTTGCATAGGGTATAGGCACACTTATGCACAAGGCAAGAGAAAATTAGATGACAGGTCAAAGAAAATGGTGTTCATTGGTTACACAGTGCAAGGTACTGGCTATAGACTATACAATCCAGATACTAAGAAGTTCCAGACCATACCAAAAGATGAAGTTACAATAATTGAAGCTGCTAAATGGGACTGGAATTCTACATACAAGTCTGATCAAGCTGCTTATGAAAGACTGTATGTGGATCTATTTCCTATTGAAGATGAAGATGTCCAAGCTCCTAATCAACCTGCAGCTGAAGCCTCTCAATCCAATGCTGATTCCGAACCTCACACACCAGTTGTGAGCATGCAGTCCAATGCTAAGGATCAAGGCTCAAGTTCAAGTAGCTCCTCAGCTCCTGCCAGAATTAGAACACTTGATGATCTGTACTCCAACACACAGGAGGTTACTAATATAGCTCATTGTGATTATTTGAATCTGCATTTTGCTTTAAGTGTTGCAGATCCTATACACGGAAGAAGAAATGCAGTCTATACAGAAAAATAACACTTGGCAACTTGTAAGTTTGCCCAAAGAAAAGAATTTGGTTGGCCTCAAGTGGTTGTTCAAGACCAAAATTGGTTCTGATGGAAGATTACTGAAGTATAAAGCAAGACTAGTAGCCAAGGGCTACTCTCAAAAGAAAGGAATAGACTTTGAGGAAACCTTTGCACCTGTGGCAAGGTTTGAAACCATCAGACTGGTTCTGGCTGTGGCAGCTCATTGTGGTTGGTTTGTACATCAATTAGATGTCAAATCATCTTTTCTAAATGGGGACCTTGAAGAAGACATTTATGTGGAGCAGCCTGAAGGCTTTGAAGTGAAAGATGCTAGAGATAAAGTTTATAAACTCAAGAAAGCCTTATATGGATTGAAGCAAGCCCCAAAGGCTTGGTATTCAAAGATAGATGGATATTTTCAGGAGCATGGGTTCTCTAGAAGTCTGAATGAGCCAACACTGTATGTTAAAAGGACTGATACATGTGATATCATTTTTGTTTGTCTCTATGTGGATGATATTATCTGCACCAGTTCATGTAACAGGCTCATTCAAGACTTTAAAGATGGAATGAAGGCTGTGTTTGATATGACTGATATGGGCTTGCTGCAATACTTCCTTGGATTGGAGGTGGAACAATCTGCTGAGGGTATTTTTGTCAATCAAAACAGGTATGCCCAGAATCTACTCAGCAAATTCAATATGAAGAGTTGTAAAAATGAAGCAGTTCCTATGAATACTCAAGAAAAGTATGTAATGGATGATGGTGAGTTAAAGGTTAATGCCTCAGATTATAGAAGTTTAGTTGGTGGTTTGTTATATTTGACCCATACCAGGCCAGATTTATCATATTCTGTTGGTGTCCTGTCCAAATTCATGCAAGCTCCTTCAAGAAATCATTTAGGGGCTGCAAGAAGAGTTTTGAGGTACATTGCTGGTACAACTCAGTTGGGATTATGGTACAAGAGAGCCAGTAGTGATCAACTACTTGGTTACACAGATAGTGATTGGGCTGCAAGTGTTGATGACAGAAAGAGTGTGTCTGGGTATGTGTTTATGCTAGGAAAAGGTGCAATTTCATGGTCCTCTAAGAAACAAACAACAATGGCTCTCTCTAGTACATAGGCAGAGTACATTGCTGCAACTGGGGCCACTTGTCAAGCAATTTGGTTAAGAAGACTTCTTGATGATTTGTATGTTCCACACTTGGGAGCTACAACTATCTATTGTGACAACAAATCAGTAATAGACCTGTACAAAAATCCTGTATTGAATGTCAAGACAAAACACATTAAGTTGAAGCACCATTTCATCAGGGATATGGTGTCCCAGGAACAAGTTAGATTGAAGTATTGCAGCACTGAAGATCAATTTGCTGATGTTCTTGCAAAAGCCCTAGCCAAAGAGAAATTTGTCTATTTTAGGCATGTTATTGGTGTGCAGGAGTATGGATTAAGAGGGGGTATTGAAAGTGATCCATCTACACACGTGCATGGTGCATGAGTATAATTAATTCTGCATGAAGTTTGCATGAGGCCAAGTCTTTATCAGTTCTACTTTTTACTCATTTGATTAAGTCTAGTTTTTCAAATTTGAATAAGCCATTAATTAGTTCTATCTTTCAGCATGTTTACGTTGTAATCTTTCCTATTTATAGTACTTGTAATCGGTGGTGTTTATCATCACAATTTCATATTTCATTCAATAAAAAGTGAGAGACTTGACAGTCATATTATTTCTTGTTCTTTGTTTATCTGATCCATCATAATATTTATTTTTTAGCAGCAAAAATCATATAGAAAGATGAAGGATAGACGATGCTAACCAAACATGAACAAAAATTATCCTATTGTTTAATTATGAATGGCCATGAATAGTGCTGCCCACATTTTGAGAAGTTATATAGTAATGGTTTTGAAATTGGTAAGAATGGATGGTGTAGTGCAGTAGGTTTTGTTGTTGTGTTGTTTGGTGCTTTGGTTCAAATCCTTCAAGGTCCCGTTTTTCTGCTATTTTCCTGAACCAAAATTAAAAAAAAAAAAAAAAACAAAGGGGCTTAATTACATTGAAAGTAGTGGTTTCATAAGCCACTCGGTCCAAGTTAAATAGATTTTCCTACTTCACCTAATTATCCACAAAAAAGATATGAATTCAAAAAAAAAAAAAAAAAAAAAAACATGTTATGTTTTAGAGTACCCGGTGTGGGGAGGTGGTAGGGGATGTGAAGCCCTTCCACCTCACCAACACCACCCTTATGTGGCGTGAGACAAGTTGGATGGAAATTTCTATGGACGTGGCGCAAATGTGATGGTGTGGTGAGTGGTTGTGGTTGGTTGTTGAATTATAAGTGATTGTGATTGGTTGGTTGATTATAAATATATATAAAAAAAAAAACTACCATGCAACCATCCTCATGGTTTTTTAGAGGTTCGGGGGAATTGACGTAGCTGCCACATGTCACTTTATACTCTTCGTTAGTGCACTTTGTGTATGTCCCCAACTAGTGATAAGTCTATATTAGTCGTAGGCATGATTGTGTATGTATCATGAATGGCCATGAATAGTGTTGCCCACGTTTTGAAAAGTTGTTATATAGTAATGGTTTTGATATTGGTAAGAAAAGAGGTGTGGTGCAGTTGGTTTTATTGTTGTGTGTTGTTTGGTTCTCTGGTTCAAATCCTTCAAGGGCCCGTTTTTCTGCTATTTTCCTAAACCAAAATTTCAAAATTCAAAAAAAAAAAAAAACCAAGGTGCTTAATTACATTGAAAGTAGTGGTTTCATAATCCACTCGGTCCAATTTAAATACATTTTCCTACTTCACATAACTATCCACAAAAAAGAAAAATATGAATTCAAGTAAAAATAAAACATGTTATGTTTTAGAGTACCCGGTGTGGGAACGTGGTAGGGAATGTGAAGCCCTTCCACGCCATCAACGCCACCCTTATGTGGCGTGAGGTAAGTTTGTTGGAAATTTCTATGGACATGGGGCAAATGTGATGGTGAGGTGAATGGTTGTGGTTGGTTGTTGAATTATAAATGATTGTGATGTGTTGGTTGATTATAAATAACAAAAAATAAAAATTTCTATGGACTTGACGTCGGAGGCGGTTCGGTTCTTGGCTAGAGTTCAGCATGTGGTTCATAGCAACTTTTCGACTCCATAGGGGTGAGGCTTGGTTTCTGGTAAATTAGGGTTTTGTATTCAGAAGTGGATGACAGAGCAGTTTGTTACCCATCTACCTGTTATCCTTATGTAATTTGCCTTGTTCATGTTTATGTAAGGAGATATATATATATACACATTAAACAAAAAAATGGTAAAATTAAAACCAAGGTTGTTCTATTATCTTGTCACACCCCGACAGCGCACAGCGAAATGCAAGTCATGAGGTAACGGAAGTTGTTACCGTAAATTTTAGCAAATCACTTGTGAGTACATATGGACATCTTGCAACCACCCTCTAGCCCAACACATTTAGGTTTCCGGTTTAAGAAAATTATAAAAACATGTCATTGCCAAGATGGAGCGAAATACATAATCAGTGTTTTATAATTTATTAAAAATAAAAACATAGATTTCATAGTTTAAGGTCCCAACATCGATCATGTCCATCCGTAGTGCCTGCTAAACCTACTCTCTCTATATCCCTACGCACCAGTTCCTGAAAAACATGCTTAAAACATCAACAAAAGTTGGCGAGTTCACGGGTTCAAGGTAATAAACAAACATTCAAGTTTAACGAAAGCATATGATAAGTATTACTAAAAGAGAACCAAGTAGACTAGCTAGGTCCAACAAGTATGATGTATCCAAAGGCTCCTAATCAAACCATGACTTTGTTTCCGGGGTGACCTCTCGAAGAGGGACTTTTTAAAGATTACATTCTTTCCCCATAAGGCATCGCTTCTAGCCAGGAAAAAGGGGGCGTCAACCCAATAGATCTATAACATAAACTACGGATCTAACCAAGAGCTAATGATTTAGAAGTGCAGCGAATGTGTCAACCCGAAGGGACACTGGTGTCATGTAAAACGTACCCACCGATGCACCGACCTAAGGCCATAAAGTGTTCTACTATTCTAGTCTAACTCATCATAGAAGCATGTTAATCCCCCGATTTGTAAAAACGTTCAAAAACATTTAAAAGAAAAGGGGTCGTGAAACTCACCTCAATGTAGCAAATCACAAACTCTTCCGATCTAAGTCACACCTTTTGGTCCAACTATTCAATATGGCCGTTTAGCAATCAATCTAAATCTAAGCAAGTATTTCACCAAACTTTCTCAATCTAGTTTGTCAAAAGATTCATATTCTTATTACCCTTTAGCCGTTAGACCCAATGGTGACTTTGAGGGTTGGTTAAATTTTAGATTTCACATGCATATATATATATATATATACATATACACACAACAATAAACCACCCATCCATGGGTCTTTTCATACACATCCATCCATAGCTCATTTCATGCTACATATCATCCAACATATCACAATTAACCCATCATATTGTACTACTCATCCACTGTCATATGAATACAATAACACAAATTCAAGAAATTTTCATGTCAAGCAAACTTTCAATGCCTCATGTTAACCTATGAATATCCTACAAGCTCAATTTATACTTTAGAATACACATATCAACCATGAAACAAGTTTAATTTGCTATTCAAAACTATCCACAAAATGTAACCATTCTATGCCTCGAAATTCGCATTTCGGCAACTTTCGCGACATAGTTTTGCACTGTAAATGTTTGTTGTTAAGGTAAACATATTATGTACCTTAAATAATGACTTTTATACTCATTTTGGCACTAACCAAGCTGTTTTAGATCAGACCTGGAATTGGGTGTCCCAAACGCGTACAAATTGCCGAAAACATACGTTTTAGCGCGTCTTTCATAAAAATACCTAGGGTTTTAACTTAGATCATCCATATTCACTTTATCGTACTTTGTTTTGCATCAAAATAAACCAAAAAACCTGCTCTAAATCAGTTTTGAAATAATCGCTTCTCAAGCTCGTATTTTGGCGTTTTAAGCCGAAAAACATGTTTTGATCATACATGCAAGGTCTCCCAAGCGTGTAGATCTTAGTAAAACTTGTTTTGCACCATATCAAGCTTATGAAAACTCTTAAAATTCTATCTCAATCAGATCTGAAAATAAGTGCAATATTACACAAAACTCAACATAAATCATTGCATGCACATAAACCCACCAATTAAATACTTTTATTAGACTCATCCTTATACCATTTATTAATATAATCAAGAACATCAAATCTTTATTTTAATTCAGATTGATGATCTTTTCGAAAATCCTCTTGCATGTTATAAAAATCAAAGGATCTAAGCAAGTTTAACCATCTATTGAACAAAACCATCTATTCAACACACACACATATATGGTTTATATATGTATATATATATATATATATATATATACAGGATTGATATCAAATAAGAACCACTACCCTAGTTAGGAACCAATCCTAGCCATCCATCCTTAATTTTGATCTAAAGGGTTATTTTAGTAATTTATCAATCCACTAATTTTGGGGGTTATCCTTTTCATTTAAAATACCATAATTTTCTCCTTCTTTTATTCATTTTTTCTATTGCATACGTTCATCTATATATTATATTGATTACCAATTCATTCCAAATCACTATTACTATCTCAAAATTACATGCCGTACACGTTTTTCAGTATTGAGGGATACTACTTTTTTCATCTACAATTGTTAAAGGTAGGTGGCTATATTTTATTTGATTGCACGATTACATTGGATTATATGTCCATTCCAAACCCTGTTGTATCTATCCACATTTGAATATTTTTTTATCAATTCTTTAGAAAGAAATCTTCAACAAAGTTTCTTTTTAATTCTTTTCAATAAAATTCTCAACATAGCATTTATGAGTTTTTATATTTAATAGTTCTTCAATTGCTAGGATTTATATTGAAGTTTCATATTGAATCGTCTTCCTTCGGCGTTGAATTCCGATTACTATGTTTATGTGGTATATTTTCATTATGGTCAGAAAGATCACTCATGGTTGATGAGTTACAGAAAGATCACGAGTTCGAAAGTGTTGTGGGTTACGTTAGTGAAGAGATCATTGATGATGTTACTGGATAAGGAAGGACACGACGGCGGCGGTATTAGGGTTCCAACTGATTTGAAGTTGTGGGGGTGATAGGTCAAGAACGAGTCAGTACCAGGTTCCATATACATACAATCATGATGTACCGGTATGTGTTGATGATGATGGTGTACCGAAAATAAACTGATATACACCAATGTATATTTGTGTTGGTGATGATGATGAATGAAAAAACGAATATACACCAATGTATATCTGTGTTGATGATGTTGAATGAAAGACAAAAACTGATATACATCAATGTATATCTGTGTCAACGATGATGATGATAAATGAAAAAACAAATATACATTTGTATATCTGTGTCAATGATGATGATAAAAAAAACTGATATACACCAATGTATATTTGTGTTGGTGATGATGATGAATGAAAAACATGTATATCTGTTTTGATGATGTTGAATGAAAGAAACAAACTGATATACAACAACGTATAACTGATGTACACCATTGTATATATGTGTTGATGATGATGATGAATGAACAAAAAAAACTGATATACACCAATGTACACTTCAACTTACAACAGCTATAAAGCTAAATAAAAATTTATCATTATATACACTTGTGTATAGGCATTTGGCTTTGTTTATCCTTATAGTGGTTAGGTCTCTCATTCTCTTTACGTAATATACACCAATGTATAATATACATTAGTGTATAGGCATTTGATAATAATAAAGCGTCTCATTTTTTATGTGATAATTACGCTTTGTAGGATCCAATTTTTTTTAATATTATCCCTAAATCAGTAAATGGAGAAGGATAGTGTTTTTAGGAGGTATTTATGGTGTACTCAATTTAAATTATGTGTTATGATAACCTACCTAATTTTGTGGAAGACCAAATGACCATAATACCCTTACATTAAAATAAACAATTAATTATTCTTCTAATTATTTACAATCATGCCATTAGAGATCAATGGCTAAGATTGGTTCCTATGGTTCCTACTTAAGGTGTGGTTCCTATTTGAACCCTACCCTATACATATATATATATATATATATATATATATATATATATATATATATATATATACGATTCACATACACACATTTACACCACCATTTTCCATTTCTCTCATTCCCCATCATTTGTTTTATCAAAGCCATTTTCAATCTTTACTTGCTTGGTGAAACCTTTAAACAAAACAGAAAATATAAAATTTACCTCCAAAGCTCTTAAAAACAAGGGTTTCTTGCCTTAAAATCCTTGGATTCTTGAGAGATCATGCTTCTAAAAATACTTTATAACTTGAAGATTTATGATTGTTTTGTAATAGAGTGATAAAAAAATAATATGAATAGGAGGGTTTATGGTTTAGAGAGAGAGAAAGAAGAAATGGAAGAGTTTTTATGTAATGTGTCTAAGAATGTGAAGTGTTGAAGGGTATATTTATACTAGGGCATGGAAATTGTGATAATAATAATAATAATAATAATAATAATAATAATAATAATAATAATAATAATAATAATAATAATAATTTCAATAATATTATTGGGGAGGGTGGACGGTGACCGGTGGGGGGGGGGGGGGGGGGGTTGGGTATTATATTTTTTTTTATAAAATCCTATAACATAATATACCCATTCACAATTTATAAAAACCCCAATATACTAAATAATTTAGGTTTTTACCCATTTAGCCACTCACACTATTTCCCCAATTAAAAACATCAGTTTTTAGCTAATTTAGTTATATTAGAGGTTTCCCTACCGTACCGGTCTCAGTTTTGCGTTTCAATTCTAAATCGCGCAACTACCGTACTTAGACGATTTAAAAACCACTAATTATAACCACCACTAGTTCTAATAATATTTCCATCCCAATAATATTATTTCATACTAGACCAAGCATTACGGGTCAAAATTAGGCTTTCTAAAGTTAACCGGGTTGTTACCACTGTTCAATACGGGTAACTTATGACTAAACAATACAAAAATTCCTAAGATTCCCGATAAATATTTAAACATATTCTCACTAGCCTTCCCAAAGATATCTAATTATCACTAATTGAACCTAAAACACGGTCTCCGATATTATGTTAGTAGTCATCATACTGTATGGGTAGTATCTGGTACCGGTTGTCACACATCTGACATTCAAAACCCAATGGGAGTTATCGATACAGGAGAAATATATAGTCAATTTGCAATCTTCCGGAATTGATATGTTTGATGTTTGGGTTTATTGGAAGTCCAAATAAAATTTCTAAAGAAATAAAAACCGAAAAAGAAGGAAATAATAAAAGAAACAAAAACCTAATTTGAAATGGTAAAATGATCATTTTACCGATTATTTCACTGTCGTGCCTTCGGGCGGGTGAATGGTCGGGTTTTCCCGGGAATTGGTGGCAATTGGTGGCCCGGGTACTCTCGAGTACCTGATTCACCAAAAGGGTGCCCGAGAGTGCTCGGAAATTGATTCGTTGGCCGTTCAAAAAAAATTAAGCTGGTTAAATTTTGCTATTTATAGTTTTGAGGGAGGGGATATATGTAATTTATTTTTTGTCAGGTATATACATAATTAATGAAGTTTAGAAGGAGGGTATAATTAGGATTTGAGGGTTTATTGTGCTTCAGTGTGGTTGATTTATAGAATATAACTTTGTACTTGGAACGTTTGGTTCGATTTTTCGTCTTTGATTACTTAATTGTTCTTGAGCCATTGGTTGCAAGCAAAACTGCATCATTTTGTATAGAAGCTTTGGTTTTCAAATGGCTCTACATGAAGGCAAGTGTTTTCTTGTTCGAAGAGTCACCACTTTAGGCATCGACAAGAACATTGGTGTTTCACTTACCAGTGGAAAAGATAGATTTTGTATTTGCAGCTTTGCCGATCGTGGCAGTAATGGTCCCCAACCATTGGGATATTTAAGATCAAAAGACTTCATAAACAAGTACATGATCTTAGGGTATGGTCGACATGGAAGGAAACGAAACCAAAAGAACCCGTCGGGGACGAGTTAACCGGGGATGATAAGCATCCAACCAATGGTGACATTATTTATTGTTAGTACATGTATTTCTACTATCCATATCCATGGGCGGACTTATACCAAGCCGAAAGGGGGTGGACGTACACCTTGAAAAAAAAATAATTTAGTGTTATATACGTGCGTTAATCTCGTCCGCACCCCATGAAAATTTTCAGTCGTACCCTTTGGACTTTTGAAACCGACCCCTAAGAAAAAAAATATAATTATATGTTTAAAGTTAGCCTATTTTATTAGTTAGTATCCCAATTTCAAGAATGAGCTCAAGCCCGAAGTTTATAATAAGCCCACATGTGTTTTAATATTGACTAAAATGAAAAAAAAAAACGAAAGCCAGAATAGCGCTAAAGAAAGAAACACAAAAAAAAGCTTATGTTCTAACTGTTCCTCTCCCTCACTCCCTGCTTCTGATCGGCGATCGCTAAACACATAAGAGGCATCTTTGACGTTGACCAGTCACAATTCACAAACAATTGAACAAATCGAAAACTCCAAAAGGTAAATGTGAATATTATTAGATGAACAATATTGTTAGGGTTTTTTTAACGATAGTTGTATTGAAGAACGATTTGCGTAAGAGGATTGGTGATGGAAATTTAAATTATAGTTGTATTACTTTTATTGAATAGGAGTTTCTTAGAAATGTGAAGATTGAAGATGCTATAGATAAATTCCAAAAACTGATGACCCGTAGAGAACAACTTTTAGATTTATAATTTTGTTATGTATATGTAATGACATTTAAATTAATTTTAGGCTTTTGGTTTCTTTTAGTTGATTATATTATTGTAGTATTATTATTTTTGATTTACGAGTCGACACGATCCGACCCGACTCGATGGGGCCACGAGATGGATAAACGACCTATATAAGGTCTATGATTCCGCGCCCCATGAAACAAAATCCTGACTCCACCACTGTCCATAGCCTAGTATAAGTGTTCATACGTTATTTTCTTGTTGTTTAGCTCGCTTTGTATATCAAGGGTAGTTTGGTAATTTAGTTAGGTCAAATGGCAGGCTTAGACATGAATGGCCTTGTCATTCGTGTGGCTGATAGGCAAATGGATAGCTATCCATTTGCCCCAACCCACTCGGCCAACCCTAACCCATTCGTGTCTCCTTTATGGGCGAATTGCAGCAGTGTAAATGTGATTCTTGCCAAACCCAATGTGGAGTTTCTAGAACTTTGTAAACACTTGTGCTCTGTTTGTGAAAGTATTTGATAACATTTCCATATGTGTTTTTATGTGTGTTTGATTTTTAATCTTGTTACAAAAAATATAACATGGGGATTCCGCACTCGTGGTTGGGGAAGCCCGTGGTATCCGGATTCGTCCAATGGTCCTACATTTATGATTTTTCTCCTTTGTTTGATGAAATAGAAGACGATGAATGGTATTTTTTGGAAACCGATGGTGTGGTTGAAAGATTTGAAGTATGTGAGTCGTCTATGATTTCTTCAGGCATGTTGGATTCGCATTATATACATGATAGGTCAAAGTATACGAATGTAATATCGGTAGAAATTCTTGATGAATTTCTTGAATCTTATACGGGGTGTGGAGGATGATCATACCATAGCTATGGCGGGTGACTAGGTTGCCAGTGCTTACATGAATTTTTTATGTGAGGACCAACTGGATATGAAAAGTAAATTAAGTTAACAGAAATTGGAGGAAGGTTTGAATGATTCATCTATAATTTTGGAAGATCATATCAATAATAATATTAAAATTCAAGAAGACAAATGGTATGTTTGGCGAGAAGCTTTTAAGAACTTTTAGGAGATTCAAGCTTCAAGCTTTTAAGAAAAAACTACTACTCAATAAAAAATCTTGTTTGGTTGAAGGAGCTGGAAGCTTTTAGGTTAGAGAAAAAGCTCTATAGTGAAAAGATAAAACTACTAGCGTTTAAGAAAAAGCTCTACTAGCTATAAGCTTTTAAATAGTAAATGACACAAATACCTATTCTATTTTAAAAATAAAATAAAAATCTTCCTTACAAGCTTTTAATTATGCCCAATTTGGTCATTTTATACATTTTATTAAAAGCTCGAGCTACTCTGCCATACAACAAAATATATTTAAAAAGCTTTCAGCTACCAGCCATCAGCTAGTTTTGCTAAACATACCTAAAGGATGGTGAATTTGTTTCTAAAATAAATAATCTAAGGGTCTGTTTGGTATGAGGTAATGAAATGAGAGAGGGAATGGAATGTAAGAGGTAATAGAATGGGAGAGGTAATAGAATGGTTCATTACCATTCCATGTCTTGTTTGGTTATCATTTGGGAATGGAATGAATTCTTACTTTGTGTTATTTGGTATGTAAGAAAAAACGAAAATATAAATCGATGGTGAGTGGTGGGTGGCAGCAGTGACGGTGGTGGCGGCAGTGGGCGATGGCGGTGACGATGGTGGTTGGGCGACGACGACAGTGGTGGGTTGCAGCAGTGACGGTGGGTGGTGGTGGCGATGACAGTGGTGGAGGCAGTGGGTGGTAGTGACGCAGGTGATGGTGGTGGTTGGACGGTGGTGACAATGGTGGGTTACGACGATGGTAGTAATCGTTTTGGGTGGCGCTAATAGGCGGTGATGGTTGGATGATGACAACGATGGTGGGTTGTAATAATAATAATAATAATAATAATAATAATAATAATAATAATAATAATAATAATAATAATAATAATAATAATAATAATAATAATAATAATATATTTGTTTCCATTCCATGAAGGAATGAAAAAAAAAACACCACCTTTACCAAGGAATGAAAATTCTTAAAATGGAAAGAAGCACATTTCTTATGGAATGATCCATTCCATTACTACATGGTAACCAAACATGTTTAATTTCATTTAATGGGAATGATCTATTCCATTCCACCTTTGATTCCTTCATACCAAACGCTACCTAAGAGTAGATAATGGAGGAACTAATCCACCGGAAATTAATTCTTGTCTTGATGAAGATGGCTCACAAATAAAATCTCATGCAATTGAATTAGATGGACAACTTTCAAAGGTTTACACAAGTAAAAAAATCAAAATTAGTTTTGATGCTATTGTGCCACCTACAGCTGTGCAATATCCTGCACACAGACAGTGACGGATAACGAAAAACCTGATAGGGTCATACTCAATCTGGTAGGGCTGGACTCAATACATAAACAAAATTTTAGAACTTTTCGGTAAAATTTATACTACAAAACAAAAAACTGAATGAGCCGAGGTCCGGTCTGGCCCTAATGAAGAAATGCCCATGCGCACAGACATTCAATGATTTAAAGGACGATGAGCTAACTTTAAACGGTGTAAATCTATTCGTGCGCCTTCCAACATTGAACAAGATATATATGTTAGAAATCGGTACCAAAGACCCACACGAATTAAGCCAAACTTGTTTCTTATTTGATTGTGATAGAATGCTTGACTTACAAAATCATCCATCTATTTATAAGCCTACAATCCTTGGTGATCAAGGAACTAGCCTTGGAGAAAAAGGAAACTAGCCTTTATTCCTTGTCCACCAAGGAACTATAATAACCTAGAAACTTCTTTTGACTTAAACTAGGAAATCTATCTCTAAAACCTAGTTTACAAGATTGACAACTAAGTCCTTCTAGTTACCAAACCTTGCATTACAAGATTAATTTATCATTCACCCCCTAATCTTGTAACACCAACGAGTCCTTTCATCTCATTGAACTTCAAAGGTGGCAACGCTTTAGTAAGAATATCGGCCCTTTGCAAATTCCCACTTATGTGCTCCACTTGAATTTGTTCTCGCCCAATACATTCTCTTATGAAGTGGTACCGGGTATGATTATGTCTGCTCTTACCAAAGAACACGGGGTTCTTCATTAATTCTATCGCGGATGAATTATCAACTTTCAGAGTCACCTTTTTCTCCTTTACACCCGTTACTTCTGATATTAAACCTCTAAGCCATAATGCTTGACAAGCTGCTTCTGTTGCTGCCATGAACTCTGCTTCATAAGACAATAATGCAACCGTCCCTTGTTTCTGAGAAACCCAAGTTATCGGCGCATCATTATAATAAAACACTACTCCCGTTGTGGTTCTACCATCGTCTATATCCATCGCATAGCTGCTATCGCTGAAACCAAGCAACACTCGGCTTCCACCCTTCCGATACATAATGCCAAGATCAATGCTTCCTTTCACGTACCTCAACACTTGTTTTATATCTTGCGCATGAGTTTTAGTAGGCCTTTGCATTAAGCGGCTCACATATCCGACCAAAAAACTGAGATCCGGTCGTGTGTGAGTGAAGTATCTTAGACTCCCAACCAGTCGTCTATACTCGGTAGGGTTGACCTCCGCGCCTTCATCATTCTTTGATAACTTCAGACCTGGATCAAGCGGAAATTGAGTCGCATTGCTCTCCCACATTCCAAATTGTCTTAGAATTTTGGTCGCATATCCTTTTGCTACCAGGCGGGCCTTGTATTTCGAAATCTTTCCTTGCGCATCCTTCTTTACCTTGAACACCCACTATACCCCGATGGGTTTAATCTTCGGTGGCGGCTCTACCAGCTTCCAAGTATTGTTCTTCTCAATTGAACTTATTTCTTCCTCCATAGCTTTCATCCAATACTTCTCTTTTATCGCTTCTTGAAAAACAATTGGTTCATCGTCAACCGAGGATAGTAACAATCGATCATCTCCATTCAATTGATGTGTTAATCTTGGTATTTCTTTAAACCTCAAAATCTGCAAATTTCATCGGAATGGTTGAGGTTCGATTTGACCTTCTTAGCTGAGAAACCCCCGCGGACTGCGCGTTCAGATCTGCGCATGATGCGCGAGATCCTCCTTCTTCGTTTGTCTGTGCTGACGTTGCGTGCTCTGACATTGTGCACTCGTCAAACATTCTTGGCGCGAAATCACCCGTGTGCGCAAAGTTGTCTATATACGCAAAGTCTTCCGCGTGCGCGTTATCGCTAGTAGGTTGCGCAAACGCTTCAGACTTGTGCAAGTCTTCTTCTGTGGGCTGTGCTGGAACTTCAGACTCAATGACAAAGTTTGTCCGTGTGCTCTCTTCGGTATTAGTGCGAGACACGTAAACCTTCCAATCATACTCTTCCGTCTCTTTGAACTTTACGTCTCCGTCTCGAACAATGTGTACCCGTCCATTGCTCGAGTCAAACATCTGATGCGTATTCTCTCCTGTTTCCGGCTGAGAATCCATGTACACCATTAGCAAGCTTCTATCATCCAACTTCTTTTGTCCAGGTGTTAAGATTTAAACAAATCCTACACACCCGAACACTTTAATATATGAAAGATCTGGTTTCCTTCCCTTGAGCTTTTCACATGGCGTTAAGTCTTGCAATGCCTTCGTTGGAGAGCGATTCAACAAATAAACTAAGTGCATGATTGCTTCTCCCCAAAACACTTGTGGTACGGACATGGCCTTTAGGATGCTTCGAGTAGTACCGATTATTGTGCGATTTCGTCTTTCAACTACCCCGTTTTGTTGAGGGGTATATGGAGCCGTGTATTGCCTTGCAATTCCTCTTTCCTTACAGAAATCGCCTATTAAATGCGATGTGAACTCTCCTCCATTATCGGTTCTCAAGGTTTTTAGGCTTGTCCTAAGTTTCCTCTCCACTCCTTTGATGAACTCGAATAGAATGCCAAGAACTTGGTCTTTGGTTTTCACCATGTAAGCCCACATAAACCTGCTGTAATCATCCACAATCAGTAGCATGTACCGGTTTCCTGCTTGAGTCATTGGTGAGATGGCTCTGCATAGATCGGCATAGAGTAGCTCAAGCGGCTTTGACACGTGATATTTGACTTCCTTTGGAAAAGCTCCCCTTGTTTGCTTTCCTATCACACATGCGTCACATATTGCGGATGGTCTCTTGATGAATGGTAGCCCAATTGAGATTCTTGATAGCGTTCTCAGCGCATCAAAATTAAGATGACCGAGTCTGGCGTGCCAAAGCCAACACTCGTCATGCATGTTAACTTGTAAACAGACTGGCGCAACAACTTTTAGGTTAATCTTATAAACACGATTGGTTGAATGAGGTACCTTTATTAGAACCGATCCGTTTGGTTCAAACATCCACAATACGCCATGCTCGATCATTATTTTGTGTCCTGACTTGTCCATTTGCCCGACACTGATTATCTTATTCTTCAGCGAAGGTATGTAGTAAACATCCTTCAAGATCCGGTGCTTACCCGACTTGCCTTCTAGGAAAATTGTATTATAATTAATAATTAAAGTAATGTATTTTTTATATTATTAATTTTGTCAAATTTGAATTTAAACATTTCGAATTTTAATTTGAAATTTGAAATTTGAAATTCAAAATTCGATATTTAATTGATTACCAATATAAGTTAAACTAATATTAGAATAATATAGCACAATTAAAAGGATCAATTAATGTATTAATTGGAGAGTTGACACTACTTATGTAGAGACTTTGAATTTTATTAAATGTGTAATTAAAATGATAATTAGTATGTGTAATTTCTTACTATTATTAACCAAAACTCAAAATTTGAAATTTTGTATAATTTGAATTTTGAAATTCAAAATTCGAAATTTAAGTTATTACCATGAAACTTGAAGATAATAATAGAAATGTTAGATATTAATTCTCAATTATCATTTACTCTAAATTTCTAAAAAGTTGGTTGAAAAAAAAAAGACTTATAGTGAAAGTCTCAATTATCATTTACTCCAAATCACAACTAAACATATTGATAAAACAAATTTGCACATTAATTAATTATTTTAATTAGTTAAAATTTGAAAAATATTTAATTTCACAATCAAAATCAAGGTATTTTGTCACACCCTCAAGTTACCACTTGCGAAGTTTTACCGCGAGGCGCATGACAAACCAGGATCCAAGTCAACGGTCACAATAAACAACTCTATATGAAATACATAACATTCAAAAGACATAGTTTTTGTAAACTCAAAACCAGTAGCGGAAGCATAAAACATGTTACAAACCGTAGACCCAATTGTACCAAGTATTTATTACAAAACATGATCTAAACCTAGACGCCAATGCAGACCCGTGCGCCTAGTTCCATTCATTGCTACCTTAACGACCTGAGAAAAACATGCCAAAAAGACGTCAACATATGATGCTGGTGAGTTCACAGGTTTGTTTAATATGTTACCAAAACGTTACCATGTCCATAATATATCAATGTTACCAAGTACGCTAGCTAGGCGTATGTTTTATTACTACTACGATTGGAAACCATTACTAGACACGTTTAGCAATGTTTAGCATGTTTAAGCAGCCCGAATGTTCAGCATGATACCAATGTTCCTGTTCGAGACAATATGCACCCGCCCGACCCTCCAAGCCGACGAGTGGGGCAGGTCACGCCCAATAGATCTATCCACATTTCCCCCGTTGTGCATCCCCGCACATTCATGGTTTCCCCCGGGACTTCCAAAGATCGTATAGCAATATAAAGTTATAAACCATAGTATGACATATGTTACCAAAATAGTTTAGCGCATGTTTTCTCCCCCAAAAGTTAAAGCAGTAAAAGTGGGGCCGTGAACTCACCTTAGATAGCGTTCTTCGGTTATAAGTAAAGATGTTAAGCCCTTGATAATCCCTCTACCGGAGATCTATCAAAATGTTCACATAAGTGTTTCGACTAATAACCATAAGGTTATCTAGTCCCCGATTGTCCAGATCGTAACTAAGTATGTTTTAAAACGTGTTTGAATGTTTAACCGACAGACTAGACCGACCCGACATCCTGTTAGTGACCCATTACCCTAATTAATCAAGTACACATAGATTACACACAAGGTTCAAGCATAAAACACTTAGTTTGTATCAAAAATCTCATTTCTGCATCAGAACAGTCGAACCAGTCAGTTTAAGTCTCCTTCGCCCGTTTTCAGTCTCCTTCGCCCGTTTTACATTTCGTTCGACCGTTTGATGCCTCCTTCGCCCGTTTTATCACGTTCGCCCAAACAAAACCCAGGTTCGCCCCTATTGTGCAAATTTTCCTAAAAACGCTTCAAACACATTCAAAATGACTCGAAACTTCATCAAACACAGCAGTCACGCATGAATAACTTATCCCTACAAAACCCCACCGATTTCCCCCAATAATACGTCCATTTCAGCCCTTTCCTAAAATGGTAAAGATTATGGAAACATCACTTTCATGCATGAATAATTTACCCAATTTGGAAACTTTTGAAATCGATCCATATTCAACATAAAATGCTCAGTTTGTCGAGTGTTCGATCTTTCCTTATTAGTTCTATTGATCATAAATATCATGCATCAAGTCTAGATTCGTTAAAACCCCCAAATACCCATAATATCATCATTTATCCAATCCTAACCCTAAACAACAATAATCTAGCATCAATAACAATCCTATATTATGTTTCTATCATAGATACAGCAGCAAATCATTGAACAACACATAACACCACATAATACACAATTTACATATGTTTATCACCATGAAAACCTATGTCAAATGATAATGTTTTGATTTAGAAAGATGTTTAGAAGGTTTTTAATCATAAAAACTCCCTTAGAACAGATCCAGACAATTAGGGTTAGATGAAAACGAATTAAAAATGCTTTTAAAAGGTTTAGGATTAAGAACACACCTTGGATTCTTGTTTAGATGTTGTAGATAGGTTAGATTATGAAAAAGAAGAGCAAAAACTCCTTCCTTAATGATTAAGATCATTTGAGAGTGTTTTGGGACGGTTAGGGTTTGTGAAATGATGAAAATTGACAAAGTTTGGTATTTATACTACTTCTCCTTCGCCCCATTTCAATGGTCGAAGGTGGCCTCCTTCGACCCTTACACAGGGTCGAATGAGCCCTGTCCTGATCGAAGGGAATTCTTTCAATTCCACTTCCCAGGTTCGCCCATTTACAAAGGGTCGAACCAGAACTCCTTTTTAACTAGTTTTCCAGTTTGTCGTGTTTAACGCATTCTAACACATCTTAACACATAGGCATGCATCCTTAGTCTATATTTAACATATTTAAGCACAGATAATCGTTTACACATCATTTAAACACATCTATGTATATAATCCACCACACGATCCATAATCTACACATATACTTAATTAGTTCATGTAATGTCACCAACAACGGAACCCGGTACTAGTGTATTACCAAAACGACTCCCAATGATCCTCCAGATCATTGCACCCTGGACAATCCTAACTTGACCCGACTCAACTAACCCAGTTAAGTCTGTTTATAAACGTTTCTCGCTAAGGTAGACTTAGATGTTACTAATATGTTTAAGCCAAACATGCCGGGTGTCACATATTTTGACTTCATCAATTTGATGAAACCATTGAGAAACACAAGGAATTCAAACATACAGATAAACAGATGCTTAAATCATCTCAACGTCGTCGTCCCATCTCCATCGTCGTTACTTCACCTCAATCATTCCAGATCTGGGAGAAACATGTATATCTAGGTTATAAAAAATACTCATCAAGTGATAAACGAACAAACCATTAAAATAGTAAATATTATAAACAATTTAATTAACAAAATCCATATGGAAACGAAGGAGAACACCTTCTTACAACCTTTAAAAGTGTGGCGGCGATTAAAGCCAATTGATAAAAAACCGAAGGCCTCTCAAAACTGCCCACATGTACCGCATAATATTGAAGCAGAAAAACAAACACAAATCAGAAAAAATAAAAAATAAAATTATCAACTGAACTGAACAAATTTGCTGTTCACAATTTGTATCGTTGTCCATTCAACAATTAACCTAAGAAAAGGAAAAAAAAATATGATAATTAACTTCGGAATTTATCCGCGGCGCATAAGCATCCTTAAGAGCACTCGAGAATTCATCTTAACTCAACAACCCATTTGTATAATTGTCTATTAATTTGACCAAGAGATGGTTATTATTTAGATATGACAAAAAATATTTAAACTAATAATCAAGAAGAAAACAGATCTATAGTCAATTACGTGTGAAGATTTAGGGAAAAGTGTTAGGTTTTTTGAAATTGTATTGATGAAAGAGAGAGAGAAATGAGAAGAATATAGAGTGATTGGGTTATCTCTCTATTTCTTTTTATATCATGCTTTAATTTTGAAGATCAAATTTTGACCTCATTTAATTATTCTTGACCGATTTTGACTTTTAATTATTTAATGATTTTCGATTTTTTTTAAAAGAAAAGTTTATAAATTCTAAGCTTGTGCCATGTAGCACAATATGAGAGAAGATAGGAGGTAAGGTGAATTGTGGGAGTGCCATGTGTCAAAAATGGCTTTTGTTTATTAGATGTATAGATAGATAGATTATAAACGACTTAATTAACAAAATCCATGTGGAAAGGAAGGAGCACACCTGCTTACAACCTTTAAAAGTGTGGCGGCGATTAAAGCCAATTGAGAAAAAACCGGAGGCCTCTCAAAGCTGCCCACATGTACCGTAGAATACCTTGAAGCAGAAAAACAAACCCAAATCAGAAATAAAAAAACAAACACAAATCTAAAAAAAAAATTAAAATTATCAACCAAACTGAACAAATTTGTTGTTCACAATTTGTATCGTTGTCCATTCAACAATTAACCTAAGAAAAGAAAAAAAAACAGATGATAATTAACCTCGGAATTTATCCGCTGCGCATGTGCATCATTAAGAGCACTCGAGAATTCATCCTAACTCAACAACCCATTTGTATAAATGTCTATTAATTCGACCAAGAGATGGTTATTATTTAGATATGAAAAAAACTATTTAAACTAATATTCAGGAAGAAAACATATCTATAATCAATTACGTGTGAAAATTTAGGGAAAAGTGTTAGGTTTTTTGAAATTGGATGGATGAAAGAGAAAGATAGAAATGAGAAGAATATAGAGTGATTGAGTTATCTCTCTACCTCTTTTTATATCATGCTTTAATTTTAAAGATCAAATTTTGACCTCATTTAATTATTCTTGACCAACTTTGACCTCATTTAATTATTCATGACCGATTTTGACTTTTAATTATTTAATGATTTTCGATTTTTTTTAAAGAAAATTTTATAAATTCTAAGCTTGTGCCATGTGGCACAATATGGGAGGAGATAGGAGGTAAGGTGAATTATGGGAGTGCCATGTGTCAAAAATGGCTTTTGTTTATTATATGTATATAGATAGATGTTAATATAAATAATAGTTAAGTCAAATATCAATATAGATAATAGTCAAGTCAAATGTCAACCTTTGTAATCAATAGCTAGAGTCTATCACTCCTAGACCTTGTTGTAAATGTCTATATATATTATGTATTATTGTAAGCAATAGAAGACAAGTTGAATAATAATTATCATGGTATCAATACCTTAATTGATCCAATCACCTCCCTTCCGCCCACCCTGTTTCTTTCTTTTACACCCTTCTGTTGCATCTGTCTCCTACCCCACCTCATATCCTACATCTTTCCTCATCCCTTGATAACCCACTGTTATCAAGTCACTTCCCTTCAGCCCTCTTAAAATCGTTTCTGTCGTTTTGTCTCATTATTCTACTCTCCTACCCTCTCTCAATGGATCCTAAATTACATCCGGAAATGACGGTATCGAATATCAAAAACTTCATTCCGATAACTCTCGAAGATGAATCCTCTCACTACACCACGTGGGCTGAACTTTTTCAGATCCATTGTCGAGCGTACGAAGTCTTTGATCATCTCCAACCCAGACCCACGGCTGCTGCAACTTCTTCCTCTTCGGACCCTGACAAACAGCTCGTTCCCATAGCTGCTGAAGCCTTATGGTCCCGCCTGGACGCCATAGTTCTTCAGTGGATATACGGAACGATCTCTCAACCCCTTGTTCACACCATTATGACTCCTGCTCAGAACGCCTACAAGGCGTGGACCTCTCTCCGGAACCATTTCAACAATAACAAACATACTCGGTCTATCTTCTTGACCCAGGAATTTGCTAATCTTAATCTTGCTAATTTTCCTTCTATGGCGGCTTATTGTCAACACGCGAAACTGCTCTCGGATCAACTCACCGGGGTAGGCTCGCCTGTTGATAATGATCGCCTTGTTCTTCAGGTTTTGGCAGGTCTCACGGAACAGTTTGATGGGATTTCAACCGTACTCGGCAACAAAGATCCACTTCCGGAGTTTGCGGAAGTCCGGTCCCGTCTTAATATGGAAGAACAGAAAAAGAAGCGGCATGCTTCTTCGGCTGCTCAGGCCTCAGCCACAGCCCTTTTGGCTGTTGTGTCCTCGGCTCCATCTGAAGATCGGTCTTGTGGACGAACTAGAGGCCAGGGCAGGGGTCGTACTCGTGGAAACTACGGCAGGGGTCGCACGGGACAGTCCCGAAGTTTTCAGCAGGCTCACAACAACCCCTACATTGTTTTTCCGGCGTCTTGGGCTGCATCTCAGTGGGCTTCACTTCTAAATGGCCAGCAGCAAAATGGGCAGCAACAAAACACAAGGCCCAATAATGTATTTACTCTCCGTCTAACTTTAATAAATGCACTAAGAAAAACATTATTGTTCGTAATGGAATGTCCATCCCGGTATTGGCTCAAGGTAACCAAGTCCTACCCCCACCCTTCCAACCATTAAAACTAAACAATGTCCTCTTTGCCCCCAAAATAATTAAAAATCTTATATCTGTGAGACGCCTTACAACTGATAACTTGGTTTCAATTGAATTTGACCCTTTTGTTTTTCTTGTAAAGGATCTCAAAACCAAGGCACCTATCCTCATATGTAATAGCACAGGCGATCTCTACCCCCTCACGCAACAATTCTCCACCAACTTCAACAACCTCACTGCTCTTGCTGCTGTGTCTCAAGATCGTTGGCACCAACGCCTAGGACACCCCGGCAACAACCTTTTGCATTCTTTAAAACAATCGTCTTTCATTAATTATGGTAGAATAAATGACAAACTTTGTCAGTCGTGTGTGTTTGGTAAAAGTACTAAATTACCGTTTTTGGTTTCTATTAATTCTACTTGTTTGCCATTTGATATAATTCACAGCGACTTGTGGACCTCCCCCGTACTTAGCACGGGCGGTCACCGTTACTATTTACTGTTTTTGATGATTTTACCGATTTCTTGTGGACCTTTCCCATAAGTAATAAATCACAAGTTTTTGCCATTTTCATCGCCTTCTACAACCTAATTCACACCCAATTTGAACGCAAAATCAAACAATTCCAGTGTGATAACGGTAAAGAATATGCAAACAATAACTTCTATAGTTTTTGCCATAAAAACGGTATGAAATGCCGCTTTTCATGTCCCCACACATCCTCTCAAAATGGCAAGGCAGAACGCAAAATTCGCACAATTAACAACATGCTCCACACACTTCTTGCCCAAGCCACTCTACCCCCTAACTTGTGGCACCATGCTCTTGAGACCGCCACATACCTTCTCAACATTCTACCCAACAAACAACATAATTTCCTCTCCCCCACCTATCTCCTCTACCATAGCATCCCTGAATATGAACACCTTCGTGTTTTCGATTGCCTATGCTACCCTATCACCCCATCCACCACCATACACAAACTGGCCAACCGGTCTTAACCATGTGTTTTTCTTGGATACCCCTCTAATCATCGTGGATATAAATGTGTAGATCTAACCACACATCGAATTTTTATTTCTAGACATGTCTACTTTGAGGAGTCTATCTTCCCTTACCAAATCCGACACACCACAACCCCTCAAAATTATGACTTCCTTTCCACTCCTCTAAATCCACTTCTGTGGAATCATGTGTCCCACACACCAAGTCCAACCCAACCACAATCTGACCAAACACCTTACTCACCCCACGACCCAGTACCACCAACATCATCCACTCCAAATAACCCATCCCGGCCCAATCAACCTCACCAAGCCCGTCCACCACTCACCATCCAAATCCCTAACCGGACCCTCAGCCCACTGTCCAACCAGACCCTCCACCCATTCACGCACCTAATAATCCTCGAACCATCCGCACATGCTCCATGAGCGGCATCACTAAACCTAAACAACTTTTCAACCTCACCACCTCCACCATCTCACCCCTACCCAAAAACCCACAGGTTGCCTTATCCATACCGGAGTGGTACAATGCCATGCACGAGTTTAGTGCAGTTATTAAAAATAAGACTTGGGAGTTAGTACCACGTCACCCTGATATGAATATTATACGCAGCATGTGGCTTTTTAAACATAAATTCAGGTCAGACGGCTCATTGGAACGGTATAAAGCTAGACTTGTTTGTGATGGTCGAAGTCAACAGGTAGGCATTGATTGTGGTGAGACGTTTAGCCCAGTTGTAAAACCGGCTACTATCCGTACTATTTTATCTCTTACCTTGACTCAGTCCTGGTCGACTCATCAGCTTGACATCACTAATGCCTTTCTACATGGGAATTTAGAAGAAACTTTCTATATGCATCAGCCTTTGGGATTTCGTAATAAGGATTTTCCTAATCATGTTTGTCGCCTCAAACGGTCTCTCTACAGCCTCAAACAGGCACCCCGTGCATGATACCAAAGGTTTACGGATTTCATCACATTACATGGATTTCGCCAAAGCAAGTCGGATAATTCCCTCTTTGTTCATCATCACGATCACGACACGGCGTATCTCCTCATTTATGTTGATGATATCATCCTCACCACATCTAATGATGCTTTACGACACAGGCTGATGACACTTTTGGCAAGCGAATTTGCAATGAAAGATCTGGGCCATCTCTCATATTTTCTTGGCATTCAGGTTCAACGCACATGAAATCACTTATGTTTGTCTCCAACTGCTTATGCCAAAGACATTATCCACCGTGCAGCCATGGACTCATGTAAACCGGTTTCCACACCCGTTGATACTCAGTCAAAACTGAGTGCTGATACTGGTCCGCTATATAACGACCCATCCTCTTAAAGAAGCCTTGCAGGTGCACTACAGTATATTTGACCATCGCTCGCCTAGATATCTCTTATGCAGTTCAACAAATATGCATACACATGCATGCCCCTCGGGAGTCACACTGGAATGCGTTGAAACGCATCATCAGATATATCGAGGATACCATTGACTTGGGGCTTCACCTGACACCTACCACTTCTCTTTCTCTTCATGCCTACACTGATGTTGACTGGGCAGGTTGCCCTGACACCAGACGGTCTACTTCTGGGTACTGTGTTTACCTCGGAGATAACCTTATCTCCTGGTCCTCCAAGAGACAGTCTACCGTCTCTCGTTTTAGTGTAGAAGCTGAATACCGTGGTGTTGCTAACGTTGTTGCTGATATCTGCTGGCTGCGTAACCTTCTCTTAGAGCTTCGCCATCCTCTCACACGCGCCACCCTCGTCTACTGTGATAACGTCAACGCCATTTACCTGTCCGGGAATCCTGTCCAACATCAACGCACGAAGCACATTGAGCTCGATATTCACTTTGTTCTTGAGCAGGTTCAGAGAGGAAATGTTTGGGTTTTACATGTTCCGTCTCATCGTCAGGTTGCCGACATTTTCACCAAAGGCCTTCCCAGAGTTCTCTTTGACAACTTTCACTCCAGTCTCAGTCTTCGGCCACCCTTCGCTTCGACTGCGGGGGCGTAATAGCTTATGAATATAAGTCAAATGTCAATATAAATAATAGTCAAGTCAAATGTCAATATAGATAATAGTCAAGTCAAATGTCAACCTTTGTAATCAATAGCTAGAGTCTATCACTACTAGACCTTGTTGTAAATGTCTATATATATTCTATATTATTGTAAGCAATAGAAGACAAGTTGAATAATAATTATCATCGGCTGCCGCAAGAAGCACACTCGCAGTGGCTGCAATTTTGTGTTTTGGGGGATCACTATGGTTGTCACGTTTTATTTACAAAACATTCCTTTTTCATGACTATAATCATGCCTTTAAATGAGGTTCCTTTTCTACAATCATGTTGTAACATCTTCTTTATGTTATGTTGTTGTTCGGTACTGCATATGTCGTCTATTTGTTCCCTACATATGTATAATGTATTAAAAACTTTGATCCCCCGCATACCCTCTAAAAACTAAAGCTCCCCCGCATATCATGTAATACATGTGTGAAAAATGTAACTTTATATGTTATGAAATAATAAAAATAGGCTCAATAATTTTTTGAATTATACAGGTTGAATAATTTCTTTTTTAGTTTATTAGTAGCCTTAAAACTAGGTTGGAACAACAAAATATTAAGTACATATTACTAAGCGAAAAAAAAGAAAATAAATAGTTGAGAAAATAAATACTAAATAAACTAGTGGGTTTCGATATCGCGCACTGCGCGATTGTTTTAGTGTGTGTTGGATGGGTTTTTTTTAAGGAATTTAAGCCATAGTTGAAACTAATGTTTAGGCAGCATTTTGTTAGCATGCATAGTTCAGTATTTACAAATCTAAGTTAGAGGTGCAGTCACAACATAGTTACGACAGTGTTTGTCAATAAGTGTTACAAAACATGTTGGTTTAGATCAACAAAACATTTGCATCCGTGACTTTTCTAGCCAGTTGTTTAGTTTCCTAGAGCAGGCCTTTTGTCAGCACCTCTTGCGTCTCCTAAAAAAGTTAAACAGTGTTTTACATACTAATGCCACAGAGCAAGAAGCACAATTTTTGGCTAATTAAAAGAAAGATGTAAGAATGTATTTGCCAGCAAAAAACGCCAAATTGAAAAACTAAAACCATGAGATGAAGTTTGAATATAAAGATGAAGGGTATGAGTCAAGATTAGAATTGTGAATGACAACTTTCACAGTTAAAGTCCCTAAGCTAGAAAGCCAACCTTAATCAATGAATTTTATTGTTGGACTAGGATCGGTTTTGCAACGGAATATTCGAATAATAAACACAACAATGATATGAAATCAATCAAGAACAATCGATGAACAATTGAATATTATAGATATATGTTTTCGGACAAAATGGTTTTACAAGAATTGGGTGGATTGTTAGGAATACAATCTTGATAACCGTAAGAATGTAACATATGGTTCCTATATATGGGTTGGGTTATTCTACAAAGGCTACAAAAAATGAGAAGGGTGAGAAGGATACAAAAAACACAATAGATCATCAAATATGACACAATAAGCCACAAAATATAACACAATGCCAAAAAATATAACACAATGCTAAAAAAAAGACACAATGAATTGAAAAAATGACACAACGATGAAAATAAGAACAAGACACAATGGTACATAAAAGACACAATGATATAACGCATATTCTAAAAACTACAAGCTAAAACCCCCAAAAAAACGAAGACCTAAAAACTAACAACGTAGGGTTCGATAAGACGATTCCAATGCCGCTTGAATGAGTTCAATCAGAGTCTGTTTGATACCCTTCCTACGACTTCCTATTTTCCTTTCACTGTGTATTTGATCCTAACCCTCCTATATATACATAAATCTAAAACCAGTAACCGTCACAACTATATTAACCGTCGCATCTTTGTTTGCGAAGTGTTGCGTCTTGTTTGTGAATCGGCATGAACCGGTTTGTATCTATCTACCTAATAACCTACGATAATATTAACAATACTACATAATTATTTCCATTTAACTTTGGGATTTGAATCGGTAGAATACTATTGATATTTGATATCATCGTGATCTTGTGTCGACTTCAATAGTAATTCATCTAAATTCTTGATAACTCTTTCTTTTCTTAAATAACAAAAGAGTGCTGCCTTTGCCTTTCGTCTTTGTTCTTTGTAAACAGTGTCGTCAAAAATAGCCGGTGCCTTTTATTGTTATTTACTTTATCTTGAGATCAATAAATTTCCCAAAAAAAAAAACAACGTGACCCTTAAAAAATAATTCCGATATTTGATTTTCAAAAATAAAAACGAAAATTTAATTTTCCCATGTAAAATTCCTGACAGTAGTTCTTTATAATGATAGTAGGAATGCCCGCGCGTTGCCGCGGGTACTTATGTTATAGTTTTTGCATTAGAAAGGATAAAATGTCCTGTTGAAAAAACTGCATATTGAAATTCACATAGCAGCAACGTATATTGAAATTCACATAGCAGCAACAGAGGGAACTAAAAAAATCTATTTTGTAAAACTGGATTGTAAGATGGTAGAATCATGGAGTGTTGGTGTATATAAAGGTAACCAATTTACAGTAACTTAATTCTTCAACATATAAACACCACTTTAAATTAGCAATTCATTCAAAATCAATAGAATTTAGACAAAGACTTCATCAAACAGATTGATACACCGGTGCACTGCAACTAAACAGCACATTAAACCATCAGGTACTACAACATATACAGATTCAAAGTATTGTGTACCTTTGTTGCAGTTTTCGTTGGCGTTTACCTCATTCGAACCTCTACTACACCGGACTCGTTTTGTGTAACAATGACAAATTATCATTCACAAAACTGGACTGACAACCAAAGTTTAAAGTAAACGAATAATTATAACGGAAAAAAAAATCATCATGGCTGTAAGTGTTGTAACTGCTTGCCTTGTAGTCAACAAGATGAATATTCTTAAGCACAGATTGAAAATCCATTAAAAAAGAATCAATAGCTTTCATTGATTGTGGAGAGAGTTTTTCCAATAATATCTATGACAAATTTGTTTCAGTTCGGCTACTTTCCAACCATTGTTTGCCCGTACAAGAGAAAGATGATCACTAAATATGTGGCAAAAATGTGCTTTAGCAGCCTTGCCAAATGTAAAGTCATAAGAAATTATTATATTATGAAGTAAACATTTATTTATGTAAAATGTATCAAGTAAATGGCTATCACATAGAAGCCACATCACCAACGAAATCTAAATGGCCAAACTAAAGGCAAAAAACCTAGATAAAACTAAAAAAAAAAAAAAGATCAATTAAGTGCATGAGACGACATTTCCTATGAAAAGAGATCCAGAGGGAAATGAAAATGGGGTTTGACCTGACTATTGTTGACCAAAACATGACATGTTTGACTACAAAAGTCAAAATGTACATCAGTCAAGAATCATAGATGTTATCAGCATTCTAAAGATGTTTACTAAGATGAACATAAGGCGTGGTTGGATGTGTTTATGTAGTTAGAAGCTATAGTTTAAAAAATAGTACCCATGTTTTAGATAGAAAAAAGAATAAAAAAAATAGATATAAAACAAAAATAGATGATAGAATTCATGGTTTTAGTCTCAAAGGAACATATAAGAACGATAGAACTGAGTAATACATGCATGGTCATGTGGTTAAGAATTACTACCTTTGGGGTTCAAGATAGGTATATGATGCATCATTATGAGAAAACTATAATACAACACACAAGAAGAATGTTGTCCATCTTTGCCTGCACGTCCACATTCCTAATTTTTTCACAATCCTTCTTTTCTTTTATAGACCCATGGGTTTGAAACAACTTGTTAGTCCCTTGAGTTCCTTCCCCTTAAATGAAAATTACACCAACAATAAAGGGCCAATAAAGTAACAACCAATAATATAAATGTGAGGGTAGGGATGTAATATGTTTTGAGGATGTGAGGTAGGAGAGCATAGTAAAATTACATTGATATCCTTGCAAGTGTCTTAATGTTCCACAAAGTTCCAATTATACCCTTGTGATATAAGCTTAATTTACTTGTACATGTTGCTATAATAGTTGGATGATGTACAAAATTACTATGTTGTACATCACTCTTCCTTTATAATGTATTATAGATTATAGATATATATAATAATGGAAATAATAAAGAACGAAATCTTGACAATTCCAATATGAAGTTGGTGACTTTGTAGAAATAATAAAAAATTCCACCTTCGTTTACTTCTTCGTTTTTTTTGCGGCGGAAATTATTTCTTTCAAAAATAATTGATTTCACACTTTTTTTTCGATTTCCCTTATTCAATCCTATAACATATAATTAAAACAAATCGTATACGGTTTCTTTTATGCAAATTTGTAATCGTTCAACGATTGGTTGAAGAATGATAATAACCGGTATACGATTACTCTGTTTTTTGATCGATTGAAATACTAACAAGAATAAGGGAAAGCAGAAGATTTACAAACAGTTTTTGTGATTCTGATGAATAATTCTTCGTTGAGTACAGCGTGAATCCTTCAGCGTTCTTGATTGATCCTTGTAACGGCTTTATTTGACGATTTTGATCGATGCTCTGTTTTCGTTAATAATTCGTCTCGATTGATTCTTCGTTTCTTGGCTTTGATTACCGTGGCTCTGATACCATTTTGTTGGACTAGGATCGGTTTTGTAGCGGAATATTCAAATAATAAACACAACAATGATATGAAATCAATCAAGAACAATCGAAGAACAATTGAATATTATTGATATATGTTTTCGGACAGAATGTTTTACAAGAATTGGGTGGATTGTTAGGAATACAATCTTGATAACCGTAAGAATGTAACATATGGTTCCTATATATACATAAATCTAAAACCAGTAACCGTCACAACTATATTAACCGTCGCGTCTTTGTTTGCGAAGTGTTGCGTCTTGTTTGTGAATCGGCATGAACCGGTTTGTATCTATCTACCTAATAACCTACGATAATATTAACAGTACTACATAATTATGTATAACTTATGATAATATATACTAAGCTTATAATATCCAATATTTATTTTCACTATGGTCTTCCAAATTCCCTTGTTCAAACAAATTTTCATTATCACAAAAGTAGTTCAACAATTTAATATTAAAGGGCACGTGCAGGTTGCATTCATATTTAAAAGCAACAATTTGTAACAGTTACTAATTTTGACCTTTTCCCTAAAAGTCAAATTTCTTAGTGTCTAACAATAAGTAACTGTTATAAAGGTAAGACAAGGAAATAGCGGTTACCTTGTGTTCAAACAGACTGCGCTTAGCAATGGTTTCTTTGTGTTTTTGATTGTTGGTTGCTATGTCTGTTGTAGAAGGTGTTGGTGTCATTGATGCTGAGGCGCTGCTGGAAGTGGTATTTGGTGTGCCTGGTTGTTGCAGGAACAATGCGTTGTTGACAGTGCAAGTTGTTATACCTGTTCGAGGATCTTTTTCAGCCTGGATGTGAAAGCGGATTTCTTTGTTTGGAATTTTTTAATAAGGGTAAGGGGATCTTCTTTGGTCAGCATTTCTTTGCACGGTATTTCTAGGAGTTTTGTTGCAGCTTTGTCAAAAATGGTGGCGTTCACTATTTCGGTTTTGTCATCTATTGTCGTTGGAAATCGGTACCTATAGACAATAGAGTTTGTTTTAACATGAACTAAAAAATAATAAGAATGTTTGCTTTTGTATCGCTTACATGAATTTAGCGTCATCCAAGTTTCCATGAGTTGTGCAATACCATGTTGTGTAATGCCATGTTTTCTCAATATTCATGTTTATGATGGATGCAGTGAGGGTGAAATTCTTTTGTTGCAAAACAAACTGGTTGTTAAATTTTTTTTGGTTTGTATTTTGGTCGAAGAAAACTTGTATTAACATACATTTTAGGTCAGCGATTGGAATGTTGTTATCTATCTGTGGGGTACTGACTGCATTAGTAAGATCTATGGTTATGTACGTGTTAAAGATAACATTATTTATTAAAAGAGACATAAAAGGTGTTAAGTTTTTGTAAGAAGCTTACATTTCTTTCAAGGTTTCAGTCTCCATTATCTTTGGTTTCAAATAAATGTATGTCACTTTTGTAGACTGTAGTTGCAGAAATGCTGTTGAACGAAAGTTGGATGTTGTTTTGTTTAACATATATAAAAGATGGTTAACGGATATTTAAAAACTCACTTGTAAGTCTTTTAGCCTTCAAAGCTGTTAATGCAATGATTACAGGTGGTGATGCGGTTTCGAGCTGATGGCGGTCAAATCTTGTTGGTAATGCACACACTTCTTCCCATACAGCGACTGTGATATATTGGTTGATGTTTTAGAATGTATTTTAGCTTGATGTTATGCGTGCGGGTTTATAATTTATTTAGAGTTGAAAAATGTATGTGTACTTTACCTGATGTTACGCAGTGACAAAACAACGTATGGTTGATTTTTGACAGTGAGTTTATCCTTGATATCACGTAGGATCCCAATGTAATCTGCAAGTAAGGATAAAAGTTGTTGTTAGTTTTTATCAATACACATTTATAATAGTATTTTAGAAGGGTTGTCACCTATTATGCCTTCTGATTTAACTTTCAATTCAGTTGTGCGACGTGTAGCGATCTCAAAGTAATGTTGTTGTATTTCTTCATCTGGGATAGGAGTTATCTGAGTAGCTTCCCCGAAAATTTTAAGAGCTAGATGCATCAATGTAAAGGCAACAGTGTATCGCTATAATCTGTTGTGTCTTGTCATTGAACATGAATACCCTTTATATAAGGGGATAGATACAAGAGAGCCTATGTATACAAGGAAAATAATAAAGATTATAATGAAGGAGATAATAATTAGGCTATCTATACATGGTAAACACTAAAGGAGATAATTATGGTCTTTGACTTTTTGAATATATTTGAATAATACTCCCGCTAATAGCCCCCCGCAGTTTGATCGGGGGGTAAGCAAACGGTCAAGCTGGATCGAAACGAAGTGAACAGCTCCCTTGACAATCCTTTGGTAAAAATGTCTGCATACTGTAATGAGGACGGCACATGTAGGACACGAATATCACCAACACGAACTTTTTTCCCGAACAAAATGAATATCAATCTCGATGTGTTTAGTTCGCTGATGTTGGACCGGATTATCTGACAAATAAACTGCAGAGACATTGTCACAATATACGACCGATGCATGACGTAATGGCACATGTAGCTCTAGAAGGAGGTTGCGAAGCCAGGTGACCTCTGCAACAGCGTTGGCAACCCCTCTGTATTCCGCTTCAGCACTGGAACGGGACATTGTAGGCTGGCGTTTAGATGACCAGGATAAGAGATTATCTCCGAGGAAGACGCAGTAGCCACTGGTGGATCGACGGGAGCCTGGACAGCCTCCCCAATCGGCGTCTAAGTAAGCAACAAGTGACTGAGAGGTGGTATGTAGAATGCGAATGCCATAGTTGAGTGTGCCCTGTATATAGCGAATGATGCGTTTCATAAACGCAAAATGAGGGTCCCGTGGGTCATGCATGAAGAGACAAATCTGTTGTACCGCATAAGATATGTCTGGTCTAGTAAAAGTCAGGTACTGAAGAGCACCTGCAAGGCTTCGATAAAGAGTGGGATCCTGAAAGGGAGGCCCTGTGGTAGCACTTAGTTTGGCCGAAAGATCTACGGGTGTACTGCAAGGCCTACAGTTTGTCATGGATGCACGACTGATGATTTCTTTTGCATATTGTTCCTGATTTAACAATAATCCATGTGCCGTACGAGTGACTTTAATGCCGAGAAAGTGATGTAGACGGCCAAGGTCCGTCATGGCGAACTCTCATGAGAGTGTTTGGATAATCTGTGCAAGGAATGAATCCGAGGAGGCAGTAAGAACAATATCATCAACATAGAGGAGCAAGTATGCTGTATGAGGTCCGTGGCGATACACGAATAGTGAGTTATCACATGTGCTGCTCCGGAAGCCGTGGCTCGTAATGTAAGATGCGAAGAGAGTGTACCATGCACGTGGTGCTTGTTTTAGACCATAGAGAGATTTCTTTAGGCGGCATACAAAATGAGGGTGGCGTTTATCAGTGAACCCCTCCGGTTGATGCATGTAGACGGTTTCATTTAAGTGCCCATGAAGAAATGCATTTTTCACGTCAAGTTGATGTATTGGCCATGCCCTGGAAACTGCCAATGATAAGATGGTAAGGATGGTAGCTGGTTTAACGACCGGACTGAAAGTATTTTCACAGTCAATGCCAACCGTCTGAGATTTCCCATTTACAACTAAGCGTGCCTTGTAATGCTCAAGGGAACCATCTGATTTAAATTTGTGCCTGAATAACCACATGCAACGAATGACCGGATGGTTATCCGGGCGGGGAACCAAATCCCAAGTATCATTAACCTGTAACGCATTAAATTCGGCCTGCATGGCTTGTACCCAGTTTGGATCTGTAAATGCTTTACTATAGGTTGAGGGTATCGGGGAGATGGTGGAGGTGTGGAGATTAAGTTTATGGGCTGGTTTCGAGGATCCGGTTTTGGACCGGGTGGCCATCGGGTGAAAGTTTGTAGGGACAGAGGACGATGGGGCAGCGGAATATTGGGTTTGGTCCGGCTGGTTTGGCTAGGGTGGGTTTGGTGGGTGTTGTTGGACTGATGTGGAGGTGATATTAGGTTTGGGCCTGCGGGTGTATGTAATGGGACGAGATGGTGGTGGGCTTTGATGGGTTGGAGTGGGCTGTGAAGGACCGGGCGTTGGAGTGGGCTGTGAAGGACCGGGCGAGGCTGAGGGAGATGGGCCGGGCTGGACTGAAGTGTGTGGGCCTGTTGGAACGGAAGGTTGGGTGGGGTTGAAGGTGAAGCCTGGTGGGACGGGGTCTTCAAGAAATTGAAACGAGGATGGAGGTTGGGGTGCGGCATAGGGGAAGGTGTTCTCGTCAAAAGTTACATGACGAGAGATGGAGACTTTGCCCGTCGTGGGGTCTAGACATCGGTAGCCTCGCAAGTCGGGAGGGTATCCGAGAAAAATGCAACGGGTGGCACGTGGGTAAAGTTTGTGAGGTTGTGTGGAGGATGTGTTGGGGTAACAAGCACATCCAAACACACGTAAGTGGTCATAGGATGGGTGACGGAGGTATAAGGAGAAGGTGGGGTGAAAAATTTGAGCCGTTTGGTGGGTAAAATGTTGTGAAGATAGGCTGCGGTGTGGAGAGCCTCCACCCAAAATGCAGGGGGGGAGATTGGCATGAATAAGGAGGGATCGAATGACATCGTTTAGGCGTCGTATCATTCGTTCGGCACGTCCATTTTGGGAGGACGTGTGAGGACACGCAAATCGAAAAAGGAGTCCATGTTGGTTTGCAAATTCTTTGAAAGCGTTATTGTCAAATTCGCCTCCAAGGTCACATTGAAAAGTTTTAATTTTGCGGTTGAATTGGGTGTGGATGAGACGGTGAAATTTAGTGAATGTGGGAAAGGTTTCGGATTTAAATTTTAAGGGGTAGACCCAAACAAAATGTGTAAAATTGTCTATGAGGACCATATAATATTTATAACCTTGTTTGCTAGGTATCGGGGCAGTCCATAGGTCACAGTGTATAATATCAAATGGGGCAAAAGTTATTGAAGTAGATGCATAAAATGGCAAACGTTTAGAATTTGAAATGTGACAAGAATCGCAAAATGCGGAAACCTTGTTCTTATTACATGGAAAATTAAAAATACGAATAAGCGTGTCCAAGACTTGAGCACCGGGATGTCCAAGTCGATCATGCCATGGTAAAGATGAAGACGCCACTAAACAAGATGATGGTTCAGGTGCGGTGAATGGGTAAAGATCTCCCTCGCTGTTATGGCACGAAAGATGCTCGCCAGTTGTAAGGTCCTTCAAAGAAAAGCCATAAGGGTCAAATTCAATTGAAACATGATTATCACGAGTAAACCGACGTACTGACAAAAGGTTTTTAATTACTTTTGGGCTATAGTGTATATTGGGTAAGACATATTTACGGTTGGGTAAGGTGTGATAGCCAGTACCGGATCCAAGAATGGGTAAACAATTGCCATCACCAACCAAAATTTTAGTATGTACGGGTAATGAAGATGGGACATGGATCATACCTTGGTTAGCGGTGAGGTGTTCGGTGGCTCCAGTGTCCATAATCCAAGTAGGCTCGGGCTCATTGAGGACCATGGTAGTGAACGCAGCTCCTATGTCCGAGGGCTGCAAGGCATCGAAGTCTTGAGTTTGGCCAGCTGAGGGATAATGAGCCTGTGCAAAAGTGGCTGTTCCAGTAGATTGAGTACTCTGCTGCTGCTGATCGGGCTGAGATGTGGCAGACCCGTGGGTCTGATCGGGTGCAGTGGCGTATTGGTCGAACCCGGTTGGTGGAAAATGGGCCGCATAATGGGTCGAGGAAGGCTGATTGGTTGAAGAGTTTGGAGAGGGGTTATTAGGCTGGGCAGGATAAGGACAAGGTGGTGGCAACCACCAAGCCTAATGTGGGAATGTAGTCGGCGACGGGTTTGATGGCTGTGATGTGTTGTTGTTCCAGGGCGGGTATGTGTTGTGATTTGGAGGGGTGTTTTGGTAGTTAGGGCGATACCCACCACCGCGGCCACGACAACCACGAGAGGACCGACCCCGGCCACGACCTCTACCCCGATTGGAGTAGTAGGCAGAAGCAGAGGCCGGTTGGGATGGTTGTTGAGGAGTAGTGGCTGCAGCAAGGGCGGATGATTGGTGTTGTTGGCGGGCTTCAAGGCGAATCTTTTCGTCATTTAACATGGTCCTGGCAGAGTCCCAATCAGCCTTGTTCTGGTGAATCAGCGCAGCAGTGGTGTCATATTCCGCGGGTAAACCGCGGACCAGCTGGAGTACGAGCCGAGATTCCGTGATTGGATGATCCACGTCAGCCAATTGATTTGGGAGGTCCTGCAAACGAGTACAATAATCGTCTAAAGACGAACAAGCAGCAAGGGTTAGATTAACAAAAGTGGTCTCCAATGCGGCAACGCGCGCCTGTTTGTTGCTGAGTAACACTTTTTCAATGTGTACCCAGGCTTCATAGGCGGTGGTTGCGGAGTGGATGACACGACCAACCAACGGGTCGGAGATCGTGTTGAGGATCCACTGAAGAACAAGTGCATCCAATTCCTTCCATGTGGGGTAGTCTTCGGAGTCTTCGGTTGGACCGGGAGTGCCATCAATGTGGTCCAGCACTTTATACGCCATGGCGTGAAGTCTGAAGAGCTTTGTCCAGGCAGAATAGGTGACCTTCACTCCATCAAGCTGTCGAATTTTGGAGTTTATGTTCGAAACAGAGTATGCGGGGTGAAGATTTGTGGGTTTTGAGGGTGGTATCGAGGTGTCTGCCATGTCTCCCATCGAAACAGGGACGAAGAACAGGTCACAGAATCTGGAATAAAAAATGAAAGGGGCGGCAGGGATACCTAAGCGACTGATACCATAAAGGCAACAGTGTATCGCTATAATATGTTGTGTCTTGTCATTGAACATGAATACCCTTTATATAAGTGGATAGATACAAGGGAGCCTATGTATACAAGGATAATAATAAACCACATCGGAAAATCATTTTTTTTACCAAATCACTTGACAAATTGAAATTTGACTATCTTTGAAAGGTAAAAGGCATTTTGGGAAAATCTGAGTAAACCACATCGGAAAATCATTTTTTTTATTTAATAGTTTTCTTGAAAAATCAGAAAAATCCAAAAATATTGTCTTTTCACAAATTTTTAGATTTTTAGGGGGAGAAAATTCGGAAAAATACAAAAACATCAAAACAAAAAAAGAATGAAAAATGCAAAAATAAGTTTCTTTGGTGAAAAAGGGAAGATGATATTAACCAATCAGTGGGACTGTCTGAACTCTTATCATCTTAAAAATATTGGAACTGATAGGTAGCCTCTACAATGATATGTCGGTAGGCTCAAAATCATTTCCAATTTCGGCACGGTGATATAAACCTAAATCTACTGAAACAAGTGTGGATCAACGTGCGTTGGCATATGGTCTTGGTACCGAAATCTCATTTGATAGCATGCCAAAATCCGAGGTTTCATGGTCTTTAAGAGGTTGGTACATCCGGGGTGAACCGGACGTCCCTCAGAATAAATAGGAGTGGCACACGTGTCGTACGTTGGGGTCGCAGCCTACGACTGAGACACCTCTATGTCGTTTCCTAAAAAAAACAAAAACAAAAAAAATAGAATAAATTCTGATCAGAGACATCTGGGAATCCTAAAAGAGCAAAAAGATTCATATATGCCAAAACCCTATTCTCAATGAGAATTCGCTCTAAGGTATCACATCATATAGCTAAAGCATCGTACCGTGAAAAATCGAATATACGGTATTTGACTTGAATCCTGGTTTGGATCTCACTGGTCTCTCTGTTGCAGCGTTTCTGCAGACCTGATCACCACTGAGTCCACTCCTTGTAAAATACGGATGAAAACAGCTTACTCACCGGTTACAAGTAAGCTTTGTGCATGACTTGATACGGGAATGTGTCGCGTGGCGGGGAGCACCTTGTACCTCAGTCTTAATATTACCTTAACGTATCTAAAGTGCCTAGCGATAAAACTTGATTTTGAGTTTAGGTGGACAACAATACTGGCAGTTGTTGTAGGATGCTTATTGGCAGTTTGAACTATTACTGAACAAATAAGGGTTCTAGATTAGTCCGTACACTGATATGTTTCCCTAACAGATAAAACTCGCAAAAATATGATAGTGAACAGTGTTTTACATTTCCTGCATTTTTTATTTTTGTTTGATTATCTTGAAAAACCCAAAAATATCTTTCTTTTGTCTTTATTTTTGATTGACCGATGTTGGAATACAAGTATTCTTCAATTGGAATCTCAGATCCGAAGCCGAAACTCAAATAAAATCAAAATTTTACAAAATTCAAGGGTCAAATATCACTTTCAGGGTCACAAATTGTCAATCGTGAGAGTTCAGGGTAAAATTTGAAAGGATCTAAATGTTTAGGGGGAGAATGATTCGTTTCTCAAATTGGTGGTCACTATGAACAAATCTTCAAAGTTCATCAAATGATAAACTTCAAGAATTTAATTGACTCCGGATTATTTGTCGTATCTAATACAAGTTGTAGTTTGTGTGCAGTTTTTATTAATTTTTCCTGCAGGATCAACACAACGTCTGTGCATACCATGATTCAAACGACAAGGCTCGAAGTTGAACAAGGCCCGAACCTGAACAACAAAATCATCCTGAACAGCAAGAACCCGATATTTCATCTTCGAAGAAACCAGATCGTGGTAGAGCTCCAGCAATCGAAACTGAAGAAGATGAAAGTCAAGAGATGAAAGTGAAGATGATATTGATCTTCGTCCAAGTTAAAGAATTGTCAATCATTAAAAGCGGAGATTTCTTGTTACCTCCCAAGTTATCGAAGCAAATGGATGACCAAGACGAGATCTTACGAAGCCACGACTAAAGCTCAAATTAGTTGATATGTTCAAATCTTCAGAGGTCATACAATGCGGTGTCACCCTAAGTTGAAGAATGCTGAACATGAAGACTTGAAGACTCGAAGACCATATATCTCCAGCTAGATCCAACGAGGAGTCTGTAAATGCACTTCTTGTGTGTCCTCAGCTAGATGATAGGTTGAGTCTGTAAATCACTAGCTAGGTCCAAGGGGGAGTCTGTAAGTGCACTGTTTGTATGTCCCTAGCTAGTGATAGGTCTCTATAGGTCGTTGGCTAGGTTAATTGAGCAGTTTATGGCTCGTAATCGTATACTAGCCTGGTCCAAGGGGGAGTCTGTTAGTGCATGATGTCCCTAGGCTAGTATATATGTTGTTTGGACATGTTTCGGGGTGTTTGGAGACGTTTATACGCGTTTCACGTGATTAGCATCAGGCATTTACAGCCTATACCATATCACTATTCACGTGATTAGCCCCTACTCGCATGTACCTACTAGCGAGTACGGCCCTACTCGCTAGTTTATCATGCTGGATAGCCTCGTACTCGCATGAACTGACCTCGTACTCGAATGAACTGGTCTGTACGAGTACGGGAGGTATAAATAGTCTCAATCATTGCCCTAATGATTAGTTCTTGCCACACACACTCTCCAAACACCCTCCCCTGGTCTGTAAGGTCTGATTTGATCATTTTAAACACTCGAGCTCTGTTTTAGTGATAAATCTTTAATCTTTTGACCCATTTGTGTGTGTTAATTACTCATATATCATTGTTTCATATTCGTTTCTGCTATTAGAACATATTTAGAGGATTCCGCACTCTGAATATCAAGCTCGTGATTGTCGGGTGACCCGTTAGTCGATCCTACAAGTGGTATCAGAGCCGAGGCTCTTATCACGAGTGTTTTGATAGCAAAAACGAGCAAAAACATGTAGGTTTTTATGGGACAGTTGTGATTTTTGAGCAAAAACCAATTTTGAAGTTTGAAACTTTGAGTTTTTGATAAAAACCCTTATTTTCAAATTCTTGGTGTGTGTTTATGGATAAAAACGTGTGTTTTTTATTAGGTTTTGTTCTAGAAGTGTTTTGGAAACTTTTCAAATCATTTGGGGTTTAAACACTTCGTTTTGGATAAGATTTTGAGGCAAAAACGGTGGTTTTTGAGCAAAAGTGAGGTTATAGATCAGTTCTAGCGAGTACGCAGACCTTCTAGCGAGTACAGTCCCTAATCGCCTAATCTTTAGGCGATTACAAGAAGAGATCACACGATTAGAGCTGTAATCGCCCCTATTACATGCGATTAGGGGCCTATTCCCCTACAGGATTTCAACCTACAGTGGTATCTCTAATTACTATCAGCGGTTTCAGTTCTATCGTTTCTCCTAAGATGAGAACCCACAAGATATCATGATTTGTTAGGGTATACTAGGACAATATTGTGACCTTTCAAAGTTAGATGGGTCTACCGACACATCTTAAGCAAACACGCTTTCAATCTATTTATATTCTCATATATATAATATTTTGAAAACAAAAAATCCCAATTTTACTATCATTTTCCATATAAAATGCACAAAAGATCAGGGACATTTTCATTTTTTTCTCAGTTTTCTTTTATTGTTTTTGTTTTTTGGATTTTCAAAATTTATGACTCAAACTACCTAAAAATAAAAACGAAGTTCCCATCCCCACATTTGAACATCACATTGTCCTTAATGTGAGCGTAAGAATAAAATAAATTAGAAAAAATTACAACAAAAAGGAACAGACTCCCCTGGATATAAGCGATGTAGCTGCAAGGGATCTGAAGCTGTCCTTCCAAACTGGCCGTATAGCATTTCATTCGCGGTCTTTGACTCAAACATGACAAATAAAACTAAAAAGAAAATATAAAAACAAATGGTTGCCTTAAATTATTGTTGGGTCGTCCCCACCCGAATGGAGATTGAGTACGGGTGGTTAGCTCCAAACCTATAATAAGATATATTAGACAAACCAATGACTCGAAAATAAAGACTCTCTCCATCATCCCCACACTTGAAGGGGAGATATCCCCAAAGTGGGTTAAGAGAAAACCGACTGAAAAAAAAACTCTAAAAAAATAAAGACTCAACCGACTGAATATAGAAAAAATGCAAGAAACGTACCTGGAAGGCAAGATGGTGGAATGTGGTAGGTGATGGTAAAATATGTGGTAAAATGGCTGTGAATGGTAGTGGAAGAAAATAGGGTGGAACATAAAATTTTTCTAATTAACTCGCACAACGT
This sequence comes from Ambrosia trifida, assembly GCA_028751855.1. Taxonomy (NCBI): domain Eukaryota; kingdom Viridiplantae; phylum Streptophyta; class Magnoliopsida; order Asterales; family Asteraceae; genus Ambrosia; species Ambrosia trifida. The sequence goes on along the minus strand of CM054122.1, from coordinate 93,250,381 downwards.
GAAGGACACTAGTGATCTCAACGCGCGTCACGAGCGAATAAAATATAACTTTATGGGGTAATTACCGTTCACATGAGACGAACAGGTCAGCCCAGGCTCTTCACATTACACGAAGAACCTTTTTTCACAGAAAGTTAATCAAATTTAATGTTTAGAAAAAAAAAATTCTCTTATTACCCAAATCATTTTTCACAGAAACCTTTTTTCATAGAAAGTTAATCCCAATCATTAAATATATAATTAAATACCTTGGATTCCCCCATGGTGTAATTTTCCTTGCCTAGGCAAACACGAAAACCTACAAACAAGACTCAAAAACAAAAAATATAACAAAATACAAAGAAAATTCAAACATATTACAAACTCTACAACTGGGTTTGCATGGAGTTTCAATCAGGTGGCTTATATTTTATCCATCCCATATCCAACTCGTTTAATTCTTTTCGTTCACCATTCTTCATCAAGAACTACTACTACTAAAGTTAGAAAGACGTTTGAAAAATTCAAACGAGTCGGGCCACCTATACCTACACTTACCTGGACCAAACCTCAAATGCGCCGTGTACTGTTGGCCCATGTAATCACTGGCCTTCTCCCGTGGTGGTGGTAATGGCAATACAACATCCAATGCCTGCACGGGTAGGCAATCATCATCTTGATGAGACTGAATAGCTGCTTCAAATATCTGCTCCTCTCCCATGGCAACTTCTTCCTCCTCATGTGGCTTAATGGACTGAGACGGACAAAAATATCTATGAAAATCCCCTTCACTGATAGCCTCCATCTCTTCCTCCTCTTCAATATACCTAGCTGGCATCGGGGGACTGATCTCCATCACATCAAAATCTTCTATGTCCCCCTCGTCTTAACTATAGTAGTAATCCACTTCTTGTTGCACCGAAGGTGGGACTGAATTGTCCAATAACGTCTTCGGCTCTAGAGTGAGATGTTTAACTATTTTTTCTTCATCCCGTATGCCATGAGAGAGGCCTGCAACAAACAATTTAAGCTGGGCATTATTATAATTTATTTCACAATTTAACTGCAACATCTCTTTTCTTCGTGCTTCAACCTCAGCCCTTTTGCTCTCCTCTTTTCATCTGTCTTTCAAGAATTTCTAGAGTGGACAGTTCCTTCGGCTTCTCTTCTTCAATCCTTTGCCATCCATATTATTGACTAAATGTTGCCATTAATACTCTATGGCTTTCCAACAAGGATGCGCTTGAATCTCTCTCATGTGTGTGCGGGTGATAATTTTCATAATAATCTGTGGAGTACCTCGATGAATGAGGAAAAAACTGAGTCGGATGGGGTTCTCCACAAATCTCGCACCACATTGTGAAACTCTGGCCATTTTCGGTATAAGTTCTGCCACAGTCATTCTTCTAGCTGCCATCACTGCATATAGACACTAAAACAAACACGATCACGGGCACCAAATATACAAAGAAAAAAAATAAAATAAAACACACAAAAACAAAGACACACAAGCACACGAAAAAAAAACAAAAAAAAAAAACAAGAACTGACGCAACACACAAGCACGCAAAGATCATATAAAAACCTAAGACTCTCTAGACACTCTAAAAAACAAAAAGACTCAAATACGACCAATTAATCAATGAAGTCCAAATCAACGCTAGTTTCGCAATCGCCAAGTGTCCCCGGCAACGGTGCAAAAAACTTGATGTACTATGTATGGTCTATAAATAATAAACTAACCTAGACACCTAGTAATATAAAACAGACTCAACAAAACTAGACTACACCACACGATAGACAAGTGTACCTATCAATGCAGTTCAAAACCACATAAAGTTATGCTACCAATATTCATAGACACAAAGTAAATAAATATAAAAAACTAAGACTTTTAGTGACCGAACCCGAGGCTTCAATCTTGAACCCGTGCCATCATCACTTCCTCTCTCCAATTTTAAGTTGTTGTGGTAAGTTGCAACAAAGTAAATAAATATAAAAACTAAGACTTTTAGTGACTGAACTCGAGGCTTCAATCTTGAACCCGTGTCATCATCACTTCCTCTCTCCGATTTAAAGTTGTTAGGTAAGTTGCTTCCTGCGGCTGTTGTTCTTGATCTTCAATTAATAATATTATTTTTGCGATCCACCGTTCTTGTTGCTTTTTGGCTTGGTCCACGAGCCCAAGTTATTACATTTTTTTAATTATTATTATTATTATTAGTTGTCTTTATTCGAACCAGCTGTTCGCGTCTTGATTATTTTTCACTGTTTTAGTCCATTTCTCACGAACACCTACAAATAATAAAATAAATAATAACATAATAAAAATGACACGAAACGAATAAAGCCTGATCAAATAATATACGAAATACATAGGAAAAGAAATGTGTTTTGTAACACATCAGACTTCAACTAAGTCTATTGTTTTATCATTCATATAAAGAACTAAAGTTATATGTAATTGAGAAAGTATGTGATACAAAGTACCCTTAACATAGGAAGTGTAGGAAGCCACCATAGCTTGACACGTGTAAACCCTAGTTAACTCTAACTAACTCAATCCTGGTTGATTAAAAGGATCTTCTAGACTTTGCCCTAATTTCCCGTCAAAAAAGCCTATCATCATCGGATCAAAATCACCAAAATATTCAATTGATAAACTCTAACGTTCTGTCAAAGGTGATTCACAACATCAACTGCTGAAAACTGATAATATTCATTTTGTGTTTTAATGATTTCTGAATAATATCTCCAGATTCACGACCACTACATCAAAATCGAACAATCAGTAGCCAGATCTGTGAAACTGGAATAAATCTGTTACTGTTGTCTCCTCTCCGGTGCAGCACACCGCTAAACTTTCACACCTTAAGATCCAAAATCCCACTCTGGATAAACATTCTTTTGCCTTGTTAAATACCAACCATCCATTCCTCACATCCCATTCTGGATGCTCCTGCTCAACAACTCATATTATATATATATATATATATATATATATATATATATATATTATAACTCATCATGAACAGTACATACCGTAAAAACGTAAAAGTAAACTATAAAGGAAGGTGAAATACAAGGGTGACACGTAAAAGTAATCAGATGATCGTGGTGATGGTTCTCTCTCATTGGTCTACCTAGGCGGTGTAGTCCTCCTTATCAAAGCCTTACATGCGCCTCTTTTTTTACACACCCACTAACTCAGCCTTTTTCCTGTCTTTTAACTCTATTCACACACATTCACACTTTTTTTTTCATAGACTAAGAGAGAGAGATAGTTTTATCAGAGAGCAGTATGTAGGTGTAGTATGTAGGTGTCGCCAGCCACCATACCCAGTGGCGACGCCAGCCACCTCCGGCGCGTGCAGTATGTAGGTGTCGGTTTTGGCAAAAGACGTGCGGTGTTATCGGTCTTGGTGGGAGCAGTCGTTAAATCAGAGCAACCACGAGGCGTTCGGGTAGAAGCGCTCCAGAAGTGTTCGCTAGGGTTTCAAACATGTGTTGAACACGACTGTTTGGAAGGCTTTTAAAGATGTGTCGGCAGCGGCTATTCGAACTATGGTTACGGACAACTTCCGGCCACGCCCTTTCGCACATATCTTGAAAGCCCAAAGTCAGCCATAAGGTATTTCCTTACATGATTTCTTAGCTTTTATCTTCATCATAGTTTTTTTATACCCACATTATATTAGTGTTTTATGTACTTAGTTTATGTAATTTAAGATCAATAATTCGTTAATTTTTGTAGGATTTGATATCCATTTGGTTCTTTTACGTAAAATAACATTTTATCAAATTTAATTTGGTTTTTACTTGTAGATTAGGTTGTCGGTTGTGAGACACAAGCGACCACCGGCGTGAGAAAAGTTTTAGTCCGGTGCTCACCTCCCGCCACAACAGCCCTATCCCCAGCGTAAGCACACGTGAAGATCCCTGGCGCGAGCACACGCTGACGTGCTTGTCGTGGTACACGTAAAATTTCCCAATTACAACTAATGTATAGTGGTAAAAAGGTATCGAACACAGGGAGTTTGTGGAATATGTGTAAGCTAATAACTTGTGAATTAACTAATAATTAACTACTAACAAGATTAAAGATCAAAGATTTGTTGATTGCTTTGGGTTTAGACTTTAATAAAAAGAAAACTAAATTAACGATTTAAGATGAGTTTTGTTCTTCCAATTAACAAACAATGACCATCCTTGGATCCATTTTCCTTTAACCTTTATGCAAAAGTTCCACTAGAAAGAGTTACATAGACATAACTCATGTTTAAACAATTATTGTGATAAAAGGGAACAAAGTACTCGGATTATAGCAATGCGAGGTTGTTTCCCGATGACCGATTAATCAATTATCCAACCCAAATCCTTCCCGCAATATCCCGGTTGTCAACAACACCAAGAACGTACGATTAAGACTAGAAATTGAGAAATTAATTAACTACTACAAGCAATTGTTCAAACACCATAATAATCAAGCACATGTACTAAATTATCATTCTAGAAATGCAAGGAACAAACATAAAGAGTTCAAGAAAAACTTCACCAAGGATGATCATCTAAAGTTCTAGCCAAGCATGACTTGATTGATCATCATAACAACCATAAAAATGTTCATATGAATCAAAAGCTAAAACCAATGTTTGTGATATGTTTCCCAAGCTTCTTCTCAGCCAAAAATCGCCCAAGTTGATGTTAGAAACGTTTCAAGTGGAAGAGATAATGATAAGCCACCATCAAGTGCCTTTAAATGGATGAGTTACAAAATTAATGCAGGTCCACCGTAACCCTACGGCATGGCCGTAGGGGTACGGTGGAGAGTGGAAAGCCTACGGCTGTTTTACACTGCCCAACGGTGAGAAAAAAGTGTCTGCTGCCACCGTAGGGGAACGCCCAGGCCGTAGGCCTACGGTGGGCTTGTTGAAAATCTTGATTTTTTTCTTCTTTCTTTCCACCTCGTTCCAATGCTTCCGATCCGTTCCAAAAGCCCGTTTTCCGCCATTTTAGCTCCCTTATCATACCTACATCCATAACAACCGTAGTTATCCAACTCCAAGCAATATCATGATTAATTGTGATTAATATATGCGTTTTAACACTATAACGGGTTGTTCCTTGAACCACCCGTCACATCCCCACACTTAACCATTGCTTGTCCCAAGCAATCTACCAAAACTCTATTTCTAACGAAAACAATCATTTTAAAGTCAAGTTAAATGTGCAATCCTCGTACTAACCCATTCTCAACACCCCAATCAACACACCCCTCACAATATCTCTCCTCTCGGTATCAAATAAGCTCTAGCAAAGACACGCTAGACACACAAAAGGCAAACGGGTAGTTGTACAACAATAAGCTTGTACCTAAATCAATAATCCTCCTAACATGAACATGAATATAAATCAAAGGGACTTGACGGTTGTAACTTGGCTAGGTGCGAAGGTAGGGAATAGGATACATATAAGTAGCGCAAACTTTACCCGGTCTTTTATTTCAACACAAACTCACGCGAACAAGAAACACTACTATATACAAACACAAACATAACTTAACTTGCTCTTCTTTTTCTCTCTTTTTTTTTCACTTTTTTTTTTTCTATTTTTTTTTCTTTCTTTTCATCATTTTTCTCAATTTCTTCTTCCCCTTTTCTTTTTTTTTTCTTTTCTTTTCTTTCTTTTTTCCAATACATCAAGAATCACTAATACATACACATACGAACACATTCAATTAATACTTCAACTTGTAATACTAAAATAACACACTAACACTCTATTCAAACACACAAGACCGGGTCAAGTTGGGTATTGATTTAGGGAACTAGCTAAAGGGTTAACAATCGATAGGCTTTTAGGCTCAAAGATGGGCAACTAAATGTCCAAACCCCCGCCCCTGTCGCTACCTTGCTCATATTTGTAATGTATGAGGTCCAACCCCCCAAAACCCACACTCGCACTCACATGATGAGGCTACCTAATGCCCTTATCATTTTTACACTCATGTTCAATCAAGAATTCAAGCTGTATTCAGGCACAAGTTCTAGTGCACCCCCACCCGTTGCCACTCTCACAAAAGAAGAATTTATTTATTTACATGTGTGGCTTCAACTCTCACCAAGAAAAAGAAACGGGTATTAAAGGTTGCCGATGTGTCTAATGGGGGTTAAATCAAGGTGTTCCGATTTTTACAACATTGCACTTGACCTCAAATTTTTTTTTTTAAAATCTCCAAAAATTTCCTCGCATCCCCACACTTGGGATGCATTGTCCCAATGCATGGCTTTGGAAAGAACGCTCGTACACTCAAACCACAAATTTCTTTTTGTATTTTTTCATTTTGTAAATTTTTTTTTTTTTTTTTTTTTTAAAACACAAACACACATCCAACTTCCACAACCCAAACTCATCAACAATTCACATGATTCAATACACCACCCGACCACCCAAAACCCAAAGATAAAAACACAAGCATAAACAAACAGAATATAAAACTATGTACAAGAAGCACGACCTGATCAATAGTAGCGCGGCTGCGGCGGCCCAAACACCGAGGTGAACAAATCATTCCATTCGCCAAAGCCGAATGCTCCATCACTGCTTCCTCCTTGATCTGTGGGTTGCTGCTGCTGAGGGTTGACCCATTGGGAATGGTGGACTGGTGGAGTCGGATAGGAGATGCTTCCATCATATGGCGGTAGGGACCCATAATCCACCGGTGGTGGATTTGCGACTACGGGCCTTCCCGCGTGCCAATCATCATTCATTCTCCTGTTCTGATCATCAATGTACCTGTGATTAATCTCCACTTGCTGAGCGTAAGCATGTCCACGGTTCCATAATTCTTGGCGATCAAAACCTTGTTGCATTCTCCGCTCCATGCTAGCTCCCATCATCGTTTGATGATCAAATAACGTTCGCTCCGACCCTGACCAAGTATCAAACACCGAGGCTGGGGGGCGTTGACTTTCAATCACCTCATTCATCGATCCCCCAAAGGCCCAACCATCCACAAATGTCCTCTCGGTAAAATCATAAAATCCTCCACCATGATATCCGCTCGAACTCCCTTGGCCAATATCCAAATGTCCACCCGCCGGGTTATCTTCATATTCTTCATCATCACTTGGTGGCGCTTCAGCTCCACTTTCGGGGTCATCCTCCTCACCGGGCAAAAGTGCCCGTGCATCTTTCTTCAACATCCTCCACTTTTGACCTCCACTTTTCAATTTATGATACCTTGCAGATTCAGAATACACCCAACCAGAACCCAATATTGCCAGATCAATAGGTTTAAACTTTTTCCTCTTTCTTCCTTCATCTTCAGCAGTGATTGCACCTTGTTGTTTCAACAATCCAGTGATTATTCGACAGTAAGGAATGATTGTCCTCTCCGGTGAATTTCTACATATCCACACATGATTCAAGACCAAGTACCGAAAAGAGAATTTTGGACCACCGTGCATCAACGCATATAAAATAGGAACCTCAGAAAAATGCACTTGTTCCTTATCAGCGCGTCTCGGTAATATATTCAAGATGGTAAAATTCAGCAACAGTTTAGGCTCTATCTTCAAATTTCTTCGATATAACGTACCATGATAAGTACCCGGCAAAAATAGATCACTCAACATGTCCATCCAACGAGGATGCTTGTCCGGATTAAGCAACAATTCGTCAATGCTCGGATTCTTATATTCCTTCGCCGGTAAACTGTCAAACTTTGCAAGCCTTCGTAATGTCTCGTAAGACATTTCCACCTCTATTCCATTTACCTCACCAATTAGCTTCATCTTTGAAGGTGAATCAAATCTCGGACATTGTAGTGTCGCCATCCATTCTTCTACCTCGTCCAAAAATACCCTTCTTTCTTCTTGATCATAACAATAAAGCGCAGCTTCCCATCCTAGCGCTTTAAACCTGTCAAAAACCCCAAATGGCTCGAAATCTTTTCGGCTCACCTCTCTTTCATAGATAAAAGCCCCAGCTCGATCTTTCAAATTTTTGAGTTGATCATGAAATAACGTAGCTTGCCATATTCTTGGTTTTGCATTCAATGGCCCAGTCTTCCATTCCGGCTTCTCAGCTGGGTCTAGCCTTGGAGCCTCCGGTGCTTGAGGTGCTTGAGGTGCTTGCTCCATCTCCACATCAAATTCATTGTTCTGAGGAACATACTTTCTTCTTTTATACTGCTGAGCCGACTGCTTTCCCTTAGCCTTTGCAGCAGACGAACTTGACCCCGCAGCTTCTCCCGTACGTGCCATTTCCTATACAATGTACAACAATAAACAACACAAAAACAAACAAAACAAAACTATTAGCCACATGACAAAACCTCCCCACACTTGCTTGTTACTATGGTAGTAGATGTTTTTAAACATACAAGTCCTCTTTGGTTTGACAAAATTTGGGCATGACGCCTCTATAATCATAACATTACCAAAAACTCATATTTTCCATCTCAACACACATCTACTACCACAACATTATCAAACAACCTATTTACATACTATAACATTAACAAGCAAGTGGGGTATCAACTAAGCAAAACAAAAACCTAAAAAAAAAATCTTACAATGTAGCATTAAAAACTAAGAAATAAGAAGCATACCTTAGATTATAAAATGTTAGAACACAAGAAAACAAGAAACAAGAAAAACCCCCAAATTTTTGGTTTTTAGGGTTTTGATTCGGACCCCAAAACGTGTTTATCTTCCAAGTTACTCCCCAAAATCAGAAACTAGATGAAAAATTAGCCAAGATAGACCCAAGAATCGTTGATTTTGATGAAGGATTGAATGTTTTATGAAGATTTGAAGGTGAAAAGAAGATGTGTTCTTGTGGGTTTGGAGAAGAAGAAGAAATAAATGTAGGAGAAGAAGAAAGAAATAAAAGTAAAAAAAACGGTTCATGTGGGTATTAAAATTTAATAAATTTTTTTTTATATATATATAACCCGCTGCTGTTCTGCCCAGGCCCACCGTAGGGGTACGGGCTGGGCGTATGGGTACGGTGGCCCAAGGCCACATTTTCTTAGCCGTAAGGCAGGGGCTAGTGGCCGTTTGGTTTTGATGTTGGACCGTTCCCCTACGGCCCAGCCGTAGGGTTACGGTAGACCTGGGCTAATTTTTTTTTTTTTTTTTTTTTTTAAATCATAAAAATTACCCTACCCCCTCGAAAAACCTATGTTGTCCTCAACATAGTGCTAGAACCGTGTCGCGACCGAAACGTCCCCACACTTGTTTCAAACACGGGCTTCGATCAAAAACAAAAGTATGCAATAAAATAAAATAAAGTAAAAATCTACTATTTACACTACCAAACCTGGGCCTCTTGATCACGTCTCCTCAACCGGGCTTAGAATGTAGCCCGATTTATCCATCTCCAAGTAGTTGATATCGTTGCCCTCCAAATACGGTTTCAAGCGGTGTCCGTTTACCGTTTGTTGCTTACCAGTATTCTCATCCAAAATTTCAACATCACCATACTCACCAACCCGGCAAACTATATAAGGACCCATCCATTTGCTTTTCAACTTCCCCGCGAACATCTTGAGTCTTGAGTTGTACAACCAAACCTTTTGACCCACTTCAAAGGTTTTCTTTCTCAACTTGGCATCATGCACTTTCTTGAGTTTGTCTTTATAAGCCGATGCACATTCATATGCCTCATCTCTAATTTCCTCAATCTCACTCAGTTGTAATTTCCTCGTTTTGCCCGCCTCATTATAATCCGCATTCACCGTCGTTACTGCCCAATGCGCTCGATGCGTTAACTCCATTGGCAAATGACAACCCTTTCCATATACCATCCGATAAGGCGTTGTTCCAATGGGAGTTTTGTAGGCCGTTCGGTATGCCCACAAAGCATCATCCAATTTCCCCGACCAATCCTTTCTATCAACTCTTACCGTCTTCATTAGAATCTCCTTTATTTGACGGTTGGACACTTCAACTTGTCCACTTGTTTGTGGATGGTACGGTGTAGCAATCCGGTGGTTCACACCATATCTCTTCAATAGCTTCCCAAAATTAAAATTTTTGAAATGTGAACCACCATCGCTTATAATCACTCTAGGCACACCAAACCGGGCAAAAATATTGGATTGAACAAATTTACAAACAACCGAATGGTCATTTGTCCTTGTAGCAACTGCTTCAATCCACTTTGAGACATAATCCACCGCCACTAAAATATACAAAAACCCGTTTGAATTAGGAAACGGCCCCATAAAGTCAATGCCCTAAACATCAAATATTTCCACAACCAAAATCGGTTGCATTGGCATCTCATCCCTTTTTGATATGCTCCCCAACCTTTGACAATTTAAGCAATTTCGGGCGAACTGGTAAGCATCCTTAAAAATTGTAGGCCAATAAAACCCACATGAAAGCACCCGGTAGCCAGTTTTATGCCCACTAAAATGCCCACCACACGCGGAAGAATGAGCATGTGTCAAAATTTCTTTAACTTCCGCCTCAGGGACACATCTTCGAATCACTTGGTCGGGTCCAATCTTGAAAAGATCCGGTTCATCCCAAATATATTGTTTCACTTGGACCATGAATTGTTGTCGTCGTTTCTTGGTCCAATGATCCGGAATAGCACCTGTGGCCAAATAATTAACATAATGAGCATACCACGGTGCGGCTTGGGTTGATACGGCTAAAAGTTGTTCATCCGGAAATCTTTCATTTATTTCAGTCATATCGTCACTCCCTTCCGTCGGAATTCGAGACAAGTGATCCGCTACAACATTTTCGCTTCCTTTTTTATCCCGAATCTCCAAATCAAACTCTTGGAGCAACAAAACCCATCTAATCAATCTTGGTTTGGCGTCTTTCTTCTCCATCAAATATCGAACCGCACTATGGTCCGAATATACCACCACCTTGCTCCCCCAAATATACGAACGAAACTTGTCCAAAGCATACACCACCGCTAATAGTTCTTTTTCGGTTGTCGTGTAATTCAGTTGCGCTTCGGACAAAGTTTTGCTCGCATAGTAAATTACCACCGGCTTCTTGTCAACTCGTTGGCCCAAAACTGCTCCAATTGTAGTGTCACTTGCATCACACATTATTTCGAATGGCTTCGACCAATCCGGTGGTTGCAAAATAGGAGCCTTGACCAAGTGTTCCTTCAAAACAGTGAAAGCTTGCAAACATTCATTAGTAAAATCAAATGGAACATCTTTCAAAAGCAAATTACATAAAGGTTTGGTAATGACACTAAAACCTTTAATAAACCGTCTATAAAAGCCCGCATGTCCCAAAAATGACCTTACCCCTTTCACATTCTTTGGTGGTGGCAATGATGAAATAACCCGGATTTTTGCCTTATCCACCTCTATACCTCTCTCTGAAATCACATGACCCAACACAATTCCCTCTTGCACCATGAAATGGCTTTTCTCCCAACTAAGCACTAAATTTTTCTCAACACATCTTTTTAAAACTCTTTGTAACTCGTTGAGACAAGATTCAAAACTAGTGCCAAATATTGAGAAATCATCCATAAACACTTCAAGCGACTCTCCAACCATGTCCGAGAAAATACTCATCATACATCGTTGAAAAGTTGCCGGAGCGTTACACAATCCAAATGGCATCCGCCTAAAGGCAAAAGTACCATAAGGACAAGTGAAGGTGGTCTTGTGTTGGTCATCCGGGTGAATTGCTATTTGGTTATACCCCGAATACCCATCTAAAAAGCAGTAGTATTTTTTACCCGAAGGTTTTTCAATAATTTGGTCAATAAATGGGAGTGGGAAATGGTCCTTGGAAGTGGCAGCATTCAACTTTCGGTAATCAATGCACACCCGCCACCCGGTGACGGGTCGGGTAGCAATTTGGTCACCACTGTCGTCTTTAATTACTTGAATGCCGGACTTCTTAGGGACCACTTGAGTAGGACTTACCCAAGCACTATCCGAAATGGGATAAATAATTCCCGCATCCAACCACTTAATTACCTCTTTCTTTACCACTTCCCTAAGGTTCGGGTTCAACCTTCTTTGCGCTTCTCTCGTGGGCTTTGCATCCTCGGTGGTAATGATCTTGTGCATAACAATGGATGGACTAATTCCTTTAAGATCGGCAATCGTCCACCCAATAGCTTCCTTATTCTCCTTCAACACTTCCAACAAAGCTTGCTCTTGATAGCCACTATTGTATCCGCCTCTATAATTCCCTTGGTTGTATTGTTGACGAGGCACAAAGTTACCTTGAGCAGCTTGAAAATTCGGGTTAGCTTGATTAGAAGCATTCCCATATCTAAAGTTGGGATGATTTCGTAACCCGGGGTGGTAAGTATTGGAGTTCATGTCATAATTTCTCCCACCCCCTTGAATAGCATTCACTTCTTCACTCGGTGTTTCTTGCACACCCACTCCACAAACTTCTGCCGTGTGACCTATCTCTTGACAAGTGCTGCAAACATTATATAATTGATTAGTATTTTGCACATTACCACCTTCAACCGCATGTACCTGTGGTCTTTGAATCACATGTCTCGCCCTTCTTGAAGATTGGGCCTTCCTTTTTGAAGTCACCGCCATTTGCTCTAAATATGCCCAATCATCTTGTTCAAAGTTTGTACCAAAAGTACCATTTGTGATGGACATAAGATCCCGTGCATCCTCCGATGTCAAACCTTCATGAAAAGCATTTAACAATTCCCATAGTTGGATACCATGGTGAGGGAAATTTCGTAGCATCATGTTAAACCTCTCAAATGCTTCATGAAACATCTCTCCCGACTGTTGTTGGAAACTCCTCAAGCCTCGTCTCGCATCATTAGTCTTTTGCGAACTATAAAACTCATCTAGAAAGATTTGTTGCATGTCGGCCCATGTGTAAATTGATGCGGATGGTAGAGTGTGGAACCATCTCTTTGCTTTATCTTCCAATGAAAATTGGAATAGAACCAACTTGACATCATCCGGAGTAAATCCTTGACCCCCAATAGTGTTACAAATGGAATCATACGTTTCCAAATGAAAGTAAGGCTCTTCCGTTGCTAGCCCCTTGAACTTTGGTAGACTTTGAAGTGCAGTTGTTCTAACCTCAAAAGTTCTTCCATTTGCATTTTGCGGAATTACTATGGGTGATGGATTATTAGTAATGATAGGCCGAAAATGTGCCTCAATTCCCCGTACAACATCACGGTGGAGTCTTCTAGGTGCTCCCAATGGCGCTCTTGGTTGACCCATTTGCCCTTGCATTGCACCTTGTGGTGCAAATTGTTGTTGATGTTGATTCGGATGCATAGGTTGTTGTTGGTGATTTGGCCTTTGATGTTGAGCTTGCATATTTGGAGGCCGCATTTGATTGAGTGGCATGGGATGCTGAAACTGTAATCCTTGTGGTCTAACATGTTGCACACCAACCGGTAATCTTGACGGGTCTTGATATTGTAAAAGTGGTTGACTTGCTTGACCCGTTTGAGCTTGCGAACCCACATATGCACCTTGTCCTCCATAGTAATAACCCTCTTCATTGTACCCACTAAGCTCCTCATCGTCATACCCCTCGTCATACACATCTCTTTGAAATCTTGAATTTAGACCACCTTGAAAAGATGAATGGTAAAAACCCGATTGATTAGGTGGTTGATAAGAAGATGTGGTGTGGACAATTGTTGAACCTTGTCCTTGTGGGTGTGGAATGGTAGAAGATGATTGACCCGTAGTTGGAAAAAAATGGGAAAATGGTGGAATGGTACATGATGGATTAAAGTTAAGGTTTGGATCAATTTGGGTGGAACTCGGTTGGGTGGTATGGCTTGGTGTCTCAGGATTGGTGGACAAGTTAGGTAATGTGGTGTTGGGTGAAATGTGTGAAGAAGTAGGCATGAATGGTGAAGTCGTTTGACCCGTTGTTGGTATGTGAGGGTCTTGCATTATGTTTCTTGGGGTGAACGGTGAAGTAGGTGAATCAATGACTTTGTTTCTTCGAATTAAAACTCGGTTCTTTCTCAAGGTTCTTTCAATCTCCGGATCAAACAAAAGTGGTGATGACTCGTGAGAGCCCCTAGTATGCATACACTTGAAGTACCTGCACACTAAACACAACCAGTGTAAACCCGAAAATAACAAAACAAAACTAAAAGCTTAACACAAGTTGCGCACTACTCCCCGGCAACGGCGCCAAAATTTGACGTGCTTGTCGTGGTACACGTAAAATTTCCCAATTACAACTAATGTATAGTGGTAAAAAGGTATCGAACACAGGGAGTTTGTGGAATATGTGTAAGCTAATAACTTGTGAATTAACTAATAATTAACTACTAACAAGATTAAAGATCAAAGATTTGTTGATTGCTTTGGGTTTAGACTTTAATAAAAAGAAAACTAAATTAACGATTTAAGATGAGTTTTGTTCTTCCAATTAACAAACAATGACCATCCTTGGATCCATTTTCCTTTAACCTTTATGCAAAAGTTCCACTAGAAAGAGTTACATAGACATAACTCATGTTTAAACAATTATTGTGATAAAAGGGAACAAAGTACTCGGATTATAGCAATGCGAGGTTGTTTCCCGATGACCGATTAATCAATTATCCAACCCAAATCCTTCCCGCAATATCCCGGTTGTCAACAACACCAAGAACGTACGATTAAGACTAGAAATTGAGAAATTAATTAACTACTACAAGCAATTGTTCAAACACCATAATAATCAAGCACATGTACTAAATTATCATTCTAGAAATGCAAGGAACAAACATAAAGAGTTCAAGAAAAACTTCACCAAGGATGATCATCTAAAGTTCTAGCCAAGCATGACTTGATTGATCATCATAACAACCATAAAAATGTTCATATGAATCAAAAGCTAAAACCAATGTTTGTGATATGTTTCCCAAGCTTCTTCTCAGCCAAAAATCGCCCAAGTTGATGTTAGAAACGTTTCAAGTGGAAGAGATAATGATAAGCCACCATCAAGTGCCTTTAAATGGATGAGTTACAAAATTAATGCAGGTCCACCGTAACCCTACGGCATGGCCGTAGGGGTACGGTGGAGAGTGGAAAGCCTACGGCTGTTTTACACTGCCCAACGGTGAGAAAAAAGTGTCTGCTGCCACCGTAGGGGAACGCCCAGGCCGTAGGCCTACGGTGGGCTTGTTGAAAATCTTGATTTTTTTCTTCTTTCTTTCCACCTCGTTCCAATGCTTCCGATCCGTTCCAAAAGCCCGTTTTCCGCCATTTTAGCTCCCTTATCATACCTACATCCATAACAACCGTAGTTATCCAACTCCAAGCAATATCATGATTAATTGTGATTAATATATGCGTTTTAACACTATAACGGGTTGTTCCTTGAACCACCCGTCACATCCCCACACTTAACCATTGCATGTCCCAAGCAATCTACCAAAACTCTATTTCTAACGAAAACAATCATTTTAAAGTCAAGTTAAATGTGCAATCCTCGTACTAACCCATTCTCAACACCCCAATCAACACACCCCTCACAATATCTCTCCTCTCGGTATCAAATAAGCTCTAGCAAAGACACGCTAGACACACAAAAGGCAAACGGGTAGTTGTACAACCATAAGCTTGTACCTAAATCAATAATCCTCCTAACATGAACATGAATATAAATCAAAGGGACTTGACGGTTGTAACTTGGCTAGGTGCGAAGGTAGGGAATAGGATACATATAAGTAGCGCAAACTTTACCCGGTCTTTTATTTCAACACAAACTCACGCGAACAAGAAACACTACTATATACAAACACAAACATAACTTAACTTGCTCTTCTTTTTCTCTCTTTTTTTTTTTACTTTTTTTTTCTATTTTTTTTTCTTTCTTTTCATCATTTTTCTCAATTTCTTCTTCCCCTTTTCTTTTTTTTTTCTTTTCTTTTCTTTCTTTTTTCCAATACATCAAGAATCACTAATACATACACATACGAACACATTCAATTAACACTTCAACTTGTAATACTAAAATAACACACTAACACTCTATTCAAACACACAAGACCGGGTCAAGTTGGGTATTGATTTAGGGAACTAGCTAAAGGGTTAACAATCGATAGGCTTTTAGGCTCAAAGATGGGCAACTAAATGTCCAAACCCCCGCCCCTGTCGCTACCTTGCTCATATTTGTAATGTATGAGGTCCAACCCCCCAAAACCCACACTCGCACTCACATGATGAGGCTACCTAATGCCCTTATCATTTTTACACTCATGTTCAATCAAGAATTCAAGCTGTATTCAGGCACAAGTTCTAGTGCACCCCCACCCGTTGCCACTCTCACAAAAGAAGAATTTATTTATTTACATGTGTGGCTTCAACTCTCACCAAGAAAAAGAAACGGGTATTAAAGGTTGCCGATGTGTCTAATGGGGGTTAAATCAAGGTGTTCCGATTTTTACAACATTGCACTTGACCTCAAATTTTTTTTTTTAAAATCTCCAAAAATTTCCTCGCATCCCCACACTTGGGATGCATTGTCCCAATGCATGGCTTTGGAAAGAACGCTCGTACACTCAAACCACAAATTTCTTTTTGTATTTTTTCATTTTGTAAATTTTTTTTTTTTTTTTTTTTAAAACACTAACACACATCCAACTTCCACAACCCAAACTCATCAACAATTCACATGATTCAATACACCACCCGACCACCCAAAACCCAAAGATAAAAACACAAGCATAAACAAACAGAATATAAAACTATGTACAAGAAGCACGACCTGATCAATAGTAGCGCGGTTGCGGCGGCCCAAACACCGAGGTGAACAAATCATTCCATTCGCCAAAGCCGAATGCTCCATCACTGCTTCCTCCTTGATCTGTGGGTTGCTGCTGCTGAGGGTTGACCCATTGGGAATGGTGGACTGGTGGAGTCGGATAGGAGATGCTTCCATCATATGGCGGTAGGGACCCATAATCCACCGGTGGTGGATTTGCGACTACGGGCCTTCCCGCGTGCCAATCATCATTCATTCTCCTGTTCTGATCATCAATGTACCTGTGATTAATCTCCACTTGCTGAGCGTAAGCATGTCCACGGTTCCATAATTCTTAGCGATCAAAACCTTGTTGCATTCTCCGCTCCATGCTAGCTCCCATCATCGTTTGATGATCAAATAACGTTCGCTCCGACCCTGACCAAGTATCAAACACCGAGGCTGGGGGGCGTTGACTTTCAATCACCTCATTCATCGATCCCCCAAAGGCCCAACCATCCACAAATGTCCTCTCGGTAAAATCATAAAATCCTCCACCATGATATCCGCTCGAACTCCCTTGGCCAATATCCAAATGTCCACCCGCCGGGTTATCTTCATATTCTTCATCATCACTTGGTGGCGCTTCAGCTCCACTTTCGGGGTCATCCTCCTCACCGGGCAAAAGTGCCCGTGCATCTTTCTTCAACATCCTCCACTTTTGACCTCCACTTTTCAATTTATGATACCTTGCAGATTCAGAATACACCCAACCAGAACCCAATATTGCCAGATCAATAGGTTTAAACTTTTTCCTCTTTCTTCCTTCATCTTCAGCAGTGATTGCACCTTGTTGTTTCAACAATCCAGTGATTATTCGACAGTAAGGAATGATTGTCCTCTCCAGTGAATTTCTACATATCCACACATGATTCAAGACCAAGTACCGAAAAGAGAATTTTGGACCACCGTGCATCAACGCATATAAAATAGGAACCTCAGAAAAATGCACTTGTTCCTTATCAGCGCGTCTCGGTAATATATTCAAGATGGTAAAATTCAGCAACAGTTTAGGCTCTATCTTCAAATTTCTTCGATATAACGTACCATGATAAGTACCCGGCAAAAATAGATCACTCAACATGTCCATCCAACGAGGATGCTTGTCCGGATTAAGCAACAATTCGTCAATGCTCGGATTCTTATATTCCTTCGCCGGTAAACTGTCAAACTTTGCAAGCCTTCGTAATGTCTCGTAAGACATTTCCACCTCTATTCCATTTACCTCACCAATTAGCTTCATCTTTGAAGGTGAATCAAATCTCGGACATTGTAGTGTCGCCATCCATTCTTCTACCTCGTCCAAAAATACCCTTCTTTCTTCTTGATCATAACAATAAAGCGCAGCTTCCCATCCTAGCGCTTTAAACCTGTCAAAAACCCCAAATGGCTCGAAATCTTTTCGGCTCACCTCTCTTTCATAGATAAAAGCCCCAGCTCGATCTTTCAAATTTTTGAGTTGATCATGAAATAACGTAGCTTGCCATATTCTTGGTTTTGCATTCAATGGCCCAGTCTTCCATTCCGGCTTCTCAGCTGGGTCTAGCCTTAGAGCCTCCGGTGCTTGAGGTGCTTGAGGTGCTTGCTCCATCTCCACATCAAATTCATTGTTCTGAGGAACATACTTTCTTCTTTTATACTGCTGAGCCGGCTGCTTTCCCTTAGCCTTTGCAGCAGACGAACTTGACCCCGCAGCTTCTCCCGTACGTGCCATTTCCTATACAATGTACAACAATAAACAACACAAAAACAAACAAAACAAAACTATTAGCCACATGACAAAACCTCCCCACACTTGCTTGTTACTATGGTAGTAGATGTTTTTAAACATACAAGTCCTCTTTGGTTTGACAAAATTTGGGCATGACGCCTCTATAATCATAACATTACCAAAAACTCATATTTTCCATCTCAACACACATCTACTACCACAACATTATCAAACAACCTATTTACATACTATAACATTAACAAGCAAGTGGGGTATCAACTAAGCAAAACAAAAACCTAAAAAAAAATCTTACAATGTAGCATTAAAAACTAAGAAATAAGAAGCATACCTTAGATTATAAAATGTTAGAACACAAGAAAACAAGAAACAAGAAAAACCCCCAAATTTTCGGTTTTTAGGGTTTTGATTCGGACCCCAAAACGTGTTTATCTTCCAAGTTACTCCCCAAAATCAGAAACTAGATGAAAAATTAGCCAAGATAGACCCAAGAATCGTTGATTTTGATGAAGGATTGAATGTTTTATGAAGATTTGAAGGTGAAAAGAAGATGTGTTCTTGTGGGTTTGGAGAAGAAGAAGAAATAAATGTAGGAGAAGAAGAAAGAAATAAAAGTAAAAAAAACGGTTCATGTGGGTATTAAAATTTAATAAATTTTTTTTTTTAAATATATATAACCCGCTGCTGTTCTGCCCAGGCCCACCGTAGGGGTACGGGCTGGGCGTATGGGTACGGTGGCCCAAGGCCACATTTTCTTAGCCGTAAGGCAGGGGCTAGTGGCCGTTTGGTTTTGATGTTGGACCGTTCCCCTACGGCCCAGCCGTAGGGTTACGGTAGACCTGGGCTAAATTTTTTTTTTTTTTTTTTAAATCATAAAAATTACCCTACCCCCTCGAAAAACCTATGTTGTCCTCAACATAGTGCTAGAACCGTGTCGCGACCGAAACGTCCCCACACTTGTTTCAAACACGGGCTTCGATCAAAAACAAAAGTATGCAATAAAATAAAATAAAGTAAAAATCTACTATTTACACTACCAAACCTGGGCCTCTTGATCACGTCTCCTCAACCGGGCTTAGAATGTAGCCCGATTTATCCATCTCCAAGTAGTTGATATCGTTGCCCTCCAAATACGGTTTCAAGCGGTGTCCGTTTACCGTTTGTTGCTTACCAGTATTCTCATCCAAAATTTCAACATCACCATACTCACCAACCCGGCAAACTATATAAGGACCCATCCATTTGCTTTTCAACTTCCCCGCGAACATCTTGAGTCTTGAGTTGTACAACCAAACCTTTTGACCCACTTCAAAGGTTTTCTTTCTCAACTTGGCATCATGCACTTTCTTGAGTTTGTCTTTATAAGCCGATGCACATTCATATGCCTCATCTCTAATTTCCTCAATCTCACTCAGTTGTAATTTCCTCGTTTTGCCCGCCTCATTATAATCCGCATTCACCGTCGTTACTGCCCAATGCGCTCGATGCGTTAACTCCATTGGCAAATGACAACCCTTTCCATATACCATCCGATAAGGCGTTGTTCCAATGGGAGTTTTGTAGGCCGTTCGGTATGCCCACAAAGCATCATCCAATTTCCCCGACCAATCCTTTCTATCAACTCTTACCGTCTTCATTAGAATCTCCTTTATTTGACGGTTGGACACTTCAACTTGTCCACTTGTTTGTGGATGGTACGGTGTAGCAATCCGGTGGTTCACACCATATCTCTTCAATAGCTTCCCAAAATTAAAATTTTTGAAATGTGAACCACCATCGCTTATAATCACTCTAGGCACACCAAACCGGGCAAAAATATTGGATTGAACAAATTTACAAACAACCGAATGGTCATTTGTCCTTGTAGCAACTGCTTCAATCCACTTTGAGACATAATCCACCGCCACTAAAATATACAAAAACCCGTTTGAATTAGGAAACGGCCCCATAAAGTCAATGCCCTAAACATCAAATATTTCCACAACCAAAATCGGTTGCATTGGCATCTCATCCCTTTTTGATATGCTCCCCAACCTTTGACAATTTAAGCAATTTCGGGCGAACTGGCAAGCATCCTTAAAAATTGTAGGCCAATAAAACCCACATGAAAGCACCCGGTAGCCAGTTTTATGCCCACTAAAATGCCCACCACACGCGGAAGAATGAGCATGTGTCAAAATTTCTTTAACTTCCGCCTCAGGGACACATCTTCGAATCACTTGGTCGGGTCCAATCTTGAAAAGATCCGGTTCATCCCAAATATATTGTTTCACTTGGACCATGAATTGTTGTCGTCGTTTCTTGGTCCAATGATCCGGAATAGCACCTGTGGCCAAATAATTAACATAATGAGCATACCACGGTGCGGCTTGGGTTGATACGGCTAAAAGTTGTTCATCCGGAAATCTTTCATTTATTTCAGTCATATCGTCACTCCCTTCCGTCGGAATTCGAGACAAGTGATCCGCTACAACATTTTCGCTTCCTTTTTTATCCCGAATCTCCAAATCAAACTCTTGGAGCAACAAAACCCATCTAATCAATCTTGGTTTGGCGTCTTTCTTCTCCATCAAATATCGAACCGCACTATGGTCCGAATATACCACCACCTTGCTCCCCCAAATATACGAACGAAACTTGTCCAAAGCATACACCACCGCTAATAGTTCTTTTTCGGTTGTCGTGTAATTCAGTTGCGCTTCGGACAAAGTTTTGCTCGCATAGTAAATTACCACCGGCTTCTTGTCAACTCGTTGGCCCAAAACTGCTCCAATTGTAGTGTCACTTGCATCACACATTATTTCGAATGGCTTCGACCAATCCGGTGGTTGCAAAATAGGAGCCTTGACCAAGTGTTCCTTCAAAACAGTGAAAGCTTGCAAACATTCATTAGTAAAATCAAATGGAACATCTTTCAAAAGCAAATTACATAAAGGTTTGGTAATGACACTAAAACCTTTAATAAACCGTCTATAAAAGCCCGCATGTCCCAAAAATGACCTTACCCCTTTCACATTCTTTGGTGGTGGCAATGATGAAATAACCCGGATTTTTGCCTTATCCACCTCTATACCTCTCTCTGAAATCACATGACCCAACACAATTCCCTCTTGCACCATGAAATGGCTTTTCTCCCAACTAAGCACTAAATTTTTCTCAACACATCTTTTTAAAACTCTTTGTAACTCGTTGAGACAAGATTCAAAACTAGTGCCAAATATTGAGAAATCATCCATAAACACTTCAAGCGACTCTCCAACCATGTCCGAGAAAATACTCATCATACATCGTTGAAAAGTTGCCGGAGCGTTACACAATCCAAATGGCATCCGCCTAAAGGCAAAAGTACCATAAGGACAAGTGAAGGTGGTCTTGTGTTGGTCATCCGGGTGAATTGCTATTTGGTTATACCCCGAATACCCATCTAAAAAGCAGTAGTATTTTTTACCCGAAAGTTTTTCAATAATTTGGTCAATAAATGGGAGTGGGAAATGGTCCTTGGAAGTGGCGGCATTCAACTTTCGGTAATCAATGCACACCCGCCACCCGGTGACGGGTCGGGTAGCAATTTGGTCACCACTGTCGTCTTTAATTACTTGAATGCCGGACTTCTTAGGGACCACTTGAGTAGGACTTACCCAAGCACTATCCGAAATGTGATAAATAATTCCCGCATCCAACCACTTAATTACCTCTTTCTTTACCACTTCCCTAAGGTTCGGGTTCAACCTTCTTTGCGCTTCTCTCGTGGGCTTTGCATCCTCGGTGGTAATGATCTTGTGCATAACAATGGATGGACTAATTCCTTTAAGATCGGCAATCGTCCACCCAATAGCTTCCTTATTCTCCTTCAACACTTCCAACAAAGCTTGCTCTTGATAGCCACTATTGTATCCGCCTCTATAATTCCCTTGGTTGTATTGTTGACGAGGCACAAAGTTACCTTGAGCAGCTTGAAAATTCGGGTTAGCTTGATTAGAAGCATTCCCATATCTAAAGTTGGGATGATTTCGTAACCCGGGGTGGTAAGTATTGGAGTTCATGTCATAATTTCTCCCACCCCCTTGAATAGCATTCACTTCTTCACTCGGTGTTTCTTGCACACCCACTCCACAAACTTCTGCCGTGTGACCTATCTCTTGACAAGTGCTGCAAACATTATATAATTGATTAGTATTTTGCACATTACCACCTTCAACCGCATGTACCTGTGGTCTTTGAATCACATGTCTCGCCCTTCTTGAAGATTGGGCCTTCCTTTTTGAAGTCACCGCCATTTGCTCTAAATATGCCCAATCATCTTGTTCAAAGTTTGTACCAAAAGTACCATTTGTGATGGACATAAGATCCCGTGCATCCTCCGATGTCAAACCTTCATGAAAAGCATTTAACAATTCCCATAGTTGGATACCATGGTGAGGGCAATTTCGTAGCATCATGTTAAACCTCTCAAATGCTTCATGAAACATCTCTCCCGACTGTTGTTGGAAACTCCTCAAGCCTCGTCTCGCATCATTAGTCTTTTGCGAACTATAAAACTCATCTAGAAAGATTTGTTGCATGTCGGCCCATGTGTAAATTGATGCGGATGGTAGAGTGTGGAACCATCTCTTTGCTTTATCTTCCAATGAAAATTGGAATAGAACCAACTTGACATCATCCGGAGTAAATCCTTGACCCCCAATAGTGTTACAAATGGAATCATACGTTTCCAAATGAAAGTAAGGCTCTTCCGTTGCTAGCCCCTTGAACTTTGGTAGACTTTGAAGTGCAGTTGTTCTAACCTCAAAAGTTCTTCCATTTGCATTTTGCGGAATCACTATGGGTGATGGATTATTAGTAATGATAGGCCGAAAATGTGCCTCAATTCCCCGTACAACATCACGGTGGAGTCTTCTAGGTGCTCCCAATGGCGCTCTTGGTTGACCCATTTGCCCTTGCATTGCACCTTGTGGTGCAAATTGTTGTTGATGTTGATTCGGATGCATAGGTTGTTGTTGGTGATTTGGCCTTTGATGTTGAGCTTGCATATTTGGAGGCCGCATTTGATTGAGTGGCATGGGATGCTGAAACTGTAATCCTTGTGGTCTAACATGTTGCACACCAACCGGTAATCTTGACGGGTCTTGATATTGTAAAAGTGGTTGACTTGCTTGACCCGTTTGAGCTTGCGAACCCACATATGCACCTTGTCCTCCATAGTAATAACCCTCTTCATTGTACCCACTAAGCTCCTCATCGTCATACCCCTCGTCATACACATCTCTTTGAAATCTTGAATTTAGACCACCTTGAAAAGATGAATGGTAAAAACCCGATTGATTAGGTGGTTGATAAGAAGATGTGGTGTGGACAATTGTTGAACCTTGTCCTTGTGGGTGTGGAATGGTAGAAGATGATTGACCCGTAGTTGGAAAAAAAATGGGAAAATGGTGGAATGGTACATGATGGATTAAAGCTAAGGTTTGGATCAATTTGGGTGTGTTGATGCGTTTTGCGACTAAGGATTGGATATACTTGATTAACATGTGTTAGTAGATAGCCGAAGGAAGTTCAGACTGGGCGAATGTACAGGATTGTGGGCGAAGGTAACAAGAACTGGGCGAAGGTAGACTTGAACTGGACGAATGAAGAATGGACATGGACTGAAGAACACATTCGACCACTTGCAGTGGGCGAATGTGGAAAAAGCTTACATTCGACCATCTGTAAGGGGCGAATGTGCAGTGCCTATATATAGTTTTTGAGTTTTTGATTATGTAAAGAGAGTTGTCATTTGTGTCCAAGTTCAGATCAGGTTTAGGAGTGTTTTTGAGAGATTATCTGTGTGATTCTAGATTAACATAAACAGTTGTAAATGCTTATTGATTGAAAGTTAATCTATGAAAATGATATTGAAAATGATCTTGATTGTGTCGTGATTTGTATCTTATCAATTTGTTCAGATCTAGGGTTTCCGCACCTAGATTTGTGACTTGTATGATCATATAATCCTGTTTTAGATAAAATCCAACGCTCACAAAGTGGTATCAGAGCATAGAGGATCATACAACAACAAGTTTGATAAGATCAGAGTTGATTTGGACATGTTTTAGACAAATTATCATCTGTTTTTACAAAAAAACTCTTAAAAACATAGTTTTTGATCGATTTAAAGGTGAATTTGTGGTCGAATTCAAGTTGTCCAAGACTTAAAGTTGTTCCAAATCAAATCCGAAACATAACCTGATTAAGATCATTGAAATCCAAGAACTTTTGAAAATCTGAGATCAAAATAACCGTTTTTCAAACAATAACCGTTTTTCAAAAATGAGATCTGACTGTTTTGGGCGAACCTGGAACCTGGACTGATTGTTGTGGGCGAACCTGACAAAAAGTGGGCGAACCTGAGTGTTTGAGTGGACGAACCTGAAAACTTGTTTAGAATTTTTCACCTTCGGGTATAACATTCCACATTCGACCGTTTTTGGTTCGGGCGAAAGTGGAAAGTGTGTTGGTTTGATTTACATTCTGGTCATTTTCACCTTCGGTTGTTACTATTTGGACGAAAGTAGAATCCAAAGGGACGAAAGTGTGACAATTTGGACGAATCTGAGAAAATTTGGACCAAAGTACTAGTTTTCGGGCGAACCTAGGATTTTTGCTGAAAAATTTTCTAAGTGTTGAGATTTTCAGATTGTGATCATGTGGCGTTTTCAAACTACTTCGGGATCAGCACCAACACACCCACAACAGCAGACAATGGACCCATGGACAGTGGCAGCTCAAAAGACAAACACGCAGTCCTCACAACCACTTAACTACATGACAACAACGAGCACGATGCCTCAGAATGTAGCACATCCGGCACTACAATCAGATTACTGGGGAGTAGCTGCAGCGGCGGTAAATACTCAAACCACTAATGCTATTTCTACCTTGATTAAGGATTTGTCTACAGGTAGTGGAACTCGGCCACCGAAGCTCATGGATATGCAAGAGTATAACCAGTGGCACACCATGTTCAAGATCCATCTGGAAGGCATGGGAGTTGAAGGAGCTGAGGCATGGAGCATGATTGTGAAAGGATACACAGCACCAATTCTGGAAAATACCGGTGAGTTGATTCCTCTGGAGAGCTTGACTGAGGATGAAAAGAAGAAATACGTGGTGGAGAAGAAGGCGTTCTCTCAACTGACACAGGCGATCACAAGTGACCTGTTGCATCAGTTTGGGACATGTACTACGTCAAAGCAGCTTTGGGATAAGCTGAAGAGAAAGCATGATGGAAACGAAAAGACCAGGAGTCTGAGAATGGAGGAATTAGTCAAAGAGTTTGATAATTTTTCTTTTATTAATAATGAAACTTTGAAAGAACTAACTCCGAGATATATGCATTTATTGTCTGAATTGTCTAGCTATGGTGTACAGATTCCAATGACTAAGCAGGTGGATAAGTTTGCAGATGCTTTGCCACCACAGTGGGATCAGCATGTGGAGGTACTTAGAGAGAAGGATGCTTATCAATTTTGGACCATTTCAGAGTTTATTGAAAAGCTAGAGAACAAAGAGTTGGAGGACAGGAGGAAAGCTAGGAGGTCACAGATTCCTCAGAATCCAAGTCTGTATTTTGGAGGTACTTCAGTTTCAGCTGGAAACTCGAGCTCTGGAAGCGTTGCACCACATGTTGCATGTATTTCAAATGTCATGGATTCATCAAAACCAACCACCAATTATACACCACCACAATACAATTCCTACTCACAACCATCATACACACCACCACAATATACTTCCTACATTTCACCAATCTCTCCAATGCAACAAGCAAGTTTTTACACTGCTAACCAAACACAACAACCATCAAACCAAGTTACTCAACATAAACAACAACCAGTGGTTTTGGATACATCCAATTTGGGAAATGTGACTGTGGAGGTTGCTCAGCAACACATTGCATTAGTCTCAGCAATGGTTTCATCCTACAATGGTTTGGTTGCTAGTCAGATTGGGAACAATAACTTGACCAACGAAGACTACGCACAAATAGACAAGGAAGAGATGGAACTCATTGACATTCAATGGGCTTTTGCGAGTATAATGAGGAGAGCAACAGAGTTCATAGAGAAAACTGGAAGAACTGATTTGGCAACTTCTCCCAACACAACCTATGGTTTCAATAAGGAGAAGGTTACATGTTTTAATTGTGGAGAGAAAGGACACTTCAAAAGGGAATGCACCCAGCCACCTAAACAAGGTAACCGAAACCCTTTCAATGCAAATTACCAGAACCGTCAACAAAACCAAGTTTCTTACCAAACCAACAACAACTACCAAAACCGAAACTTTAACAACCAAAACAGACAACCAAACACTCAAAACCAGATTCAAAACCAATCTCCTAATCACCCAAACCGAACAGTTGTACCTATCACTACACCTACTGAGACTCAACAGAATGCGAGTCAGAACCAAGCTTTGGTGACTCAACAGGATGAGAGGTTTGACTGGTCGGGTATGCAAATAGGAGTTGAGGAAGTGACTACTGGTGGGAATGTGGCTTGTGTTGCTTATCAGGTTGATATGGAAGAGTCGGTGGCAGTTGATGAGAAGAAAGAAACTGAGGAGAGTGAAAGTGATGATTCTGAGACAGAGATGGAAGTGGAGAGTGAACCTGTTGAGGTTAAGGCCGAGGAGAAGAGTTCTGGGATGGTGATTGATTCAGTTTCTGATGTTCCCGAGGAGTGTAAATCAGTCTATTCAGATTGTGAGAGCGAATCAGACACAGAGGGAAGTGTTGATTCTTTGGATGATGATATTGACCAGTTGCTGGCAGAAGCTGACTTTTTGATGACAAGGAAGTCATGCATAGCTGATGATGCTTTCACCAAGATCGACTACTCAAAGTTTTCCACTGGAAAGGAAGCTCATTTTGCTTTGATGGCCATGACCGAACCGCCAAAACCTGTAAGTTCTGAATCTAGCACTGATGTCATGAGTGATAAATACTGTGGGACTTGTGATAGATTGACAGAGGAGAATAAACAACTCCGAATTTCACGTGATAGTGCTATTCAAAACTGTCAATCTACTCGCAAAGAGTTAAATGCTTTTAACAAAGTATTAGATGGCTATAAAAAGGACATTTCCGACTTGAAAAACACTTTGTCATTGAAACAATTGGCCATAAATAACTATATCAATGAAATTGAAAACACCAAGTTGGAAATGGCTGCCATTAAATGCTTTGCTGAAAAAGTTAACAAGAAACTGGAAAGTTATAAGAATGTTGCTTATGTCGTGGATCATATCATTGATGATAACACCACCAACTACAAGTCTGTACCATCTCCGGTTCTTTTTGAGAATCATAACTATCATCAAGTTATACCGGAGAGTTCGGTGAAATCAGACTCATCATCAGATATGGAATCTAATGCTTCAAGTATTGGTGATCCATATTCCGATGTGAGACCGATTTTGGGCTTGAACAATGAGGGTGTTTATGCTGAGAGTGATAGTTCAGACTCAGAAAATGATGATACTGGTAGTGATAAATCTGTTAATGAATGTGAGATTCCAAAAGAAAATCACATCATTACTACTGAACCAGTGTCACCATCTGATCATGTTCATCCAATGGCAAAGGCTATTCATGATAAAAAGTCTGAAAAGGTTGATGTTAAGAAAACTAATGTTGTTAAGAATGAGGTTGAAAAGAATGAGCTGAATGAACCAAGTGACAAACCTGTAAAGGTGTTTTATCGGATGGAAGGATCCGATAAAATCATTGCTGATGAGGAATTTCCGATTAAAAACGTTAACTATTCTAAACTTGATAAAATCTGGCAAGAAAGCACAATATGGTTTCCAAAACATGAAAGAACCAATGAAATTCCACCAGAAATCTTAAAGAAACTGTTTTCAGAAGTTCCTCAAGAGCCAAAAATTCATGTCACTGAATTCATTCGACCAGATGATAAAGCAAATGGTTTTCATGAACCTTCTTACTCGAAAGGACCACTTCCTGAGAGTTTAAGAAATCAACAATATAATGATCAATTTCCTGTCAGATCATTTGCTTCACCAAATGCTCATTATGTGTTTGAGGAATACAGAAAATGCTTTAAATGTGGAGAACGTGGGCATTTACTTGCTCAGTGTCCATATGTAAGGCACAAGAGACATGAAGTTGAGGTTAAGAATTCCATGAAAAAGCCGATTGATCATTATGTCCCACCGCATAGACGGACTGTTCCTCAACAACAACATTTTCATAATCAAAACAATTTTCAAATGAGGAACAACCGTCCATTTCATTATGATCGAAGGAATCGGATTGCAATGGAACAATCTTGGAGAAAACCAGTGGTGAACACAACAGCTGATAGACAAAAGGTTCCACAAAAACCAATTGTTAAGTCAAATGTTGGACCTAAGTCTGTTAATTCAGATAAGGTTGCTAAGAAAGTTACTTTTAGTAACAATGTTCAGAAACCTATTGAGAAACCAAAATCTCAAATTCGTATTCTCAAAAGGTCTGAACAATCTTGGACACCTAATGGTTCTCCAGGAGCCTCTACGTCAAAGGTGAGTGAGAAAAGTGAAACTGTTTTGAAAAATCAGAAAACGATTGATTCAAAACAGAAAGTTGTTGAAAAAGTCAATGAGAATGATTCTTTGAAAGCCAAAGTTCAAAGGCCCAAGACTCAGGCTTGGGTCCCCCGAAAGAACTAATTGTCTACTTTTTGTGTGCAGGGAGCTTCAGTTGGTCCTATTAGCAGTCTCTGGATTGTTGATAGTGGAGCTTCAGGCCACATGACGGGGGATTTGGCATTGCTGTTCGATGTGAAGAATATTAATGGAGGATATGTTGCGTTCGCGGGAAATAAAGGAGGTTATATCACGATGGAAGGAAGCGTGAGTAACGGGATTGTGACTTTCGAGCGGATTTCTTATGTCAAGCAGATAGACTATAATCTGTTGAGCGTCAGTCAAATATGCGATAAACAATTTTCTGTGCATTTTGATGACAAATCCTGCTATATACTTAAACCGGGCTTCAAGATTCCAAAGGAGTGGGTTATGTTGATGGCACCTCGAGTCAACAATCTTTACATTCTTGATATGTCCAAGGCAATGACACCACAAGGACAGATAACATGCTTTTTATCCAAGGCGACCGAAAAAGAATCGATAATGTGGCACCGCAGAATGGGGCACATTCATCTGAGGAAAATGAATCAGTTAGTGAGAAATGGACTTGTCGATGGAGTAAACGTGAAACATTTCCATCTGAACGACAAGTGTGTGAGCTGCATGAAAGGAAAACAACACAGACAATCCCATAAAGTGAAGAAAGTTAACTCTGTTGAGATGCCGCTTGAGCGATTGCACATGGATCTTTTTGGACCGGTCAAGCGCAAAAGTCATCTTGGAGAGCTGTATTGTTTAGTCGTCACTGATGACTATTCACGTTTTTCATGGGTGATGTGTTTGAAGAACAAAAGCGACACTTTTACCAACCTACAAGTTCTGTTCACTCGGTTGGAGAATATTTACAATTTGAAGATAAAAAGGATCAGGAGTGACAACGGGACGGAGTTTAAAAATGCAAAGATGGATGAACTTTGTGAAAGCAAAGGGATACATCATGAATATTCAGCTCCGTATACCCCGCAACAGAACGGTGTTGCTGAAAGAAAGAATAGGACTCTGATTGAGGCTGCTAGAACGATGCTCGCTGACTCAAATCTTCCAGTAATGTTCTGGAATGAGGCGATTTATGCAGCAAACTATACATTAAATCGGGTTTTGATAGTGAAGAAGTTTGGAAAAACATCTTATGAGCTGTTACACCAACGAAAGCCCAATTTAGAGTATCTAGAACCATTTGGGGCGCCATGTACGATGTTGAATCCAAGCGAGAAGTTTAGTCCTAAAGCTGAAGAGGGATATTTTGTTGGATATGCAACCCCGCTCAAACGGGTATTCAACAAGAGAACTCGTCAAGTGGAGGATTGGGCTAATGTGGAAGTTCAACGTTACACACAAAATTTGCAAGGCACGGGCCCTGATTGGATGTTTGATTACAAAGATTTCTTTGAATCATTCAACCTAGATAGCCTGGTTGAAGAAGCTGTGATCAGATTACTTTACGAGTGTGAAAACGCGGCAACTTCACCGCTGATGCGTCCAATCACCGTAAACCCCCCACCAGTTTCTAATGATACCAGTGCTCCTACACAAGAAGAAGAGTTGTTTCAAGAAGCTTCAACTTCATTAGACACTTCAGAATCTGAAGATGAACAATTTGAAGAAGCTGTTCTTGAAAATGCAGAAGACTTAGAAGAGCAAACTGTGAACCCAACTCCAAATCCAGACGTTGCTTCATCGTCTAACACGGGTCATGATCAGGATGCTGTAGAGAACTTGACTGCTCAGACGGGAGTGATTGTACCTGTTAATCCGGAATCTCGGATTCATCGTATTCACCCGCTGGAGCAAGTAATCGGTGATCCTGGTAGTGGAGTGATGACCAGAGGGCAGCTTAAAAGCGTGAATTCGCCAGAGAGTTTTGGTGCTTTAGCATTGTATGCCAAAATTCAGAAATCTGGTAGCCAAAATGATTGGTCGTTTGCATGTTATGTGTCGCAGGTAGAGCCAAGGACATACAAAGACGCTTTGAATGAAGATGCCTGGGTTGAGGCAATGCAGGAGGAGTTATTGCAATTCCAGAAATTGGGAGTCTGGACGCTCACAGATTTACCGCCGGGAAGAAAGAAGATTGGCACTAAGTGGGTGTTTAAGTGCAAAAAGGATGATCGTGGAGTTATTGTAAGGAACAAAGCCAGATTGGTTGTGCAGGGTTTCCATCAGATTGAAGGAATTGATTACAACGAAATCTATGCACCAGTAGCACGAATGGAAGCTATTCGGATGTTCCTAGCGTTTGCTTCGTATAAGAAATTCAAAGTCTATCAAATGGACGTCAAGAGCGCATTTTTGTACGGTAAAGTCAAGGAGGAGGTTTATGTCGGGCAGCCACCAGGCTTTGAGGACCCAATCCACCGGGACAAGGTCTACGTGCTGAACAAAGCTTTATATGGTTTGCACCAGGCTCCAAGACAGTGGTACGAGGAGCTAAGTACATACCTCATCTCCAAAGGATTCAAGCGCGGCCTCGTCGATTGCACCCTCTTTACGAAGAAGACGGGAGATGACTTGCTTCTAGTACAGATTTACGTTGATGATATTATTTTTGGTTCAACTAACGAACTCTTGTGCAGGGAATTTGAAACTGTTATGCAGGAGAAGTTCGAAATGAGCGCTATGGGGGAAATGCAGTTTTTCCTCGGCTTACAGGTGGATCAAAGACCCGACGGGATCTTCATTCACCAGACGAAATACGTAGCCGACATCTTGAGCCGATTCCAGATGGAGGACTCTAAGCCGATGGATACCCCGATTCAACCCAATCACGGGATTGGAGTGGACGCTAAGGGGGAGCTGACAGACCCATTTACATACAGAGCAATCATTGGATCTCTGATGTATTTGACAGCGTCTCGACCAGATATTATGTATGCAACGTGTCTCTGTGCTCGCTACCAATCGAAGCCGAAACAAAGTCATCTGACGGCGGTCAAGCGTATCCTTCGATATCTGAAGGGTTGTCCATCAAAAGGACTTTGGTACCCTAATGATGATGATTTTGATTTTATTGCTTTTAGTGATGCAGATTGGGGCGGCTGTGACAAAGACAGCAAATCAACAACAGCCGGTTGCCAGTTTTTAGGGAGCAGGTTAATTACCTGGCAATGCAAGAAACAGACTTCCGTCGCACTGTCTACATGTGAAGCCGAGTACATTTCAGCCTCGAGTTGCTGTTCGCAAGTGCTCTGGATCCAACAACAGATGGTCGATTACGGTTTGCAGTTTCTTAAAACCCCTATACACTGTGACAACGAAGCCGCAATTGCATTAACTAAAAATACTAAAAATCATTCTAAAGCTAAACATATCCGGATTAAATATCATTTTATCCGTGATTGTTATGCTAAGGAGTTGATTGACATGGTCAAAATCCATACTGAATACCAACGTGCAGATTTGTTTACAAAAGCTTTTGACAGATCCCGCTTTGAATATCTTTTGAAAGTAAACAATATAAAGGAAAAACAGGACTAATCGGCTCCTCGGTTTATCATTTTTCGTTTTTAGTTTTAGTTTTAAATCTTTGCTAATTGGGAATTTCTCTTTACTATCATAATCCTCAAAGAAGTTGATGCTTTCGAGGGGGTTGTTTAATCCTCAAAGAAGTTGATGCTTTCAAGTGGATTGTTTCTTTCAAATTTTTTTTGTTTTTTCAGAAAATTAAAAAAATTAAAAACCCAAAAATATGTTCTTTATTTTAGGGGGAGTCATTTTATCAGAAAAACCAAAAACATTGAAAAATTTTCAAAATACCTAAAAATTAGAAAAACCCAAAATGATTTCCTGGATAAAAAGAGGAAATGATAGTACATCAGTGGGGATCTGACACAGGCTAAAGAATTGTATAGTTTTAATGAGACGTATGTTGA
The DNA here is from genome assembly GCA_028751855.1 of Ambrosia trifida. Lineage (NCBI taxonomy): Eukaryota > Viridiplantae > Streptophyta > Magnoliopsida > Asterales > Asteraceae > Ambrosia > Ambrosia trifida. Next base: position 93,217,355 of record CM054122.1, on the reverse strand, counting down.
TTACGTGTGATATGCTGATAGGCTTCGTAGACTTTATATTGCGTGCATTAGTGATACAAACATAACAAACTACGCGTTTGTGGATGAACACCTCATGGGCATATGGTCTTAGTACCGTAATTTCGTTTGATAGGGTGTTTGTACAAAACTCGGAGGTTTAGGGTCGTTATGTTATTAGTTGTCTGGGGATAGCCTATCTGATCTTCTGCTGTAAGTCATTACGGACCTAGATCAGACAGGATGTCTTTATAAAAGAGCTTTATGCCAAAACCTAAAGTTACCGAATTGAGGAACTTTCCATGTTATATGATGATCAAAGATTATCTATAATATCGTATTGATCATTGATGCAAATCATGATTAATATCAGTCCTCAACCTGGTATGGTGCATATGTTACTTTGCTGCATTAATTTGCTGACCTGTATACCTCTATGCATTATATCTTGTACAATTACAGACGACGAAAGCATAATCACGCTTTACAATGAGTCTTTGTGCAAATTACTTCTTGATACGGGAGTATGTCATGTGTGTGGGAACCACAATGTGTTAGTCTAATACATCTAATTCGTATCATTTTAAAGCATTGCGTAATTGTCTGCATGTGAGCTTATGTGGACAACAATATCAGCAATTGCAGTGTCATATATTGTTTCTAATGATAATATTGAACCAGATCAACGCTGTGTTCAGATTTCTCAGAAAACTGATATGATCCTCTTACCGGAAATCACAAAATGTTTACTGCTTTCATTTAATTTGATGCATTTTACTTTGTCGCATTTTACTTTTATTGTCAAAAAAAGTTACAAAATCCAAAAAGATTTTAGGTGTGTTTTGATAAAAAAAAAATTTTTCAGAAAATCCAAAAGATTTGCATTTCTGCTTTATTTTTGATATCCGGGGATGCTTGATGGTCAATTTCTGAGATTTGATAACACCATCTGGTCTTTGTAACATTCAAAATGTGAAAAGTTGAGTTTTGGAAGTTTAACGGATTGAAAAATGTTGAACGGGATTCGAATTCGTGATTTGGCGAAATTTTCAGATTTTTCCATTTCACATTCGCCTCTTAAATGGGTCGAATGTGGAAAAATCATTTCATTCGACCGGTTTGCAAATGGACGAATGTGGAATTTCCACTTCCGGGTGTAATTTCCACTTCCGGGTACACATTCCACCTTCGGGTCTTTAAATAGGGGCGAAGGTGGAGCAAGTTCACATTCGGGTCTTTAACTAGGGGCGAATGTGGCCTTAACCCACATTCGACCATTTCATACGGGCGAACGTGGATTCCTATATATAAGTCTGTCACCTTTGAACCCTTCATTCTGAAATTTTTCAAAAATTTGTGTCATACCAGACCTTGTTGCTCGTGCATTTTAAGATCCCTTGATTTGTTCCCTGATCATTGCTCATCATTTTAACCCTAATTTTACAGGTATTGGACATGAAAACAGATCAGAATGGCTTGTTTAACGAACGGGACCTAGGGTTTCTGTTCTTGGGATTTTTGATGATTGTTTGATGATTGTTTTTGATTGCCGATCATTTAACATAGGTTTTAGGGGGAGATTGTGGAAGGAATTAGGATAAAAACATGTTTAGATGATAATTTTGATCGATTGAACACATAGAACCCTAAGTCCATTTGAAAACCTATGTAAAATGATTAATTGATAAAATTGGTAATAGACGAATGTTAGTCGGACATGTTAGTATGTTTTAGGATCAAAATTGCAAGTTAAAACAAACAATGGCAAAATTTTAAATTTTGGGGGTAAATTTTTCACTTTCGGTTGTTTCTAAACGGGCGAAAGTGGAATGGTTTGGACGAATGTATAACAAAACGGACGAGTGTGACTTTTTATCAAGATCATATTCACTTTCGTCCATACAATATCAGATTCGACCAGTTATTCCCACATTCGGCCAGTTTCATAATGGGCGAATGTGCAGATCAGTTTTGACCAGAATTTTTATATTTTTGTCGTTTTTGTGTTTTGACGCGTTTTATTGATTTTCATGTGCAGATGGCTGAACAAACCGAGAATATTGAATCACCAGCAGTGAATGTTGAGACTCCAGCAGAGATCACAGTTCAAGATCCAGTCCCCGTAGCTGAAACATCTACTCCGAGCAGTTGGCCTTTCGAACGATCGCATAACTGTTGCGCGTATCTAGGAGATGTTGAGAAGAACACGGAGTTTACAGGGATTATTGAATTTCTGAAGAGGAGCAGGATTGTACATGCTCTAGCCACACCAACCATCATTTATAAAGACATAATTGAAGATTTTTACCAGAACGCTAAGTATGACTACTGGGAGAATCAGACAATCATCAAGAGCAAGATTCAGGAGATGGAGATGTTCTTGACTGAAGCTGACATTCGGGAGGCGTTACAGATTAAGTTCGAAGATAGTGAGGATCCCAGGGAGTTATCTTGGACAGAACAGAAGGCGTGCTTCTTAAGGATGAAATACAAAGGTCCAATCACAGACGGATCTATGTATAAAGGGAAGTTGGGAGTGCAGTACAAGTACTTTGCACATGTTCTGATTCATGTTTTTGGTTGTGTGAGTGGTGGTTATGACGTGATGAGAAAGAGTTTGAGTTCTTTAATGGTTGCATTAACACTAAACAAACCATTTAATGTTTCTGGGATGATCCTTGACCACATGCTGGAGATGCTGAAGGGTATAAAGTTTAAGAAGTTCATGTTGTATCCAAGGTTTCTAATGATGATCTTTGACTACAAGTATCCAATGTTGAAAAAGGATCCAACTATGATCCTAGGTCAAGATCACATGAATATTAGAACCTTGATGAGGATGAAAGGTTACAAAGGTGTAGCTGATAATGAGAAGCCACCTAACAGGAGATTGTTTGGGGCTTTGGCTCGTCCGGATTACACTGATCCTGGCAAGAACAAAGCAAGACATGATGATAGTGACTCAGACAATGATGATCCCTTAGTGTATGCTGATTCAAGCACTAAGCGGAAGCGTCAAGTAGTCAATCCTGGAGCCAAAGGGAAGGGCAAGGGAAAGGCTATTGATCAGGGAAGCACCAAGCAACAGGTTGCTAGAAAGAAATCGACGGCAAAGAAAGGATCAGGTTTGGTGGATGAAGAGTCTGTAGATTCGGAAGAGACTGAGGTTGATGAACAGTGGGATTCTGATGACGAGAACGTGAGGACCACCAAACGTAAGGCCACTATGGTTGGTGAGTCTGAATCATTGAATCAGTCGATTGAAGAAGCTGAGAGACGAAAGAAATCAGTTGAAGATGAAGGTTTAGGTGTTGACCTAGCTGAGCTGAGTGTTGGAGATACAGTAGTTGTGAATTTGCCAAAGAAGACAAAGAAACAAAAGACTATGGCAAAGAAGTCTAGTGTGAAAGAACTGAGAGAGAAAGAGTTGGCTCAGTTGTTGAAAGGAAAGAGATTACCTGATGCTGGAATACCTTCTAAGCTATCTTCACCAGTTGCCAAGAAGCAGAAGAAAGTGAAAGAGGCAGAGACTTTACCAATCGATCAGTTCAATATCGATATGGATAAAGTGCTCGATATGTTTAGGAAGCCTCAAAAGGAGAAAGCTGTTGAAGTTGAGCCCTCCAGATCAAAGTCAAAGAAAATGACTGTTGATAATGATGTTATGAAACAGGTAAATAAGAAGATGGAGGACATGATGAAGATGTTGGTTGCTCAACAAGCTGAAATTACTAAATTCAAGCAGAATGAGGAGAAGATGCTCCAAATTGTAGTTGCTTCAAAATCGAATCAGGATGAGATAAATGATAAGATTCAGATGTTGGAAGCTAAGAATGAGAAGCTTGAAAGAAGATGTGATAGAAACAAGAACAAGATCAAACTGATCAAGGCTGATAACAAAGAGTTAAAGAAGGAAAACAAACGTCTTTGTAGTTTGATTGAAGAGCTGTATAGCAGAGCACCCCAGTTGAAAGAGGGTGAAGAAGATGAAGAAGAAGAAGATGAACAGAAAGTTGATTATGAGTATTCTGAATCAGAGAAAGAAGATGATGATGATGAGGATGATGATGGATCGGATAAAAGTGATGATGACAATGATGATGATGATGACAACAATGATGATGATGATGATGTTGAAGGTACAGGGAAAAAGAAAGGTGATGAGTTTAGTAGTGGAAGTGATCATGATGGAGGAGATGATACTTCTAAATATAGTTATGAGAAGAGAACACCGCAGAAGAAGAAAGATACTGGAGAATCGAGTTCCAAGAAGAAAGGTGGGAATGTAGATTCGGATGAAAGTATCTTCTGGAACGAAAAGGTGAGATCTCTGTCTGATGATGCTAAACAGATATACAAGAATATGTTGGAGAAGAGGGAGTGGACCATTGAGTTCACTGGATGCTTCGCTGAAATATTCCAGACTGATGATTTGAGATATGAGCTGGAATATGAAAATCCAGATCTTGAAGAAGGGGAACTACCTGCATCTGTGGCGAAAGAAATACTAGATAGTCTCGCACAGAGGGTAGGAAAGACTTTTGAGGAGTTTATGATGGATGAATTGATTCCTGATATTCCTGAAAAGGATATGGGAAGTCATTCAGATGATGTGCATACTCCAGAAAACAATGAAGTTGAGATAGAAGACATTACTCATGAAGAGTTTCCCCAGTATTTCAGAAAAGAAGATGAGAATGAAGTATTTCCTGACTTCACAGAGATACCAAATAAGTCAGCGAAACAGAAAGCAAAGAAAAGAAGCGAAGAGTTTGTTGAAAAGGTGTTTGGTAATGAAAAGAAAGATTCTTCTAACCAGTCTGATGAGTTGAAGAATTATCTGAAGAAGTTGAAGGAGATGGATGAGAACCGACCTAAACCTGAAGCTCAAGGTAACTTTTATCGATTTCATAATGCCAAGTTCAAAGGCAGAGCTCTCGGGTGGACTTACTTAGGCAGACTGAAGTGTATAGCTGCGAAATGGGAAACCGGAATTCTGTATTTCAACAGATTCTGTGACTTGCTTACTCTACCGTACTGGGCGGTGAGAGACTTATGCAGATTTCCTATGTCAGGTGCCGAGGTAAATGGATCGCATGTCGGTTGGTGCGCAGACAAATTGGTTTGGGAAAGTCGCACGAAATGGAACAGGTTCAAGCCTCAATATCCCCGTAGAAAAGTTCATAGGGATATTGATCCTCAAACCAATATGAAGCGTGTGACTTTGATATATAAAGCACCAAATGTGATGAGAAAGATACCATTGATGCCAATGCCACAGCATTTCAGTGCTGATTTCATATTCTGGTATTACGATTGGAGGAAGGCAGAAGCAGTGATTGTGTTGAGGGATGGAAAGGATAAATACAAGCATGTTCATGTATTTGATCCTATGTGGCTGATCAATTGTACTTTCGAAGACATCATCATGTTGTTCTACAATCCGATATACTATGAACCCAACGACTTTGCTCAAGCGAGAAAGTATACTCAAGTTGTGGGAGTTTGTTTTGCATACGATATAAATGCAGGAAGCAACTTGGAGGGAAAACTTGGCAAGACTGTGAAGATTGCTAATGTGTCAAAGCCTGTGAAGAAAACATTCGAGCCGCCAATGACTTCTGAGCAGAAGAAGCAGCTTAGAATCAAGCTGATGAACAAGACGATGGACTATCAAAGAAAACTATCCAATCAATAGTCGAGGGGGAGTTTGTTGATGCGTTTTGCGACTAAGGATTGGATATACTTGATTAACATGTGTTAGTAGATAGCCGAAGGAAGTTCAGACTGGGCGAATGTACAGGATTGTGGGCGAAGGTAACAAGAACTGGGCGAAGGTAGACTTGAACTGGACGAATGAAGAATGGACATGGACTGAAGAACACATTCGACCACTTGCAGTGGGCGAATGTGGAAAAAGCTTACATTCGACCATCTGTAAGGGGCGAATGTGCAGTGCCTATATATAGTTTTTGAGTTTTTGATTATGTAAAGAGAGTTGTCATTTGTGTCCAGGTTCAGATCAGGTTTAGGAGTGTTTTTGAGAGATTATCTGTGTGATTCTAGATTAACATAAACAGTTGTAAATGCTTATTGATTGAAAGTTAATCTATGAAAATGATATTGAAAATGATCTTGATTGTGTCGTGATTTGTATCTTATCAATTTGTTCAGATCTAGGGTTTCCGCACCTAGATTTGTGACTTGTATGATCATATAATCCTGTTTTAGATAAAATCCAACGCTCACAGGGTGGAACTCGGTTGGGTGGTATGGCTTGGTGTCTCAGGATTGGTGGACAAGTTAGGTAATGTGGTGTTGGGTGAAATGTGTGAAGAAGTAGGCATGAATGGTGAAGTCGTTTGACCCGTTGTTGGTATGTGAGGGTCTTGCATTATGTTTCTTGGGGTGAATGGTGAAGTAGGTGAATCAATGACTTTGTTTCTTCGAATTAAAACTCGGTTCTTTCTCAAGGTTCTTTCAATCTCCGGATCAAACAAAAGTGGTGATGACTCGTGAGAGCCCCTAGTATGCATACACTTGAAGTACCTGCACACTAAACACAACCAGTGTAAACCCGAAAATAACAAAACAAAACTAAAAGCTTAACACACGTTGCGCACTACTCCCCGGCAACGGCGCCAAAATTTGACGTGCTTGTCGTGGTACACGTAAAATTTCCCAATTACAACTAATGTATAGTGGTAAAAAGGTATCGAACACAGGGAGTTTGTGGAATATGTGTAAGCTAATAACTTGTGAATTAACTAATAATTAACTACTAACAAGATTAAAGATCAAAGATTTGTTGATTGCTTTGGGTTTAGACTTTAATAAAAAGAAAACTAAATTAACGATTTAAGATGAGTTTTGTTCTTCCAATTAACAAACAATGACCATCCTTGGATCCATTTTCCTTTAACCTTTATGCAAAAGTTCCACTAGAAAGAGTTACATAGACATAACTCATGTTTAAACAATTATTGTGATAAATGGGAACAAAGTACTCGGATTATAGCAATGCGAGGTTGTTTCCCGATGACCGATTAATCAATTATCCAACCCAAATCCTTCCCGCAATATCCCGGTTGTCAACAACACCAAGAACGTACGATTAAGACTAGAAATTGAGAAATTAATTAACTACTACAAGCAATTGTTCAAACACCATAATAATCAAGCACATGTACTAAATTATCATTCTAGAAATGCAAGGAACAAACATAAAGAGTTCAAGAAAAACTTCACCAAGGATGATCATCTAAAGTTCTAGCCAAGCATGACTTGATTGATCATCATAACAACCATAAAAATGTTCATATGAATCAAAAGCTAAAACCAATGTTTGTGATATGTTTCCCAAGCTTCTTCTCAGCCAAAAATCGCCCAAGTTGATGTTAGAAACGTTTCAAGTGGAAGAGATAATGATAAGCCACCATCAAGTGCCTTTAAATGGATGAGTTACAAAATTAATGCAGGTCCACCGTAACCCTACGGCATGGCCGTAGGGGTACGGTGGAGAGTGGAAAGCCTACGGCTGTTTTACACTGCCCAACGGTGAGAAAAAAGTGTCTGCTGCCACCGTAGGGGAACGCCCAGGCCGTAGGCCTACGGTGGGCTTGTTGAAAATCTTGATTTTTTTCTTCTTTCTTTCCACCTCGTTCCAATGCTTCCGATCCGTTCCAAAAGCCCGTTTTCCGCCATTTTAGCTCCCTTATCATACCTACATCCATAACAACCGTAGTTATCCAACTCCAAGCAATATCATGATTAATTGTGATTAATATATGCGTTTTAACACTATAACGGGTTGTTCCTTGAACCACCCGTCACACGCGTTGATGCTTGCGTGTGTTAACGAACAAATTGAGCACAGGTCATGCCGGTGTTCACCCCTAGCCACAACGGGGTCAAGTGAGCACAGGTGATGAGGTTGCTTGAGAGTGAATTCGATGGTTCGTGTCTCGTCGCTCACGTCCCACAACGATGGTCTTACTTGTAACAATTTGTTAGCATGGTTTATTTCACTATTTTATGCTTCTATTTCAAACTTTTGGTCTTTCACACTTTTAAAGTTGGAGGGACATCATTGATATTAGTTCTTACTTCAATAAAAATTTTGAGGAATTATCTTTTTAATATTGAATGTGATGAATTAAGCAGTTTTGTAATCACATATACAAGCTCTTTTCAACTCGAATTATATATTGTTAACGATTACATACAAAATATCATATTGACTGTATCATGTTAATGATAGTTTTGTTGGTGTTCTTGATTGTTTTTTGTTTGATTTACTTAGAAATTTTTACCACTGTTTTGTAGCTTAGCTAATCCTCTAATTTTTTTGAGTTTTATAGACATTTTGGACACTTAAATTGTAGTTATTTTAGGAAAAGTAGGTATCTTACCACCACTATTTGTTCCCACTTTAGCTTTTTTGTTACATATGTTTTCATGTAGGTTGGATGCCTGCGTTGTTTTAATACTCATCGTACTCATACTCTTCCCCTTTTATAGTTTGTTTTCCTAACTTTCCTTTTCTGTTTGCGTCTCCTCCATTTTCTTTGAAGGTGCTTTCGTTTGCATGTTATTTGATGTGCCTTACAGATGCTTCATTAACGTTATTGGCGTTTGTTCTTTAATTTTTTCCAGGTAGAATATGGCTCTTGTGTAAGTGGATGAGATGGCGACTGAAGGTATATTGTTATTCAACTTTGTCGTCTTTGTGTTTGCTGAACGTTTTCACGCTTCGGTGGCTGCTCATGTGTACAATGTTGCATGCGTTCTATTTGTGTCATCTGTGCGAAGTTCGGCGTAGTTGAACCGCTCAATACTAGGACGTGGTGCTACTGTAAGTCTTTCATATTGCTATTAGTTTTGTCAACTCATCTTATTTGTGTAGAAAACAATGTTATTGTGGATTTTAATTTCTTGAGATATAATGATAGACCAACAAATTGATGTAAATGGTTAACCAATAATATTAATTTTTTTTACGACAATATATTGCTTCCTTAGCGAGGTTTCATAGATGTTGTCATGGGAAACATGTTATTCCTAGAGATATTAAACCAAGGTCTTTTGATTGTTGCACATGTAACCTTGTATAACTACATATAACATGTTTTATTTTCTACGTTGTGTTTGACAATTGAGTTGGCATAAACATGAGTTGGCATAAACATAGTGTGTACTGGCTATCTCCTCCGGGGTGAATCTTGGTTTTAAATGTGTGCATCACATGATAGACAAGGGGCGAATCAAACATTGTGGGCGTTTAAGGTTAGTTTCCCATGGCCTTGATTGCATTCTACATCTTACATGCACTTGCACTGATCTTTAGTAGATGTAAGCCATTCAAGCAACTACCAAGAAGTTTTTGTGGTTGTTACTCAAAAGCATATGTGGTTCTTTTTCTTTCCATGACTAAAATGGTCATTGGTCAACTTGCAGTTGACATTTCGTGGATCTGATCACCACCTGGAGTTTGGTCGGTTGTAAGAATTCAAAATTTTTGGTCAGATGCAACGGTTTAGAAGTTCAGTTGTAAATGTTCAGATTGAATATCGGTTGTAACTATCATCATCATGTAGCATTTTTTTTTTTTTTTTGCATTGTAAAGGGTTAGCTGGAATAATTTGTCTTTTAGGTTATTAAAACAGTTTGCGACTTATTGTGCAATTTGTGGGTTCCATTTGGCAGACCTTTTTTTTATGTTTTATTCAACAAGCCAAACTGACAACGATCGCATTCCCGCCACGAAGCGCGGTGAGTAAAACTAGTTCATATTATAATAAAAAACCTATGGCTAAACTTGACATGACAACTCCTGCTCAAATTAGACGTGCGTTTATTTGATACAAAAGATGCGTTTCAAATTTTTAAATTTTTCACAGGTGCGTTTTCAATTTTTTCAAAGGTGCGTTTGTTTTTTTAAAACGTGTGTTTAAAGAATATACAACGTGTGTTTAAAGAATATACAACATGCTTTTTAAGAATCTACAAGTGCGTCTAAAATCCTAACGTGCGTTTGTTTGCTTGTCCCACAAATTCAGTTTAAACGCACATTACATATCTAACACAGATGCGTTTAAAATCCTCAGTTTTCAACAACTTCGTCTTCTTCGTTTGCAATGTTTAATCATACTTATTGAAACAAAATCAAAAGTATTTGACAACTATTACTAGCGTTTATTCATAATTGTATGTTGCTCGTATGATTAGTCGTCCCTGTGTAAATCTCTGTTTTTCTATTTTTATGATTTCGTTAATTGTATTCGAATGTTTTTTTGTTATTTTTATTATGTAATCATTCTGAATGTTTAATTGAATTGAAACGATGAAAAATTAGTTTTCGAATTAGGTCTGTTGTTTCGATTTGAAATTTTTTTAACGTTTTTTCTAATTTACCCCTGGTTAGATACTGCGGACCATGATTAGGGTTGTTAATTACTATCATGCCACCGTCTATAATCTAAGGCGGAGAATGCTTCTTACACTTCTCACGTTAAGCTTCATCTATACTACATTATAAAGGAGCAGGCATGGGCAAATATGCCCAAATTATCCAAAGTTAAGATGGCATATGAAGAGTTCCTTACTTCACACCCAAGATGTCATGAAAATTCTTCCAATACTACCCCTATTTGCAAAGGCAACTTGTACATTTTTTTGTGATATTGAATGAAATGGTTGAATGCACATTGTTATGAATGAATGTAGAAAAGCTCTAAAGCTTGCCTACACCTTGCTATTTACGTAAATAATTATTCCATGTTAAAGAAATTATTAATAAGGTTAAATACCTTTTATATAAATGTTATCAATTTTTTTTTGAAAGATTCTGTTTTTGAAACAATATTCATAAAGTCATTTATTAAATTTGGAAAACAACTTCAAGCTTTTTAAAGTCCGTGTTTATAAAATCACATATATTATTATATAGTAATTAGACTCAAGAAATAGAATGTTATTTGGGAATCAGATCCGAAGTTTAAAATGAATCCAACTTAGATTTTGTTCAATCATAATAATTTGTAACAACTGGGGTAAAAGTTGTTTTTAGAAATTTTCACGCAGTGGTGGGTGAAAAAACAGAAATATATGTGTTACATATTTATTATTATTATCTATATCTATATCTATATCTATATCTATACTACATTATAAAGGAGGAGGCGTGGGCACACTGAAAACAAATATATTGAGGTTTATTTTGTAATTTCAATATCACACAAGTAAGCCTAATAAAACCTTTTTGGTTATTTCATATACATCGTTTTGCATTTAAAGACGATGGAAGGAAGACAATATGTTTTTACACTTTTTCTATAACTTGGTGGGCTAACACGGCTACGCTTGTGCATTGTTTAAAAAAAAATATATATGTGACAACTCGGGTAAATCTCTCTTTTGGTTTCTATCTTTTATCTGTTTCTTTCGTTATTCCTTTTGGTACTTGTGCAATTTTCGGGACGAAAATTCTTTTAACGTGGGGATGATGTGACACCTGGCAAATTCCGATTAACAACGTTGTCTAGATGAAAGTCTACCTTAGCGAGTCACGCGTATATTGTACTTAACGGGGTTAGTTAAGTCGTGTTATGGTTCGGGAATTGTTAGTTCAGTATAGAGGATCATCGGATGTTAGTCTAGAGGTTCATTAGATGTCAGTCCTTAACCAAGTGTACAAGTGGTGACGATTCGTAGAATCGTCAGAACATAGGGAAAATACAAGTCTCGAGCCCCGGAAATTGGTGAACGAGTGTGAATGTGTTTATTTGCAAGTATTATGTGTTTACAATCATTATGTGAGTTGTCGGTATATGAATATGTGTTAACATATGTTAAAACGGAGTTTAACGCGCAAAATACACAGAACCAGCCCCTATAGGCGATTAGGGGAGGCTAATCGCCTATAGGGTATGCATTTGGGGATCATTTCATGCGATTAGGGGGCTACTCGCATGTTATAACAGGCGATTAGCCCTAAATGCATGAAATGTCATGCGATTAGCAATGCTAATCGCGTATAGCTGCTGCACAATCGCGTGTTACGTGCTGGACGACTAAAAACGACTATAAATACAATGCTTGACCTCCTAAACTTCATAATATCAACCCTAGTCGTCCCATAACCCGCCCCAATACACACACAACCTCTGGAACGTTATTTTGGATCAAAACACAAGGTTTCAAGCCTATTCCATCATTCTATCACAAATCTAAGGTGTGGTTTTCATCCATGCAACCTTATTTAATGTTTTCATTGAATCCCTAATGGTCCAGACCTGTTGATAAACGTTTGAGTCTTTTAAAAATCGTTAATAATCGATGTTAATTGGATTTTAAATAGCATGCATGATGTATGTGGGTTTTCAATTAAAAGCTAGGGTTTTTATGATTCAAGATGGATTATTAACATGTTATTAGGTTAGTTTCAGATTAATAATGATGGCATGATGATGAGATCTGAGTTATTGTTAATTAGGGTTACGGTTTTGCATGCTAATGTGATGTTTCATGTTATGTGTATTGTCTTTAAGATATATGATGGCATTCAGGGCTGATAGATCGAGGTTAAACAAAGGATTTTGATGGAAATATGTTTGATATAGTTGTTTGGATGATATTTGATGTTTACACACGTTCTGGGATTGATTTGGAATGTTAAACGCGCGAAAAACCGGAACAGCCATGTTGCAGGCGATTAGCCTCCTAATCGCCTATAGTTTCATGCAATTGGGGGCTAATTGCTAGCAGATACATGTCTTATTAGCTAATTGCTAGCAGATGCATGTCTTATGAGCTAATTGCTAGTAGATGCATGTCTTATGAGCTAATTGCTAGCAGATACATGTCTTATGAGCTAATTGCTAGTAGATGCATGTCTTATGACCTAATTGCTAGTAAATGCATGTCTTATGACCTAATTGCCTATAGTATAGGCAATTAGCATTCCTAAATGCCTGTTGACTTTCATAATCGCCTGTACTGCTGCTGTAAGTATATTTTGACATATCGAGACCCGATTTGACACCTAGGAACATGCTAGGAACCCCGTAACATATCTAGTGACTTGGTAACATGTGTTCGGACTTATTTATGTGATACTTGAACTACGCACTGTAACTTGTTGGACGTTAACGTATGTTAAGTGTGATTGCATGATTGTATGTTTGAGAGTGTAAGCATAACACGGGGAGTCTCGGGTCACCAATGGGATGTCGAGTCTTGTACTTTGGGTTAATTTAACAGTCACGGTGTTTTCGAACGAACTTGGTTATGGTCTGGACATCTAGGGACTAACTAACCTGCGGGTTATTAGTCTAAGTACTTGTAACTGTCATATGTTAGGTCGCCGCTTTACGGGACTAGCATAGCTTGCTGAGTTTATTCGTATTACGAAGTAACGCAATCTAAGGTGAGTTTACGGCCCCTCTTTTAACTGGTTTCACTTTTCGGGGGAGAAAACATGTGTTAAAACTTATGTTTGGTAACTACTGTCATACTATGGGTTTCTATGGTTTACTATACGATCTTTGGAAGTCCCGGGGGGAACCATGAATGTGCGGGTTAGCACAACGGGGAAATGTGAATAGCGCTATTGGGAGTGACCAACCCCGCTCGTCGGCTTGGAGGGTCGGCGAGTGCATATTGTCTCAAACAGGAACAACAGGTTTACTATTCGGGCACGACATCTGGTTTGCGAGTTAGTAATGGTTTTCCAATCGTAGTAGTAACAAAACATACGCCTAGCTAGCGTACTTTGGTTTTCGATTTGTTATAATATGGACAGGTTGAACTTGGTACTGTGATTACAAAACCTGTAAACTCACCAGCATTTTTGTGCTGACGTATTCTCTTACATGTTTTCTCAGGTCGCTAAGGTAGCACAATGGAACTAGGGCGCACGCGTCTGCACGGCGTCTAGTTAGGATTGCATGGTTTTCAAACGTTGAACACATGGTTTATTTTGAATTATGTTTTGAATAAGCTTCCGCTGTATTTGGGGAATTTTAAACTATGTTTTTGAAATTGCATATGTTCATTTAGACTTGTTTATTGTGATCGTTGGTTTGGATCCTGGTTTGTCATGCGCCTCGCGGTAAAACTCTGCAAGTGGATTTTGAGGGTGTGACATTAACTCTAATGAAACGTCTATATAGGCATTTTCGATTTCCAAATGAATCAACGACTTAAACTTTACATTATCAACCACAAACAAAGGTCTTAACTCTAATCAAACGTATATATAGGCGTTTTCGATTTCCAAATGAATCAACGACTTAAACTTGACATCATCAACCACGTATAGTCAAAGATTTTAACAAATATATTCAGTTAAGTACTAACGCAGACCTTGATCTGCAATATTTGAAAATTATCATTTCTTGACATGCTTGGTAATAGAGAGGAACACTTTCTTCTTTTATTGTACAATATTTTTTATTAGTTGTTAAATGTTTTTATAGTTTTTTCTACTTTTAGAAAAAATAAAAAACCCCGTGTAGTCGAATGCGGTATGCGCGTTAAATTTAATTCAATAAGTGAATGATCAAGGGATTCGCTTGGAGTCTAAAGCTTCGAGTGTCATCTCAAAATATTCAATTCCGATAATCCACACCTTTCTCCTGAAGTAAAACCTCTCTAGGTTTACCATCACCAAACGGATTCACCTTAGGCCTCAATTTGTCCACTCCAATTCCTAACATTAATTCCAATTCCAATTCCAATTCCACCAATGCAATTAGAATCTGAAGAGAAGTTATTATCATCACCATCCACAATGTTCTTACCTAGAGCTACCAACCAGCTGGCATGGGAGCCAAGCTTTGAGAACTGGGGGCAGAGGGAGTTCGTACATCTCCACCTATGGAACCGCCAGAAACAAAACCAGGCAAACCCATTTTCTTGTTATTGTTGATTAAAGACAGGTTTTGAGAATTTGATGAGCCAACAACAAAGCTGCTATTGAACTGAGCCATAACTCCTGATTTAAGTGAGCTAACAGCTGAAGAGAAGTTATTATCATCATCATTATCCACAATGTTCTTGCCTAGAGTTACCAACCATCCGGTTGAAGAAGAAGATGACAGATATCACTAACATAACTTGCACCGGCTTGAGATATTAGTTTGATTAGCTTAAATCTCTCTGATCCATGGTGTGACAACCTGCACCCTTCACTTTTCATAAATGTGTATAATTGGTTCCTCAACTATTTCAAAATTTTCATTTTTAACCCTTGTATTTTAATAGGACCAAAATTCACAATTTAATAAAACTTATATTTTTTATAAGTAAAAGTATGCACGTTTTATACTCACATCTACACCCGAGCACGTATGTTTTAGACCTTGATACTCAAAGCCCTTAATTTTCGGTCCTAAAACAACTTAGAAACAGAAGGAAACAAGTCTATAACTTAAAATTGATTAAATTATAAAAAAATATTTTTTTAGCCCTCGCGGTCCGCTAAGACAGTCTCAGTCAAAGTCACAATCAAAGTCTCAGTCAAAGTCCCAGTCAATGTCCTAGTCAAAGTCTTAGTCAAACAGTCAAAGTCATAGTCAAATATTCAATTCATCATAAAACCTTACTTTATAGTGTTGACCAATTTTAATGGCTAATTGAATCCAAAACTAGTATAAAAACTCACCTATAACCCATTACACTTTGCACCTCTAATTCAATTGTTTCAATTCGATTAAACTCTCCCTCATACCTTTCTTCTAGAGTATATTACTTCTACATTTGAAGCTTTGATTATAAGCTCTTGTAATTGGCGAATTGGAAGTTGAATATTTTTTTTATTCGGTTTCTCTCCTTCTAAATTGGACTAGTTTCGTTGTTGAGTCTTTGGATTGCTCGTATTTTCACGCTCACTTAGTCATCTAGTCATTTGGCGAAAGTGAGTATTTCCTATCCCCTTTTTGCTTTTATTCATTTTTTTGGGTGTTACATGTACACTATTACAAATTACAAATACAAGTTTACATTTTTACAATACAATTCTAGTACTATGTGTATTTGCTTACAACGTGCTTTATGCTTAGACAATACATGTAGAATACATTTGTACATAGTGAAATCATTAACATGGTACAAGCCGACCTTAACATTGGATAGCGCTATTGGATTGACAACCCGCCTAGGTTGATTCTCCCCCTTTTTCATCGGAGAATCCATGGTCATTGTTAAGTTTTTATCCATTTATGGATAAGTACACCGCCGTTCATTTAGTACATTATACAGTCACAGGGTTGATTTCGCTCATTTGTATGATACATAGTTTACATATTTGCACTGTAGCTTTGCACTTGAATTGTATAACATGTTCCAACTTATTATATATATTAAAACTAGGAATGCTCATCAACATTTCATATGTTGACAAAACTTATTTTGTACATGTTTCAGGTGCAGTTTGATCTTAGTTCCATAGCATTGGATTTTAGTGCTTGCTTTTAATAATTTATTTCAAATTTCATGTTTTCTTCAGACTTATGTATTTTTCCCATTTCATCCATGTAAGACAATTTAAATTATTCAATAATATATTTACATTTTAGTACCATGTGCTTTTGAACAATCGTCACTACGTGACACCTCGATGATTCCGCCATCGGTTGGGGTGTTACAGATTGGTATCAGAGCCATGGTTATAGGGAATTAGGTTATTAGAATGACTTTTATCCTAATCTATAACCAAGCTTACATTCACGAGTCCTCTCGTGTTTATTTCTCTTTATCCTATTATTTTCTTTCAAGATATTTTCGCTATGATTCTTTCTCGTTATTCTTTCGGTGTGTTGTTTAAAGAAGAAGATACTCGTATTTCACAAACGAAACGATATCACCAAGTTAGAGAGCAAACCGACGATCATTCAAAATTTAAAGTTACCCCTAACCTCTGCGCCATCATCGACTACAGCAAACCGACGATCTTCCTCCACGGCACTCCTAATGGGCCTCTCTTTATTTCACGGTACGATTTGTGTTTTTGTTGCTTTTGAAATAATAAGTTTTGTGTTTATCAAACCCTAACGTCTGAGCAATGATTTATTATTATTAACCTATTTATTGTTATTTTATTTCTGTTTTGAGGGTGTAATGATGATGATGGTTATGATTTGACAAACGATTTTTGAAAAGTATCAACATTCGGAAATTAGTAACCAATTACGAAACGCGTCAAAGAGAGACCGGAAGTCCAGCATGTCGATTAGACATGCAAAACTCGTGTTTTGAAAAAAAATATAGGTATCGACTGTATAGTCGGAGCACCAAGTAGAATGATTCATGAAAGTTGAACAAACTTGGATGTTTCAACAAAACATACAAACGAGCAATAAACAACCCGTAACGCCTCAATCGAATTTTGTTGCATTGGGAACAACAAAAACAATTTAAAATGAATTAGAATTAATTTTTAATCAATAACAACTATTTAAAATGAATTAAAACAAGCTAATTTTTTTTTTTAAAAAAAGGCCAAAGCGCCTAGCTTTGGCCAAAGCTAGGCGCCTGTGGTCTAATTAAGACCAGCAGGCGACTAGCTATGGCCAAAGCTAGGCGCTTTGGCTTTTTTTTAAAAAAAAAAATTAACTTGTTTTAATTCATTTTAAATAGTTGTTATTGATTAAAAATTAATTTTAATTCAATTTAAATTGTTTTTAGTTTATCCTAATACAACAAAATTCGTTTGAGGCGTTACGGATCGTTTATTGCTCGTTTGTATGTTTTGGTTCAAACATCCAAGTTTGTTCAACTTTCATGAATCATTCTACTTGGTGCTCCGACTATTCATTCGATACCCATATTTTTCGAAACACGATTTTTGCATGTCTAATCGACATGCTGGACTTCCGGTCTCTCTTTGACGCGTTTCGTAATTGGTTACTAATTTTCGAATGTTGATACTTTTCAAAAAATCGTTTGTCAAATCATAACCATCATCATTACACCCTCAAAACAGAAATAAAATAACAATAAATAGGTTAATAATAATAAATCATTGCTCAGACGTTAGGGTTTGATAAACACAAAACTTATTATTTCAAAAGCAACAAAAACACAAATCGTACCGTGAAATAAAGAGAGGCCCATTAGGAGTGCCGTGGAGGAAGATCGTCGGTTTGCTGTAGTCGATGATGGCGCAGAGGTTAGGGGTAACTTTAAATTTTGAATGATCGTCGGATTGCTCTCTATATACCAATCAACAGTCGATCCGACTGTTGATTTCTCTCTATAACCGGCATAACTTTTCAAGCAAGCAAGTAAAATTCAGTTGTTATCAGAGAGATATCGGTCAACGATGAAGGCAACCTGAAAACGACATGAACATTTATAACCTTTCTATACATGTGGCCAAAAGAACATGATAAAGGCTGTACACGAGTATAATCAAACAAGAGTTGCCCTGAGTTTGATTAGCTTGAATCTCTTTGATCCATGGTATCCACTAACTATAGCGATCATTACAGTTATTTGGAATGTTTCTGTTCATTACAGTAACGATCGTTTTACGACGCCGAAAACGACTATCATTACCCGATTTGTCAGAGGGTCACTATTCATACATAAAGAGTATAATCAAAAAATGGTTGTTATCGGAGAGATATCGGTCAACGATGAAGGCAACCTGATAAAGGTTGAACACGAGTATAATCAAACAGCGATGTCAAGGGTTTTAAGACAAGAAAGATGAATTCAGTTGTTATCAGAGAGATATCATTCAACGTTGAAGGCAACCTAATAAAGGCTGAACATGAGTATAATCAACATGCGATGTCAAGGGTTTTAAGATAAGGAAGATGAATTCAGTTGTTATCAGAGAGATATCGGTCAACGATGAAGGCAACCTGATAAAGGCTGAACACAAGTATAATCAAACAACGATGTCAAGGGTTTTAAGACAACGAAGATGAATTCAGTTGTTATCGGAGAGATATCGGTCAACGATGAAGGCAACCTGATAAAGTCTGAACACGAGTATAATCAAACAACGATGTCAGGGGTTTTAAGACAA
Source organism: Ambrosia trifida (assembly GCA_028751855.1). NCBI lineage: Eukaryota > Viridiplantae > Streptophyta > Magnoliopsida > Asterales > Asteraceae > Ambrosia > Ambrosia trifida. The sequence continues at coordinate 93,198,322 of CM054122.1, read as the reverse complement.
GGAAGATGAATTCAGTTGTCATCGGAGAGATATCGGTCAACGATGAAGGCAACCTGATAAAGGCTGGACACGAGTATAATCAAACAGCGATGTCAAGGGTTTTAAGACAAGGAAGATGAATTCAGTTGGACAGTGAGATTGATAACTTCTCTATGGAAGTTGCTAAAATAGTTAAACAAAAATTGAAATTATACAGTTATTTGGAATGTCCCTGATCATTATAGTGAGATTGATAACTTCTCTATGGAAGCAACAAATTCAAAACATTGGTAGGTTTTCCAGAGGGTCACTATTCATATATAAAGAGTTTAATCAAACAAGGGTTGTTATCGGAGAGATATCGGTCAACGATGAAGGCAACCGTAGCGATCATTACAGTTATTTGGAATGTTTCTGATCATTACAGTAACGATCGCTTTACGACGCCGAAAACGACTATCATCACGCGATTTCTCTTGACAGCCAGTACAACGAACTCTGCCGGGATGCAAATCGTGATGTGATGGATTTTTATATTTGCAACCTAGTTCCTTTCTACCTGGTTGCAAAGGAACTTCAGGTCAGCCAGACGTTTGTCACAAGCAAGTGTGAAGATCAAGATTAAGAAGAACCGTACGGTCAACGATGAAGGTGTGTTGTATGTATAAAATTGTGAATAATTGTATTGTGTTAGGTATACGATGGATGGGTTTGAAAAGAAATAGCACAAGTCCTTCTTCATGTAAGTCCACATGGTTAATCATCCGATTGTACCATTTTTGTGCAGAAATAGCACAAGTCCTTCTTCAGGTAAACCCTCACACTTGTTTCTCATAATTCCAGCTTATAAATCACCATAGTTAATATTTGAGTAAGTTATGAAGGTTAGAAGATTAGGGTTCATGGTGTTGAAGTTTGGGAAGAAGATACTAGGTTAGAGAAGAACGAAGGGAGAGAGAGTGAGATTGTTATAAACCTGAAACTAATAAGTTATGTTGGAGCAATGGCTGTGGAAAGAAATCGACAGTAGGATCGGCGCTAAGAAGCCACCCATACAGAGTGACGATAGTCGTTTTCGGCATTGTAAAGCGATCGTTTTACTCATATAAATTGTTCGATGTCACTGTGAGTACACATTGTGCATGACATTACATTTTGCATGTGTTATTTCATAACTTGCACCGGCTTGAGATATGAGTTTGATTAGCTTAAATCTCTCTAATCCATGGTATCCACTTTCAAAGGATCCATGACACGCGATAATCGCTACAGTTAGTGGATACGATGGATCAGAGAGATTCAAGCTAATCAAACCCATATCTCAAGTTGGTCCAACAACTGAATTTGACTTGCTTTCATAGGAATCTTGTACAAAATCATTCTCACATGAATATCCTTTGATGAATGTATTAGGAGTTGGAAACTCTGAAGAACAATGACCCTCTGGCAAACCTCCGTAAAGGTCTTCAGAGTTTCCATGGGAAGGTAAACATACTTGAAATCAATGGGAAGGTAAACAATTCCAGCAGCTGGATATCAGGCAAACGTTTGTCAAAATAATTTTGTACTATGCATTCTCACATGAATATCCTTTGATGAATGTGTATTAGAGGTTGGAAACTCTGAAGACCAATGACCAATGACCCTCTGGCAAACCTCTGTTAAGGTCTTCAGAGTTTCCATGGGAAGGTAAACATATATAACATTCTCTTCTTCCCTTACAAATCACTTTGCCATTAATACCAATGGACTACCCTCACGTCGGTATGACCATCACCTAGTTGCAGGTTGCCTTCAGTTGTTGTCAGAGAGATATCTGTCAACGATGAAGGCAACATACTTGAAATCAATGGGAAGATACACAATCCTCATCCACAATGTTCCTACCTATAGCTACCAACCATCTGGTTGTTTTCAGGTTGCCTTCATCATTGACAGATAATGAGATTTGGTGTTAGATCATAAGCAAAAAGGTAGACCACACCACTGTTAGTGAACCCTGTGTTGGATGGAAAGTGTCTTCGGCTTAAATGTCTTTGTTGAGTTGAGTTGGAGCAATGTCGATAAAAGTTGGTGGTTATTATTTTGTTTTTTATTTTTTATAATTTTTTTACAATAATTATATTAAAAAATTAAAAAAAATAAAATAAAAAAGCAATTAAAACCACCAAAACACAAAATTTACCACAAAAATAAAATCTGGATTACAAGCGCCTCGCTTATGCCTAAGCGAGGCGCCTGGGGTCAAATCAGAATAACGGTAGTTAAAAAAGTAACCAAAGCGAGACACTTTGGGGGGGGGGGGGTGGAATAGAAGTGGGGGGTTTTAATATCACCACCCTTTAAATATTCCGTATCATTGGAATATCTACTAAAATAATATTTAGGCTGTTTGACATAGCTATTGAGAATTCCGCGTTTTTTATTTATAAATTAAATATTTAATGATAATGACATATTTTGTTTTTATGCAATTATCACCCAATAAGATATATTTTTTTCATCAGTTTTATGACTCGGTTAGGTAGGTGGTTAATCATAGCTATCTGGCACTTTTGGGATATATGTGGGAGAGGAAGTGTCAAGTGGAATTTCATTTTTTTAATTTTCTTTATAAAAAGTTTATTATTATTATTTTATATTTTGTTTTTTTTTATTTTTTTTGTAGACTAATTCAAAAAACATGCATCACCACTTGTACCTTATGCATCACCACTTGTACCTTATGCATCATCACTTGTACCTCTCTGTTTAAAAAAAAAAACAACACCAACCCACCTCTCCTTTCTCTTTCTCTGTATAAAATCTTCTTCTTCATTTCTCTGTATATAAATCTTCATCTTCATTTAATATTAATAACAATAATCAGGAGATCAAGCCCCGCCTTTCATGTGCAACGTCTTCGTCTGCAACCTCTTCGCCCGCAATGGAATCGAAGAGAGAGAGAGATCGGGAAGAGATGAAGAGAGAGAGGGAGAGAGAGAGAGAGAGATTAATACCACCGCCAATCAAGTACCTGCACCTCATCAGCTAACCCCGCCCCACGCCCGACCAATTTTCCCCGCCCAACCTCCCCCCTCCTCCACGCCCCTACAGGGCTGTGTTCCCGCCTGTGAAAGGGCTTCCCGCCCCCTTTCCACTCCCACTCCGGTCATTCTTAAAGTCATTTCATTATCAAATAATGTTTTTAAAGTTACTTCATTGGATTTAAATATTTTCCGTATCATTGGAATATCTACTAAAATAATATTTAGGCTGTTTGACATAGCTATTGAGAATTCCGCGTTTTTTATTTATAAATTAAATATTTAATGATAATGACATATTTTGTTTTTATGCAATTATCACCCAATAAGATATATTTTTTTTCATCAGTTTTATGACTCTGTTAGGTAGGTGGTTAATCATAGCTATCTGGCACTTTTGGGATATATGTGGGAGAGGAAGTGTCACGTGGAATTTCATTTTTTTAATTTTCTTTATAAAAAGTTTATTATTATTATTTTATATTTTGTTTTTTTTTATTTTTTTTGTAGACTAATTCAAAAAACATGCATCACCACTTGTACCTTATGCATCATCACTTGTACCTCTCTCTTTTTAAAAAAAAACAACACCAACCCACCTCTCATTTCTCTTTCTCTGTATATAATATCTTCTTCTTCATTTCTCTGTATATAAATCTTCATCTTCATTTAATATTAATAACAATAATCAGGAGATCAAACCCCGCCCTTCATCTGCAACGTCTTCGTCTGCAACCTCTTCGCCCGCAATGGAATCGAAGAGATAGAGATTGGGAAGAGATGAAGAGAGAGAGAGAGAGAGAGAGAGAGAGAGAGAGAGATTAATACCACCGCCAATCAAGTCCCTGCACTTCATCAGCAAACCCCGCCCCACGCCCGACCAATTTTCCCCGCCCAACCTCCCCCCTCCTCCACGCCCCTACAGGGCTGTGTTCCCGCCTGTGAAAGGGCTTCCCGCCCCCTTTCCACTCCCACTCCGGTCATTCTTAAAGTCATTTCATTATCAAATAATGTTTTTAAAGTTACTTCATTGGATTTAAATATTTTCCGTATCATTGGAATATCTACTAAAATAATATTTAGGCTGTTTGACATAGCTATTGAGAATTCCACGTTTTTTATTTATAAATTAAATATTTAATGATAATGACATATTTTGTTTTTATGCAATTATCACCCAATAGGATATATTTTTTTTCATCAGTTTTATGACTCGGTTAGGTAGGTGGTAAATCATAGCTAAAAGCACCAAACATATTATGATTTTAAAATTTTAAAGACATGTATCTAATAATGCTGGATTAGTAGGATTGGAATATCTATCTATACTTAGTACTTACTACAACAGAAGCGTTGTGAGTGACATAAGAAAGTTGAGTTGTTAAGTGGAGAGATAGGCCCACAATATCCGTGTGTTGTGAAAAATGATGTCATTAAACAGCTTAAAATATTCAGAAGAATATGTGGGCCACTTCAATTTACCACTATTAAGGTTTAAAGCATCTGTTTGTTAGCCTCGATTTACGAACAGTTGTTTAGATCAATAAATGACCTCTTTTAGGCATATGTTTGCTATAAGCAGTTGTTAATGAACAACTGTTTTGTAACAGCGCTGATTTCTGAGAAGATTAACATAGACCTTTGTATGACACCCTAGGCAAATCCCACATCGGCCGTGGCCAGGAGAGATCCTTGGTTCATAAGTAATCCAAAGCCTCTTAAAGCACCAACACGTTTTGGGCTTAATGTTAGTGGATGAGAGGAGAACTCCACAGTTAAACATGCTCAGGTGGGAGCAGTACCAGGATGGGTGACCTCCTGGGAAGTCTCCACCGGGGCAACCAAAAACAAATCCGTGAGCTTCTGGATGGGCAATCCATTGGGGGCAAAGCGGACAATATTGATGTTACATGTTTAGTACTAATTCATCCCTTAACTTTGAAGTTTTAAAAGAGAAATTTGGAATTAACATAGAGAAGTGTGATTTTTGCAGGTATATAATCATTACCCTAGATCCTTTCCTTATACACAACCATTTTCTTTCAGAAATTAATTCATAAAATCACCTTTTAAATTCATTGTTAAAATCATGTCAATGGACGTTGATAACAAAATTTATAGTTTTGTTTGTTATCTGAACTAGGGGTGTGAATTTCTGACACGGCCTGAAAACATGACCCGAACCTAAAACGAAATTAGCATGTTTAGGTTTAATCTAAATGGGTTCGGCTCAGGTTTGGGTTGTACCCGCGAAGCCGTTTAGCTAAACTGGTCTAGTTCGGGTCAACCCGGGCGGGTTGGCGGGTTGACCCGTTTAACGTATTTATACTATATATTGTTTTTTTACAATATGTTTTATGTTATAAATTAAATTGTTAAGTTATTTTATGCTACACATATAACTTAAAATAGAAATTGGAATTAGATTTTATAAATAAAACATAAATGTTTTATATATGTTTGTGTTTTTTGTAGTAAAATTTTTATTTTAATAAATTAGTTTGCGAAAAAATAAAAAAAATGAGGTTGAACGGGTCGGGTTCGGGTCAACCCGAGAATATTCAGGTCGGGTTCGAGTTCATATGTATCTCACAATATTCGGGTTCGGGGTCAGGTTCGGGTACATGTAAAATTTTTGGGTTCGGGCCGGGTTGGACCTGCCAACCCGCAAACACGACCCATTAAGCACCCCTAATCTGAACCCATCTAAAGATATCTGGTTTCTGAAGGTTCGTATCATACGAAAGTGGAAAGAAAATTTTAAGATGGAAATGATATTGATTGATGAGCAGGTAATGTAATTTTTATCTAAGGTTATTTTATGTTGTTATTAATGATATAAATATAAATATTCTTTGTGTAATGTTTTTCGTTTACTTTATGTTATTTAAGTTGTCGTCGTTGATCTTTATTGGAAAGAAAGTTTTAAGCTGGAAATGATATTTATTGATGAGCAGGTAATGTAATTTTTCTCTAAGGTTATTTTATGTTGTTATTGATGATATAATTATAAATATTCTTTGTGTCATGTTTTTGGTTTACATTATGTTATTTAAATTGTCGTCGTTGATTTTTAGTGAAAAGAAAGTTTTAAGATGGAAATGATATTGATTGAGTAACGATCGTTTTACGACGCCGAAAACGACTATAGCGATCATTACAGTTATTTGGAATGTTTCTGTTCATTACAGTAACGATCGTTTTACGACGCCAAAAACGACTATCATTACCCGATTTGTCAGAGGGTCACTATTCATACATAAAGAGTATAATCAAAAAATGGTTGTTATCGGAGAGATATCGGTCAACGATGAAGGCAACCTGATAAAGGCTGAACACGAGTATAATCAAACAGCGATGTCAAGGGTTTTAAGACAAGAAAGATGAATTCAGTTGTTATCAGAGAGATATCATTCAACGTTGAAGGCAACCTAATAATGGCTGAACATGAGTATAATCAACATGCGATGTCAAGGGTTTTAAGATAAGGAAGATGAATTCAGTTGTTATCAGAGAGATATCGGTCAACGATGAAGGCAACCTGATAAAGGCTGAACACAAGTATAATCAAACAGCGATGTCAAGAGTTTTAAGACAAGGAAGATGAATTCAGTTGTTATCGGAGAGATATCGGTCAACGATGAAGGCAACCTGATAAAGGCTGAACACGAGTATAATCAAACAACGATGTCAGGGGTTTTAAGACAAGGAAGATGAATTCAGTTGTTATCGGAGAGATATCGGTCAACGATGAAGGCAACCTGATAAAGGCTGGACAACGAGTATAATCAAACAGCGATGTCAAGGGTTTTAAGACAAGGAAGATGAATTCAGTTGGACAGTGAGATTGATAACTTCTCTATGGAAGTTGCTAAAATAGTTAAACAAAAATTGAAATTATACAGTTATTTGGAATGTCCCTGATCATTATAGTGAGATTGATAACTTCTCTATGGAAGCAACAAATTCAAAACATTGGTAGGTTTTCCAGAGGGTCACTATTCATATATAAAGAATTTAATCAAACAAGGGTTGTTATCGGAGAGATATCGGTCAACGATGAAGGCAACCGTAGCGATCATTACATTTATTTGGAATGTTTCTGATCATTACAGTAACGATCGCTTTACGACGCCGAAAACGACTATCATCACGGGATTTCTCTTGACAGCCAGTACAACGAACTCTGCCGGGATGCAAATCGTGATGTGATGGATTTTTATATTTGCAACCTAGTTCCTTTCTACCTGGTTGCAAAGGAACTTCAGGTCAGCCAGACGTTTGTCACAAGCAAGTGTGAAGATCAAGATTAAGAAGAACCGTACGGTGAACGATGAAGGTGTGTTGTATGTATAAAATTGTGAATAATTGTATTGTGTTAGGTATACGATGGATGGGTTTGAAAAGAAATAGCACAAGTCCTTCTTCATGTAAGTCCACATGGTTAATCGTCCGATTGTACCATTTTTGTGCAGAAATAGCACAAGTCCTTCTTCAGGTAAACCCTCACACTTGTTTCTCATAATTCGAGCTTATAAATCACCATAGTTAATATTTGAGTAAGTTATGAAGGTTAGAAGATTAGGGTTCATGGTGTTGAAGTTTGGGAAGAAGATACTAGGTTAGAGAAGAACGAAGGGAGAGAGAGTGAGATTGTTATAAACCTGAAACTAATAAGTTATGTTGGAGCAATGGCTGTGGAAAGAAATCGACAGTAGGATCGGCGCTAAGAAGCCACCCATACAGAGTGACGATAGTCATTTTTGGCATTGTAAAGCGATCGTTTTACTCATATAAATTGTTCGATGTCACTGTGAGTACACATTGTGCATGACATTACATTTTGCATGTGTTATTTCATAACTTGCACCGGCTTGAGATATGAGTTTGATTAGCTTAAATCTCTCTAATCCATGGTATCCACTTTCAAAGGATCCATGACACGCGATAATCGCTACAGTTAGTGGATACGATGGATCAGAGAGATTCAAGCTAATCAAACCCATATCTCAAGTTGGTCCAACAACTGAATTTGACTTGCTTTCATAGGAATCTTGTACGAAATCATTCTCACATGAATATCCTTTGATGAATGTATTAGGAGTTGGAAACTCTGAAGAACAATGACCCTCTGGCAAACCTCCGTAAAGGTCTTCAGAGTTTCCATGGGAAGGTAAACATACTTGAAATCAATGGGAAGGTAAACAATTCCAGCAGCTGGATATCAGGCAAACGTTTGTCAAAATAATTTTGTACTATGCATTCTCACATGAATATCCTTTGATGAATGTGTATTAGAGGTTGGAAACTCTGAAGACCAATGACCAATGACCCTCTGGCAAACCTCTGTTAAGGTCTTCAGAGTTTCCATGGGAAGGTAAACATATATAACATTCTCTTCTTCCCTTACAAATGACTTTGCCATTAATACCAATGGACTACCCTCACGTCGGTATGACCATCCCCTAGTTGCAGGTTGCCTTCAGTTGTTGTCAGAGAGATATCTGTCAACGATGAAGGCAACATACTTGAAATCAATGGGAAGATACACAATCCTCATCCACAATGTTCCTACCTATGGCTACCAACCATCTGGTTGTTTTCAGGTTGCCTTCATCATTGACAGATTATGAGATTTGGTGTTAGATCATAAGCAAAAAGGTAGACCACACCACTGTTAGTGAACCCTGTGTTGGATGGAAAGTGTCTTCGGCTTAAATGTCTTTGTTGAGTTGAGTTGGAGCAATGTCGATAAAAGTTGGTGGTTATTATTTTGTTTTTTATTTTTTATAATTTTTTTACAATAATTATATTAAAAAATTAAAAAAAAAAAATAAAAAAGCAATTAAAACCACCAAAACACAAAATTTACCACAAAAATAAAATCTGGATTACAAGCGCCTCGCTTAGGCCTAAGCGAGGCGCCTGGGGTCAAATCAGAATAACGGTAGTTAAAAAAGGAACCAAAGCGCCTCGCTTTGGCCAAAGCGAGACACTTTGGGGGGGTGGAATAGAAGTGGGGGGTTTTAATATCACCACCCTTTAAATATTCCGTATCATTGGAATATCTACTAAAATAATATTTAGGCTGTTTGACATAGCTATTGAGAATTCCGCGTTTTTTATTTATAAATTAAATATTTAATGATAATGACATATTTTGTTTTTATGCAATTATCACCCAATAAGATATATTTTTTTTTCATCAGTTTTATGACTCGGTTAGGTAGGTGGTTAATCATAGCTATCTGGCACTTTTGGGATATATGTGGGAGGGGAAGTGTCACGTGGAATTTCATTTTTTTAATTTTCTTTATAAAAAGTTTATTATTATTATTTTATATTTTGTTTTTTTTATTTTTTTTGTAGACTAATTCAAAAAACATGCATCACCACTTGTACCTTATGCATCATCACTTGTACCTCTCTCTTTTAAAAAAAAAACAACACCAACCCACCTCTCCTTTCTCTTTCTCTGTATAAAATCTTCTTCTTCATTTCTCTGTATATAAATCTTCATCTTCATTTAATATTAATAACAATAATCAGGAGATCAAGCCCCGCCCTTCATCTGCAACGTCTTCGTCTGCAACCTCTTCGCCCGCATTGGAATCGAAGAGAGAGAGATCGGGAAGAGATGAAGAGAGAGAGAGAGAGAGAGAGAGAGAGAGAGAGATTAATACCACCGCCAATCAAGTCCCTGCACCTCATCAGCAAACCTCGCCCCACGCCCGACCAATTTTCCCCGCCCAACCTCCCCCCTCCTCCACGCCCCTACAGGGCTGTGTTCCCGCCTGTGAAAGGGCTTCCCGCCCCCTTCCCACTCCCACTCCGGTCATTCTTAAAGTCATTTCATTATCAAATAATGTTTTTAAAGTTACTTCATTGGATTTAAATATTTTCCGTATCATTGGAATATCTACTAAAATAATATTTAGGCTGTTTGACATCGGCCGTGGCCAGGAGAGATCCTTGGTTCATAAGTAATCCAAAGCCTCTTAAAGCACCAACACGTTTTGGGCTTAATGTTAGTGGATGAGAGGAGAACTCCACAGTTAAACATGCTCAGGTGGGAGCAGTACCAGGATGGGTGACCTCCTGGGAAGTCTCCACCGGGGCAACCAAAAACAAATCCGTGAGCTTCTGGATGGGCAATCCATTGGGGGCAAAGCGGACAATATTGATGTTACATGTTTAGTACTAATTCATCCCTTAACTTTGAAGTTTTAAAAGAGAAATTTGGAATTAACATAGAGAAGTGTGATTTTTGCAGGTATATAATCATTACCCTAGATCCTTTCCTTATACACAACCATTTTCTTTCAGAAATTAATTCATAAAATCACCTTTTAAATTCATTGTTAAAATCATGTCAATGGACGTTGATAACAAAATTTATAGTTTTGTTTGTTATCTGAACTAGGGGTGTGAATTTCTGACACGGCCTGAAAACATGACCCGAACCTAAAACGAAATTAGCATGTTTAGGTTTAATCTAAATGGGTTCGGCTCAGGTTTGGGTTGTACCCGCGAAGCCGTTTAGCTAAACTGGTCTAGTTCGGGTCAACCCGGGCGGGTTGGCGGGTTGACCCGTTTAACGTATTTATACTATATATTGTTTTTTTACAATAGGTTTTATGTTATAAATTAAATTGTTAAGTTATTTTATGCTACACATATAACTTAAAATAGAATTTGGAATTAGATTTTATAAATAAAACATAAATGTTTTATATATGTTTGTGTTTTTTGTAGTAAAATTTTTATTTTAATAAATTAGTTTGCGAAAAAATAAAAAAAATGAGGTTGAACGGGTCGGGTTCGGGTCAACCCGAGAATATTCAGGTCGGGTTCGGGTTCATATGTATCTCACAATTTTCGGGTTCGGGGTCAGGTTCGGGTACATGTAAAATTTTTGGGTTCGGGCCGGGTTGGACCCGCCAACCCGCAAACACGACCCGTTAAGCACCCCTAATCTGAACCCATCTAAAGATATCTGGTTTCTGAAGGTTCGTATCATACGTAAGTGGAAAGAAAATTTTAAGATGGAAATGATATTGATTGATGAGCAGGTAATGTAATATTTATCTAAGGTTATTTTATGTTGTTATTAATGATATAAATATAAATATTCTTTGTGTAATGTTTTTCGTTTACTTTATGTTATTTAAGTTGTCGTCGTTGATCTTTATTGGAAAGAAAGTTTTAAGATGGAAATGATATTTATTGATGAGCAGGTAATGTAATTTTTCTCTAAGGTTATTTTATGTTGTTATTGATGATATAAATATAAATATTCTTTGTGTCATGTTTTTGGTTTACATTATGTTATATAAATTGTCGTCGTTGATTTTTAGTGGAAAGAAAGTTTTAAGATGGAAATGATATTGATTGAGATGCAGGTAATGTATTTTTTCTTTAAGGTTATTTTATGTTGTTATTGATGATATAAATATAAATATTCTTTGTGTCATGTTTTTCGTTTACTTTATGTGATTTAAGTTGTTGTCGTTGATCATTAGTGGAAAGAAAGTTTTAAGATGGAAATGATATTGATTGATGAGCAGGTAATGCAATTTTTCTGTAAGGATATTTTATGTTGTTGTTGATGATATATATTCTTTGTGTCATGTTTTTCATTTACTTTATGTTATTTAAGTTGTTGTTGATCGTTATATTTTCTTTATGTTTTTTTTAAGGGTGATAAGATTCAGGGCTTCATAAAGAGTCATTTGATCCACGTTTTTGACCATCAACTTGAAGAGGATGATGTCGTTATTCTATCCAAGTTTGGGGTCGGTGAAAACAAGGACCCATACAAAGTTGTAGCACATGATTATAAGATCAACTTTTATCGTTGTACCACTGTTTACCGTATTGTTGGTTAGCAAGGTGTTTAGTATGGATTTAATTTCATGCCTTTTAAAGATATTCTTAAAGGCGAAACGAAGGAACTTTTGTCTGTTTGTTTCTTACTTTACCTTTAATATGTAGTATATTTTGATTTTGGGTTTCATATTTTGAATTATATGCCATTTTATAGATGTTGTTGGTAGTGTCATTTGGTGTGGAGGTCTGGATGTGTTTGGACGACCTCCAAAAAAAACTAAAAGGATTTTATGTTTTTCTATATATATTTATCCATGTTTGTATATTGATTTTATGTAATGGTACAATTTTGCGATGTACTATGTGGAATGGTTATGCAGAATAGTTTCACAAATTCATTTCTCAAAACACTACTAATGACCATATAATGGTTGTTATACAGCATTGCAAGGTTAAGTAGTCGAAATGTAATTTCTTTTATACTCTTCTTTTTATAATGTTGTTATTAATAGTTTATCAGTTGATTAGAGTTCAATATATGTGTATATATATATATATAATATATATATATATGTATATATATATAGGTAGAGGATCCGGTAGGAAAATTGTTTTGTGTAGGAAGTGTAGGAAGTATTTTCAACCATTAGATCAAATCTGATTAAATCTTTAGATGAAGGGCATTATAGACTTTTTATCCATCTTTTATTTATTACAAACCCACTAAATTAGCAACTAACATCTAGATATTTATGAAGATTAATCATCCTAAATTAACTAATTATTCATTATTTTTCATAAGAATCATAAGATATTCATATCAAATAAGTTGATCAATACCCAAAAACTTGTTCGATTCTTCAAACATATAACCCATCTCTATCACTTGTTTGATTAATCTAGTCTTGACAGAAGGTTAACATCAGGAGTGTTTTATAATAACGTCAGGAGTGTTTTATAATGAAAGAGAAACTAGTATGCATTAATAAGGAGTGTTTTATAGTATCATCGAAAATGTTTTATAACAGTATAACATAAGATGTGTTTTATAACTGGAGGTGTTTTATAACAAACAAAACACCGTTGAAATGTTTTAATCCACAACAACTACACCTAATATACATAAACATTTTATAAAACACTTCATATGTTTATCCATATACAATAATCAACTAACAAAAGCCTTATATAAAACATTTCTGATGTTACGATTTTATAACAAATAAAAACACTGTTACGTGTTTCTTACACATAAGATGAAGATGAATGTTGAAGATGGGTGCACAATTGATTTTGTTTTATGAAAATAAATGTTTGAGTCTTTAATGATATTAATGAAAATATTAATTAGGAAAGAGGGGGGGCACCATAAATGTAGAAAGCATTTAAACAGTTTCTAAAAATATTGATATAAAATGACCTTGACACCCTCATTTAAAACACATATTGACGATCATACCTTTATATTCTTTAATATATTAATTAGATTTTAAACACCATAATAATAATAATAATAATAATAATAATAATAATAATAATAATAATAATAATAATAATAATAATAATAATAAATAATCACTTTAGCCTTCGAGATACCAAAATCTCTTGCATAATAATAATAATAATAACCGTTAGTAACTTAGTTACTGATCTACCATTAATTCATAATATATATATATATATATATATGTATATATATATATATAGGTAGAGGATCCGGTAGGAAAATTGTTTTGTGTAGGAAGTGTAGGAAGTATTTTCAACCATTAGATCAAATCTGATTAAATCTTTAGATGAAGGGCATTATAGACTTTTTATCCATCTTTTATTTATTACAAACCCACTAAATTAGCAACTAACATCTAGATATTTATTGTAACACCCCGGCCCGGAACGGGCTGACGTGTCACAATATCATATCAGAGACAAAAGACAAAGTTTCATTTATTTAATTATAAAACATATAGCGTTACGGAAGACAGGTGGTTCTTAGTCTTAAGGTCAAAATACATTAATATTAAACATAAGTGACAAGACTTCTCCAGGTGGCATCCTATGATTTATTACTCTCTCTTTATCCCGCCCAAAGTAACCTGTTAACCTGTAGACACAAAAAGTTTACGGAATGAGCTGAAGGCCCAGTACGGAATAATAGGCTCAAATAGTAACGCAATAATTAACTGAAACGTACAACACAAATACTGATCTTGAACATAAATCATATAACGGAACTGAATCATGTAATACAGATGTACCCATAAGCCAAACTGAATTATATTAGGCGTGTTGATATACGGGTAGCTACTCCCGTCTATCAACACATGAAATGGCGCAGGTTGGCATACCCGCAACCATTTCCGGAACTGAAACTGAAACTGAACTAGGATCGATCCATACGCCTCCTAATTGCACTGTACCACACCTGTACTTAAGAGACGCCGTGAACTAATCTCTCCGTCACGGGTGGAGCACATATTGTCGATGCCACAACAACATGCCCGCGGGACACTCCACGGGAAGCGGTAGCTTAGGGTAACAGAGCACTGAAAATCTGAGCCATATAATCTGGTGCAAATAATAACTAATAATACTAATATCACATACTTGGGAACATACGATAATGAGTGAATTAAAAGCATCGTATGATTTATATAATCTACTTTCAAAATTTAATATATTTAGAACGAGAAATGAACGGACGGTCAAATGAATTGATGCTCAAAGACGGGGGAGTTCTAATATTTATATATATTATTAATAGGGTTTATATCAATTGAACCAGATAACAAAGGAGAGGGTAAGGATCCGTACCTTAAGCTTTTCCAATGTAATTTAACCTTGCTCGTGAGTGTTTGTAAAAATATCTTTAATTCTTCAGGTGTGGCGGGTTCGAACCCGGAGAAAATGACCGTTTTAGAGATGGTGAGAGAGAACAAGAATGGATCAAGTGGCGTAAAGGTTCGGAGGTAGTGGTGAGTCGTCGGTTTTGTCGGAACAGAGATCGTGGTTTCAGTTGGAGGTCGTGGTTTCAGTCGCCGGTCACCGGTGATGAAGAAGGTGACCGGATGAAAGCTTTCTTATCTCTCGTTACTCTCTCTCTCTCTCTCTCTCTCTCTCTCTCTCTCTCTCTCAGTTTTGATTGGTGCGGTTTTCTTTCCTTACTATCTCTCTTTTGGTGCATTTGGTTCTATTTTGTTGTGCAGAAACAATATATGTATTTATATTACCATATGTATGTATGTATGTAAGGTTATATATGTATGTATGTTATATGATGATGAAAGTGATAGGTGTAGTGAATGTGAGATATCAATGTGTTGTCACTCATCTAGACTATATGTGTGTCATTCTAATGATGATAGAGATGACACTTGGAATGTGTTACATATATGTGTTGTGATAGCAATCCATGTATCTAATGTGTTGTCCATGAATTGATTTCTAAAACTTGTGAGTTGGCACTTCCTTATGCATTGTAAGTGTACGTGTGTGTATATGTATATATTTATACTTTTTATTATTTTTACTTATTTCTTGTTTATTAAGTAAATTTATTATATGTTAATATTATTATTTAGTTTAAATTATTTGTTTATATAAACTTTTAATTCGGTTTGGCCTATTACATATAAGATCTGACCCGAGGTAGTTATATAATTTGAATATTGATTAGATAAACTAAAATCATAATAACGTGGTTGTTACATTTTCTTTGACCCATTGAGTCAACTTATTTTTCTATTATATCTTTATTTATATTTGTTTATAATTTGACAGATATTACAACTATCACCCCTTAAAAAAATTTCGTCTCGAAATTTGTAGGTTGTATTAAAACGGAAGTCATAACGAGATTCATACTTGCTTGGATCAAACTTCTTATTGTTCACACATACTAAGGTATATAGAACAAATTAATTATTTGGTTTCTTATAACAGTTCATGTTCATATTAACTAACATTTATTTATTTTATTTATATAATTTTAATAAAATATGTGAATTATTAATATATTTGAATGAATATAAACCTCATCTATAAAATAGGAATCCCAAAAGCGCACATTTGTACCTGTAATTCGCAATTATGTTCATGACCATAATTGTTAATTACCTTACAACTGTACTCTATAGGTCCTCCTACTAATCAAGTTAATTACATATCTAATCATGCAGAAAGCTAACAGAGAGTCACATATAACAAGCTGACAATTTGGATTAACATGTCCCACATATATATATATATATATATATATATTAATCATGTCTGTTGGTTAGAGTAAAAATATTCAGGCATGTTAACAAACAAGGTTCACAGTTACCTGGGCTAAGGGCTCTAAGACTTGAACAAACTAGAATATACAGAACGAATTGATTCTTCGGTTTCCCATGTAGCTTCGCGTTCAGAGTAGTTCTTAAAAATACTTTCTTATTCGTTATCTTTTCTATCTAGAATAATTTCATGTTCTTATTCGAGGGACGAATTATCATGACTTATATATAACTAATAATGTGAAGCAATTGATAATTACATATACTCAACCAAGGGACGTGAATAAAATCAAAGTTGTCATAAACATGAGAGAACTGTAGCGGTAACTTTAGTCGATATGTGACTTCTCTGAGTTTCTTGAGAATCTCGAGCGGACCAATGTAACAAAATCTAAGATTTTCTTGTGAACTTTGTACGAACCTAACGAGACTAAGGCTAAGCTTATCATTTATTTCAAATCACAGAACTACGCGCCAAGATGGAACTTTTCAGAAATACATGATCATTGACTTGAACTTTAAAGTTCTTCAATACCGATTTGTATACATCTTCTATCGGGTTTTTGAGCTTCTCGAAGCTTCCCTCGTGCGATAGTGACTTTATCATTTATAAGTTATACTAACTCAAGTCTTTTGATTAACTTCTTCCCAAAAATTTTCAGTATGGTACTTACGTCCACACGGGAGTTTAAAAGGTGCCATGCTAATTCTATTTTTTTCCAACTAAAATTGAAAGTAAACTTAACAAAACATAATTATTCATACTAGTTACTATTCTAATCTACTGCGCAAGTTCTAAGCATCTCCTGGAACTTTGAATGGCTTGTTGGACTGGCCAAAGCACTGCCAAATTTCAGATACGTGCCTAAGCTTTTAGGAAGCCTTTTCCAAAATCGTGATAGGAAACAGAAGATTCTATCTGAAACACATGAATATGGCATATTCCCTCAACTATGACTAGATGTACTAATTTTCCTAATTCTAAGGGAAATATGAAACATGTGTTATCACTGTTCCTCTAGTGTCTTTTGATTTATCTTATGCATAAATATTTTAGATAACTTACTAGACAATTTATCGACTATATCCCATATAGTATTGTTTCCTTAAAATAAAATTCTAGACATAATAGTAACGAAATACATTGTAATTTCGTTCCACTTCCAAACTAGAATATCCAATAGTTGCAACAGTCCATGTTTTCGTGTGTGCTTAATCTTCCATTGTTGGCAAGTGAGGCACTTACTCACACAAATGCTATCTTTCTTCATGACATTTCACTGGAAGTCCTAATTTTAATCTGGATATACTTTCCAAGATTTCAAGTGTTTATAGAATGGAGAACTATGTACTAACAATGATCAACGAAGGGCAAAATCATTAGGCACAATTTTCCGCCGCCTCAATTTACCCTATGAATTTAGATTATTTATCCACTTCAAGGATTTGCACAATTGCCTAAGTTCTAAGTTATTTTTGTTCTACCGAGGTATGAGGCATGGTTCTTTTGGCATTCTTGCCAAGTAGACGTCTAATTTACCTAGATGGTAGTGCTCATCCTATTGAGATTTATTGAATCCGAAGGCAAGGCATGGTTTCAAAGTGCTCAAGGCGATAACTACAACATTAGCTTTGCCAGGAGGGTACTAAATTTTTGCGTTCTAACCTAAGAAAATTATAGTCGATGATAGCTTATTCTAGGTAAGTATCTACTTAACATTTTTTTTTTTTTTTTGTGCAGTTAACATATAACTAGTCTTGCTATACAAATGTGACGTCGTGTCTTTAATCTGAAAACAATTGTAGCTCACTTTAAGTCATGTATCAAGTAATTGACTTTACTACTTCAATTGTTGATGCATACGTGATAACCTTCCCATGCTTCATTAACACAAAACCTAGGCCTTTCCTCGAGGCATTAACCTTATGATCTAGAAGAGAAAGTGAGCATTGAAGCAGAGACAAGTCATTTCTTAAAAGTGTTTCTCTTGTTGTTTATTCCATGATTACTTCACATTTTTCTTAAGAAAGTAATGACAAAAAAAGAAATCCTAGCATTTAACTTTTGGTAGTAACCAATAAGACCTATAAAATTTGTACTTTGGTAACAAAAGTGGGTCTAGGCTATTTAGTAATAACTTCAATCTTCATTGGATCCACCATTATTCCATCCTCGACTAGAATACCACTTGGCTAAGCAAAAATTTATGTTTTGAAAACTTCGCATATAATTTCTTCTGTTGCAATGTTCTACTCACAAGCACCGCATGTAGATTTGCTTCATGATCTTCACGAGTTTTAAAATACACCAGGATGTTGCTGATAAAGATAGTAACGGATTTGTCTAGACGTTTACAAATTAGATGGTTCATCAAATTATAAAGACTACAAACACATTGGTCAGTCTTAAAGGCATAACTAAGAACTTATAGTGACTATAGTGAGTACAAAAAGGCAGTTTTAGGAATATCATCTTTCTTGATCTTCACTTGTTGATACCAGGATCTCATATCGATCTTCGAGAAGAGATAAGTGCCTTGAAGTTAGTCAAAGAAATCGTCAATAAGAGGGAGATGATCCTAGATCTAATATTTCTTGCAAATGTTCCTTAATTTCCTTTAGTTATACTAATGCCATACTATATGGTCCTTTAAAATATTGCTCGATGTTAGTGATGAGCGAATAGTGAATACTATCTCATAGTCAGGTGGTTATCCTGGTAGTTTGTCCGAAAATACATTAACATATTCATGAAACAAGAAGGATAACTATAAGCCTACTGTGTCTAATGTTTGTAAATCTACTCAGAGTTAAAATCCAAAACAGTCGTAGGAAATCATCTTATGAGCCTAAAGTGAAACATAACTTTAAATAGCTGGACTTCCAATGTAGACAGGATCGGAGATGTCATACAAAAATATTAATTAAAAGTTATACTTATATCGAATTAATTACTAGATTACAAAGATAACGTAAAGTTACTTATATACTTTATATACTTTGAAAAACATGTATCTTATATATTTATCGATTTAAAATTTGAATACCGTAACATATCAGTCTTATATTTTAAGTATTTACTTTCATGTTAATAAAAGTTTTTATTTACTAACGTTATGTATATATATCAAATATAATATTTATATGGCGGCACTTTCAATTTGTTTAGAAAAATAATCTAACATTTTACTTGCCCAAAATATGTGTTTATTTACCATGATACATAAAATAAGTATAAAAAAAAATAACTAAGCGTATACATGACATATTAAATCAAAATATTTTATTGAAATGTACGTATTTCTTATATGTGTATATTTGTGCTAAAACAATCATCCATGAATAATTACTCTAAGTTTTGATAGAAAAAGACTTTATTTAAAAATTTAATTTTTAATGACAAAATTTATAAAAAGTTTGATGTAAAAGTTTATTAAAATAAAAAGGTATATAGAATTATATAAACGGTTATTTATAAATAGTTTTTTTTTTTTTTTTTTTTTACATAATTATATAGGTAATAGCATACTGAAGTGTAAATTTTACTAAAGAAAAATACAATAATTTTATATCACTTTCAAATTAATTAACTTAAATATTCTATAAAACTAAGTTTCATACGTTTAAGGGCTTCCAAAAATTGATCCCATCAAAGCTTCATATAGACTAATGAGAAGAGGCGTTTTACTAATATTGACACGAGGATAAGAGTGTATAGAAGGAACAACTAGAAAGGAAAAAAAAAAAAAAAAAAAAATACCTAGCTAAATCAGTAATTCCTATCTTAAGTCTACCCAATCCTCACAGGCCTAATTACTATGTTTAAGTTTTCTACAGGAAAGAGCCTTTGCTCTGATACCATAGCTGTAACACCCCGGCCCGGAACGGGCTGACGTGTCACAATATCATATCAGAGACAAAAGACAAAGTTTCATTTATTTAATTATAAAACATATAGCGTTACGGAAGACAGGTGGTTCTTAGTCTTAAGGTCAAAATACATTAATATTAAACATAAGTGACAAGACTTCTCCAGGTGGCATCCTATGATTTATTACTCTCTCTTTATCCCGCCCAAAGTAACCTGTTAACCTGTAGACACAAAAAGTTTACGGAATGAGCTGAAGGCCCAGTACGGAATAATAGGCTCAAATAGTAACGCAATAATTAACTGAAACGTACAACACAAATACTGATCTTGAACATAAATCATATAACGGAACTGAATCATGTAATACAGATGTACCCATAAGCCAAACTGAATTATATTAGGCGTGTTGATATACGGGTAGCTACTCCCGTCTATCAACACATGAAATGGCGCAGGTTGGCATACCCGCAACCATTTCCGGAACTGAAACTGAAACTGAACTAGGATCGATCCATACGCCTCCTAATTGCACTGTACCACACCTGTACTTAAGAGACGCCGTGAACTAATCTCTCCGTCACGGGTGGAGCACATATTGTCGATGCCACAACAACATGCCCGCGGGACACTCCACGGGAAGCGGTAGCTTAGGGTAACAGAGCACTGAAAATCTGAGCCATATAATCTGGTGCAAATAATAACTAATAATACTAATATCACATACTTGGGAACATACGATAATGAGTGAATTAAAAGCATCGTATGATTTATATAATCTACTTTCAAAATTTAATATATTTAGAACGAGAAATGAACGGACGGTCAAATGAATTGATGCTCAAAGACGGGGGAGTTCTAATATTTATATATATTATTAATAGGGTTTATATCAATTGAACCAGATAACAAAGGAGAGGGTAAGGATCCGTACCTTAAGCTTTTCCAATGTAATTTAACCTTGCTCGTGAGTGTTTGTAAAAATATCTTTAATTCTTCAGGTGTGGCGGGTTCGAACCCGGAGAAAATGACCGTTTTAGAGATGGTGAGAGAGAACAAGAATGGATCAAGTGGCGTAAAGGTTCGGAGGTAGTGGTGAGTCGTCGGTTTTGTCGGAACAGAGATCGTGGTTTCAGTTGGAGGTCGTGGTTTCAGTCGCCGGTCACCGGTGATGAAGAAGGTGACCGGATGAAAGCTTTCTTATCTCTCGTTACTCTCTCTCTCTCTCTCTCTCTCTCTCTCTCAGTTTTGATTGGTGCGGTTTTCTTTCCTTACTATCTCTCTTTTGGTGCATTTGGTTCTATTTTGTTGTGCAGAAACAATATATGTATTTATATTACCATATGTATGTATGTATGTAAGGTTATATATGTATGTATGTTATATGATGATGAAAGTGATAGGTGTAGTGAATGTGAGATATCAATGTGTTGTCACTCATCTAGACTATATGTGTGTCATTCTAATGATGATAGAGATGACACTTGGAATGTGTTACATATATGTGTTGTGATAGCAATCCATGTATCTAATGTGTTGTCCATGAATTGATTTCTAAAACTTGTGAGTTGGCACTTCCTTATGCATTGTAAGTGTACGTGTGTGTATATGTATATATTTATACTTTTTATTATTTTTACTTATTTCTTGTTTATTAAGTAAATTTATTATATGTTAATATTATTATTTAGTTTAAATTATTTGTTTATATAAACTTTTAATTCGGTTTGGCCTATTACATATAAGATCTGACCCGAGGTAGTTATATAATTTGAATATTGATTAGATAAACTAAAATCATAATAACGTGGTTGTTACATTTTCTTTGACCCATTGAGTCAACTTATTTTTCTATTATATCTTTATTTATATTTGTTTATAATTTGACAGATATTACATTTATGAAGATTAATCATCCTAAATTAACTAATTATTCATTATTTTTCATAAGAATCATTAGATATTCATATCAAATAAGTTGATCAATACCCAAAAACTTGTTCGATTCTTCAAACATATAACCCATCTCTATCACTTGTTTGATTAATCTAGTCTTGACAGAAGGTTAACATCAGGAGTGTTTTATAATAACGTCAGGAGTGTTTTATAATGAAAGAGAAACTAGTATGCATTAATAAGGAGTGTTTTATAGTATCATCGAAAATGTTTTATAACAGTATAACATAAGATGTGTTTTATAACTGGAGGTGTTTTATAACAAACAAAACACCGTTGAAATGTTTTAATCCACAACAACTACACCTAATATACATAAACATTTTATAAAACACTTCATATGTTTATCCATATACAATAATCAACTAACAAAAGCCTTATATAAAACATTTCTGATGTTACGATTTTATAACAAATAAAAACACTGTTACGTGTTTCTTACACATAAGATGAAGATGAATGTTGAAGATGGGTGCACAATTGATTTTGTTTTATGAAAATAAATGTTTGAGTCTTGAATGATATTAATTAAAATATTAATTAGGAGAGAGGGGGGGCACCATAAATGTAGAAAGCATTTAAACAGTTTCTAAAAATATTGATATAAAATGACCTTGACACCCTCATTTAAAACACATATTGACGATCATACCTTTATATTCTTTAATATATTAATTAGATTTTAAACACCATAATAATAATAATAATAATAATAATAATAATAATAATAATAATAATAATAATAATAATAATAAATAATCACTTTAGCCTTCGAGATACCAAAATCTCTTGCATAATAATAATAATAATAACCGTTAGTAACTTAGTTACTGATCTACCATTAATTCATAATATATATATATATATGTATATATATATATATATAGGTAGAGGATCCGGTAGGAAAATTGTTTTGTGTAAGAAGTGTAGGAAGTATTTTCAACCATTAGATCAAATCTGATTAAATCTTTAGATGAAGGGCATTATAGACTTTTTATCCATCTTTTATTTATTACAAACCCACTAAATTAGCAACTAACATCTAGATATTTATGAAGATTAATCATCCTAAATTAACTAATTATTCATTATTTTTCATAAGAATCATAAGATATTCATATCAAATAAGTTGATCAATACCCAAAAACTTGTTCGATTCTTCAAACATATAACCCATCTCTATCACTTGTTTGATTAATCTAGTCTTGACAGAAGGTTAACATCAGGAGTGTT
The DNA here is from genome assembly GCA_028751855.1 of Ambrosia trifida. Classification (NCBI taxonomy): domain Eukaryota; kingdom Viridiplantae; phylum Streptophyta; class Magnoliopsida; order Asterales; family Asteraceae; genus Ambrosia; species Ambrosia trifida. Next base: position 93,175,160 of record CM054122.1, on the reverse strand, counting down.
TTATAATAACGTCAGGAGTGTTTTATAATGAAAGAGAAACTAGTATGCATTAATAAGGAGTGTTTTATAGTATCATCGAAAATGTTTTATAACAGTATAACATAAGATGTGTTTTATAACCGGAGGTGTTTTATAACAAACAAAACACCGTTGAAATGTTTTAATCCACAACAACTACACCTAATATACATAAACATTTTATAAAACACTTCATATGTTTATCCATATACAATAATCAACTAACAAAAGCCTTATATAAAACATTTCTGATGTTACGATTTTATAACAAATAAAAACACTGTTACGTGTTTCTTACACATAAGATGAAGATGAATGTTGAAGATGGGTGCACAATTGATTTTGTTTTATAAAAATAAATGTTTGAGTCTTGAATGATATTAATGAAAATATTAATTAGGAGAGAGGGGGGGCACCATAAATGTAGAAAGCATTTAAACAGTTTCTAAAAATATTAATATAAAATGACCTTGACACCCTCATTTAAAACACATATTGACGATCATACCTTTATATTCTTTAATATATTAATTAGATTTTAAACACCATAATAATAATAATAATAATAATAATAATAATAATAAATAATCACTTTAGCCTTCGAGATACCAAAATCTCTTGCATAATAATAAAAATAATAACCGTTAGTAACTTAGTTACTGATCTACCATTAATTCATAATATATATATATATGTATATATATATATATATAGGTAGAGGATCCGGTAGGAAAATTGTTTTGTGTAGGAAGTGTAGGAAGTATTTTCAACCATTAGATCAAATCTGATTAAATCTTTAGATGAAGGGCATTATAGACTTTTTATCCATCTTTTATTTATTACAAACCCACTAAATTAGCAACTAACATCTAGATATTTATGAAGATTAATCATCCTAAATTAACTAATTATTCATTATTTTTCATAAGAATCATAAGATATTCATATCAAATAAGTTGATCAATACCCAAAAACTTGTTCGATTCTTCAAACATATAACCCATCTCTATCACTTGTTTGATTAATCTAGTCTTGACAGAAGGTTAACTTCAGGAGTGTTTTATAATAACGTCAGGAGTGTTTTATAATGAAAGAGAAACTAGTATGCATTAATAAGGAGTGTTTTATAGTATCATCGAAAATGTTTTATAACAGTATAACATAAGATGTGTTTTATAACTGGAGGTGTTTTATAACAAACAAAACACCGTTGAAATGTTTTAATCCACAACAACTACACCTAATATACATAAACATTTTATAAAACACTTCATATGTTTATCCATATACAATAATCAACTAACAAAAGCCTTATATAAAACATTTCTGATGTTACGATTTTATAACAAATAAAAACACTGTTACGTGTTTCTTACACATAAGATGAAGATGAATGTTGAAGATGGGTGCACAATTGATTTTGTTTTATGAAAATAAATGTTTGAGTCTTGAATGATATTAATGAAAATATTAATTAGGAGAGAGGGGGGGCACCATAAATGTAGAAAGCATTTAAACAGTTTCTAAAAATATTGATATAAAATGACCTTGACACCCTCATTTAAAACACATATTGACGATCATACCTTTATATTCTTTAATATATTAATTAGATTTTAAACACCATAATAATAATAATAATAATAATAATAATAATAATAATAATAATAATAATAATAATAATAATAAATAATCACTTTAGCCTTCGAGATACCAAAATCTCTTGCATAATAATAATAATAATAACCGTTAGTAACTTAGTTACTGATCTACCATTAATTCATAATATATATATATATGTATATATATATATATAGGTAGAGGATCCGGTAGGAAAATTGTTTTGTGTAGGAAGTGTAGGAAGTATTTTCAACCATTAGATCAAATCTGATTAAATCTTTAGATGAAGGGCATTATAGACTTTTTATCCATCTTTTATTTATTACAAACCCACTAAATTAGCAACTAACATCTAGATATTTATGAAGATTAATCATCCTAAATTAACTAATTATTCATTATTTTTCATAAGAATCATAAGATATTCATATCAAATAAGTTGATCAATACCCAAAAACTTGTTCGATTCTTCAAACATATAACTCATCTCTATCACTTGTTTGATTAATCTAGTCTTGACAGAAGGTTAACATCAGGAGTGTTTTATAATAACGTCAGGAGTGTTTTATAATGAAAGAGAAACTAGTATGCATTAATAAGGAGTGTTTTATAGTATCATCGAAAATGTTTTATAACAGTATAACATAAGATGTGTTTTATAACTGGAGGTGTTTTATAACAAACAAAACACCGTTGAAATGTTTTAATCCACAACAACTACACCTAATATACATAAACATTTTATAAAACACTTCATATGTTTATCCATATACAATAATCAACTAACAAAAGCCTTATATAAAACATTTCTGATGTTACGATTTTATAACAAATAAAAACACTGTTACGTGTTTCTTACACATAAGATGAAGATGAATGTTGAAGATGGGTGCACAATTGATTTTGTTTTATGAAAATAAATGTTTGAGTCTTGAATGATATTAATGAAAATATTAATTAGGAAAGAGGGGGGGGCACCATAAATGTAGAAAGCATTTAAACAGTTTCTAAAAATATTGATATAAAATGACCTTGACACCCTCATTTAAAACACATATTGACGATCATACCTTTATATTCTTTAATATATTAATTAGATTTTAAACACCATCCATCTTTTAATCTCAATCATCCATCTTTAAATCTAATAGATGAAAACACTTCTTACACTTCCTACACAAAACTATTTTCTTACAGGAAACATACCATATATATATATATATATATATATATATATATATATATATATATATATATATATATATAGGGGGAGGATCATTTGAGAACAATTTTCATGTGAGAAGAAAAGAAGAAATGACATAACTTTTAACATTAAATACATTAACTCTTCTCACATTAATTTTTCATTAATACTTTAGACTATATATATCACAATTTGTCCTACACATATCAAAATTCACCCTACACATGTCAAAATTATCATATGTTTATCCTACACATATAAAAAATTCATCCTACATATGTCAAAACTATCATACGTCTATCCTACATATGTCGAATTTATTCATCACTTCAAATTAGGCTTGGTTTGAAAATATATATTTTGAAAAGCAATTATTAGTTTCATTTATTTAACTAGTTTATGGGGGGTTACAATAAATTAATCATTTATTTAACATTCAATACATGTATTGAAATGAAGGATTCCTATTGGTTTAAATTTCTTCTTTTTTCTTCTTCTTACAAGAAAGTTCTTCTCATTTGAACTCTCCACTATATATATATATATATATATATATATATATATATATATATATATATATTATGGTAGGGTTCAAATAGGAACCAACCCTTAAGTAGGAACTATAGGAACCAATCTGAGCCATCCATCTTCAATGACATGATTCTAAATAAGTAAAACTTCAATTAATTGTTATTTTAATAAAGGGGTATTAATGTCTTTTGTTCAATATCATAGTTATTAGGTAATTATCAGCTCCGCCGTAAACCACCATACTCTGCCGCTGTACACCGAGCTCTGCCCTCCTCCCCCCTCCCTCTCTCTCTCCATATATATATATATATCATGAAGTCAAATAACTTCCATATATAAAAATTTTAATTAAATTAAAAGATAATATTTAATTGTCTAATTACATTACTACCCCCTAGATCAAGATCAAAGATGAATGGCTTAGATTGGTTCCTAAGTTCCTAACTAGTGTATTGGTTCCTATTTGATCTTTTTCCTATATATATATATATATATATATATATATATATATATATATGTGTGTGTGTGTGTGTGTGTGTGCATGTGTGTGTGTGTGAGAGAGAGAGAGAGAGAGAGCGTGAGTGTGTGCGTGCACACGCGCGCGTGTTTAAAGGTTCATGTATAAATGGTAAAAATTTTAAGATGGCTAAGAAGTCATAGAAATTTTGCATGTGGCGATCACTAAATTTATGTTTGAAGGGTTTAAAAGTAATCGAAACAACAACTCAAATATGGATAAAATATTATGTACCCACAAAATGAAACAACATATACCTTTTGTTACTTGCAAACTAAAACAACGTAACTGCAGAAAAAAAACATAATGTACCTGTTATAAATAAAACACCGCTTAATTAACAGTTTGTTATATGCAACATAAAACACCATGCATTTGCTGTAATTAAACAACCATTATATGAACAGGGGTCACATATATGAGGGATATCACACGTATAGGCTCTTACAATTGAAAGTCACCAGCGTAAAAGGCAGTTGCAGGCGTTTGGAAGGTGTTTTTCATCAAAGTTTCCTGGAATTCATTTCTGATGTGTTTTTGATGATCTGATTATTAGGTTATGTGCGAGAATGAGTTCTAAACAAGGCCACCATAGCAGCATTAAAACACGAATTGTAAATCAAAATTATCAAAAATCACCAAGAAAAAACTTATGGGTTTCAATAAAAAATCTCAGATCTGATGAGTTCTGTTGATATTGTGATATAGATCTACACATCGGTTTCTAAAAAGTATGTTTAGACAATCAAAACACACAAATCTATCCAAAATCACAAATCAGCATGTTTAAAGCTTAAAATGGGTTTGCATTTAAAACATGAACAAATTACACACAAATTCAGATCTGATACTACCAAAAACACTAACAACACACTAGTAATTGAGCCATAGCTCTGATACCACCAGGACAAATTTCTTAATGAACAAAAATTGATTACACGCGTAAGTCTGATTCGAAGACGAAATTCAACAAATCGCATAGTTGTTAGCGTGTAAAAGGATTCGAAAAATGATAAACAAAGTAAGAACACAATCACATGAAAATTTGGCAGCACTTCGACGTATATTGGATAACAGTGCAAAAGTTACAAAACAAAATGCTAGGGTCCCATATATAGGCAAGCTCCCAACGTGTGATATCCGGCAAAAATCTGTGTGCAATTTTAAGTTAATTATATTAATTATTCCTTTAGAGAATAGCAAATTCCCCATAAGATGCATAGGAAGGCACATGTTTAATATTGAAAAATGAAAGAAATCACGCTAAATAAACTTGTCTGGAATGGACGATGATGTCACACCCTCCAATTCCACATGCAGGGTCTTACCGCGAGGCGCGTGACACACCAGGATCCCAGTCAACGATCACAATAAACAAACAACAAACATGCATTCATATATCTATATTAAAACCAAAACATCATGCTTTGAGCCGTAAACCAGCAGCGGAAGCATTTCTTGTTTACAACCAAAAGACATATTATAGTTTACAAAACATTGTTTAATATGCTTCAAAATTCTAGACGCTGTGCAAGAACCCGTGCGCCTAGCCCATTAACTGCTACCTTACCGACCTGAGAAAACATGCCAAAAATGTCAACATATAATGCTGGGGAGTTCATAGGTTTTCTTTTATAAAAGCGTTGTTATAAGTTTAAGAAGATCATTCCCGTTACTACTATGTTATAACGAACGTTAGCTAAATGTTAAGTGTAATTACTACTACGAGTGGGAAACCATTACTGACACGTTCTCCTGTTTTTGCCCAGCCGCGAGCCACCGTCATCACGGTGACCCTGGTAGTAGAGACAATATGCACCCGCCTGGCTCCCAGCCGTCGAGTGGGGTTTGCCCGTCCCAATAGATCTATCCATATTTCCCCGATATGTGTTCCCACATACTCATGGTTTCCCCCTGGGACTCCCTGATGAAATGCCCGTATAGTAAATATCCATAACCATAGTATAACATGGTCTTTAAAGCGTAAGTACGTAGCATGTTTCTCCCCCGAAAGCAAAACAGTAAAAGTGGGGCTGTGACACTCACCTTAGATTGCGTTACTTGAAAACAGTTAAGTAATTATGCTATGATAGCCTCAAATAGCGGCGACCTATCATAAGATGTGTATAAGTATCCAGACTAATAACCCGCAGGTTAACTAGTCCCCGAATGTCCAGACCATAACCATAAACGTTTGAAAACACCTTTGACTGTTAAACCGACCGTACCATACAAGACCCGGCATCCCATTGGTGACCCGACACCCCACGTGTTAGACAATACAAGACACCATGCAATATAAGCAACTAAACACATAGTACGCACAAGAGTTCACCTAGTCTAGCATAACACTTAATTAACGCATAAACATGTCCGACCACGTGTTACTAAGTTATTGTGTGTATCCCGGGGTTCCTATCATGTTCCTAAGTGTCAAATCATGTTCCGGGATGTCAATATACGCTTACGACAATAGTACACGCGATTAGGAACCTAACATGCAATTTGGAAAAGTCAACTGGTGAGTAGGGAAAGTCAATAGGCGAGTAGGGGAATTTATCAGGCGATTGGGCTGTAATCGCCTGATGTATCAGGCGATTAGAACCCTAATCGCCCCTAGGGCTGCTGTCGCGCATTTTCACGCGTTAAACCCTCCAAATCAGATCCGAAACATGTAAAAACACCCAAAATCAAACCTAAACCATTTACCAATCCATTCCATGCAAAAACCCCCAATTTATCTCTGATCTAACGGCCTCGGTGCGATTATTTCCAAAAATGGCAAAGTACTAGGTTTTATTAACTATGAAATCTTTCCTTAAATGGTTAAGACCAGATTACACCTCCTACAACATGCAAATCATCATCTCTATGTTATAACATCATTTCTAGTATGATTCCTAACAACAAACAAGCAATGAATCGTATCATAACATCCTAATTCTTCAAGAATCGCCCAAATGGGTCAAAATGCATACTTTCATCAAAACACTTTAACAATAGCTCAACTCTTAGATAATCATCCTAACAACTCCTGCACATCAGAAGTACATCAATTTCATAGAAACATTCATGTTATAACCACCAAAAATCAACATATGCATCAATACTTCACATATAGCAAGTATTATGGTGTAGACTTGTTTTAGAACTCATTTCCAAGGTTTTTAAAGACACATACTTAGTAAAACAAGGTCTGGGCTTTTGGGGAACCAAAACAATAACATTACAAAGGTTTGGGATGAAGAACACACCTTGGATTTTATCAAAGAAAGGTGTATTAGCTTGGAAATGGTGAGTTTTGAAGCAAAACAAGTTCCAGAAGTGTTTTGAGGTGTGTGGGTGGCTTAGGATTTGTTAGGGTTGCACTAAGGGTGTTTGGGGAGTCAAGGGTTGTATTTATAGGTGTTTTGACTCGTGCATAGCAGATCAGGCGAGTAGGAGATCAGATCAGGCGATTAGAAGCTCTAATCGCCTATATATTGGCGATTAGAAGCTCTAATCGCACAACAACCTTCCCAATCGCCTATAATGATGGCGATTAGGAGCCCCTCTGGTTCCTAATCGCCTGTAGTGTTCCTGATTGGGTTTTTGGCGCGTTAAACACTATTTTAACATATATAAACACGTATTCACATATCGATAAGTCACATAATGATTAAAAACACATAATGCACGATAACTAACACGTTTACATCCGTTCACCAATTCCCGGGACTCGAGACTTGCGTGTGTGTTAAACCCGGTGATTCCACGAATCACCAATCCTTGTGCCCATGGTTATGGACCGACTCCCGATGATCCCGCGGATCATCGTAACGACTCCCGATGATTCCCAGAATCATCGTAACGACTTGACTGACCCAGTTAAGTACGTAATATGTATGACTCACTAAGGTAGAGTTACTAGTTTAGTCAATGTTACTAACCTGAGTTTGCCGGGTGTCACATCATCCCCCTGTTGAAAGAAATTTTCGTCCCGAAAATTGCTCAAGGCAAAAAAGGAAGAGACGAAGGAGAAGAAAATTTTTCCGGTTGCCACATCATCCCCCTGTTGAAAGGAATCTCGACCCGAGATTCATTCAGCTTCAGCAGAGACATGTCTTGATTCGAACGCGCGCTTAGGAAATAAATGAGGATACTTAGCTTTCATTTGATCCTGTCGTTACCACGTGAACTCCGTTCCACGATTTGATTTCCAACGAACTTTAACGATGCGGATTTTACTCTGACGAAGGCTACGGATCTTATAGTCGAGAATTTCAACCGGTTCCTCCACAATACGCAGACGATCATCCACCTTGGTCTCTTCGAGAGGAACAACCAAAGATTCATCCGCCAGACACTTCTTGAGATTAGAGACATGGAAGACATTATGAACATTACTGAGTTCGGCTGGCAGATCAAGCCTGTATGCTACCGGCCCAATCCGTTCCAGAATTGCGAACGGTTCCACATACCGAGGATTCAATTTGCCACGCTTCCCAAAACGTATAACGCCCTTCCACGGAGATACCTTCAATAAAACCCTGTCGCCAACCTCAAACTCTAAAGGCTTGCGACGACGGTCGGTATAGCTCTTTTGACGATCCCGAGCTGCTGCCATGCGGTTACGAATTTGTACGATCTTCTCGGAAGACTCGTACACAAGTTCCGGGCCGGTGAGTTGACTCTCACCTACCTCAGCCCAACAAAGAGGAGACCGGCATTTCCGCCCGTAAAGAGCCTCAAACGGAGCCACCTTGATGCTAGAATGGTAGCTATTGTTGTAGGAGAATTCCACCAACGGTAGATGACTCTCCCACCCCTTGCCAAAATCGATCACACATGCCCGAAGCATGTCTTCTAGTGTTTGAATCGTCGGCTCACTTTGACCGTCAGTTTGCGGATGATAAGTTGTGCTCATATCTAACTGAGTACCCAGAGCCTTATGTAAGGATTTCCAGAAATTAGAGGCGAACCGAGAATAACGATCGAAAATAATAGAGACAGGCACCCCGTGCCGAGAAACCACTTCCTTAAGGTACAAACGAGCCAAACGCTCAAGGCCACCAGTTTCCTTGATAGCGAGTAAGTGCGCAGACTTTGTCAATCTATCGATAATCACCCAGATCATGTCACAACCACTGGGCGACTTCGGGAGTTTGGTCACAAAGTCCATCGTAATCCGCTCCCACTTCCACTCGGGAATTTCAGGCTGTTGCAGAAGGCCGGGCGGCTTTTGATATTCAACCTTGACCTTGGCACAGGTCAAGCACTTGCTTACATATGAAGCTACATCCGCCTTCATGTTCGACCACCAATAAAGTATCTTTAAGTCTTGATACATCTTATCGGAGCCGGGATGAATAGAGTACCGGGACTTGTGAGCTTCATCAAGAACGAGCTCCCGCAAGCCCCCAAATAAAGGGACCCAAATACGTTCAGCGAAATAGTGTAGGCCATTGGACCTGAGCTCAAGGTGACTATCAGCACCATGCATGGTTTCAGCTTTAAGGTTTTCCTCCTTCAAAGCTTCTTGCTGCGCCGAACGGATTCGGTCATGTAAACCGGAATGGATAGTGAGCTGGAGAGCTCGAACACGACGAGGTTTGGTGGATTCCTTCCTGCTCAAGGCGTCTGCGACAACATTCGCCTTGCCCGGATGGTATTTAATAGCACACTCGTAATCATTAAGAAGCTCGACCCAGCGACGCTGTCTTATGTTCAACACCTTCTGATCAAAGATATGCTCGATGCTCTTGTGATCGGTGTAAATGGTGCACTTGGTACCGTACAAGTAATGCCTCCAGATCTTTAAAGCAAAGACTACTGCACCCAACTCCAGATCATGGGTGGGGTAGTTTTTCTCATGAACCTTGAGCTGACGAGAAGCATAGGCAATGACCTTCTCGCGCTGTATTAGCACACAACCGAGACCCCGGATAGAAGCGTCACAATAAACCATAAAATCGTCTGTGCCTTCAGGTGAGGACAAGATAGGATCAGAACAGAGTTTAGCCTTCAGCATCTGAAAGGCCGACTCTTGCGAATCACCCCAGTCAAACTTTCTATCCTTCTAGGTAAGCAAGGTGAGGGGCTGAGCGATCTTCGAGAATCCCTCGATGAAACGACGATAATAACCTGCAAGACCCAGGAATTGTCGCACCTCAGATGGCGTCTTTGGTGCTTCCTAGTCTTTGATGGCTTTTATCTTAGCTGGGTAAAAACATGAATTCCTTTTTCATTAACCACATGACCAAGGAACTGGACTTCACGCAACCAGAAGCTACACTTAGAGAAATTGGCGTACAACTGCTCCCGCCTCAAAAGTTCCAAGACAAGACGCAAGTGTTCCCGGTAGTCCACTTCATTCTTGGAATAGACTAGAATATCATCAATGAAGACAATCACGAATTTATCAAGATAGGGCTTACAAACACGGTTCATCAAATCCATGAATATGGCGGGCACATTGGTGAGGCCAAAAGGCATGACCAAGAATTCGAAATGGCCATAACGAGTTCGAAAAGTGGTCTTCGGAATATCAGCTTCTTGGACCCTCAACTGATGGTACCCTGATCTCAAATCAATCTACGAATAGTAACTAGAACCCTGAAGTTGATCAAATAAATCGTCGATGCGAGGAAGAGGATAGCGATTCTTGATGGTAACCTTGTTCAATTCACGGTAGTCGATACACATACGCAGGCTTCCGTCTTTCTTTTTGACAAACAAAATAGGGGCTCCCCACGGGGATGAGCTAGGTCGGATGAAACCCATCTCCAACAGCTTCTGTAACTGGTTAGACAACTCCTGCATCTCGAGAGGTGCAAGACGATATGGGGCTCCGGCAATAGGGGCGGCACCTGGAGCAAGTTTAATACCGAATTCAACCTGACGATAAGGCAGAAGGCCAGGTAAATCTTCAGAAAATACGTCGGGAAAATCACGAACGACAGGAATATCTTCAATCTTCTTCTCTTCCTCTTACGAAATCGAAACAACTGCCAGAATGGCAGAATACCCCTTTCGAAGATCCTTATAAGCCTTCATACACGAAATGATACTCAAAGGGACCCCGCTCTTCTCACCATGCACCAACAGAATTTCTCCAACAGGGAGAGGAAGTCGAATGACTTTATCAAAACAAACGATCTCAGGATGATACAAGGATAACCAATCCATACCCACGACAACATCAAAACTACCCAAGGACACCGGCATAAGGTCAATAGGAAAAGAATAACCCGACAATTCAAGGCGACACTCCCTAAGGACGTGTGTCGCTTCAACTTTCTTACCATCAGCCATAACTATCAAGTACTTAGCCTCTAAAGGTGTAGGTACCCTATCAAGCAATTGAGTAAATCCAAGAGATATAAAACTCTTATCGGCACCATAATAGAATAAAACCGAAGCACATCGATTATCAAGAAGAAACGTACCGGTAACAGTGTCAGGATTTTGTGGAGCCCCGCTCGAACCAATCACAAAGGCGCGAGCATTCCTTCCTCCGCCCCCGTTGTTTCCATTACCCGATCCATTCTTCCCAGCCTCGCCTTGCTTCAACTTGGGGCATTCACCTTTGTAGTGACCAAGCTCACCACAGTTATAACACCCCTGTTTTCCCTGGTTTCCCTGGGAAGCAGTAACCTGAGGAGCAGGGGTAGGTGTAGCAGGTGGGTTTTGATTACCCTGGAGGTTAACCCTGCAATCCTTGCTGTGATGCCCCAACTTGTGGCACCGAAGACAACGGTTCTTATCACAAAGGCCAGTATGGTGGTATCCGCACTGATCACACTTCGGAAACTTCCCAGAATAACCCCCAGACTTCTGCTCAGACGTGGATCCCCCAAAATCAGTCTTTTTCACCTGCTGAGGCTGAGCTGAACTCGAGCCCTTTCCCACGCCTTCCCATTTTTGCTTGTTGCTCTCAGGAGCCTTTACAGTAGCGCCTCGGGGAAGCAGGACTCCTTCAGCTACCTTCATATTGGTCAGCCTGTGAGCCGACCGAACCACCTCAGAATAAACAGTAATATTGCCCGCAGCTACCAATCCCGCAACCTCCGGAACTAACCCAGAAATATAGTGCTCAATCCTTCTGTATTCTGGTGTGTGCAAATCCGGGCACAACACCGCCAGCTCATTGTGCCTAGCAGTGTAAGATTCAATCTCAGACCCCACCATCTTGTGATTCCAGACCTCATGCTTAAGCTTCTGGATCTCATCCCTCGGGCAGTACTCGCCTTTCAAAAGTTGCACGAATTCTGTCCAGGGCATAACATGGGCTTCCCCAATACCCATGGTCTGGGTGGTGGAGTTCCACCAAGTCAAGGCTTGACCCTCAAGGGTCGTAGAAGCATACTTCACCCGGTCGCCCACCGGGCAACTGCACATGGAGAAAACCGATTCAACCTTCTCCAGCCAGTGGAGCAGTCCCACTGCCCCTTCAGTTCCACTAAAGTTGTGGGGTTTGCAATCCATAAACTTCTTGTAGGAGCACTGGGGTGGAGGGGGATTGACAGCACCACCTGGAACAGACACACAGGTAAATAACAAGGTACAGTACCCTAGAACAAGGTAGAATAGTTGGAAATTGACGTACCACCCATAGCATTGTGAGCATCTTGGAATGCAGCCAAGGCAATGTTCACGTGCTGCTGTATCAGATTGTCCAACTCTGCTTGGGTCATATTAACGTTTCCACGGCCACCGCCGCCACCACGGCCGCCAGCACGACCGCCAGCACGGCCGCCTCTGCGACCTCCACGAGCTCCTGACATCTTCTGTCACAGAATGAAACAAAAGACTTAGGCTTGCCCGTGGTATAACCCATTAAGAATTTCAAGGAACTAGATCGAGTCCAGTTCGGGTGTATCCGTTCAAACACAATGTCCACTAGGGTTCCCATGCATCACAGTTTATGATCTCGTGTGCACCCGACATGATAAACTGTTCTACATGGTCCTCTAGGCGTGCTTTAAGTTTGAAGTTCAAGTCACCGAACACTAGCACCCAATCATGGTATTTTCATAAGTATAAGTATAAAATAGTATGTATAAGAACGAGCGTGTCCATTAGGGCATAGAAGGGAGATGTCCGAATCCCTGGACAGATCTCACGAGTATGCCGAAGCTACCCTAATGTACACCGCCGTCAAGAAGGTTCAATAGTATATCGTTCGCCATCGAATCATGGTAAGGATGGGTCAAAAAATAGAATGATAAAGAGTAAACAGATGATGTAGCGTAGAAGATGATGACACCGACACCCCGACAAGTTATATTTGTTACCCACATGTTAAGACTCGACCATATGTGACCGCCTAGTGTGTGCGACTCGGTTATAGACTAGACTCTACATGCAGTCCTAGTTTACTATAACCGTTGGCTCTGATACCAATCTGTCACACCCTCAAATTCCACATGCGGGGTCATACCGCGAGGCGCGTGACACACCAGGATCCCAGTCAACGTTCACAATAAACAAACAACAAACATGCATTCATATATCTATATTAAAACCAAAACATCATGCTTTGTGCCGTAAACCAGCAGCGGAAGCATTTCTTGTTTACAACCAAAAGACATATTATAGTTTACAAAACATTGTTTAATATGCTTCAAAATTCTAGACGTTGTGCAAGACTCCGTGCGCCTAGCCCATTAACTGCTAACTTTACGACCTGAGAAAACATGCCAAAAATGTCAACATATAATGCTGGTGAGTTCATAGGTTTTCTTTTATAAAAGCGTTGTTATAAGTTTAAGAACATCATTCCCGTTACTACTATGTTATAACGAACGTTAGCTAAACGTTAAGTGTAAATACTACTAGGAGTGGGAAACCATTACTGACACGTTCTCCTATTTTTGCCCAGCCGCGAGCCACCGTCATCACGGTGACCCTGGTAGTAGAGACAATATGCACCCGCCAGGCTCCTAGCCGTCGAGTGGGGTTTGCCCGTCCCAATAGATCTATCCATATTTCCCCGATATGTGTTCCCACATACTCATGGTTTCCCCCTGGGACTCCCTGATGAAATGCCCGTATAGTAAATATCCATAACCATAGTATAACATGATCTTTAAAGCGTAAGTACCTAGCATGTTTCTCCCCCGAAAGCAAAACAGTAAAAGTGGGGCTGTGACACTCACCTTAGATTGCGTTACTTGAAAACAGTTAAGTAATTATGCTATGATAGCCTCAAATAGCGGCGACCTATCATAAGATGTGTATAAGTATCCAGACTAATAACCCACAGGTTAACTAGTCCCCGAATGTCCAGACCATAACCATAAACGTTTGAAAACACCTTTGACTGTTAAACCGACCGTACCATACAAGACCCGGCATCCCATTGGTGACCCGACACCCCACGTGTTAGACAATACAAGACACCATGCAATATAAGCAATTAAACACTTAGTACGCGCAAGAGTTCACCTAGTCTAGCATAACGCTCAATTAACGCATAAACATGTCCAAACACATGTCACTAAGTCATTGTGTGTATCCCGGGGTTCCTATCATGTTCCTAAGTGTCAAATCATGTTCCGGGATGTCAATATAAGCGTATGACAGCAGTACACGCGATTAGGAAACTAACATGCAATTAGGAAAAGTCAACTGGTGAGTAGGGAAAGTCAACAGGCGAGTAGGGGAATTTATCAGGCGAGTAGGGGCCTAATCGCCTGATACATCAGGCGATTACCTAATCGCCCCTAAGGCTGCTGTCGCGCATTTTCACGCGTTAAACCCTCCAAATCATATCCGAAACATGTAAAAACACCGAATATCAAACCTAAACCATTTACCAACCCATTCCATGCAAAAACCCCCAATTTATCTCTGATCTAACGGCCTCGGTGCGATTATTTTCAAAAATTACAAAGTACTAGGTTTCATTAACTATGAAATCTTTCCTTAAATGGTAAATACTAGATTACACCTCCTATAACTTGCAAATCATCATCTCTATGTAATAACATCATTCTAGTATGATTCCTAACAACAAACAAGCAATGAATCGTATCATAACATCCTAATTCTTCAAGAATCACCCAAATGGGTCAAAATGTATACTTTCATCAAAACACTATAACAATAGCTCAAACTCTTAGATTATCATCCTAACAACTCCTACACATCAGAAGTACATCAATTTCATAGAAACAGTCATGTTATAACCACCAAAAATCAACATATGCATCAATACTTCACATATAGCAAGTATTATGGTGTAGACTTGTTTTAGAACTCATTTCCAAGGTTTTTAAAGACACATACTTAGTAAAACAAGGTCTGGACTTTTGGGGAACCAAAACAATAACATTACAAAGGTTTGGGATGAAGAACACACCTTGGATTTTATCAAAGAAAGGTGTATTAGCTTGGAAATGGTGAGTTTTGAAGCAAAACAAGTTCCAGAAGTGTTTTGAGGTGTGTGGGAGGCTTAGGATCTGTTAGGGTTGCACTAAGGGTGTTTAGGGAATCAAGGGTTGTATTTATAGGTGTTTTGACTCGTGCATAGCAGATCAGGTGAGTAGGAGATCAGATCAGGCGATTAGAAGCTCTAATCGCCTATATACTGGCGATTAGTAGCTCTAATCGCCCAACAACCTTCCCAATCGCCTATAATGTTGGCGATTAGGAGCCCCTCTGGTTTCCAATCGCCGGTAGTGTTCCTGATTGGGTTTTTGGCGCGTTAAACACTATTTTAACATATATAAACACGTATTCACATACCGATAAGTCACATAATGATTACAAACACATAATGCACGATAACTAACACGTTTACGTCCGTTCACCAATTCCCGGGAATCGAGACTTGCGTGTGTGCGTTAAACCCGGTGATTCCACGAATCACCAATCCTTGTACCCATGGTTATGGATCAACTCCCGATGATCCCGCGGATCATCGTAACGACTCCCGATGATTCCCAGAATCATCGTAACAACTTGACTGACACAGTTAAGTACGTAATATGTATGACTCGCTAAGGTAGACTTACTAGTTTAGTTAATGTTACTAACCTGAGTTTGCCGGGTGTCACAGATGATGATTACCCGGAAACAATTAATTAACCGAAAAGGGTCCCGGACAACTAGGATATAAATTAAAGGGTATTTTCATGAAATATTATGTGTTTGGAACTCCAAACCCATAAATGAAAACTCCAAATACAAATCTCCCGGTAAGGAATAAAGTTATCGCACCCGATGTGCGTAAAACTTATATTTTCACCCAATCAAAGCCTAACTAACTTAACAAAACTTAAATTAGGCCTTGTCTAAGGGTTATTAAAGGCTAATCTAGTGTCCGGATAACTCGTAATTAAAATTCAATTAAACCCGAAAACTATATAATTAAACTTAACAAACTTTACTAAACATTTTGGAAGCATGTGGGCCCATTTAACCACCCAAAATCCAGCCCCATGACCAAATCTTTCTTTCTTTATCAAGTATCTAAATTGACAAGATTTTTGGGAATATTATATTTGATTTGTTACACCGTTTCTTTTTCATTTATTGAAAAAAAAAAAAAAATCTTTCTTTTGCTTTCTTGTTGGCCGTGAGTTTAGAAGCACACACACATTCATCATTCAAGTTTTAAAAACAAAAATCACTTAAGTTTTATCCTTAATTCCAACCCTTTCAAGTGAGTTTCAAACATGGAGCTTAATATTTGGGAAGAACACACATAAAGCCTCATTCAAATATTTTGTTTTTGTGAACCATCCATAGCCTTGAGCTAGTTATAAGTATTCTCTACTGTTTCTTGTTTAAATATGTATTTTTAGTGTTTTAAAGCAAGCCGTACATGGGTTTTGACAAAGGTTTTAAATATAAGGTTTTATATGTTTTCACAAAACTAAAATGGACCTTTAAAAATGTTTAGTAGGCTGTTCATGGTGGTGGGTATTAACGTTGTTTTGTAGTTTATAAAAGTTCACAAGATATTATTTAAGAAGATGTTTTGGATGATGTTCATAAAGATAACATGAACACACCAAATAATGGTTTGAAACTTCTTAAAATGGTCATCTAAAACATAATATCATGTTGGATCTATGAAATGTTGAAAGATATAAAAATTACGTATTCAAAGTTTACTAACTTTGAAACACCAAAAGTGGACTTATGGACTTAATACACCAAATACACATATTAATATCCTTAAAGAGACATTTAAAGACGATGGGTGATAATGAATCTTAATAAAAATATAAAATGACAAAGTTGACATATTAAAATAGCTAGTTTGATGAAAACTTGTCATTTTTTAATGTCTAGTGATCAAATTGTACTTTTGTATAAAGTTTTATTTTTATTAAATATGATTTTATAACAATAGAAACTACCAAAGATGTTGATCTAAAGAAAAATTAAGGTTTTTATTATGAAAATTGAAGATTCAAAGACTCGGTAAAAAATTGTAAAAAACTAAACATTTTTATATGTCACACCCTCAAATTTCCACTGCGGAGTTTACCGCAAGGCGTATGACAAACCAGGATCCAAGTCAACGGTCACCATAAACAACACTATATGAAATACGTAAATTCAAAAACATAGTTTTTATAAGGTGACAACCATAGCAGAAGCATTTAAAGAATTTAATCAGCTACAAAACCATGTTCCAAAGTATTCATGACACTTATTTCAAAACGTGCAACTAAGCCTAGACGCCAATGCAAACCCGTGCGCCTAGTCCAACCGGTGCTACCTTAGCGACCTGAGAAAACATGCCGAAAAGACGTCAACATATATAATGCTCGTGAATTCACCGGTTTTGTTCAATACGTTACCAAAATGTTACCAAATGTTACCACAGTGTTACCAAAGTGTTACCATGTCCATACTATATCAATATTACCAAGTACGCTAGCTAGGCGTATCTTTTGTTACTACTACGATTGGAAAACCATTACTAGAATGTTACCAATTTTCGGCCCGCATGTGTTTAGCAATGTTACCAATGTTACAAGTTCGAGACAATATGCACCCGCCTGGCCCTCCAAGCCGTCGAGTGGGGTCTGTTAAACCCAATAGATCTATCCACATTTCCCCTGTTGTGCATCCCCGCACATTCATGGTTTTCCCTAGGACTTTCAAAGATCGTATAGCAATGCAAGGTTAAAACCATAGTATGACATATGTTACCAAAATAAGTTTAGCGCATGTTTTCTCCCCTCAAAAGTTAAAACAGTAAAAGTGAGGCCGTGAACTCACCTTAGGTTGTGTTCCTCAGTAATATAAGAAAGCCAAGCCTTTGATAATCCCAACTACCGGAGATCTATCAAAATCTTCACATAAGTGTTCCAACTAATAACCATAAGGTTATCTAGTCCCCGATTGTCCAGATCATGACCAAGTATGTTTTAAAACGTGTTTTAAATGTTCAAGCGACACACTAGACCGACCAGACATCCCGTTGGTGTGTCATTACTCTAACTAATCAAGTACACATAGATTACACACAAGGTTAAAGCATAAAACCTTAGTTTGCATCCAAAATCTCATTTTTGATTCCATAGGGTCGAACCAGGAGTTTCAGTTCCACCTTCGCCCCTTTTCAACCACGTTCTCCCCTTTTGAGATACGTTCGACCCATTTAAAGCCACATTCGACCCATTGAAACAGATTCGACCAACATTGTCCAAGTTCGACCCTGGGATTCCACATTCGACCCCACGACTGGTCGAAGGTTCCCAGGTTCGACCCTGGCAGAATGCTTTTCCCCGAAACGCTTCAAAAACATCCGAAAACATCACGAAACATCATCAATCACAACAGTTAAGTATGAAGAACATATCCCCACAAAACCCCACCAATTTTGCCCCAAAACCTGTTTGTTTTAGCCCTTTCCCAAAATGGCAAAAATTATGTGCTCAGTTTATCGTGTATATGAAAACCCCCAATACTTTTAATGATAATACTAGCATGCAACAAGCCGTAGATTTATTAAAATCCACAAATTAGACCTGATATCATCAACCATCTAATTGTAACCTTAAAAAATGCTAAACTAACATCAATAACAGCCCTAGATCATGTTTTTAGCATCAGTACAGCAATAAATCATCAAACAACACATAATATCACATAACACATAATTAACATATGCTTATTGATATGAAAACCTATGTTTAATGATAAGGCTTAGGTTTAGAAAGATGTTTAAAAGGTTTTTAATTATAAAAAAATCCTTAGAACAGATCTGGACATTTAGGGTTAGATGAAAACGAATCAAAATGCTTTAAAAAGGGTTTAGAATTAAGAACACACCTTGGATTCCTGATTAGATGTTGTTTGTAGGTTAGATTATGAAAAACAAGAGCAAAAACTCCTTCCTCAGTGATTAAAATCGTTTGAGAGTGTTTAGAGACGGCTAGGGTTTGTGAAATGGTGAAAAATGACAAAGTGTGGTATTTATATAACTCCACATTCGCCCCTTGCATGGGGTCAAAGGTGCCACCTTCGCCTCTTTACAAGGTCGAATGAACCTGTTTTGTAGTTTGTTCCAGGTTCGCCCCTTATTCAAGGGTCGAACCAAGGCTTAGTTCCAGGTTCGCCCCCACGCCATGGGTCGAACCAGGACTTGTGTTTTCCATGTTTTCCAGTTTTGTCGTTTAACGCATCTAAACACATTCTAACGTATGGTCATGCAATTCTAACACATGTTAAGCACATATAGGCACGTATAATCATGTTCACACCTTGTAGCACGTATTATCATGTTATGTTACACGTGTGTTAAGAAAATTTACCGGTGGTCACATCATCCCCACATTGAAAGGAATCTCAACCCGAGATTCATTCAGCATCAGCAGTAACATGCCTAGACTCAAACGCACGCTTCGGAAAAAGATGAGGATACTTAGATTTCATCTGATCCTCCCGTTCCCACGTGAACTCCGGTCCACAATCCGAGTTCCAATGAACCTTAACGATGCGGATTTTACTCCAGCGAAGGCTACGAATCTTGTAGTCGAGAATCTCCAGAGGTTCCTCCACAATGCGAAGACGATCATCCACCTTGATATCTTCCGGTGGTACAATAAGAGATTCATCAACCAAACACTTCTTCAAGTTAGACACATGGAAGACGTTGTGAACACTACCTAGCTCCGCCGGTAAGTCAATTCTATATGCCACCGGTCTAATCCGTTCCAGGATTGCAAACGGTCCGACATAACGAGGGTTAAGCTTGCCATGCTTTCCAAAACGTATGACGCCCTTCCATGGTGAAACTTTAAGAAGTACCCTGTCCCCAACCTAGAACTCCAAAGGTTTGCGACGGCGATCGGCATAGCTCTTCTAACGATCCCGCGCGACTGCCAAATGTTACGCTTTTGTACAATTTTCTTCGAAGTTTCGTACACCAGTTTGGGACCAGTGAGCTGGCTCTCGCCCACCTCGGCCCAACAAAGAGGAGATTGACATTTCCGTCCGTAAAGAGCTTCGAACGGAGCTGCCTTGATACTAGAGTGATAGCTGTTGTTGTAAGAGAACTCCACCAACGGTAGGTGAATCTCCCAACTTTTTCCAAAATCGATAACACACGCCCGAAGCATGTCTTCCAAGGTTTGAATCGTCCACTCACTCTGTCCGTCAGTTTGCGGATGATAAGTCGTACTCATATCCAACTGAGTACCAAAAGCCTTATGCAGAGCTTTCCAGAAACGCGAAGCAAAACGAGAATCACGATCAGAGATAATAGAAATAGGCACCCCGTGCCGAGCTACCACCCCCTTAACGTAGAGTCGAGCTAACCGCTCGAGCCCATCAGTTTCCTTAATAGGTATGAAACACACCGATTTTGTCAACCTGTCGACAATCACCCAAATCATATCGTAACCACTTGGTGATTTTGGTAGCATAGTGACAAAATCCATCATGATTCGTTCCCACTTCCATTCTGGAACCTCTGGTTATTGCAGGAGACCAGACGGCTTCTGATACTCCACCTTGACTTTAGCACAAGTCAAGCATTTGCTCACGTATGAAGCTATATCAGCCTTCATGTTTGGCCACCAATAAAGTATCTTCAAATCCTGATACATCTTATCGGAGCCAGGGTGAATAAAATACCGGGATTTGTGAGCTTCATCCAAGATAAGCTCTCGTAATCCCCCGAACAAAGGAACCCAAACACGCTCTGCGAAATAGTGCAAGCCATCAGATCTGAGCTCAAGATGCTTGTCAGCGCTGTGCATGGTTTCAGCTTTAAGGTTTTCCTCTTTCAAAGCTTCCAGTTGTGAAGAACGGATTTGGTCAGGCAAAGTGGAATCGATAGCGAGCAGTAAGGCTCGAACACGATGAGGGTTCGCAGATTCCGTCCTGCTCAAGGCGTCCGCAACAACGTTCGCCTTGCTAGGATGGTACATAATAACACAGTCATAATCGTTCAGGAGTTCAACCCAGCGACGCTGCCACATGTTTAACTCCTTCTGGTCGAAAATATGCAGAAGACTCTTGTGATCGGTGTATATGGTGCATTTGGTACCGTACAAGTAATGTCTCCAGATTTTCAACGCAAAAATCACTGCACCTAATTCCAAATCATGGGTAGTATAGTTCTTTTCGTGAACCTTAAGTTGACGAGAAGCATAAGCAATGACCTTCTCGCGTTGCAACAACACGCAACTGAGACCAGGAATAGGTGCAGAACAAAGTTTAAGCTTCAGCATCTGAAATGCTGATTCCTGCGGTTCACCCCAGTCAAACTTTCGGTCTTTCTGGGTAAGAGAGGTCAGGGGTTGAGCAATCTTCGAAAATCCCTCAATGAAACGACGATAGTAACCCGCAAGGCCTAGGAATTGCCGCACCTCAGATGGCGTCTTTGGTGCTTCCCAGTCTTTAATAGCTTCGATCTTAGCCGGATCGACATGAATTCCCAGTTCATTAACCACATACCCTAGGAATTGAACTTCGCCTAACCAAAAATCACACTTTGAGAACTTAGCATACGATTGCTCTCGTCTCAAAAGTTCCAAGACCAACCGCAAGTGTTCCTCATGGTCCGTCTTATTCTTAGAATAAACCAGAATATCGTCAATAAACACGATGGCGAATTTATCAAGGTTAGGCTTGCAAACGCGGTTCATCAAATCCATGAACACCGCCGATGCGTTAGTGAGACCAAAAGGCATGACCAAGAACTCAAAATGGCCATAACGAGTATGAAAAGCAGTCTTCGGAACGTCGGCTTCCTGAACGCACAACTAGTGATAACCAGACCGCAAATCAATCTTCGAGTAGTAACTAGAGCCCTGGTGCTGGTCAAAGAGGTCAGCAATGCGAGGGAGAGGATAACGATTCTTGATGGTCACTTTGTTCAACTCACGATAATCAATACACATACGAAGACTTCCGTCCTTCTTCTTCACAAACAGAATAGGAGCTCCCCATGGGGAAGAATTCGGTCGGATGAAACCCTTTTCCAAGAGTTCATGTAACTGGCTGGACAACTCTTGCATCTCGGGAGGTGCAAGACGATACGGAGCTCGGGAAATAGGAGCTGCACCCAGAGTAAGATCAATGCCAAACTCAACTTGACGATGGGGAGGGGGACCATGTAAATCATCAAGAAACACATCGGGAAAATCATGAACCACCGGAATATCCTCGATCTTCTTCTCATCGTCAGTCAAAACAGAAACAAGTGCCAGAATGGCCGAATAACCCTTTCGAAGATACTTAAGGGCTTTCATGCTAGAAATGATACTCAGGGAGAGGGATCCGAATGACCTTATCGAAACAAACGATCTCCGCATGATACAACAGCAACTAATCCATGCCCACAATAACATCAAAAGTACCCAGGGATACCGGCATAAGGTCAATGGGGAATGACAAACCCGACAGTTCCAAGCGACATTCCCTAAGAATGTGTTTTGCTTCGATTTTCTTACCATCAACCAATTCTATCAAGTACATAGCCTATAAAGGTGTAGGTACTATATCTAGCAATCGACTAACGTTCATAGATATGAAACTCTTATCGGCACCAGAATCAAAGAAGACAGAAACATAGCGATCATTAAGAAGGAACGTACCGGTAACTGTGTCTGGATCCTGCCTAGCCTCTGCAGATCCAATGACGAAAGCACGCGTAGTCCTGCCGCCGCCTTCGTTGTTCCCGTTACCGTTTACGCCCTTCCCATTCTCGCCCTGTCACAGTTTAGGACAATCACGCTTGAAATGACCCGTGTCACCACAGTTGTAGCACCCCTGCTTTCCTGGGGTCCCCTGAGCAGTAGGAGTAAGAGCTTTAGTCGAGGAAAGTGACGCCCTGCAATCCTTAGCAAGATGCTCAAACTGATGGCACCGATGACAACGAGCCTGATCACAACCCCCAGTGTGATGATAACCACAATTGTTACACTTGGGATGCTTCCCAACATACCCACCCGACTTCTACCCCAAAGAAGACCTAGACGAATCGAACTTCTTCACCGGCTGAGATGGTGCTGGCACGAAACTCTTCCCTGCATTGTCCCAATTCCTCTTGTTCCTCTCATAACCCTTCACAGTAGTACCCTTAGGAGGCAAAACACCTTCTGCCACCTTCAGGTTAGTCATTCGATGAGCCGATCGAACAACTTCATCAAGTGTGGGAAGATTCCCGGCAGCCACCAACCCTGCAATTTCCGGCACTAACCCCGAAACATAGTGCTCAATCCTCCTATACTTGGGTCTGTGCAAATCAGGACACAACACCGCTAGCTCTTTCCTCCTCATAGTGTACTCTTCTATCTCCGACCCAACCATCTTGTAGCTCCAGACCACATGCTCCAACTTCTGTACTTCCTCCCTTGGACAGTACTCGCTCCTCAACAAATGCACAAAATCCGCCCAAGGCATAGAAATAGCCTCCCCCAAAACCCATGTTCTGGGCAATAGGATTCCCCCACGATAATGCAGGCCCCTCAAATGTCGCACTAGCATACTTAACCCGGTCCCCAGCGGGACAGTTGCACATCACAAACACAGATTCAACCTTCTCTAGCCATCGGAGTAGTCCCACCGCTCCCTCAGTTCCAGCGAAGTTATGGGGCTGACAGTCCCGAAACTTCTTATAAGAGCACTGAGGTGGATGTGGATTGAAAGCAACACCTGAGACGTGACACACGAATAAGAAACAAAAGAAAAGACATGATACCCAAGAATGAAGTAGAGTCGATAGAAGTCGACTCACCACCCATGGCATTAAGTCTAGCTTGGAAAGTAGCCATGGCCATGTTCACTTGTTTTTGCAGCAAGTTGTTCAGTTCAGCTTGGGTCATGTTGATGTTACCACGACCACCGCCGCCAGCACGGCCGCCGCTGCCACCACGACGTCCACCACCACGAGCACCAGGCATGATCTGACAATCAAGAAATCGAGGGATTCAGATTCACCTCTAGTGTCAACCACTAGAAACTACAAGGGTTAACCTAGGGACAAATTCAGGACTGTACATTCAAACTCAAAGTCCATTGGGATTTTCATGCATTTCAATTTATGACTTCGTGTGCACCCGAAATGATAAACTACTCTACATGGTCCTCCTGATGTACTTCTTGTTCAAACTCCAGTCACCGAATATCGTCACCTAGTAACGTGTTACGATAGGTGTAAGTGTAAGAGAGCAAGTGTGTGCAAGAGTCAATAAGTCGTTCCCTTCCTCTTCAAATCCCGAAGAAGAAAACAAGAGTAGGTAAGAACCCAAGTAAAAGTGGATGATGAAACATAGAAGTATGATGATGATGATGCAAGGACACCCCGACAAAGTTAATACGTATCCCACTAAGCGACTCAAAGTATGTGACCGTCTAGTGTGTGTGACTCGACTATAGAACAGACTCTACATGCAGTCCGAGTTCACTATAACCATTAGCTCTGATACCAATCTGTCACACCCTCAAATTTCCACTACGGAGTTTTACCGCGAGGCGTATGACAAACCAGGATCCAAGTCAACGGTCACCATAAACAACACTATATGAAATACGTAAATTCAAAAACATAGTTTTCATAAGGTGACAACCATAGCGGAAGCATTTAAAGAATTTAATCAGCTACAAAACCATGTTCCAAAGTAATCATGACACTTATTTCAAAACGTGCAACTAAGCCTAGACTCCAATGCAGACCCGTGCGCCCAGTCCAACCGGTGCTACCTTAGCGACCTGAGAAAACATGCCAAAAAGATGTCAACATATATAATGCTCGTGAGTTCACAGGTTTATTCAATACGTTACCAAAATGATACCAAATCTTACCATAATGTTACCAAAGTGTTACCATGTCCATACTATATCAATGTTACCAAGTACGCTAGCTAGGCGTATGTTTTGTTACTACTACGATTGGAAAACCATTACTAGACTGTTACCAATGTTCAGCCCGCGTGTGTTTAGCAATGTTACCAATGTTACCAATTCGAGACAATATGCACACGCCTGGCCCTCCAAGCCGTCGAGTGGGGTCTGTCAAACCCAATAGATCTATCCACATTTCCCCCGTTGTGCATCCCCGCAAATTCATGCTTTTCCCCGGGACTTTGAAAGATCGTATAGAAATGCAAGGTTAAAACCATAGTATGACATATGTTACCAAAATAAGTTTAGCGCATGTTTTCTCCCCCAAAAGTTTAAACATTAAAAGTGGGGCCGTGAACTCACCTTAGGTTGTGTTCCCCAGTAATATAAGAAAGCCAAGCCTTTGATATTCCCAACTACCAGAGATCTATCAAAATGTTCACATAAGTTTTCCGACTAATAACTATAAGGTTATCTAGTCCCCGATTGTCCAGATCGTGACCAAGTATGTTTTAAAACGTGTTTTAAATGTTCAACCGACACACTAGACCGACCCGACATCCCATTGGTGACTCATTACCCTAACTAATCAAGTACACATAGATTACACACAAGGTTCAAGCATAAAACACTTAGTTTGCATCAAAAATCTCATTTTTGATTCCATAGGGTCGAACCAGGAGTTTCAGTTCCACCTTCGCCCCTTTTCAACCACGTTCGCCCCTTTTGAGATACGTTCTATGACACCCCGCATTTTCATGTTCCTACTTTAACTGAACGCTTGTTAACTTGCATGTGCATACGTGACTAAACACTTGACTAGGGTTAGTTAGGAAGGTCTTGCTATATGTTATAGGGTAATAACATATGTTATGTGATAATAACATATGTTACATTATAATAAGTAAAGTTATCGTCAGAATGCACACACGAGTCCTGTATCCCGAATGTTGGTTAATTGTCTGGCATACGTGATAGTATGTGCAATTAAAATATGATGTGCGTGAATTAACATGTTTATGCGAATTATTGCTTAATTTATAGTCAGTACGTGAATCCTGCGAATTATGTGCACACTATGATTAATATGTTATGAGATAATAAAAACAATAGTTTCTATGTGAATTAGTGTGGTTAATATTATCGGGACTAGTATCGGGATTAAAACCTTATTAACTGGTCCAGTTATCAAGTAAAAACCCATAATACTCAATTACTTGGGCCCCAAGCCAATTCCTATTATAAATATAGATAAAAATAATAATAACCCTACCCTACCCCCTTTGCGCTGCAAACACCCCCACCCCAATCTCTCTTAATTTCAATCAAACAACAAATTCTCTTGTTTAATCCAAGTGGTGTTGGGTGGAATCTCTAAACCTTGAGGATTTATTTCATTGAAAGGTATAATTTTAATAAGTTTTATGATAATTGTTAATGTTTTGAAAATCTTTTGAAAACCCTAGAAACTCTATGAGTATGAATCGCATGTGTATGTGTTTGTGTAAATTCTTAGATGTTTTGCATGGAGGTTTATGAGAATTGATGTATGTGATTATAATTAGGGTTTAGGAATGTGAGTAATGCAGATTTTAACATGATTGTATATGAGGATTTCATGGAATATGTGATTATGGATGATTAGGGTTTATGAATAACTTGGGGTGCAAGTTTCAATTTCTGGCAGATTCGTTAGGGTGTTTTGTAGGGCCTGTATTGTGATGTTAAAGTGATTGTTTTAATAATTTCTTTGCATGATTGTATTGTACATGATCTTAGCTTTTCATAATAGGTAAAACCATCAGATTTGTACATCGTTTGAGTGGTTTTTGGAATTTTATTTGATTAAAGGTCATATCAGATATTCGGAGTTATAAATTGGGTCAACTTTAAACGGTCATAACTCGAGTTTTAAAAAGAGTTAAGTTATGAAATTTGGAAATTAGGTCAACATTGGAATAATTTGGCTTTTCCTAGTGGATTCACCTCGTTTGTGTGAATACAAAAATTTTGGGAATTTTTCTACTATCTGACCTGTTGTGGAAAGTTTCTGGACATAGCTGTGTTGTACGAATTTTAATAATTTTTGTATTTGGTTTTGAGAAAAAACAAATATGGGTTATCAAATGAATCCCAATGAATATTCAGTAAATATTTGGGATTTTAATTAGTTCGTTAATTATTTTAAATAATTCGTTTTTCACAGCGCAGAATCTACCCTAAAAACGCAGATTGTGTAAGGGATGTTTGCGTGACTATTTGGAGTCTTATATGGTATGTATTTGACATGACCTTGTATGGATACTTATACGAGATGTGTATGAGGTATAAAACTGATAATAATCAATATGATCACCAACGGGATACGTAGGACTTACTTGTGCATGTAGAGTCATTAGGTGTCACTACATGGTTTGAACTTTAAAAGTCTTGGACAAACGAGTTGTATGGTGTGTTGGTTATGCACATATACTCACCTAGTGACATTTGTAATAGGGAGTCGGTAGCTCATTTCTGTTTGAGGAATTTGGATTATTCACGTGCAACCTAAGGTGAGTTTTACTACTTTTTCTCAAAAGCATGTGTCTCGGGTTTAAGACAACGTACTTAACTTTTTCTAGTCCGGTTTGGGACTACTTACACATCCCGGGTAGGGATGCTATGGCTCCTTATGTGGGTCAGGTTTTGACTCCTTGTGTGGGTCGGGTTTTGCTAGTTCGCAAACATTGTCCTTGATGAACTAAACCAACACTATCACTGTAAGTCCTTCACATACCTAATGAGTTGCCGGGTTATGGCAAGCGGGTTATTAGTTGATAGCGCTATTAGGTCTGACAAACCTCATAACAGCTCGGGGGAGTGCGGGAGTGAACTATAACTTAAAAGATTATCATTGTTGATAGCAATGATGCAAGGCAAACTGCTCACATTTGTGACAACACGTACATTAGTAGTCCGGTATATCGGTGTTAGTTATCATGAATGGGTTAGCTACCCTTGGCATGCGATGAACTAGTGGTTACACGGTTTTTGGAACCAACTTAATTACTTATGCTTTTACTTGGTTACGTGGTTTTGGAAACAAGCGCGTTTACTTACTCACCTTCTTTACTTAGTGAACTCGCCAACATTGTTTGTTGACCCACGATATACATGCTTTTGCAAGTAGTTAGCTTCCGGTGCCACGATTAGAAGGCACCGCACACTTCACTGCATTTGGGGTCTTGGGCATACACCTAAATTACATATTATGCTTTTACGTTATCCTACATATGGTTTTAATTTGGACGCGTTGTTTTGCGTATGGTTTTAAAAGGTTTAAATTTGGTTTACGCTTCCGCAACTTAACTAAACTTGGTTTTTGAAAACGAAATAAATGGTTTGGGCATTTAGAGTTCGTTCATATAACTTATGGCTATGGGATCCTCGTATGTCATGCGCCTCGCGGTATAAACTCCGCAGTGGAATATATAAATACAAATAATGAAGTGTGGACGTATTTATATTACGATGTGTTAACGGAAAAAATGTGATACGGGTGGATAAGTATATATTGTATAACTTCCCACAAGATACGTATATATGTTATTACGTCAAATGTGGGCAAGAAAATCTATATTTTATGAACTAAAATATATAAGATTAATTATCGGTGAAAAGTGTATAAAACTTTCCTAAGTATTGGAAAAGTATTCGTGGGAGAATTAACGTTAAATAATCTATAACAATTACACGTTTAAACTAAGTTAAGTATGTGAACTTGACAATGTAAAATATGTTATCAAATCGGCGAGATCATAGTATATTTGTTTAATGGGAAAATAAATATATGGGGAAGTGAATCGAGTCGAATGTTGAAAACGAGATCTCAGTTGACAAGACCCTAGTATAATTATTTAATGGGAAAATAATTATATGGTAAAGTGAGTAGAATCGCGGGTAGTGTACAAGTTAATTAATATGAAAATATAAGTGTAACTTGTAACGAGTGTAATCCATCACCAACGGTCCTAGGATACACGCTTAATTAAACGGGGAATTGTATTCAATAGTGGTGTTGAGATTTGGGTGTACAACTTGCCGAAAACATGCGCTATAGACTTAGTGACTAATACGCACTTGGACATTCGTAGGTGCTTGACCTTGGACTTGCCATTCTCTGCTATTTGATTGCACGATGTATTTCATGTGAGTTTCACGGCCCCGTCTTACTATTTTTGTTTTGGGAGAAAGATATATTTTGTCAAATGTTGTTACATATCAAAATGTTTTTAAATGTTAAAATGTGACAAGTGGGATGATGAGTACCTGGGTTTATTGTACACCACTCGGAGTGAGTCATCGCCTACTATAACCATTTACTCGTGTGAGGTGTGTGTGTGTGTGTGTGTGTGTGAAATCGAGAACCGAAGTAATATTTGGATGGTACTATTGGTTCCTGACAAGGCCCAACCCTAATCGATAGCTTCGATTATGCAACTATGTATGCCAGGGGGTGCACATATTTTGAACTAAGTTGTTATTTTCCCGAGAATCAACTGCTACTCGTGAGGCATTGCGTGTCTTGGTTTGGTTATGGGCTTAAGGGATTGCTCGTCATAGTTTGTAGGAGTTAGCTACCCCTTACAAAGGTCACTACTTGTGTGTTGTTCCACACATGTTGTTATTAAAAATGTTGTTGTTATGGAACTAAAACCTGTGAACTCACCAATATTTTATATATTGATGTATTTTTATACATATCTTTCAGATAACTAAATGCTGAATAAATATGCGGCTAGAACGGTGGAATATAGGATGTCAGACACGTGTTGGGGGTTTCATCAATATTTACCCTTAGGCTGGGATGAAGACGGGAAAACCCCATGTCTGAACTTTATATATGTTGTTTTGTGTAATGATTATGACATGGTATACTTTTTTTGACATCTTAGTGAAATAATCTGCACTAATTAAATATGCTTTGTGTTAATCTTGATCTTGATATGCTTTCAAGCATTGCACCATGTTTTTCCGCCATTGGCGTGGTGTGACATAAGTGGTATCAGAGCCAAGGTTATAGCGAACTAGCATTTTTGAAATTCTACACTATAACCGGTTTTGGCTCAAAAACAAAAGTTTTCAAAACTAAAAGATCACAAAATATTTTTAGAAAAGAAAGAAAATTTGTACATGGGTTGTACAAGGGGATATTCCGACCGACTAGCCAAGTGTGTCAGTATATGAAGTGTTAGAGAATATGGATAGGAATGTTTATGTTGTGTAGAAATCCGATTTCCTAAGGCTAGTTAATACATATACGTAGTACAGATATTTTGCCTGTAAGGATCTCAAATAACGCTTCACCTTAGTCCACACTCTTGCATCGATCACCGGTACCAACAAGTGGGAAGGATGTTGTGGTCTGCAAAGGAACTCACCCGCTTACCAGTAGACGGGAAGATCGGAAGGACTAACCTCTATCATTCTAGTGGATGTCACCATGTTGTTTATTATGAAGGCGAAACTAGTCCAAATCATTGTTGTGAGAATCCTTTATTTTTTGGATCAGAAAGCTCGGAACTAGTGGGCACCAGGATGACCTGGCAACGCAAATTGTCATTACTAGTGCACACGTAATAATAATTTGGGGTGCACTGTAACCTTGGTGGGCGCTAGAGCCGAGGTTGGTGATTAATCCTTATCTTGTTTGTTCTTGTTCTCTAAGTTCAGACTTAGCTTTTGATTGGCCAATAGGTTAAGATGGAGGTCTTGTCGATATCCCTTGATTTCGATCCTAGCAAACCCAATGAGCTTTCTTCAACATTACCTCTATGGTTCGAACACGGAAGAGGTTGAACATCTGTTTATATGAGTAATCTGACGTAAACCCTCGCATCGGATAGGGACGGGAGACGAAAGCTTCCTTGTATAGGAGTTTTTATGCCTTCATCACACAGTGTTCCAAAGGAACGGACGTATGGGGACGTACCGGCTACCGAAGTGATGAATGTCTGCTACGATGTGTGGAATGCTATGCCTGGAGCCAAGTGAGTAGAGAACCTAGTGTGCACCCCTACAAAGTCGGCGTGATTTGGGCACCGGACCCTGTGTGGTTTAGTTATGAGACTCATGCTTGGGTTGTCTTCAAGGAATATGGGCTCTTTCTCCGATTGAAGGACATAATCGACCTTGTAGAGTTAAGAGGCACGATCACCTTTATCTAGAAGCCTCGATAGCCCTCGTCTAAATCGACAGTATTGGTTGTTCCTATGTAGTTGTGGACTAATTGTGAAATCAACTGGTTGTATCGCACATCTGCGAGTCATAGGGTTTTGCTAATTTTCGACGGTGTCAAAAATTTTCGCCACTAGTTACGATCGAGGCATTTTTGGCCAGTGCTATGATGACAACATGAACTAGAAAAGCAAGGCCCAACCGGGGTTTGGCTATGGACTCACTTGGAAGTGCTCATGATTACATGGGAAGCCACTTCCCGATGTATTTGGTGTTCGCGTTTTGTTCAACGTCTCTCGCGGTAGCGCTGGATCGCATTCTAGAAGATAATTCAGGGTAGACTTATCAGTCTAATGCTTTTGTCCAGCTACTATCTTGACATGCGAAAGTCATCGTAAGACTCCTCTACCAGTCTATGTATATTTTTCCGAGGATTCTTGGTGGGCACGCTCGGGCCGGTGAACGCCCGAGTATGTTCGATGCGTGTGTTATGTCTGAATCCATCGTAAATCTTGGGGAGGGAAACCACACTTTGGGAACCGAAATCGTAAGGTGTGTGTTTAGTAGTTGTCAAATGTCGCATGACACCTTCTGCTGACATTGAAATCCTCTTGAAAATCAAATGAATGGTCGATGGGAGCGACCATGTTATTCTGTTAAATTAAACTTATCCATGGAATGACAATTCGATTGATCCTGTTACAATGTTGAATGTTAGCCACCCTCGTCACAACGACCAGGCTAGTTATCTACTGGGGTGACAATTGATGCAAATTGTTTTCCATCAGTCCTTGTAGATACTAAGATGTTGCGTCCTGATGAAGTTTTGACCCGTGCAATCAAAAGGCTCAAAAACTATATGATTAATCAAACACCATAAATCAAACTGAATGGTTCGAAGAGACCTTAAAGGTGTCTTTACAATATTCAATACTCAAAAACTGACTAAACACTAACCCTAGAGTCATATTTATAGGATTACAATCATAGCTCAAAATAAAACTAAAATAAGATAAACATGGAAATTCAAATTTTAAACTAAATATTAAATTATTTTGATGCTCTGCATCATACTCTCCGTCTTCAAAAAAAAACCTGTCCTCGAGTTTTGTCATCGGACCAAAGCTACCTGGATCAAATGGAACATCAACCCAATTATTATGGACTATCGACTTGACCTTCTTCAATAATTCAGCTCCAACTTTCTTCATCGATGTTGCATTTTGTGTCCCATCTAGACTCAAAGCATCTAAATCATTATTAACATGCAACATATGTTGTGGCTTTAGATTATTTGTGAATTTAGGCAGAATCTCTACAACCCCACGTGACTTGCATCATTTTCCAGTAGAAATCCAATATGTATAATAGAGCCACGTGGTATATCATCTAAACATTTTAAATTCTTAGAAGCAACTCATCATGGAACACTCTAATCCTTTTATCTTTGGAATTTTCTTTTTCAATTAACCAAGATGCAGGCTCTTTACGTAGGTTACTACCTTTATCATCCGAAACTTTAACAAAATTTAAAACGCCACAATCATTAGCCATATCATAAACAACCGATGATTTTTCACTTGTTTAGCTATTCCGTTTTGAAATTCCATATTAATAGGATGAATAATCAAATCTCTCCCGCTTAGAATTACCGACTCAAATGCCGTGACGTAAGGAACAAACACATCCCGCTGACCGCTTGTCACCCCCGGAGATCCCTCATTTACAACCTCAATTTTATGAAAAAATTCAAACATACCTGACGAAACCTCCCCATGTTCATGATCATCACTATTGTCGTCTTCTCTGTTCAAGGTCTTTTTAACCCAAAAATAATCTTCTTTACTCACCTCTTCGTCATCATAATTATCAAAACAAGGAGGTGAGTGATAGATAAAGCCGCCATGGTTAGGATGCTCCTCATCCCCGACGGGTTTATCCGGTTCCGTTTCCTTCCATGTCGATGATGCCTCAAGATCCTGGATCCGTTTCTTGAGTAGCCTAATCTCGTGTTGTAACTCGAGATCCCGGACTCGTTGTCGGAGCCTTTTGATCTTAATAACATCTCGTGGATCGCGGTATCTGATCTCGTTGCCTCGGTCGGCGAATCTACGGTCACGATTGAACCGATCTTCACGAGCACGCAAACTATGAATGTTTTTGTTGATGCCTCGGTCGGCGACTCTTCGAACAAGAAAACACTCGCCTTCACGTAGAGCCATTTGATAAACCTAAAGCTCTGATACCAACTGATGTAGTTTTGACCCGTGCAATCAAATGGCTCAAAAACTATATGATTAATCAAACGCCATAAATCGAACCGAATGGTTCAAAGAGACCTTAAAGGTGTCTTTACAATATTCAATACTCAAAAACTGACTAAATACTAACCCTAGAGTCCTATTTATAGGATTACTGTAACCTCACGAATTTTCCCATTTATTTTTGAATTAAAGTATTTCCCGATCCATGATATAAAGTCTAATTTATTTCTAAGTGTTCTTATCTTTATCCGTTCACTCTATTTTTCTAAGTTACTTTTATCATTGTTCTTGAAAAAAAAATCTTCAATCATGACATATGTCCTATCATAATTCTATTTATAAAATCGTCATTTTATAAGACGGTGTTTTTTTTTATTTTCTAATTCAAACTAATGATTTTTTTTTTATTTTTTTCTTAAATAAAGCCTTGAGTCAAATAGTCAAAGTCCTAGTCAAAGTCTTAGTCATAGTCAAAGTCTTAGTCAAATAGTCAATTCATCATAAAACCTTACTTTATGGTGTTGACCAATTTTAATGGCTAATTGAATCCAAAACTAGTATAAAAACCCACCTATGACCCATTATACTTTGCACCTCTAAATCGATTGTTTCAATCCGATTAAACTTTCCCTCATACCTTTCTTCTATAGTCTATTACTTCTACAATTGAAGCTTTGATTATAAGCTCTTGTAATTGGCAACTTTGGGGCTACACATATTCCATTTCTCGAGACTTAATACTTTGCTAAGGTGAGTTTACGTAACCATGTTTATGCAATTCTTTATACTTGCAACATTTTACTTAAGCAATTCTACATGCATGTCTAGTTGTAAACTTTAATGCCTCATGATTTAGACAACAACAACAGTTTCAACGAGTTTCAACATTACATAATCATTAGCTATGGCCAAGCCAGCGATACTCAATAATAGATCTATTGGATTGACAATCCCACCTGGATACGTGTACCTCCTACATAGGTAGCGTGGGTGATTGTTATCGTTCCAACATATTATTAAGGTGAACCGTGCATAACGGGATGGACCTAAACTAGTCGGAGGTTTGATTATGTCGATTCAACATTCCATGTTTATTCATGTAGACTTAAACTTACGATAGACATATGAATTGCTAAACTTTTATACTTAAACTATTTGCTTGACATGGCTTATATATTCTCACCAACTTCTAGTTGACCCCCCCCCCCATTTTTACAACTCAACAGGAAATAATGATGCGTGAAGACTAGAGTGTTAGCATGAGGAGACAAATTGAAGTTTATGCTTTATTTAGTTATTTGATGTATTAGAATTCCATTCAAGACTTATTATGTATTTTCAATTTTGGATATTTTTACTTTAAATAAATTTCAATTAAAACTTGAATACCATGTGCTACTGTATACTCATTCTTACGTGACACCTCGATGTTTCCGCCATCGGTTGGGGTGTTACAATTATAATCATAGCTCAAAATAAAACTAAAATAAGATAAACATGGAAATTCAAATTTTAAACTAAATATTAAATTATTTTGATGATCCGCATCACGTCCCCTCGTCCCGGTGGTTTGTAAACTAAGGTTGCGGGACCTATTCATTATGGACAACGCAACCTATCTAATCTCTTGTCTTATTTCAGTACTCTTACCCCGTGGCCTATCAGGAAGAGAGTCCATCGGCCTCGCTTAGATGACGGAGAGCCACTTAATCAGATGGTTGTCGATACTTGTGAAAAAATAACATGGAAGAGGAGCCTAATGAGAAGGACGACTTGGCCTATTCGTCAGAGTCTATATAATTTCCATTTTATCATGGTGTCTCGATAAATCATGATCCTTCTACCCCCACTTGTTGTTATTCTCTTTGTGAACACTGTCTTGATATTTAGAAAGATGTCGGGTGGTTTCTAGATCCTATGGATCCCATTTGCTACATATCTAATATATATGATGAGTCTAAGGCTCCCACTTAGCCTGTTGGTGTTGCTGCTGCTGTTATTGTTCTATGGCTTCAGCGAATCCTGTTGTCATTGCTAAGTATGTTGATCTTGTCTAGCTTGTTGTTGTCATTTTTGTAGCTCCTGTCAAGCTCGATGATTAATGTTGTTCCTAAGGCTCTTGCTGAGCTTACTCTTGTTGTGGTTGTCGTCTCTACAACCTTTTCCCAGCCGCTATGACCAGGTCTGTGTCTCTATGGAGTTCGTTGTTAAATCCATTTTCTTTGTGGCTTTCGTTGAACCCGTCGTTATCATTCATTGGGCTCCTGCCAAGCCTAATGTTGGCAATGGTTCTCAGGCTTGGGTTGAGTTTGTCGATGATGCTTTTGCCATTATTCAAGTGACTTATATTGACTCCACAGTCGTTCTCTCTAAGAACAATATCGGCTTGGTAAGTCAGTAAAACTATGTGGAACCTATCGTTCCCATTTCTGTTGTGATGACGGATGCACATGTTGACCTAACTGTTCCTATCAATGAGCCTATAGAGGATAGGCTTGTGGCTGATGATAAGGATGAGGATTCAGCCCCCATAAGTGAGCTGAGACACACAGGGGTATGTGCTCACCATAATAGAGCTTTCTGTTGTTATGTACCGTGGATTTTCTATGATGTGTGCCATCCTATTGTTGTTCATTCCTGTTGTGTTATCCTTCGTGAATGTGTATTCCTGTATTTTCATTGTTTTCCCGATTGTGTATCTATGTGGTTGCATTGCGTATTTAATGATGCGTGCATCTTGAGGTGATGCTCTTGTAGTTGTGTTACTTTGATGTTATGTTCCTCTATTGTCGCGATACTCCTGTTGCGGTGTTTCCTTGTTGTTGTGTTTCGTTGTTGTGTTGTTGTCATTGTTGTGTTATTTCTACTGTCATGTTGCTCTATGGATGTATTACTACAGTTGCTGGATTGCCTTGACATGTGACAACCTATCGTTTGTTTCTCTCTTGGTTCCCTCGAGGTGGAGACACCACCCCAACCCCTCGTTGTTGTCATTGTTCTGCTAATTTGATTGTCTAGTGTCGACATTGATAATGTGGGAATTTGGGTGTCTAACAGACTTTTCGGAAGTCATACTAAGACACTGTAGTCTTAGTAATAGCATGTGTATTTCTTTGAAATCCGAATCTCGTTGTCATTTAAGTAATTGACCGAATCTTGTGTAAATTTCTTTATATGCTCAAGCATTGCGTGAGTATATTTTATTCAAAATATAAGGCTTCGGTGATGTCATGTCCTGCCTTAACCCCTGGCGTGTATTCAGGACGACTAATGATCGGTTATGCAAATCAATGCGGGAAAGAAATCCCGCAATCCACATATGACGAGGTGAGGCTCGTCTTTGTGATAAGGAACTTCGAATGTGTCTCGAACCCCAAAGGTATCGAGTGGATGCGAGCAATATTATGGCCCATGCTTTCAAGACTAACAAGTGTCGAAAGATTCACTTCTTTATTGCTCGTCCTACTGGATTAATTTGACATCTTCTCTGCTGACATGTCGGGCTGATGATTGTAGAAATATTAGTGGGTGATTGACTAATAAGGATCTTTCAAATGGTCGGTGTGGACCCACCCATGGCGTGTGCATTGGTTGAGTCTCTGGTACATGATTTCGGAGGTTTTTTGAAACCCTGAAATCATATCTTAAAGGTCATATAGCGTTATCTACTCTATATGGGTGCTACCCTATCATTTGAGATAATCGACCAACTCAGCCTTTTTATTAAAATTGTTATTCCTGAGATGGTAGGTCCATCTTGTCTTGGTGTTGTTGCTTCTTTTTTTGATATAGGTGGGAACATTTCAACCTTAGATCGATACTAGTGTCCCTAGTAACCCTCTTGTAGCCTTGTTCACGCTAGAGCAAATTCCCTGTCCTTGACGGACACTATTGGAGACACCATAGTAATGTGACTGCCAGGTTAGTATAGTTAGTACCTTACTAATCGAGATGAGCTCGAAAGTTTATTCATTACACCCCTATATGTGCAACTTGAGTTGTTTATAGATATGCCCTATATGAAGGCTCTAGGTTCTTACTTGTCATATTACCTTAATTGTTTGTTTTAAGTAACGACTTTGGCGCATGAAGTTGTCAAGCCCCAAAGGTGGAACCTATGCCAAATGCATCCATCTATGGGTTGATTTCACATATTACGTCGAAGGTCCTGGAAAAATTGAACCCTCGGCAAATTGAAAGTTCCGGTTCTAGGACTCCTTTCATTAGGATCTCTATATAAGATCTAATAGTCAATTCGAGGGCGAGTGGCATGTGTTGCTCGGAAGTGACTTACTAGGTTGCTATTACCGATATGACAACCAATGCCCGTGTGGCACATATACCAGGACTAGTACTGGATACCCATGTTTTGGGTAGCTACTGATATTTTGTATGCATGTATATGCAGAGACCAACGTGTCGATATGCTGTTGAAACCGTATTCAATATTTGTTGCGGCAACCATTTTGTGATATTTCATATACCCAATCCAAGGTTGACTAACGTGCTGATATGATGGGAGTCTCTGATCATTTCTAGTTAAGTCCTCTCGTTATCCTCGAGGATGGTGGAATTATACGACCGACATGTCAGACATAACCTGTTCTTTGTTTGGGAACTGAAGAATGAAAGTGACTCAAAAATCTTTCAACCTCCATCATTCCAAACTAGGTGCCATCGCACTGTTAACCGCATATGCTCATGTTGAAAGGTTGTAATTTAGAACCTACAGGATTCCAGTCCGTGTTAGGACACGGGAATACCATCCGCCACTACAAGCAACCTTGATTGTCCTCGAGAATGTTGATTGTTTTATGATCCGGTAAGATCACCCCTTCAGTGAAATTCGAATGAGCAAATCTAATTATCATATCGCCTTAGGCGTTTTGTGGCCGCTGATGTGACACGGATAATACTTGATCGCCGTATGGAACCTTCTCATCCCCTACTCGTTTGTAGCTCCGATATGAGGCATATATGTAGCCACCTATATCTTGGAGTCGTGGCTAGACACTAGATTGCCAGCTTCAATAATATCGGATTGTAGTAGTCATTCTACCTTAGGGTTCGCCGAACCTTGAACGCAAGCCTGGGATACTCGATTTGATACGAGTACGGCTTGTCATTCTAGAATGAATGAATTGAATGTCCTTGACGGAATTTTTCAATGTTGGCACGATTGATATCTGTGGCACATAGAATTCGTGTGCTTAATTGCCAGAATTTCCTATGTGATAGGAATAATCATCC
The DNA here is from genome assembly GCA_028751855.1 of Ambrosia trifida. Taxonomy (NCBI): domain Eukaryota; kingdom Viridiplantae; phylum Streptophyta; class Magnoliopsida; order Asterales; family Asteraceae; genus Ambrosia; species Ambrosia trifida. Next base: position 93,136,240 of record CM054122.1, on the reverse strand, counting down.
CAGTGTTCGGGGTGTATTGTTCAAAGCCCTTTAGTGGGCATATGTGTACATCTCTAGTGCATTGAGTGGAAGAAGGAGATAGACGCATAATGTGGCTTGAGTTGTTTGAGAGATGACCAATAAATCAGGCAGATCCAAGGCTGCTTGAATGAGTTGCGAAACCGATCGAAAAGTTTACTAACAAGGCGCTAGGCTTAGGAACTTCGAATCGGTAATAGGACGTCACTAATAGATGTACGTTGAAAGGGTATTGATCAACATGGAAATTGTAATTGACCAAATTCTTTAGACTCCAGTGGCACGGAGATGGCGGCCAAAATTAGTCTCGTGATGTACAAGCTTGAACAGCCTCAAGAGCTTGATGGGACTCTTCATGAATCCCGCAAGTCAAGTTGATGCTAAGCTCTACTATTTTGGGGAAATCGATAAATGTGTCGGATTGGGAAATCCAAGAGCTTGGTCGTAGCCGGATCATGATATTGTGTTTGTTTGAACGTTAAGCGTAAACCTGGATTCACTTAGAAAAGTGGAGATCTTGTGAAGAGCAACTATCCTACCCTGTTCAAGGATACTTCCATAACAGTGACTTGAACTGAATTCCGGGACGAATTTCTTTTAACCGGGGAGAATGTGACATCCGGCGAAAATCGGTGTGTTTCCGTACGTAATTAGTATATGTAATTAACGATGATTAAGTGCAATTATTAATTAATTATATTAATTATGCCTTTAAAGAATAGCAAATTCCCCATAAGATACATAGGGATGCACATGTTTAATATTGAAGCATGACGAAATCGCGCGCAAATAAACTTGTCCGGAACGAACATTGGTGATTACCCGATAAGAATTAATTAACTGAAGATGAACCCGGACACCGAGAATATAAATTAAAGGGTATTTTCATGAAATATTATTTGTTTTGGAACTCCACAACCATAAATGAAAACTCTAAATACAAATCTCTCGGTAACCAATAAAGTTCGTGTATCGCACCCGATGCACGTAAAACTTATATTTTCACCCAATCAAAGCCTAACTAATTTATGAACACTTAAATTAGGCCATGTCTAATGATAATTAAAGGCTAATATATTTTCTGGATAACTAATTTATCAAACTTTGCTAGATATTTTGGAGGCATGTGGGCCCATTTAACGACCCAAAATCCAGCCCCATGACCAAATAATTCTTTCATGATCAAGTATCCAAAGTGACTAGATTTTTGTGAATATTATATTTGATTTATATATTGAAAGATCCATCTAAGATTACATCATTTCTTTTTCATCTTTTCAAAAAAAAAAAGTATCTTTCTATAGCTTTTTTGTTGGCCATGAGTTTAGAAGCGCACACACATTCATCATTCAAGATTTAAAAGCAAAAATCACTAAAGAGGGTGTTTGGGATTGAGTTTCAAAGAAACTTATTGACTTATTAGCTTTTCCAATAAGCCAATAAGTCAATATGCTACTTGTGTAACCTAAAAGTACATTATGTTTAGACTTTTGGCTTTTATGGGTGGAAAAACTGTTTTTGAGAAGTTAGAAATCCTGGCTTTTGGATTTTGGCTTTTGGAAGAAAATTACAAATCTACCACCCATACAACCAATATTCCCAATAAGTTAAGCGAAACACTTACAAAAACAATCTATTGACTTTTTGACTTTTCTCATCCCAAAAGCTAATCCAAACACTTTTTTTAAAACTCCTTTTCCAAAAGTCATAAGTCGATAAGCACTTCTGACAAAAAGCACTTTTGAATTTCCAAACTCAATCCCAAACACCCTATAAGTTTCATCCTTAACTCCAACCCTTTCAAGTGAGTTTCAAACTTGGAGCTTAATATTAGGGAAGAACACACATAAAACCTTTATTCAAATCTTGTGTTTTTGTGAATCATCCCTAGCCTTGAGCTAGTGGTAAGTATTCTCTACTTTTTCTTGTTTAAATATGTATTTTTAGTGTTTTAAAGCAAGTCATACATGAGTGTTTTGATAAAGGTTTTGAACATAAGGTATTATATTTTTTTGACAAAACTAAAATGGACCTTTAAAAATGTTTAGTAGGTCGTCGATGGTGGTGGGTATTATTGTTGTTTTGTAGTTTATAAAAGTTCAAAAGATATTGTTTAAGAAGATGTTTTGGATGATGTTCATAAAGATAACATGAACACACCTAATAATGGTTTGAACCTTCTTAAATTGTCATCTAAAACATAATATCATGTTAGACCTATGAAATGTTGAAAGATATAAACATTACATATTCAAAGTTTACTAACTATGAAATACCAAAAGTGGACTTATGGACTTAATACACCAAATACACATATTAATATCCTAAAAGAGACATTTAAAGACCACGGGGGATAATGAATCTTAATTAAAGTATAAAATGACAAAGTTGACATGTTAAAATAGCTAGTTTGATGAAAACTTGTCATTTTTTGAATGTCTAGTGATGAAAAGTTTAAGGTTAAAGTGATGATTTGGTGACTTTAAAAGTTAAAGGATGTAAAATGTCATTTTGAAAACTTAAGGCTAAAAATGTGATTTTTTTAAAGTTAGTGTTGAACATGAAAAGTTATAACTTTCCAAGGTTTATTATGGAAATATCCATAAGGCTTACAAAATTGTATTTTGTATAAAATTTTATTTTTATAAAATATGATTTTATAAAAATAGACACTACCAAAGATGTTGATCCAAATAAAAATAAGTTTTTTATTATGAAAATTGTATGAAAATGAACATTTTTATATCTATGCGAATATAAAAATGTTGGTGTGTTTTTTTGTTTAAAATAACCAAGTCTTGGTGCTAAAAAAAATTTATGAAAATTGTATGAAAATGAACATTTTTTTATCTATGGGAATATAAAAATGTTGGTGTGTTTTTCTGTTTAAAATAACCAAGTCTTGGTGTTAAAAATACAAAAGTTATTTTATAAGTTTCCAAGTAAAAATATGTAGAAATTAAAAGATAATTAATTTCAAGTAAAACATATTACTGGAAATTTAAGAAAAGTAACTAAATATATATTTTGGACGTAGGAAAAATACTATTACTACAACAAGTAATTATTCCTACAAAATATATATATGAACAACTTTTATTATTCGGGATGCAAGAATATATAAATAGAATTAATCAAGTGCGGACGTATTTATATTACGACGTGTTAACAGACAAAAATGTGAAAGGGACGGATAAGTATATATTGTATAACTTCCTACAAGATTCGTACGTATCTATGTAAGATTAATTAAGGGCACGAAAATATATATTTTATGAACTAAAATATATAAGATTAATTATGGGTGAAAAGTTTATAAAACATTCTTAAGTGTTGGAAAAGTATTCGTGGAAGAATTAACGTTCAATAATCTATAACAATTACACGTTTAAACTAAGTTAAGTATGTGAACATGACAATGTAAAATATGTTATCGAATCGGCGAGATCCTAATATATTTATTTATTGAGAAAATAAATATATGGTAAAGTGAGTCGAGTCGAATGTTGAAAATGAGATGTCGATGGACAAGACCCTAGTATAATTATTTAATGGTAAAATAATTATATGGTAAAGTGAGTCGAGTCGGGTGTAATATACAAATTAATTAATATGAAAATGTAAGTGTAACTTTTAACGAGGGTAATCCATCACCAGCGGTCCTAGGACACACGTTTAATTAAACGGGGAAATGTATTCCATAGTGGTGTTGGGAGCTGGGCGTACAACTAGCCGTAAAACCACGCGCTATAGACCTAGTGACTAATACGCACTAGGACGTTTGTCGGTGCTTGACCTTGGACTTGCTATTCTCTGCTATTTGATTGCATGATGTACTTCTGGTGAGCTTCACGGCCTCTTTTTACTGTTTTTGTTTTGGGGGAATATATGTTTTTTCAAATTTTGCTACATGTCAAAATGTTTCTAAATGTTAAAATATGACAAGTGGCATGATGAGTACTTGGGTTTGTTGTACACCATTCGCGGTGAGCCCTCGCCTACTGTAATCATTTACTCGTGTGTTGTGTATGTGTGTGAAATCGAGAACCAAAGGAATATTTGGGTAGTACTATTGGTCACTGACAAGGCCCACCCTTAATCGATAGCGTCGACTATGCAACTGTATATGCCAGGGGTGTACGTATTCTAAACTAAGTTGTTATTTTCCCGAGAAGCAACCGAAGGAATATTTGGATAGTACTATTGGTCCCTTGATATGCTTTCGAGCATTGTGCCACGTGTTTCAGCCATTGGCGTGGTGTGACACAACACATCAGATATTTGAGGAGTAGGAGCCCCTTATGTAACACCCCAACCGATGGCGGAAACATCGAGGTGTCACGTAGTGATGATTGTTCAATAGCTCATGGTACTAAATGAAAGTTGAATATAATTAAATGATTTACAATTGTCACACAAATAAATGATTACATAAACTTGATTCATATAAACTAGGTCGAAAGCACCTATGTGTTCCAAGTCTTGTATGACTTCCATTAATACCTGAGACATGTTAAGTTAGAAAGATGAGGGGTCAACTATAAATAGTTGGTGAGAATACATAGGTTTTTGAATGTAATAGATAACAATAGTGTCACACCCTCAAAATCCACTTGCGGAGTTTTACCGCGAGGCGCATGACAAACCAGGATCCAAACCAACGATCACAATAAACAAGTCTAAATGAATATAAATGCAATTTCAAAACATAGTTTAAAATCCCGTTTACAGCGGAAGCTTATTCAAAATAGTATCTCAATAATGAAACAATAGTTCAACGTTTATAAGACCATGCAACCCTAGTTAGACGCCGTGCAGACGCGTGCGCCCTAGTCCAGTCGTGCTACCTTAGCGACCTGAGAAAACATGTAAAAGTTTACGTCAGCACAAAAATGCTGGTGAGTTTACAGGTTTTGTATCCAGGTACCAAGTCAACCTGTCCATACTATAACAAATCGAAAACCAGTGTACGCTAGCTAGGCGTATGTTTTGTTACTACTACGATTGGAAAACCATTACTAACTCGAATACCAGATGTTGTTTCCGAAAAGTACCAGTTGTTCCTGTTGTTCCTGTTTGAGACAATATGCACTCGCCCGACCCTCCAAGCCGACGAGCGGGGTTGGTCACTCCCAATAGCGCTATTAACATTTCCCCGTTGTGCAAACCCGCACATTCATGGTTCCCCCCGGGACTTCCAAAGATCGTGTAGTACACAATAGAAACCCATAGTATGACAGTAGTTACCAAATAATCGTTTTAACACATGTTTTCTCCCCCGAAAGTATAAAACCAGTTTAAAAGAGGGGCCGTAAACTCACCTTAAGTTGCGTTACTCCTTAACCCGAGTAAACTCAGCTGCTATGCTAGTCCCGTAAAGCGGCGACCTAACATATGACAGTTACACGTACTTAGACTAATAACCCGCAGGTTAATTAGTCCCTAGATGTCCAGACCATAACCAAGTTCGTTTGAAAACACCGTGACTGTTTAACTGACCCAAAGTACAAGACTCGACATCCCATTGGTGACCCGAGACTCCCCGTGTTATGTTTACGCTCTTAAACAGACAATCATGCAATCGCACTTAACATACGTTAACACACAACAAGTTATAGCACATAGTTCACGTATCACCGAATTACATCCAAACATATGTTACCAAGTTATCATATATGTTACGAGGTTCCTAGCATGTTACTACATGTCAAATCGGGTCTCGGAATGCTAATTTACACTTACAACAGTAGTACACGCGATTAGGAAACGTAAACTAGCATTTAGGACTGATTGCATATAAGTTCATGTGATTAGGGCTGATTGCATATAAGTTCATGTGATTAGGGCTGATTGCATATAAGTTCATGTGATTAGGGCTGATTGCATATAAGTTCATGTGATTAGGGCTGATTGCATATAAGTTCATGTGATTAGGGCTGATTGCATATAAGTTCACGTGATTAGGGCTGATCGCATGTAAGTTCATGCGATTTGGGGCTGATCGCATGTATGTTCATGCGATTTGGCCGTGATTGCATGTAAAACTGGCGATTAGCAATCCTAATCGCCTGTAACCTTGCTGTTCCAGTTTTTCGCGCGTTTAACGCTCCAAATCAGATCCAGAACGTGTGTAACTACCCAATATCATCCCAAACACTATCCTAAACATGTTTCAACCAAAACTCTTCGTTTTGCCTCGTATTATCAGCCCTGCATGCAATCACGTAATCCAAACACCATTCACATAGCATGCAATCATCATACTAACATGCATAACAATAACCCTAATAATCAATTACTCAGATATCATCATCATAACATTAATATTATTCTGATTTAACCTAATAACATGTTAATCCATCATTATGAATCATAAAAACCTTAGCTTTCTAATCATAACCACCCGTAACACATGTATACTAGTTAGAATCCGATTAACAACCCTTATTAATGATTTTCAGAAAGCTTTTTCGTTTTAGAACAGGTCTGGACCATTAGGGATTGATTAAAAACGTTTATAAAGATTCATGGATGGAAACCAAACCTTAGAATTGTGAAAGAATGAAAGATTATGCTTGAATCCTGGTGTTTTGATCAAAAATCGCGTTCCAGAGGTTGTGTGTGTGTTGGGGCAGGTTATGGGACGACTAGGGTTTGTATAATGAAGTTTATGAGGTCAAGTATGGTATTTATAGTCGTTTTTAGTCGTCCAGCACATAACATGCGATTATGCAGCTTTACACGCGATCAGGAAGCCTAATCGCATGTAAGTTCATGCGATTGGGGCCTAATCGCATGAACAGTCATGCGATCAGTCCCCTAATCGCCCCTAAGGTCCCCAGTCGCCCCTCCTATAGGCGATTGGGCTATCCTGATCGCCTATAGGGGCCTGTTTCGTGTGTTTTGCGCGTTAAACCCCGTTTTAACATATGTTAACACATATTAACGTACCGACAAGTCACATAATGATTGTAAACACATAACACAAGTAAATACACATATTCACACTCGTTCACCAATTCCCGGGACTCGAGACTCGTATGTTCCGTATGCCCAGACGATCCTACAAATCGTCACCGTTTGTACACTTGGTTAAGGACCGACATCTAATGAACCTCTAGACCAACATCCAATGATCCTCTAGACTAAACCGATAGTTCCCGAACTATAACCCGACTTAACTAACCCAGTTAAGTACAATATACGCGTGACTCGCTAAGGTAGACTTTTATCTATACAACGTTGTTAACCAGAATTTGCCGGGTGTCACATCATCCCCACGTTAAAAGAATTTTCGTCCCGAAAATTGCACAAGTACCAAAAGAACAAAAGAAGTAACGAAGGAAATAAACAAAAGATAGGAACCAAAAGAGAGATTTACCCGAGTTGTCACATCATCCCCACGTTAAAAGGAATCTCGCCCCGAGATTCATTCAGCTGCAGAAGAGACATGTCTCGACTCGAACGCTTCCTTAGGAAAAAGATGAGGATACTTAGACTTCATCTGATCCTCCCGTTCCCACGTATATTCCGTTCCCCGGTTCGAGTTCCACCGAACCTTAACGATACGAATCTTGCTGCGACGTAGGCTACGAATCTTGTAATCAAGGATCTCCACAGGTTCTTCCACAATCCGAAGACGATCATCAACCTTGATCTCTTCTAGTGGAACGATGAGAGACTCGTCAGCCAGACACTTCTTCAAGTTTGACACGTGAAAGACGTTATGTACGTTACCGAGCTCCATCGGTAAATCAAGACGATATGCCACCGGTCCAATCCATTCCAGGATCGTAAATGGTCCGACATATCGTGGGTTGAGTTTGCCACGCTTCCCAAAGCGTATGACGCCCTTCCACGGTGAGACTTTTAGAAGTACCTTGTCATTGACTTGGAATTCCAATGGTTTGCGACGCTGATCGGCATAACTCTTTTGCCGGTCCCGTGCCGCTGCCAACCGGTTACGAATCTGTACGATCTTTTCCGAAGTTTCGTACACTAGTTCAGGCCCAGTGAGTTGACTCTTACCCACTTCAGCCCAACAAAGAGGAGAACGGCATTTCCATCCGTACAGTGCTTCGAACGGAGCCGCCTTGATGCTCGTGTGATAACTGTTATTGTACGAGAATTTTACTAACGGCAGATGAGCTTCCCAACCCTTGCCAAAATCGATCACACATGCCCGCAGCATGTCTTCTAAAGTTTGAATCGTGTGCTCACTCTGACCGTCAGTCTGTGGATGATAGGCCGTACTCATGTCTAGTTGGGTACCCAAAGCCTTGTGCAAAGACTTCCAGAAGTGAGAAGTAAAATGGGAGTCACGATCCGAGATAATAGAAACTGGTACCCCGTGCTTAGAAACAACTTCCTTCAAATAAAGACGAGCCAAACGATCCATGGTGTCGGTCTCCTTAATAGATTTTATCCGAACCAGGATGGATAGAATACCGGGACTTATGAGCTTCATCAAGGACAAGCTCCCGTAGTCCCCCGAATAAAGGAACCCATATGCGTTCTGCGAAGTAGTGCAGGCCATCAGGCCTTCGCTCGAGGTGCTTGTCGGCACCGTGCATAGTTTCAGCTTTAAGGTTTTCCTCCTTCAAAGCTTCCAACTGAGCAGAACGGAGTTGATCAGGTAAGGATGAATGAATGGTGAGCTGCAATGCCCGAACGCGACGAGGTTTAGTAGATTCCTTCCTGCTCAAGGCGTCTGCTACAACATTCGCCTTGCCAGGATGGTACTTAATAGCACAATCATAGTCGTTCAGAAGTTCAATCCAACGACGCTGTCGTATGTTCAAATGTTGTTGGTCGAAAATATGTTGGAGACTCTTGTGATCGGTGTAGATGGTGCATTTGGTACCGTACAAGTAATGTCTCCAAATTTTTAACGCGAAAACCACTGCACCCAACTCCAAGTCATGAGTTGTGTAGTTCTTCTCGTGCACTTTGAGTTGACGAGAAGCATACGCAATTACCTTCTCGCGTTGCATCAACACGCAACCGAGACCATGAATAGAAGCATCACAGTAGACAACGAAATCATCAGGGCCTTCAGGTAAGGACAAAATAGGAGCAGAACAAAGTTTAGACTTTAGTTCCTCAAATGCGGACTCTTATGGTTCACCCCAGTCGAATTTCCTATCCTTCTGAGTGAGAGTGGTGAGGGGTTGAGCAATCTTCGAGAACCCCTGAATGAAACGACGATAGTAGCCCGCAAGGCCTAGGAATTGCCGCACCTCAGTTGGCGTCTTTGGTGCTCCCCAGTCCTTGATCGCTTCGATTTTAGCTGGATCGACATGAATCCCTAGTTCATTAACCACATGTCCTAGGAATTGAACTTCGCGTAACCAAAAGTCACACTTTGAGAACTTGGCGTAAAGTTGTTCCCGTCGCAAGAGTTCCAAAACTAACCGCAGATGTTCCTCGTGTTCGGTCTCGTTCTTGGAGTAGATCAGAATGTCATCAATAAATACAATGACGAATTTGTCCAGATATGGTTTGCAAACGCGGTTCATCAAGTCCATGAAAACCGCCGGTGCGTTCGTAAGACCGAAAGGCATGACCAAGAATTCGAAATGGCCATAACGTGTTCGAAAGGCAGTCTTGGCAACGTCAGCCTCCCTGACGCGCAGCTGGTGATAACCGGACCTCAAGTCGATCTTGGAATAATAACTAGAACCCTGAAGCTGGTCGAATAGATCATCAATACGTGGAAGAGGATAACGGTTCTTGACGGTCAATTTGTTCAGTTCTCTGTAGTCTACACACAATCGGAAACTTCCATCCTTCTTCTTAACAAATAAAATCGGGGCTCCCCAAGGGGAAGAACTTGGTCGGATGAAACCCTTGTCCAAGAGTTCCTGTAACTGACTAGACAATTCCTGCATCTCGGGAGGTGCAAGACGGTAGGGGGCCCGAGCAATAGGAGCAGCCCCTGGTACAAGATCAATACCGAACTCGACTTGACGATGAGGAGGAAGACCAGATAAATCATCGGGAAAAACATCAGGAAACTCGCGTACCACCGGAATATCGTCGATCTTCTTCTCATCACTAGAGGAAACAGATAAAAGCGCCAAAACGGCTGGATAACCCTTTCGAAGACACTTAAGGGCTTTCATGCTAGAGATGATGTTTAGCGGAACACCACCCTTGATACCGTACACAGAAAGGAATTCTCCATCAGGGAGAGGAATCCGAATAACTTTATCGTAACAGAGAATCTCCGCGCGATACAAAGATAACCAATCCATTCCTACCACAACGTCAAAACTACCCAAAGGTACCGGCATAAGGTCGATGGGGAATGATAAACCCGACAACTCTAATTGACACTCCCGAAGGATACTAGTAGCTTCAATCGTTTTACCGTCAGCCAACTCAATAATATACTTGGTTTCTAATGGTACGGGTACTACATCTAGCAGTCGACTAACATCCATGGATACAAAACTCTTGTCGGCACCAGAATCAAATAACACGCTAACAGAACGATTATTGAGAAGAAACGTACCGGTGACTGTGTCAGGGTCCTGTCTAGCCTCAGCGGCTCCAATGACGAAGGCACGTGCATTTCTGCCGCCGCCCCCGTTGTTCCCATTACCGTTGTTCCCACCCTGCTTCAGTTTTGGGCAATCCTTCTTGTAATGCCCAGTGTCACCACAGTTGTAGCATCCTTGTTTTCCTGTAGTCCCCTGAGTAGTCGAAGCTGAGTTAGTAGTCGGGGCCTGGGTCGATGGAAGTGTAACCCGACAATCTTTAGCATAATGCCCAATTCGCTGGCAGCGGTGACAACGGTTACTGTCGCAGTTCCCTTGATGATGGCGTCCACACTTGTTGCATTTGGGCAGTTTTCCCGCATAACCACCCTGCTTGTTACCCGAAGAAGAAGAACCCCCATTATCAAACCTTTTACCCTGCTGTGCTGGCCCAGATCCTTTCCCGTCATTTTCCCACTTGCGCTTGTTGTTCTCTGGGGCCTTAACAGTCGAACCCTTCGCAGGCAAAATACCCTCATTCACTTTTAAGTTGGTCATCCTATGGGCCGATCGAACCACCTCTGCGTATGTAGGATGATTTCCCGCAGCCACTAATCCTGCAATTTCTGGTACTAACCCTGAGACATAGTGTTCAATCCTACGGTATTCTGGCACATGCAGATCGGGACACAGCACTGCCAACTCATTCCGCCTCACAGTATACTTCTCAATTTCCGACCCAGTCATCTTGAGGTTCCACACCTCATGCTCCAGCTTCTGTACCTCTTCCCTCGGACAATACTCACGCTTCAGCAACTGCACAAAATTCTCCCATGGCATAGCATATGCCTCCCCAATACCCATATTCTGGGTGATGCCATTCCACCAAGTCAATGCCACATCCTGGAATAACGCAGCAGTATACTTAACCCGATCTTCTGGGAGACAGTTACACATCAGAAATAATGACTCCACTTTCTCCAGCCACCTAAGCAAGCTCACCGCACCCTCAGTGCCAGAGAATTCCTGGGGCTTACAGTCCCGGAACATCTTGTAGGTGCACATGGGTGGGGGTGGGTCAACAGGACCACCTGAAATGAAACGTATGAGAAACCACGAATAACGTAAACAAGGTTCACCAATGAGGCAAAGAAAATGAATAAATCAACTTACCACCACCGTTGTACCCTAACTGAAAGGCAGCTTGGAGCAAGTTGTTCAGATCAGCCTGCGATAGGTTAATACCTCCACCACGACCACCAGCACCACCGCGACCACCACCACGTCCACCATTGCGACCACCTCCACGTCCTCCTCGTACTCCAGACATGATTCTGGCAGAAAGAACGAGAAAATTTAGTTTCGCAGTTAAAGATAACCACTAATGTTCACAGGATCAAAGCTAGATCCAATCCAGGACTATCCCCTCAAACCCAGAGCTCACTAGGGCTTCCATGCATTTCGTTTTATGATTTTGTGTGCACCCAAAATGATAAACCGCTCTACATGGTCCTCCCAGTGTTCTCCTAGTTCAAAATTCAAATCACCGAACATAGACTCTTAGCTACACACCGTAATGACAAGTGTTTCTATTGGAGTGCGAAAGGGAGATGTCCGAGCCTTGGACAAATCTCAAGAGCACACGAGTTACTCCAATAGACTACACTGCCTAGAAAACAAGTAACCCAACCTAAGATAGAACGGATGATGTAACGTAGAAAGACCAATGATTTAGTGACACCCCGACAAGACCATACGTAAACCACTATAACGTTTAGTACCATGTGATCGTCTAGTGTGTGCGACTCGGCTATAGACTAGACTCTACATGCAGTCCTAGTTCACTATAACCATTGGCTCTGATACCAATCTGTCACACCCTCAAAATCCACTTGCGGAGTTTTACCGCGAGGCGCATGACAAACCAGGATCCAAACCAACGATCACAATAAACAAGTCTAAATGAATATAAATGCAATTTCAAAACATAGTTTAAAATCCCGTTTACAGCGGAAGCTTATTCAAAATAGTATCTCAACAATGAAACAATAGTTCAACGTTTATAAGACCATGCAACCCTAGTTAGACGCCGTGCAGACGCGTGCGCCCTAGTCCAGTCGTGCTACCTTAGCGACCTGAGAAAACATGTAAAAGTTTACGTCAGCACAAAAATGTTGGTGAGTTTACAGGTTTTGTATCTAGGTACCAAGTCAACCTGTCCATACTATAACAAATCGAAAACCAGTGTACGCTAGCTAGGCGTATGTTTTGTTACTACTACGATTGGAAAACCATTACTAACTCGAATACCAGATGTTGTGCCCGAAAAGTACCAGTTGTTCTTGTTGTTCCTGTTTGAGACAATATGCACTCGCCCGGCCCTCCAAGCCGACGAGCGGGGTTGGTCACTCCCAATAGCGCTATTCACATTTCCCCGTTGTGCAAACCCGCACATTCATGGTTCCCCCCGGGACTTCCAAAGATCGTGTAGTACACAATAGAAACCCATAGTATGACAGTAGTTACCAAATAATCGTTTTAACACATGTTTTCTCCCTCGAAAGTATAAAACCAGTTTAAAAGAGGGGCCGTAAACTCACCTTAAGTTGCGTTACTCCTTAACCCGAGTAAACTCAGCTGCTATGCTAGTCCCGTAAAGCGGCGACCTAACATATGACAGTTACACGTACTTAGACTAATAACCCGCAGGTTAATTAGTCCCTAGATGTCCAGACCATAACCAAGTTCGTTTGAAAACACCGTGACTGTTTAACTGACCCAAAGTACAAGACTCGACATCCCATTGGTGACCCGAGACTCCCCGTGTTATGTTTACGCTCTTAAACAGACAATCATGCAATCGCACTTAACATACGTTAACACACAACAAGTTATAGCACATAGTTCACGTATCACCGAATTACATCCAAACATATGTTACCAAGTTATCATATATGTTACGAGGTTCCTAGCATGTTACTACATGTCAAATCGGGTCTCGGAATGCTAATTTACACTTACAACAGTAGTACACGCGATTAGGAAACGTAAACTAGCATTTAGGACTGATTGCATATAAGTTCATGTGATTAGGGCTGATTGCATATAAGTTCATGTGATTAGGGCTGATTGCATATAAGTTCATGTGATTAGGGCTGATTGCATATAAGTTCATGTGATTAGGGCTGATTGCATATAAGTTCACGTGATTAGGGCTGATCGCATGTAAGTTCATGCGATTTGGGGCTGATCGCATGTATGTTCATGCGATTTGGCCCTGATTGCATGTAAAACTGGCGATTAGCAATCCTAATCGCCTGTAACCTTGCTGTTCCAGTTTTTCGCGCGTTTAACGCTCCAAATCAGATCCAGAACGTGTGTAACTACCCAATATCATCCCAAACACTATCCTAAACATGTTTCAACCAAAACTCTTCGTTTTGCCTCGTATTATCAGCCCTGCATGCAATCACGTAATCCAAACACCATTCACATAGCATGCAATCATCATACTAACATGCATAACAATAACCCTAATAATCAATTACTCAGATATCATCATCATAACATTAATATTATTCTGATTTAACCTAATAACATGTTAATCCATCATTATGAATCATAAAAACCCTAGCTTTCTAATCATAACCACCCGTAACACATGTATACTAGTTAGAATCCGATTAACAACCCTTATTAATGATTTTCAGAAAGCTTTTTCATTTTAGAACAGGTCTGGACCATTAGGGATTGATTAAAAACGTTTATAAAGATTCATGGATGGAAACCAAACCTTAGAATTGTGAAAGAATGAAAGATTATGCTTGAATCCTGGTGTTTTGATCAAAAATCGCGTTCCAGAGGTTGTGTGTGTGTTGGGGCAGGTTATGGGACGACTAGGGTTTGTATAATGAAGTTTATGAGGTCAAGTATGGTATTTATAGTCGTTTTTAGTCGTCCAGCACATAACATGCGATTATGCAGCTTTACACGCGATCAGGAAGCCTAATCGCATGTAAGTTCATGCGATTGGGGCCTAATCGCATGAACAGTCATGCGATCAGTCCCCTAATCGCCCCTAAGGTCCCCAGTCGCCCCTCCTATAGGCGATTGGGCTATCCTGATCGCCTATAGGGGCCTGTTTCGTGTGTTTTGCGCGTTAAACCCCGTTTTAACATATGTTAACACATATTAACGTACCGACAAGTCACATAATGATTGTAAACACATAACACAAGTAAATACACATATTCACACTCGTTCACCAATTCCCGGGACTCGAGACTCGTATGTTCCGTATGCCCAGACGATCCTACAAATCGTCACCGTTTGTACACTTGGTTAAGGACCGACATCTAATGAACCTCTAGACCAACATCCAATGATCCTCTAGACTAAACCGATAGTTCCCGAACTATAACCCGACTTAACTAACCCAGTTAAGTACAATATACGCGTGACTCGCTAAGGTAGACTTTTATCTATACAACGTTGTTAACCAGAATTTGCCGGGTGTCACAAATAGTTCGTACAACAATCACAGTAAGAGTATGAGTTCGACCTTTAACAATGTGTCTTTTGTACAATCAAACCTTGTGTCGACTAAGACCTATCTCGCAAGTTAGTAAAAGTGTAACTGTTTTCGATCATCCTTGAATTTATGCGGGGGATGGGTTTGTCGGGCCTATAGCGCTATAATCTAAACATGCGGCTTGATCAATTTTAGGGGCTGTTTGATAGCCTCTTAATAAACCTCTTAATCATTCAGCTCTTAATCATTCAGTATTAAGAGTGTTTGTTTCAATTAAAAAAGACATCTGAATGGAACCATTCAGCTCTTAACCATTCAGCCAAAACACACATCTGAATGAAAAAATAAAACCATCTACCTACCCTTTTCTCTTTCCTCTCTATAATCTCCTCTCCAGACCAAGGCACGTCTGATCACCACCACCACCGTCTGCCTCCCCCACGACAACCGTTTGCCTCCACTGCTGCAAGGTAACCTCTCGCCCTTCCCTTCTCCTTTCCCTTGTCGTTTTTTTTTTGCCCTAATTCGTGATTTAGGGTTATGAAGAATCTTCTTGTTAATATGTTCAGTGTTGTTGTTATGAGTATTGTTGTGTGTTTGAACTTGGTTTAATGGTTGATTTACAATTAGGTGTCTTGGTTTTGGTTTAAACCACATACACCAACAGACATTGGCTTCCTCGTGATTTTGAGCATCAATTGAAAATGTGTCAGCACAAGTTGAAAATTTAGAGTTCATCATGCTACTTTGTTTTATTTCATGTTAAATATGCAATTCTTTTACAGTAGGTTTGTGTTATTATATTATGTTAAGGGAGAGGTATGTTGACTCATATTGGTCATCAGAGGAAGTAGAAGGGATGTTGAAACATACACCTATTTGAATAATCCTTTTTCACATCATATATATCTAATGAACTTATAAATAGGTGTGGTAGACACAGTTTAAAAAAACGGGTGAGGTGTGCGCCTTGAGGCGATTCGGATACAATGTGGTTTTTTTTTTTTTTTTTACTTTCGAATAATTTATATAATGTGTTAACTAAAACTTGTCTGGCCATTTACATAGCCCTTTCCTTTTTGTTATTTGAAATAGAAAAGCTAGAATAGATACATGTAGACATTGTAAATTATCAATGGTGGGTCAATCGGGTAAATAGAATGCACACACTACTATAATGGAAATGGGTTATGAGGCACTCAAAATGTATAATGCAAACATGACCTGTGGTTAATTTAGGTACACGGACAACAGCTCTAGCTGACTAGACGTTCTCTAGCTTTTGCGAGCTTAAATCGCCATGGTTTAAAAGAACGCTTGAGGCGTGCGCCTCAAGGCGATTTGGTCTGAAAACGCTTCTGACGCGGCGCCTCAGGTGTTTGAACAGTGGTATGCGCCTCACAGGTCTGAGGCGTTATGAAAAGTTGCGCCTCAGATGCGCCTCAGGGGGTTTTCAGGTATATTTTTTATGTTTTCGACTTTTTGTGACATTTTATGTCTTTTTTATGTGTGCTTTTGATGTTTTTGATGAATTTGATGATGAAATTAGTTAGCATTTTATTTTTTGAAAGATATATAATTATTTATTTAATTCCGCCTCGGGCTTACGCCTCGGTTCGCCTCGAGGCTTACGCCTCGTGAGGCGAAGGGAAAACGCCTCGAGGCGCGTTTCCGTTCTTTTAAACTTTGTAAATCGCCATAATAGTGCTTCTTGCTGAGCCACACGTCCATTGCTTCAGTTAATTATAAATTGGCTTTGCAT
Organism: Ambrosia trifida; assembly: GCA_028751855.1. Taxonomy (NCBI): domain Eukaryota; kingdom Viridiplantae; phylum Streptophyta; class Magnoliopsida; order Asterales; family Asteraceae; genus Ambrosia; species Ambrosia trifida. The sequence continues at coordinate 93,119,448 of CM054122.1, read as the reverse complement.
AAAAAGATATTCAACTTTGATCTTTACTTCTGTGTAGGTACAGAGAGTGGTGGGGTACTAAAACCTCAAATATAAATATCATATAGTTAAAAACTTAAAACTAATTGATGATTTTGAAATAAGCTTTTGGAAGTTTCAAAACATAACCATTATTATAAATCTAGTTTATTTAATATAAATAAACGTATACCATTTTATTAATTTACACCTGCATTAGTTTTAAATATTTGTACCTTCATAGCTTTGCTAGTTGTTAATGAGTCTTTTGATGTTATACGATACTTGAAACCTTCATGCCTTTTGATGTTTAAACTTGATGTTACATGATCTTGATTCCTTGATGCCATTTGATGTTTAAACTTGATGTTATTTTGACCATAAGATCATTAAATTTTTTTTTTCAATTGTTCAAAGAATGGCATAAAAAAAAACTAGGATTAGTTGGAAGTCACCAGAAGTGGAAAAAACGTTTCTTGAAGCATGTATTCATGAACTTATAACCAACGGGCGTGAAGGAAGCAGCCTCAAACAACTGTCTTGGAAAAATGTAGCGGAAAAACTAAAAACCGAAAACAATTTCATAGCGGACCAAAAACAAATGAAGAACCGATATGACTATTTAAAGGCAAAATTTACAGCTTGGTCTAAGCTTAAAAACAAAACCGGGAATGTTTATGATCAGTTGACAAACTCTTTTAACTTGTCGGAAGAACAATGGCAATTGGAGACAAAGGTATACTATTATTTTTTGAATAATAGTTATTAGTTTATTTCAATTATCTTACGATACTTTTATAATAATTCTCCACACAGTCTAACAAACACGTTGAAGCTTTGAGAACTTCGCCGCTATTATATCCTGAGCTCTGTGTTCAATTGGTTGAGGGCTCCACCTCGAATGGATTTGACAGTTGGGGTCCATCTTCAACACTTCCTCGTTCTTTTGTTGAGGTGATGACCCAAGATTTAGATGCCTTTGATGATGTTGAATACTCTCCAATGGAACAATCGACGGTCAATATTAGTGAGGAATCATTTGATCGATCAAAAGCTAAAAGAAAAGATCATGATAATAGTGGGGAGTCATCCATTCAAAATAAAAAGGAGAAACGAAAAGGAAAGGAAAGTCTAAATTCAACACTCATTGAAGTGGGAGAGAAAATTAGCAAGGTTGTGGATATGTTGATTGAAAAACACAATATTTCTAATGATATGGATGCATGTATGGAGAAGCTGGTAGCAATGGAATGGGATAAAGTTGACCCAAAATACCAAACAGCGCTTTTACTATTTGGCGAGAGTCCTGATATAAGAAAAGTGTGGTTACGCATTCCATCAGACACTTGTGAGATGTGGATTAAGAATGCGGGAGCGAAGTATAGATTGTTTTGATAGTTGGATTTTTTTTTTTTGGGACCTTTATGCTTAGCTTTCTTTTTTTGGATTGTCTTAACTAGTTAGATGCTTATGTTGATGAATGTTTTTGTTTTTGAACTATATGTTTATGAATTGTTTTGACTAGTTGGATGTTTATGAATGTTTTTTTGCTACTTTGACTAGTTGAATGTTTTTTTTTTTTTTTTTTTTTTTTTGATGAATGTTGATGAGTGTTCTTTGGATTTTTATGTTTATTTGACAGGCAACTTATGGATCAAGAAGACGAGATTATGATATTCATTTTTCTTTGTTTTCAATGGTTACGGTTAGCCTCAAGAATGAATGGAAGGATAAGAGATCTGAATTCAGCATTGACTGGTCACGCATACACCCAAGAATTGTTGCATGGATCCTCTACACAATGCCATGAAATGATGCGTATGTCCCGTGATGCGTATGTACTCTTGTGCAATCATTTCAAACAAAGAAATTGGGTACAATGTAGCAGGTCGATAAGCTTGGAAGAAAAGTTAGCTATGTTTTTTATTGTGATAAGACATAACGAACGTTTTCGCATGGTTAAACGACGGTTTCAACACTCGACAGAAACAATCCATAGATGCTTTCATGAGGTCCTAAATGCAATGTTGAATTTTGCAAAAGAAGTTATAGTTCCTACATCTACTGATGCAATTGCAAATACCTCAGAACGACATAGAAAATTAAAACAAATATTTCCTGGGGCAATAGGTGCGTTAGATGGAACCCTCGTACATGCAATCGTACCCGCTGATCAACAAACTCGTTATAGAGGAAGAGGAAAAGGTGAATGTTTTCAAAATATTTTAGGTATTTGTGATTTTGATATGATATTCGCGTTCGTATGGGCTGGATGGGAAGGAATTTCACATGATTCACGAGTTCTAAAAGAAGTTGCATTTAACCCGACTTCTGGGTTTCCTTTCCCTCCAACAGACAAATATTACCTTTGTGACGCTGCATACACCAACACTCGTGGATTTATGACTCCCTACCGTAGTACGAGGTATTGGTTAGCTGATTTTCGAAGACAACGACCGTTAACTAAAGAAGAAAAATTCAATCATGCTCATGCACAACTCAGAAATGTCATTGAGCGTGCATATGGTGTTTTAAAGGCAAGATTCCCGATCCTAAAGCGAATGGCTCCTTTTTCATTTCAAATACAAAGGGACATAGTGATTGCCTGTTTTGCCGTCCATAATTTTATACGAAAATGTAATATTCATGATCAGTTGTTTATGTACTACGACGAGAACACTTTGTTTAATGAAATACAAGGTGGAGAAAGTCACGGTCAGTTCGTTCATGACATAGAATGGGGTTCACAAGGCATCGAGTATATGACTACTTTGCGTGACGAGATAGCAAATCAGCTAATTTCAAATAATTAAAATTAATTATTTTCTATCTGGATTTGGGTTTGTTTCCTAGAATTTTGAATATTTATGTGTCATTTGAATTTCTATGATGTTATATATTTTTCTTTTATTCTCCCGTTCAATCATTTAGGACTCTGATCAAACAGATATATTCATTCTGCAAAAAATGTACTGGGGTAGAAAGGTCATTCTGCACAGTCATTCAGAGGTTCAACCAAACAGCACTTATTGGTTCAGCACTTACTGGTTCAGAGCCTCTAAACCATTCAGACCCTCTTAATGATTCAGCACTTAATCAGACAGATCCTACCAAACAGCCCCTTAATGATTGTACTATGTCTTTTTGTTACAGTCAAAATGAATCCACAAGTTTCAACATAATGAGAATGAGTAATTGTTATTGTATCAAAAATGTTTAAACATGTTTCACCCCAAAAATGTAAAATAGTAAAAGGGGGCTATGTAAACTCACCTTAGCACAAGTGTTGAATCCTTTGAAATCGTCTAAATGTGGCACAGACGATCCCATGTATTACCCTAAGTTCAAGGCAATGAAATAAGTGCTAGGAACTTAAGGGTCTAAGTTTTCTAGTCTATAGGCATTCCAGGGTTCCTAATTTGGGGATTGATAATCATTTATTAATTATTTAAAATAGTTGTTAACTAAATAATAAAAGGAGAAATTTCGAAAATAAATAAATAAAAGGATTTTTTTTTTTGTAAAATCTTGATCAAGGGTGGTATGACAAAAATAGCATAGTGTAAAAATAATTTTTATAAAATAATTTGTATATAATTAATTATAACATATTAATCAAAACATGATAATAATATCAAAAAATATTAAATTTCACAAATTTTAGAAAATGAAAATATATTTCTGATCTAAGTTGATAAAAATAATTTATGTGAAATTTTGTTGCAAAAATGATAAAAATTGGATTTATTATGAATTTATTATGGTTAAAATAAGTTTACTTCTCTAAAAATAATTAATTATTATTTTTCCTAAAATAAAAATTAGTTTTATAAAATTTAGTTTTATAATTTAATTTCAAAAAGTAAAAAGTTGTAAGATGATCTATTGAGTTTGGAGAACCTTGTATAATTTTTATAAAATATATAGACTTTATTTATTAATTAAAAAGCATCTTAATTAAATTTATGTATATAGAGGCTCTAAAGAAAAAAACCATAAAAATAAAAGTTGTAGGGGGGGGGACTCGAACCTTGGACCTGAGCTGGTTCAATTCCCAAACAACGCACCCACCAACCATCTGATCTGTTACTCTGTTGGTGACACACTTGATTTTGAAATATCTTTAAACAGAACCAATTAAACTTCATCTTCCCAAATAATATAAAGAAACCCTAGAACTTCGAATCAGATTAATTCGATTATGATAATCAGATTGATCATAGGTCTTTTAATATAGACATAAAAACGAGATCAAGGAATGGTTTAATTAGCACTTACAGATTTGAATGAATGGAGAAACAAGGAACATAGGGTCCGTATGTAAAGGTTTAAATTCTGGTCGATTGACAGCTTGTAAACGAAATTTGGAATGGGGGTTCTCTAAGTCGCATGTGTATGTGTGTGTATACAGGTTTAATCGAGCTATAATAGCACACACACACACATATATATATATATATATATATATGACTTCAATAACCGAGTTTTATGAAAGGTTAAAAAGTCAAAATCATTCAAATTAATGTACCTAAACATGTTAATCAATCAAATGGATGATTATAGAAGGTAGAGGAGATGGAGACGCGTTATTACCGGGATTTGATTGAATAATCGATGTGTTAAAGGCTGTCAATTGTCGGTTGAAGATGGGGTTTGACTTGCAGGTTTGACGAAGGGATTTAGAAAGGGTGTAAGTATTATTTGTTTTAAATAAAATCGCAAACCACCAAAATGGTGTAGTGGTTGATGGTGTTGTTGCTAAGTTGACTCGGCTGGGGCGCGGGTTTGAGTCACGGCTCATGCAAATCTTTTTAAAATCGTTTTTTATATAATATATAATATTAGTTTGTTTATTTGTATAACCAACAAAACTTTAGCACTAAATAAGTAAGGTAACACAGGAAAAGCCAGAAATGGAGGAATGAACGGGGATTTTATTTATCAACGGTTACAAAATCAAAGAAAAAAAATACGAAAGGTTACAGTCTCCCCTACTTTTGGGAACTTCGTCCCGAAGTTGGAGTTGGAAAGTTTGCTGGAAAGAGGTATGGGTATATGGTACAAGCTAGGGTGACTATGGTTTAGAGTATAGTAAAAGTTTAGAAGTATCATGCTCCAGGTTTTGAGTGACATTGGTCTGTGATAACAGTCTTATGGAGCACTGAACTTAAGTTTCAGGAATGCAAAGAGAAATGCAGGAGATGACTATGGAAAGACTAAATGAACTAGCAGGTAACTAGGGTTTATTATTGGTTTGACCCTCAGTCTCACTTTCGATGTATCATTAGTGTTTATATATAGGGTGTACCATAGCTAACTCACCACACCTCTGATACCTCAAAAATGTATTGGGTATCTACTAAAACCTTAATAGAATTTCACACCACCTTAACATACATGTAAATTCATGATCACGTTCCGGACCGCAATAACCAATTTACCTTACATTAGAGTTTTATGTCCTTATATGATTCTAAATACACATGTAAAACACACAATGCATAATAACCTTGTGATTTGAATCTTTGTATTAACGAGTATAATGAATCGTTGTATCAAATTTCATGTTCTCACAGTTAAGTTCTAGGAAAGTGCACAATGTATTCAAAAATAGGTCTAACTGTTGAGCAGGCAAGAAGACCTCTACCAGTGAGTGAGTAGGAACCTCTACCGATTGTTGAGCAGGTACGATGGCCTCTACCAGTCGTTGAGCAGGTTATTAGAACCTCTACCGACTGTTTAGCAGGCATGATGACCTCTACCAATCGTTGAGCATGTTATTAGGAACTCTACAAACTGTTGAGCAGGTACTCCAACCTCTACCAGTTGTGGACCAAGTGTAACAATTGTTTTCAGTTCATCACATAAGTTGCAAATTGGTAATACATATATGTAAGCAAGTTTGTAAATGCATCAAATATCAAGTATAGCATGTGAGTTGTAACTGAGTTGCCCTAGACAAGGTTAATGACTCTAGGTGTGATTTTAGCAAATAGTCTACTCTAGGTGTGATTTTAGCAAATAGTTCATATTCCATGTTTTCAAGTATCATGAATAATCAAATGTTCAAATATAGTAGATAATCAAATCCTCATGAATCACTAAGAATCAGGTTTTATACAACAATCAAATTTTCAGTAGTATGGTTATCATGGAGGTCAAGTTCATGTTCAAGAAGGTAAAGGATGTGAATTTAGTTCTTGAGAGGATGATGAAGAAATCAGGGTAACATCAAGGTTATGATAGATGGTGAATGTGAAGATAGTTAATAAAGGGTTTATTTTATAGGTTTTCAAAGAGGCACAAGTAGTAAGGAGATTATTTAGCAGCATGAATCGTGGGGTTTGAATCAAATATTAAAATCAAGCGTATGAGAAAACATTATTGTCGTAAATACCAAAAATTGTAAAGGTTCGAATAAGTAGGTGTCAATGGGGAATTTGGAGACTAAATTTTGTCCCTGTGGATGGAAGGTTCTATTTTTTCAAAATTGGTTTTGTATATAAAGAAAAAGTCGTTTATTACATATTAAGTGAGCTTACATCACATTATTCCAGTTAGTCAGAGATTTGAAACATGACATTGGGTTTTAAAGATCAAGGTTCTATTAAGTGAATTTTTTAACAGATTAAAGCATTGTATCGAAAATTCTTTCTTACGCTAATGAATAAGCATTTGAATTTAGAAATTAAGGTTGAGGACATCTTTTGACAAAAATATGTATTTTCCATAGTTTATAGGTGATGAAAATTTGACAATATTAAGAAATCTTTAGTGTTGTGCTAGGGTATACATAGGTTATGAGGTTACAGCTTATGCTAAAATTAAAAATATGTAACATGTTGAAAAAGGCAATAATATGATTTGGGTAGGGTGTCAAAAATAATCAAACAAGTGGCTAAGATGGTAAGATGAAGTGTGATTGTGAAATCCATATATGATTATGAAATGGAATTGATTAAAACTGTAAAATTTTGACATATCAAACCTTCCAGATTTTAATACCAGATTTTAATACCAAAATGAAGACATGCTTTAGCCTATAAATGAACACTCATCCTGAGAATTCCCAGGTAGGAATCCGAGTCCCTCGTCTGATTGGGATTTATACACAATGCCAGTCCTAGACAGAAAACTCAGAATACAGGCGTTCACCCCTCCAGATTGCATGTGTTCGTTATTGAAATATAGAGCTTCAACGAGATTATCAAGGCAGTTCAGGTTAGGACCTGAAAATTCTGTCCTATCAGTCTAAGGGTAGATCCAATGATGGAGAGTAGTCATCTTGTAGGGGCTTAGGTAATGATAAGAAGTAAGATGGAGATAGAGAATAGAAACAAGTAGAGTTGCAAGTAAAAGGAGCAAGTACTGGTTAAAATCCTAGGGTTATAGAAAAGATTATTATTCTAATAACCTAATTCCTTATAACCATGGCTCTGATACCAATCTGTAACACCCCAACCGATGGCGGAAACATCGAGGTGTCACGTAGTGATGATTGTTCAATAGCTCATGGTACTAATTGAAAGTTGAATATAATTAAATGATTTACAATTGTCACACATATAAATGATTACATAAACTTGATTCGTATAAACTAGGTCCAAAGCTCCTATGTGTTCCAAGGCTTGTATGACTTCCATTAATACCTGAAACATGTTAAGTTGGAAAGATGGGGGGTCAACTATAAATAGTTGGTGAGAATACATAGGTTTTTGAATGTAATAGATAACAATAGTTCGCACAACAATCACAGTTGTATAATGTAAGAGTATGATTCTGACATGTAACAATGCGTCTTTTGTACAATCAAACCTTGTGTCGACTGAGACCTAACTCGCAAGTTAGTAAAAGTGTAACTGTTTTCGATCATCCCCGAATTTATGCAGGGGGATGGGTTTGTCAGACCTATAGCGCTATATTCTAAACAGGCGGTTTGATGAATGTTAATGATTGTACTGTGTCTTTTCGTTACAGTCAAAATGAATCCGCAAGTTTCAACATAGTGAGAATGAGTAATTGCTATTGTATCAAAAATGTTTAAACATGTTTCACCCCAAAAATATAAAACAGTAAAAAGGGGCTATGTAAACTCAACTTAGAACAAGTGTTACCCTAAGTTCAAGGCAATGAAATAAGTTCTAGCAACTTAAGGGGCCAAGTTTTCTAGTCTATAGGCATTCTAGGGTTCCTAATTTGCGGACTGGCGATCGTTTATTAATTATTTAAAATAGTTATTAACTAAATAATAATAGGAGAAATTCGGAAAATAAATAAATAAAAAGATTTTTTTGTAAAATCTTGATCACTGGTGGTATGACTAAAATAGCATAGTGTAAAAATAATTTTTATAAATTTATTTTTATAAATAAAGTTTATGTAATTAATTATAACATATTAATAAAAACATGATAATAATATTCAAAAATATGAAATTTCACAAATTTCAAAAAATGAAAATATATTTCTGATCTAAGTTGATAAAAATAATTTATGTGAAATTTTGGTGCAAAAATGATAAAAATTGGATTTATTATGAATTTATTATGGTTAAAAAAAGTTTAATTGTCTAAAAATTATTAATTATTATTTATCCAAAAATAAAATTTAGTTTTATAAAATTTATCAGTTTATAAGTCTAAATCAATTTTTGTAGAATTTTATAAAACCGTATAGTTATATTGCTGGAATTTTTAAATTATTTGACTTGAAACACGTATTAATTATTTTATATATAAAATAATTTAATTTCGGAAAATAAAAAGTTGTAAAATGATCTATTGAGTTTTGAGAACCTTGTGTAATTTTTATTAAATATATGGACTTTATTTATTAATTAAAAAGCATTTTTATTAAATTTATGTATATAAAGGATCTAAAGAAAAAAAAACCATAAAAATAAAAGTTGTGGGGGGAACTTGAAGCTTAAACCTGAGCCGGTTCGATTCCAAAACAACACACCCACCAACCATCTGATCTACAACTCTGTTGGTGACAAACTTGATTTCGAAATGTTTTTAAACAGAACCAATTAAACTTCATCTTCCCCAATAATATAAAGAAACCCTAGAACTTCAAAACAGATCAATTCGATTATGATAATCATATTGATCATAGGGCTTTTAATGTAGACATAAAAACGAGATCACGGAGTGGTTTTATTAGCACTTACAGATTTGAATGAATGGAGTAACAAGGAACATAGGGTCCGAACGTAAAGGTTTAGATTATGGTCGATTGACAACTTGTAAACAAAATTTGGAATAAGGGTACTCTAAGTCGCATGTGTTTGTGTGTGTATGCAGGTTTAATCGAGCTATAATAGCATATATATATATATATATATGAATTCAATAACCGAGTTTTATGGAAGGTTATAAAGTCAAAATCATTCAAATTAATGTACCTAAACACGTTAATCAATCAGATGGATTATTATAGAAGGTAGAGGACATGGAGACGCGCTATTACCGGGATTTGATTGAATAATCGATTTGTTAAAGGCTGTCAATTGTTGGTTGAAGATGGGTTTTGACTTGCAGCTTTGACCAAGGGATTTAGAAAGGGTGGAAGTATTATTTGTTTTAAATAAAATCACAAAACAGCCAAATGGTGTAGTGGTTTATGGTGTTGTTGTTAAGTTGACTCGGCTAGGGCGTGGGTTTGAGTCCAGGCCCAAGAAAATCTTTTTAAAATCGTTTTTTATATAATACATAATATTAGTTTGTTTAATTGTATAACTAACAAAATTTTAGCACTAAATAAATAAGGTATCAAATGAAAAGCAAAAAAATGGACGAATGAACGAGGATTTTATTTTTCAATGGTTACAAAATCAAAGAAAAAAAATAGGAAAGGTTACACCTTACGCCTAATGGGCCATGTGTATAAGACTCTCATACGCCTGATAACCCTAAAACATCAAAATGTTAAGTTAATTACATCTCGTACGACCGAAACCTACGATAACCAACTAAAACATTAACTACACTAAGGACCTAGCTAGGCACACAACTGAAGGTGCGTTTACACTTGGAACGACATAATTTTCAGAGGCAAGGAGTGCAAGATTTAAGATATTGCCGTAGACGTGAAGTCAGTAACTTTCTGGTTGGTATAGAAATAGATGTAACCTTAAGTCTCTCTTTTGGATGGATTGGTGTATATTCCCGAGGTATATTATGAGATTGGTTTTTGGTGGCGATCCTCTCTTTGAGGACTCGTGGTTTGGTTTGATTGAAAGTTAGAGTTCAAGAAAAAACTGTTTGGAAGGGTGTTTGCGTACCACTTGGGCTTCACCATTTCTAGCATGAGCTTAAATGCAATATTGGTTATTCTCTGTTGACGTTGCTGGTTGTTTTTTTCCGTGTTTTCCGAATATTTATATTCATTAAAATAAAGAAACTAGTCAGATGCTAGATCTCAAACAACAATTCAATTATAAGCCAAACAATACCAATCTTTCCATGATAAAGTTTTAAACCGAAATATATTTTCACTCCAAAAATACCTGAGCTATTTAGGTGGTGTTTGTTTTCACTCCAAAAATACCTAAGCTATTTAGGTGCTCTTTGTTTTTGAAGAAGTAACAGGTCTGCAGTTTGCGGACCACATCTTCAGACATCTGCAGGAGAAGAGGTGGACCAAAGGTCTTCAATCTGCAAGAAGAAGACTGTTTGCTTGTTAATGTCTGCAGCCTAACCTAACAATAACCATAACCAATCACAACCCACCATAAATTCTGGCCCGGACCCGGACCTAAACTGAATCTGACCCTGACCCGAGCCAAGACCATCGTCAAGACCACCAACATAACCATCGGCACGACTGCCGTCATCTCACGAACCACCACATACCACCGGACCTGTCACCAACTCCTCCTTAAACCAACACCACCTATGGCCACCCACTGTCATAACCTACCTACTTGACCCATGAGGAATAACCACCTCGGCCACCATCAACACCAACCTTCCACTCCAGCTGCTAAAACACGACCTCCAACACCCAGATGGAGGGAGAGGAGGAGGGAGTGTGAGGGCAGATGTAGAGAGGAAGAGGGAGGAGGCGGTTAGGGCTCAAAGAGGAAGGATGATATGTTTATTGTTTTATGTTATGTGGGTGAGAATAAGTAAGAAGATGTGGGGGTTAGATTAGCACAACGAAGAGGAAGGGCATGGGTTTTTAAGGGTATGTTTTCTAAAAAAACAAACAAGCTCCCCGCCCCAAATGCCCGCCCACGTGTGCACGACGCATACATAAGTGGTCAGAAGCTCTTCTTATAAGAAAACAAGAACTGTCTTAATCTCTTCTAGTTTTGATATATAGCAATAATAAGTAAACTAACCCCTTGGCATTGGTTCTTTTTTGAGAACTCATATGTTGCATTTGATTCATCACAATTAATTCACAAACCATAAATGCGTATATTGGTGTCATATCACTCACGCTAAATTACAAGATGTTACAAGATGTTTACTCGATTCATCAAGTTCCCCACACAACCTATACACCACCAATTCTAGATTTATATCCATCTTGCTCGACATAAATAAAGCAGATAGTCAATCCTTATTCGCTTTTCACGTAAAAATATTAACCTTTTCGGTATCCAATCGTTCCACTCCATCACAAAATAGAGGACCACACCCGTTATTGATTCTTATATATATATATATATATATATATATATATATACACACACACACACACATTGGGAAAATTGTACGTTTGGTAACAGTTCCCATTAATGCACATATAATAATATTGTGTGATGAATCAACCTCAATGAATTGTATTGAGGTGGGGTTGCTCTTTATATAATAACAATAATACAACAATCCCTCCTATAATTGAGGTGATTGATTACAAGAAACAATGAAACAATAATCACAATTGATTGCTACATATTGACTATATATTATCATCTAATACCCCCTTCAATCGTAACGCTGGCGGTCCAAGAGGAAGTTTCTCTCGAAAGAGTTCAAAATGAGTGCGTGAAAGACTAATGGTAAAATGACAGCCACCTGAGGATTGGTTGGAACAAATTTGGTATAGAGCTTCCTCGAGTTTACTAGTTTACGAATGAAATGATAGTCCAGATCAATGTGCTTTGCTCTTTTGTGAGAAATTGGAATTTGAGTCATAAAAAGAGGACTTTTGTTATCACAAAGTAACGTGGGACGATCAGGAGGTAAGGCATGCAACTCACATAGTAGATGAGTAATCCATACAATTTCAGCTGTGGTGTTGGCCATGGCACGGTATTTGGACTCACAGCTAGAACAAGAGACTATAGGTTACTTCTTTGCACTCCAGGAAATGAGATTCCCACCAAGAAAGATCGAGTATCCATATGTAGACCGACGAGTGTCTAGACAGCGAGCTAAAGGTAAGACCAAAGGATATAATACCTTTAACATAGCGAAGGATACGCTTGACAGCTTGAAAGTGATCGGTGGTGGGAGCATGAAGAAATTGCGAAACTTGATTCACCGCATAGGATAAATCCGGTCGAGTAATCGTCAGGTATTGCAAAGCACCAACGAGTTAGCGATAAAGCATCGGATCGAAGAAAAGGGAACCATTAGTGGTAAAGGACTCATGAGCTGCAAGTGGAGTACTTACCGGTTTCGATTCAAAAAGATGAGCTCGCTGAAGAATATCTTTGGCATACTTGGATTGAGTAAGAAAAATTCTGGAATCGGTATAAGCGACCTCGAGCCTCAGAAAATAATTTAAATTCCCAAGATCTTTGATAGCAAACTCGCTATGAAGACAAGATATGAAAGTGGTGTTGGTCATTTCAATGTTCCCTATGAGTATCAAGTCATCAACATAAACGAGTAGATACATATTACACGAATCTTTGTTTAGATCAAACAAAGAGGTGTCGGCACAAATGCACGTGAAACCGTACGCTAGAAGAAAGTTGATCAATCGATGAAACCATGCTCGAGGAGCTTGTTTTAAGCCATAGAGAGCCTTAGATAACTTGCAAACATGATTGGTGTACTGTTGATTAAAAAAACCTCGTGGTTACTCCATAAATACGGTTTCCTGCAAATGACCATTTAAAAAGGCATTTTTGGCATCAAGTTGATATAAGCGCCAGTTGTGCAAAACCGCAAGTGATAAAACAATGCAACAGTTGATGCCTTAACGACAGGACTGCAGGTATGGGAATTGTCCAAACCAGGAATTTGGGTAAAACCTTGGGGCACCAAGCTGCCTTGTGGCATTCAATACTCCCGTCAGAATGATATTTTATCTGATAGACCCATTTTGATCCAACGATGTTGGCCGATGTAGGTCTAGGAACCAAGGTCCAACTTTGTAGACCGATGTAAAGCTTTAACCTCATCAACCATTACCGCCATCCATTTAGGATCCTTAGCTGCAATTTTAAGACCGCGAGGTTCAGTAATAGTAGATAGGGCTACGTATAAGGAATGAGTGGTAAGCGAGGCAAAGTTAGCTTGGTACTTGGGCTTAAATCTTCTTGCCGTCTAACCATTGGATGAGAGTTGGAAGTATCTTGAGTGGGAACATTAGTTGGATGATGAAAAGGTGGTACAGGAGATGTGGAAGAGGTTGGTGAATTTGGAGTGGTATAGGTAGGTTGTTGGGTTGTAGGGTTTGTAGGTGAGGTGGGTGTGTGGGCCGTAGGGTGTGGAGGTGAGGTGGGTGTTTGGGCCGAGGGAGATGAGGTGGGTATTGGGTCAGTAGGTGTAGTGGGAAGTGATTTAGGTTGTTGGGTCGTAGAGGTTGTAGGTGAGGTGGGTATTTGTGTCGAAGTAGATGGAGTGAGTATGGAGTCATTGGGTGGTATGGGAAGTTGGTTGTTGGGATTAGTATGGGAGGCTTGGTTAGGTAGATGAGGAGAAGGACAAATAGGGCAAGTGGAGGGTTCACAGATGTCTTGGGGCAGTGGAGTGGATTTGGGAACATCACATGAAATGGGTGTAGGAGTGTCATCAAGAAACGTGGTAAAATCCAAGGTATTAAGGTCCGAAGTGCGGGCAAATATGTCCAAATTGTCCAAAGTTAAGATGGCCTACCAAAGGTTTCTTTATAATTTTCTAAATTTTACCACTTTTCTTCCCTAAATGCCCCTAGAAGATAATTAACTTTTATATGAAAATGGAACTCACCCAAACTAAATAAACACATGGGATAGCAATATTTTTGAACAAATTTCATATAATGGCGATGAAATATAATAATTTATGTTACCACAATGAATAATCTTATCTCAGCTAAACTTGTATGAATTTTAAAACTTTGCCATAATAATACTTATATTATAAACCCTTTTTCATATATAGGTGTCTACCCAACGGCAAATTGGACGGGATGGTTCGACTCACCGGCTACATTGGGCAACTTTTTAGTTGTTGGGTCAAGTTTGGCAAGTCTATTGCAAACTTACAAATCACAAATTTTAATTTCTAAATGTACAATGACCTTCATATAATAGTTTATACAATATCATATTATTGCTACATGCTTTTGTCATGTAAATGAACTTTATCATTTAGTAAGGTGTCTTCAATGGCACGGCTATGTAGATATGCAATGACCAGACAACTTACACAAGAGTGGTGTTTATGTTCATATTGGTCTGTTACAGTAACATACCTTTAGTTTATTAAGATTTGTTCAATAATGAATACATGATTTTTGTGGTGAATAGCAATCAGTTGTAAGTGACGGTGCACATTTTCTTTCTACGAATGCTTGTTAAAACATAGTGTGCACATTTCTATTCTTTTTGTGTAACTTGCGGCAAAAAACCTAAGTATCTTGTGGATGCTTGTTAAAACATGTGGATGTCGCAGCAACGCGCGGGTAAACCCACTTGTGACACCCGGCAACTTTCGGTAACTAACTTTTGAAAACTTAGTAAGTATACCTTAGCGAGTCGCGCATACGTTACACATAACAAGGTCGGTCGAGTCGAGTCGCACATCATTAGGGTTTTAACATACGCAAGTCTCGGGTCCCGGGAATTGGTGATCGGGCGGGAACGTGTTATTTATCATGCATTATATGTTTACAATCATTATGTGACTTGTCGGTATGTGAATATGTGCTAACATGTGTTAAAACGGGGTTTAACGCGCAAAACACACGAACACTGGGGCTGCAGGCGATTAGACTCTTGGGGAATAGCCTAATCGCCTATAAAGGGGCGATTGGAGGATGCTTATAGGCGAGTAGGGGCCAATCGCATGAACTGTCATGCGATTAGGCTCCCTAATCGCGTATAAACCTGCATACTCGCGTGATACGTGCTGAACGACAAGAAACGCCTATAAATACCACCCTTGACCTCCAAAACATCATTTGTGCAACCCTAGCCGTCCCATAACATAACCCAACACACAAACACCCTCTGGAACTCGTTTTTGCATCAAAACCACCATTTTCAAGCTTATTCCATCATCACCTCTTGATTACAAGGTGTGTTCTTCAAACCCAAACCTTTAAATGATTATGTTTTACTCCCTAAACGTCCAGACCTGACTTATAAATGTTTTTGTCTTTGAAAATCCATTTAAAACCGTTTTTAAACAAACCCACACCTTTACATGTGTTATATGTGTTATATATGTTTAAAGATAGGATTTTTAGGATTGAATCATGGTTGTTTTTGTGTTTTTATGATGTTTATTGCTGATACAAGTTAGTATGATGATATCCTAGGAGTTTGAATGGTTTTGGTGGTGTATTGTTGATACTTGATGTTTTGACCCATTTGAAGGATTTTGGATGATTAAGGATGATATGAGGTGTGTTGTTGATTGTATGATGTTAGGGTTTGCTCTAGGATGATGCTAGAACAGTAGGATGCTATTGGATAACGTGGTTATGTGATTTAATCTGAATAATTGCTATTTAGGGCAAGTTCTTGCATGTTGATGTGATGTTTACATGCTAAGTTGCTATTTTGCGAAAACGCTCGCATTCGGAACTGTTAGAACGATGAAAATTTAGGGGTTTTGCTTGAAATATGTTTGTTAATGTGTTAGAATGATTATTGGATGTTCCTACATGTTTCGGATCTGATTTGGAGTGTTCGGCGCGCGAAATTGCACTACAGAACAGTATAGGCGAGTAGGAACCTACTCGCATGAGGCTTTAGGCGAGTAGGCCCCTAATTGCCTGATGTTCAGGCGAGTACAAGCCCTATTCGCCTATATATAGGCGAGTAGAGGCCTACTCCCCTCAACTACTAGCAATTACAATCCTAATTGCCTATACTACTAGCAATTACAATCCTAATTGCCTATTCTACTAGCAATTACAATCCTAATTGCCTATACAACTAGCAATTACAATCCTAAATGCCTATACTTAAGCAATTACAATCCTAAATGCTAGTTTGATTCCTAATCGCGTATAATGCTGCTGTATGTATATTTTAACATCCCGGAACATGATTTGACGCCTAGGAACATGATAGGAACCCCGGGATTCACCCAATGACTTAGTAACACGTATTCGGACCTGTTTATGCGTTAATCAGACATTATGCTAGACTAGGTGAACTGTTGCGCGTATTAAGTGTTTAATTGCATATGTGGCATGTTGTCTTGTATTTATCTAACACGTGGAATGTCGGGTCACCAATGGGATATCGAGTCTTGTCTTACGTTGTCTGGTTGTTGGTTAAACATGCCTTTCGGACACATAATGGTCATGGACTGGACTTAGGGACTAATGAACCCGATGGGTTATTAGTCTAACTTGACACATATCTTATGATAGGTCGCCAATAGTTGGGGCTATCATATCTTACAGACGGTTTACTCATATCACGCATACGGTTTACTTTTAAACGGAATACGCAACCTAAGGTGAGTTCACGGCCCCACATTTTACTGTTTATGTTTTCGGGGGAGAAACATGTTTAAAACTCTTTTATGACTTATGACTTGTTAAACTCTTATGGCTCATGACTCTTTATCACGTTATACTATGGCTCACTTATCGTACTATACGGTTCATCGAAAATCCCTGGAAACCACTAACATGGGTATATGGCGGGGAAATATGGATAGCGCTATTGGGAACTGACAAACCCCACTCGACGGTTGGACCGGGCGGGTGCATATTGTCTCTAACAAAACAAGGTCTACCGGCGATGACGGTAGCCCATAGGAAACTAAGGGTAACACACGGCTCAGTCAGTAATGGTTTCACCCGTATGAGTATCTCATTCTGCGCCTGGCTGGCGTTCTCATAAGCATAGTAGTAACTGTGATGGTAACGGTTTTCGGTGGAACACTTTAAACGTTTAATTTAAAACCTGTGAACTCACCAGCATTATATGTTGACTCTTTTAGCATGTTTTCTCAGGTCGCTAAGGTAGCAGCTGTCAGATAGGCGCACGAGGTCGCACTGGAGTCGTCTCGCGTCTAGGGTCTCATTCGCATGTCTTGGAATCATGAACTTTTGAACTTATGTTTACTTATGCATGACTTTTGTAAACTTTAAATGTTTCCGCACTGTTTGAATGTTGGTTTTAAACTTATGCATGGTTTTTGGTTTACGTATGTTTTTACATTTAGATGTCGTTTATTGTGACCGTTGACTTGGATCCTGGTGTGTCACACGCCTCGCGGTAGAACTCCGCTGGTGGAAATTTGAGGGTGTGACAGATTGGTATCAGAGCCAATGGTTATAGTGAACTAGGACTGCATGTAGAGTCTAGACTATAGCCGAGTCTCACACACTAGACGGTCACATACATTTGGGTCGTGTCTTTTGGGCAAACATACTAACCTTGTCGGGGTGTCGGTCTCCTTACCATACAGTGTCACATTACTTATCTCATTCTTGGCTATTTTTAGCTTCACTTTATTTTCTTCTCTGGATTACAGCCGAGGGGACTTATTTATCGATCTTTTGAGTTAGTTATATCATTCTGGGATGTGGTTATCGGATGACTTGAAGTTCTAGCTCGGAGCACGCCTAGGGGACCATGTAGAGCGATTTGTTGTTTCGGGTGCACACGAAATCACAAATCGAAATGCATGAAAATCTTGGTGGACTTTGTGTTCGGACTAACGGTCATGCTGGAACCGTATTCTGAGTTCGTTTGGTCATTTGTAGCTTGATTTGTTGGTGGTACTGAGTGTCTCGTCTCATGTTTTGGCAGAACATGTCTGGTCGCGCTGGTGGACGTGCAGGTGGACGCCGTGGTGGCGGAGGTGGACGCCGTGGTGGGGGTAGAGGTGGTGGTAACATCACTATGACGCATGAGGAACTCAATGAGATGATGCAGCAACAGTTGGGCGTTGCACTAGCTGCTTTTCAGGCTGCCCAGCAGACTTTTATGGGTGCTGCTGCTCCTCCGGTTCAGGCAGGTGTTGCCTATAAGCGGTTTAAGGATTGTCAGCCTCTCAGCTTCCAGGGTACGGAGGGAGCTGTAGAGTTACTCAGGTGGTTGGAGAAGACGGAGTCGGTATTTGCTTTATATGAGACTCCAGCGGTGGATTGGGTGAAGTTTGCTTCGGGGACTTTTGTAGGAGCCGCCTTGACGTGGTGGAACTGCGTCACACAGACACTTGGTCTTGGGGAGGCCAACGCCATGCCTTGGGCGGATTTTGTGCGTAGGTTGAAGGATGAGTATTGCCCACGTGAGGAGATTAAGAGGTTGGAACAGGAATATGGGAATCTTAAGATGGTTGGTTCTGAGGTTGAGGAGTACACGATCAGGCACAACGAGCTAGCAGTGATGTGTCCAGGTTTGTCTACACCGGAGTATAGGAGGATAGAGCAGTATCTTGCGGGTTTGGTGCCGGAGATTGCGGGATTGGTGTCTGCTAGGGATCCTACTACTATGTAAGAGGCTGTGCGGTCAGCTACTAAGATGACCAACTTGAAGATTTCTGAGGGTGTCTTGCCTCCTAGGGGCTCTTCTGTGAAGGCGCCGGCTGAGAACAAGAGGAAGTGGGAAAGCGTGGATAAGGGTTCATCGGGGACTCAGCGACAACCGGCAGCGAAGAAGACTGAAGCTTCTGGGTCAGCATCGGACCAGAAACAGGGGGGCTATGCTGGGAAAAGCCCTAAGTGTGGACGTTGTGGGTTTCATCACTATGGTACTTGTGAGAGTTTTCGCTGTGAGCGTTGTCAGAAACCGGGGCATCATGCCAAGGATTGCAGGGTCAACCTTTCCAGGACGACTCAGACTACTGCTGTTACTACCTCTGCTCCACAGGGGAACCAGGGTTGCTTTCATTGTGGGGAAGCGGGGCACTTCAAGCGAAGCTGTCCCAAGTTGAATCAAGGGGGCACAGAGACTGCAGGGAAGGATGGGGACAAGGAAGGCGGTGGCCGGTGGACTCGTGCTCATGCTTATGTTATCGGTGCTAGGGAGAACCAGGTGGACCCAGACACTGTTTCCCGTACGTATTCTCTCTTATCTCTTGTTACGCTTTGGTCATACTTTTATCCGCATTGTTGTGCGTTCGTGTTTCGGGTGTTTTCTTTGTGGTTT
Source organism: Ambrosia trifida (assembly GCA_028751855.1). Lineage (NCBI taxonomy): Eukaryota > Viridiplantae > Streptophyta > Magnoliopsida > Asterales > Asteraceae > Ambrosia > Ambrosia trifida. The sequence continues at coordinate 93,099,941 of CM054122.1, read as the reverse complement.
GGTCGCTGTTCTCATTCTTTGGGTCGATGAGGGTCCTTTGGGGATGCTACTTGGACGGTACCAGTGGATTAGTTATACCGATCATAGTAGGCTCCCGTAGGCTTTCATCGGGAGTCTCTTGTCTCATACTCACATTTGGGGAAAGTGGTTTCCCGGTTGTTACTGGCACGTTTGATTCATGACCTTCACTTGTTGTATTTTGGGGAAACGTTACTTGGGCGCAGAGGTCGACACTCATTACTGTTGAAGCCGAAAGAATCTCGGGACGAGATTCCTTTCAACAGGGGGATGATGTGACGACCCGGAAAATTTTTCTTCTTATTTTTTTTCTCTCCTCGACTTCGGGAAATTTTCGGGACGAAAATTCTTTCAACAGGGGGATGATGTGACACCCGGCAACTTTCGGTAACTAACTTTTGAAAACTTAGTAAGTCTACCTTAGCGAGTCGCGCATACGTTACACATAACAAGGTCGGTCGAGTCGAGTCGCACATCATTAGGGTTTTAACATACGCAAGTCTCGGGTCCCGGGAATTGGTGATCGGGCGGGAACGTGTTATTTATCATGCATTATATGTTTACAATCATTATGTGACTTGTCGGTATGTGAATATGTGCTAACATGTGTTAAAACGGGGTTTAACGCGCAAAACACACGAACACTGGGGCTGCAGGCGATTAGACTCTTGGGGAATAGCCTAATCGCCTATAAAGGGGCGATTGGAGGATGCTTATAGGCGAGTAGGGGCCAATCGCATGAACTGTCATGCGATTAGGCTCCCTAATCGCGTATAAACCTGCATACTCGCGTGATACGTGCTGAACGACTAGAAACGCCTATAAATACCACCCTTGACCTCCAAAACATCATTTGTGCAACCCTAGCCGTCCCATAACATAACCCAACACACAAACACCCTCTGGAACTCGTTTTTGCATCAAAACCACCATTTTCAAGCTTATTCCATCATCACCTCTTGATTACAAGGTGTGTTCTTCAAACCCAAACCTTTAAATGATTATGTTTTACTCCCTAAACGTCCAGACCTGACTTATAAATGTTTTTGTCTTTGAAAATCCATTTAAAACCGTTTTTAAACAAACCCACACCTTTACATGTGTTATATGTGTTATATATGTTTAAAGATAGGATTTTTAGGATTGAATCATGGTTGTTTTTGTGTTTTTATGATGTTTATTGCTGATACAAGTTAGTATGATGATATCCTAGGAGTTTGAATGGTTTTGGTGGTGTATTGTTGATACTTGATGTTTTGACCCATTTGAAGGATTTTGGATGATTAAGGATGATATGAGGTGTGTTGTTGATTGTATGATGTTAGGGTTTGCTCTAGGATGATGCTAGAACAGTAGGATGCTATTGGATAACGTGGTTATGTGATTTAATCTGAATAATTGCTATTTAGGGCAAGTTCTTGCATGTTGATGTGATGTTTACATGCTAAGTTGCTATTTTGGGAAAACGCTCGCATTCGGAACTGTTAGAACGATGAAAATTTAGGGGTTTTGCTTGAAATATGTTTGTTAATGTGTTAGAATGATTATTGGATGTTCCTACATGTTTCGGATCTGATTTGGAGTGTTCGGCGCGCGAAATTGCACTACAGAACAGTATAGGCGAGTAGGAACCTACTCGCATGAGGCTTTAGGCGAGTAGGCCCCTAATTGCCTGATGTTCAGGCGAGTACAAGCCCTATTCGCCTATATATAGGCGAGTAGAGGCCTACTCCCCTCAACTACTAGCAATTACAATCCTAATTGCCTATACTACTAGCAATTACAATCCTAATTGCCTATACTACTAGCAATTACAATCCTAATTGCCTATACAACTAGCAATTACAATCCTAAATGCCTATACTTAAGCAATTACAATCCTAAATGCTAGTTTGATTCCTAATCGCGTATAATGCTGCTGTATGTATATTTTAACATCCCGGAACATGATTTGACGCCTAGGAACATGATAGGAACCCCGGGATTCACCCAATGACTTAGTAACACGTATTTGGACCTGTTTATGCGTTAATCAGACATTATGCTAGACTAGGTGAACTGTTGCGCATTAAGTGTTTAATTGCATATGTGGCATGTTGTCTTGTATTTATCTAACACGTGGAATGTCGGGTCACCAATGGGATGTCGAGTCTTGTCTTACGTTGTCTGGTTGTCGGTTAAACATGCCTTTCGGACACATAATGGTCATGGACTGGACTTAGGGACTAATGAACCCGATGGGTTATTAGTCTAACTTGACACATATCTTATGATAGGTCGCCAATAGTTGGGGCTATCATATCTTACAGACGGTTTACTCATATCACACATACGGTTTACTCTTAAACGGAATACGCAACCTAAGGTGAGTTCACGGCCCCACATTTTACTGTTTATGTTTTCGGGGGAGAAACATGTTTAAAACTCTTTTATGACTTATGACTTGTTAAACTCTTATGGCTCATGACTCTTTATCACGTTATACTATGGCTCACTTATCGTACTATACGGTTCATCGAAAATCCCTGGAAACCACTAACATGGGTATATGGCGGGGAAATATGGATAGCGCTATTGGGAACTGACAAACCCCACTCGACGGTTGGACCGGGCAGGTGCATATTGTCTCTAACAAAACAAGGTCTACCGGCGATGACGGTAGCCCATAGGAAACTAAGGGTAACACACGGCTCAGTCAGTAATGGTTTCACCCGTATGAGTATCTCATTCTGCGCCTGGCTGGCGTTCTCATAAGCATAGTAGTAACTGTGATGGTAACGGTTTTCGGTGGAACACTTTAAACGTTTAATTTAAAACCTGTGAACTCACCAGCATTATATGTTGACTCTTTTAGCATGTTTTCTCAGGTCGCTAAGGTAGCAGCTGTCAGATAGGCGCACGAGGTCGCACTGGAGTCGTCTCGCGTCTAGGGTCTCATTCGCATGTCTTGGAATCATGAACTTTTGAACTTATGTTTACTTATGCATGACTTTTGTAAACTTTAAATGCTTCCGCACTGTTTGAATGTTGGTTTTAAACTTATGCATGGTTTTTGGTTTACGTATGTTTTTACATTTAGATGTCGTTTATTGTGACCGTTGACTTGGATCCTGGTGTGTCACACGCCTCGCGGTAGAACTCCGCAGGTGGAAATTTGAGGGTGTGACACCACTTGTATCAAATAAAATTATCAGGTTGCGACGTTTGGTGCCTTTGCTAGCGCAGCGGAAAGTTGCATCTAAGACTCTGGTTCCCTGAACGCCAATTCTAAACCTCTAGGATTCCCGATCCCAACTGTCACCTACTCCAACCGTGCCGTTACCAAAGTTTAAACCTGAAAGACATACTTAAAAAGTCAACATAAAGCTGGTGAGTTCATAAGTTTTGCAAAATGTTATCAAACATTACCAAGTTCCAAAAGTGTTACCATGTTCACCCTGTCAATACTATGCAAAATGTATACCAAAGTACGCTAGCTAGGCGTATGTTTTGTTACTACTACGATTGGAAAACCATTACTAACTCGCAAACCAGATGTCATGCCCGTGTAGTAAACCTGTTGTTCCTGTTTGAGACAATATGCACTCGCCGACCCTCCAAGCCGACGAGCGGGGTTGGTCACTCCCAATAGCGCTATTCACATTTCCCCGTTGTGCAATCCCGCACATTCATGGTTCCCCCCGGGACTTCCAAAGATCGTATAGTAAACCATAGAAACCCATAGTATGACAGTAGTTACCAAAACATAAGTTTCAACACATGTTTTCTCCCCCGAAAAGTGAAACCAGTTAAAAGAGGGGCCGTAAACTCACGCAACCCGTTTCATTTTCCAAAACTTTGTTTCGTTTTAAGTTCCTCAGTTTTTCATAAAATAAGCATGTCTTCCACCCCGGAAACATTTATAAAACAGTAAAAAGTGGGGTTATGAACTCACCTTAATTTCCATGCGAAGCTAGCAAACCAAGCCTGAAACCTCAACCGACTTCCTCGTGCCCTAATTACCAACAAAGGACACCTTAACAGTCTATCACACATAAGCCTAGCTTATTAACCACCTAAAAGATAGTCTATCCGACTGTCTAGACTCGTGTGTACCATCACGAGTCTCAATACGTTTCAACTCGACGAACCGATCATGACTTAAATATGTTTTCTACGACCAAGTACCCAAGTTACTCACTTGTCACTATTCGTGTGTAAACCTTGTTGGATTATAACCCCGAAACGTATAACTATCCTGAGCGGAAGATCATCTCGTAAATCATTTTAGAAAATACTCTTTGAGGAAAAACAAGTTTAGTTATTAAAACCAATTAATAACATTTGCTACCTTTTTCCCAAACATTGTTTGAAAATCATCTTTATTGTTACAAATAGATAAACTTTGAAAACACCTTGATTTTGTATATAATAATGCATTTGTCCAAAACGCTGAAGGGAATTTATTTAACAGAAATAGCAGTTCGTTACGTTTTGGTTTTTATAAAAATTTGGGTAGAGTTTCCTCTGTTTTTGTACAAACCAGACAACACCCGTTGTCTACAATTTTCCCCCAAAATCAACTTTCAAACACAATTCAACAAGTTCTTTTTATCCCCAATTCCGATTCACGAGATTATACGTTTCAACACCTAAATACACTTAATTATATAAATATATATATATACCAATATATATATATACTATAGTCCGACAATATAGTCCAATTATATTTAGTCCGAGTTCGAAACCATAAGTCACGTCAAGTTAATCGTTTACCAAATCGTTCGATATAATATATAGTTACCGTTCATTATTATTATTCGGTCCGTTCACGAGTCAAAACTAGTTCGTCCACATCAATATATTTATAAATTTATAATATTCATAAACATAATAATATTTACAAATATATCAATTTATAAATATGCGATATCTATAATAAATAATAAAATACGAATGTAAGTTATACCAAATCATCGCGTGTAACCCGGAGCCACCTCGAACTACGTGTAGACCGGAACCAAAGTTTGACCAGCTTTGACCGCGTGTTGACCGAGGCTTGACCATCCAGATCTGACCCGAGACACTTGACCCGAACAAGACCGGAACTGAACCAACAACCCCAAAACTGACTCGAGCAGATCTGACTCGTTGACCTGAGCCAGACCCGAGACCAACCGAACCCGAGCACAACCAAACCTAAACCAGATCTGACCCGAGCAACTCCACCAAAACCTGACTGAACCACAACCAACGCGGACCAAGCCACCACTGCTGACCTTTGAACAACTCAATCGGACCACCGCCGTCGTCATCTTCAGCAACCACGACGACAACCATAGCCGGTCCAAACACCACCACATAATAACCCGACCCATAATCTGATCTAGACCAACACAGCCATCCCATCGGACCTAGACACCGTAAAACCCACAACCTCACCACTCGAACCACCGCCTACCGCTGTCCCCATTAACCCACAACCAAGCGAACCACCACCACCGGACCTGACCACCACTACCCCCGTCGTTCTTCACCCTGCACTGCCACCATAACCCCACCTAAACACCTCAACAACCTACGGGCCCCCTGGTCAGGCCAAAACCACCACCTCTCGCCGCCTTTCCCGTCAGATCTGTGGAGGCGAGCCACCCAAACAGCCCCTGTACCTGCCTTCGGGCTCCCCCGGCCACCACATCGCCGCCGCCACCAATGGAGGTGGCCGGCCGGCTCATATCCAGCAGAGAGAGAGAGAAACGGGTGGAAAGAGAGAGAGAGTGTAGAGAGAGAGAGAGAGAATCCGGTTTTAGAGAGAGAGAGAGGTTAGGGTTTGTGTGTGTTGGGTGAAAAATGAGAAGAAGAAGAAGAATGATATGTTTATATACCTAGGGTTTGTTGGTAGGTGACTTGTACCGCGTATCGAACCCGTATAAACGTACAATGCCTCGGTTTCCACTTAGGCTTGGTTATTGGTTAAAAATAATTTAGTCGGTTTCGTTCGAAATTAAAAATAATAATAAACCGAGCAAAATTGTAAATATTTTCGTTACCCGATGCGTGCTTTCAGTTCGCACGTTTAAATCGCGTTAATTAAATCGGTCGCAGTTTCAATTGTGAAAACGGTCAGTAAACTTCCGAAACTTAATAATTAGCAATATTTAAAATAAATATTTAATTTTAATAATAAAAATCACATCTCCCCATGTTACAGAAATTTTGTCCTCAAAATTTGAGGTAGGATATCATCCAAGAACCAATGGTAATACAACAAAATAGTCAACGGATTTGCCGGTACAAATGGCACGAGATTAAGTTTCAGAACCAACTGGATGCAAAGTGTAAACAATAACTCTGTCAACAAACACTATTGGCGCACCTCAAACGAAACAACTAGTGCACCAACTTTTTCATCACACACCACAAGGTGTGTTTGTATTTAAGGCAATAATAAACAAATTGATGAAAGTGAGACGTGTCAATAAAAATCATTCATTATTCCAAGTCGACTGAATATTCACCGCAAGGTGCTGTATCAAATTCCAACAATTCAATTCAACTGAAATGTCGACTTTAAAGAAACTCATCGACGAAGTATCAAAGGATTCATTGCCCACAATGGCCTAACATAGCAAGACTAGAAGACGTACATTACGAGCAACGTAATGATAAACAAATCATTAATGAAACAATTGTTTGATGCGAAGCCCTACAATGGACCTTCACAGGTTTAAAGAATTCAAACATATAACAATTGACACGTGTACAAAAGGCGTGTCTAATTTGGTGAAAAGAATAAGGAATCAACAAAATTAAATTCCTTTATGATTGAATGTTGAAGGCCACGAATACAAAAGAAGAGATATGTAGATCGTACTCAAAAAGATATAACTAGGTTCTACAACATGAACCTTAGAAGTTCAAGAAACGAGATCATCAAGAACTTAAACTGGTTTTAAGAAAAGCAAGGTCACAAATGACACGAACAGGGGAGAATCGACAATCACGTCCGTAACAACAAAATAATGAAAAACCCTTATCCATTATTTATATATATAAATATATATACAACAACCTAATAGCATAGATACCCTCACGATAGATGTTCTTAGAATTATCAAGTGCCTGTAAATTCGCAATAACGTGACGTCTGCGTTATCGAAAATTTACCTCACCAGATCATCCTATCAACCTCCATCATAAGTTATATCACGAGCACTCATTACATTCATATAATAACACGTATATATAACATGATATAATACAATATTCGTCGTGTGCGCCACCTTTCCAGGTGCTCTTCTCGTTCGCATTCCAGCTTCGCAGCATTATCGGCAAAACGAGGTGCCTCATCAAGACGCCTTCGGCCCAACCCGACCTTGATGACATAGCATACTCCGAACCAGGGATGCGAGACCGCAGATGCTGCAACAATCCCTTTGCCAACTCGTCCAACTAACGCGACACGTGTGAGCGTTCTAGATACGTCCAAGCTTGAGTCGACAACCATTGGCAATACATATTACATATACTTTACGTAAATGCACACGATATATAAGCAAGTAAATTGTTCCTCATACCAAGAAACAATGACTCAGCTAACTTTATGTGAATAACCACTCTGATATCTAAAGCAATGACTCGCCAGTCACCAGTGAGGTATGCCTAACCACCACGTGTTATTATCCTTTCTATATACCACTATAGAAAATACTAACTTCCTATTCACATAAGAAAATAAATGTTCCTTGCGCCGAAGGAATGTACACTGAGCTAGTGTGATACACTAATAGTCATGCAACAGATTTGGCAACGGTTGGAATTCCAGTTCCTAGGCGTTCGCGCTAACTATCATGTCTTAGAAATTTTGGTCCCAACTTCAAAAAAAAAACTCAGGTTAAAGCCTAGATATCTACCCAGACACCTAGTTCGCTAAAACCTATGGCTCTGATACCAAACTGTCACACCCCGACTTTTCCCTCGTCGGTTGCGACGTTTGGTGCCTTTGCCAGCGCAGCGGAAAGTTGCATCTAAGACTCTGGTTCCCTGAACGCCAATTCTAAACCTCTAGGATTCCCGATCCCAACTGTCACCTACTCCAACCGTGCCGTTACCAAAGTTTAAACCTGAAAGACATACTTAAAAAGTCAACATAAAGCTGGTGAGTTCATAAGTTTTGCAAAATGTTATCAAACATTACCAAGTACCAAAAGTGTTACCATGTTCACCCTGTCAATACTATGCAAAATGTATACCAAAGTACGCTAGCTAGGCGTATGTTTTGTTACTACTACGATTGGAAAACCATTACTAACTCGCAAACCAGATGTCATGCCCGTGTAGTAAACCTGTTGTTCCTGTTTGAGACAATATGCACTCGCCGACCCTCCAAGCCGACGAGCGGGGTTGGTCACTCCCAATAGCGCTATTCACATTTCCCCGTTTTGCAAACCCGCACATTCATGGTTCCCCCGGGACTTCCAAAGATCGTATAGTAAACCATAGAAACCCATAGTATGACAGTAGTTACCAAAACATAAGTTTCAACACATGTTTTCTCCCCCGAAAAGTGAAACCAGTTAAAAGAGGGGCCGTAAACTCACGCAACCCGTTTCATTTTCCAAAACGTTGTTTCGTTTTAAGTTCCTCACTTTTTCATAAAAGAAGCATGTCTTCCACCCCGGAAACATTTATAAAACAGTAAAAAGTGGGGTTATGAACTCACCTTAATTTCCATGCGAAGCTAGCAAACCAAGCCTGAAACCTCAACCGACTTCCTCGTGCCCTAATTAACAACAAAGGACACCTTAACAGTCTATCACACATAAGCCTAGCTTATTAACCACCTAAAAGATAGTCTATCCTACTGTCTAGACTCGTGTGTACCATCACGAGTCTCAATACGTTTCAACTCGACGAACCGATCATGACTTAAATATGTTTTCTACGACCAAGTACCCAAGTTACTCACTTGTCACTATTCGTGTGTAAACCTTGTTGGACTATAACCCCGAAACGTATAACTATCCTGAGCCGAAGATCATCTCGTAAATCATTTTAGAAAATACTCTTTGAGGAAAAACAAGTTTAGTTATTAAAACCAATTAATAACATTTGCTACCTTTTTCCCAAACATTGTTTGAAAATCATCTTTATTGTTACAAATAGATAAACTTTGAAAACACCTTGATTTTGTATATAATAATGCATTTGTCCAAAACGCTGAAGGGAATTTATTTAACAGAAATAGCAGTTCGTTACGTTTTGGTTTTTATAAAAATTTGGGCAGAGTTTCCTCTGTTTTTGTACAAACCAGACAACACCCGTTGTCTACAATTTTCCCCCAAAATCAACTTTCAAACATAATTCAACAAGTTCTTTTTATCCCCAATTCCGATTCACGAGATTATACGTTTCAACACCTAAATACACTTAATTATATACATATATATATATATATATATATATATATACCAATATATATATATACTATAGTCCGACAATATAGTCCAATTATATTTAGTCCGAGTTCGAAACCATAAGTCACGTCAAGTTAATCGTTTACCAAATCGTTCGATATAATATATAGTTACCGTTCATTATTATTATTCGGTCCGTTCACGAGTCAAAACTAGTTCGTCCACATCAATATATTTATAAATTTATAATATTCATAAACATAATAATATTTACAAATATATCAATTTATAAATATGCGATATCTATAATAAATAATAAAATACGAATGTAAGTTATACCAAATCATCGCGTGTAACCCGGAGCCACCTCGAACTACGTGTAGATCGGAACCAAAGTTTGACCAGCTTTGACCGCGTGTTGACCGAGGCTTGACCATCCAGATCTGACCCGAACAAGACCGGAACTGAACCAACAACCCAAAACTGACTCGAGCAGATCTGACTCGTTGACCTGAGCCAGACCCGAGACCAACCGAACCCGAGCACAACCAAACCTAAACCAGATCTGACCCGAGCAACTCCACCAAAACCCGACTGAACCACAACCAACGCGGACCAAGCCACCACTGCTGACCTTTGAACAACCCAATCGGACCACCGCCGTCGTCATCTTCAGCAACCACGACGACAACCATAGCCGGCCCAAACACCACCACATAATAACCCGACCCATAATCTGATCTAGACCAACACAGCCATCCCATCGGACCTAGACACCGTAAAACCCACAACCTCACCACTCGAACCACCGCCTACCGCTGTCCCCATTAACCCACAACCAAGCGAACCACCACCACCGGACCTGACCACCACTACCCCCGTCGTTCTTCACCCTGCACTGCCACCATAACCCCACCTAAACACCTCAACAACCTACGCGCCCCCTGGTCAGGCCAAAACCACCACCTCTCGCCGCCTTTCCCGTCAGATCTGTGGAGGCGAGCCACCCAAACAGCCCCTGTACCTGCCTTCGGGCTCCCCCGGCCACCACATCGCCGCCGCCACCAATGGAGGTGGCCGGCCGGCTCATATCCAGCAGAGAGAGAGAAACGGGTGGAAAGAGAGAGAGAGTGTAAAGAGAGAGAGAGAGAGAATCCGGTTTTAGAGAGAGAGAGAGGTTAGGGTTTGTGTGTGTTGGGTGAAAAATGAGAAGAAGAAGAAGAAGAATGATATGTTTATATACCTAGGGTTTGTTGGTAGGTGACTTGTACCGCGTATCGAACCCGTATAAACGTACAATGCCTCGGTTTCCACTTAGGCTTGGTTATTGGTTAAAAATAATTTAGTCGGTTTCGTTCGAAATTAAAAATAATAATAAACCGAGCAAAATTGTAAATATTTTCGTTACCCGATGCGTGCTTTCAGTTCGCACGTTTAAATCGCGTTAATTAAATCGGTCGCAGTTTCAATTGTGAAAACGGTCAGTAAACTTCCGAAACTTAATAATTAGCAATATTTAAAATAAATATTTAATTTTAATAATAAAAATCACATCTCCCCATGTTACAGAAATTTTGTCCTCAAAATTTGAGGTAGGATATCATCCAAGAACCAATGGTAATACAACAAAATAGTCAACGGATTTGCCGGTACAAATGGCACGAGATTAAGTTTCAGAACCAACTGGATGCAAAGTGTAAACAATAACTCTGTCAACAAACACTATTGGCGCACCTCAAACGAAACAACTAGTGCACCAACTTTTTCATCACACACCACAAGGTGTGTTTGGATTTAAGGCAATAATAAACAAATTGATGAAAGTGAGACGTGTCAATAAAAATCATTCATTATTCCAAGTCGACTGAATATTCACCGCAAGGTGCTGTATCAAATTCCAACAATTCAATTCAACTGAAATGTCGACTTTAAAGAAACTCATCGACGAAGTATCAAAGGATTCATTGCCCACAATGGCCTAACATAGCAAGACTAGAAGACGTACATTACGAGCAACGTAATGATAAACAAATCATTAATGAAACAATTGTTTGATGCGAAGCCCTACAATGGACCTTCACAGGTTTAAAGAATTCAAACATATAACAATTGACACGTGTACAAAAGGCGTGTCTAATTTGGTGAAAAGAATAAGGAATCAACAAAATTAAATTCCTTTATGATTGAATGTTGAAGGCCACGAATACAAAAGAAGAGATATGTAGATCGTACTCAAAAAGATATAACTAGGTTCTACAACATGAACCTTAGAAGTTCAAGAAACGAGATCATCAAGAACTTAAACTGGTTTTAAGAAAAGCAAGGTCACAAATGACACGAACAGGGGAGAATCGACAATCACGTCCGTAACAACAAAATAATGAAAAACCCTTATCCATTATTTATATATATAAATATATATACAACAACCTAATAGCATAGATACCCTCACGATAGATGTTCTTAGAATTATCAAGTGCCTGTAAATTCGCAATAACGTGACGTCTGCGTTATCGAAAATTTACCTCACCAGATCATCCTATCAACCTCCATCATAAGTTATATCACGAGCACTCGTTACATTCATATAATAACACGTATATATAACATGATATAATACAATATTCGTCGTGTGCGCCACCTTTCCGGGTGCTCTTCTCGTTCGCATTCCAGCTTCGCAGCATTATCGGCAAAACGAGGTACCTCATCAAGACGCCTTCGGCCCAACCCGACCTTGATGACATAGCATACTCCGAACCAGGGATGCGAGACCGCAGATGCTGCAACAATCCCTTTGCCAACTCGTCCAACTAACGCGACACGTGTGAGCGTTCTAGATACGTCCAAGCTTGAGTCGACAACCATTGGCAATACATATTACATATACTTTACGTAAATGCACACGATATATAAGCAAGTAAATTGTTCCTCATACCAAGAAACAATGACTCAGCTAACTTTATGTGAATAACCACTCTGATATCTAAAGCAATGACTCGCCAGTCACCAGTGAGGTATGCCTAACCACCACGTGTTATTATCCTTTCTATATACCACTATAGAAAATACTAACTTCCTATTCACATAAGAAAATAAATGTTCCTTGCGCCGAAGGAATGTACACTGAGCTAGTGTGATACACTAATAGTCATGCAACAGATTTGGCAACCGTTGGAATTCCAGTTCCTAGGCGTTCGCGCTAACTATCATGTCTTAGAAATTTTGGTCCCAACTTCAAAAAAAAAACTCAGGTTAAAGCCTAGATATCTACCCAGACACCTAGTTCGCTAAAACCTATGGCTCTGATACCAAACTGTCACACCCCGACTTTTCCCTCGTCGGTTGCGACGTTTGGTGCCTTTGCCAGCGCAGCGGAAAGTTGCATCTAAGACTCTGGTTCCCTGAACGCCAATTCTAAACCTCTAGGATTCCCGATCCCAACTGTCACCTACTCCAACCGTGCCGTTACCAAAGTTTAAACCTGAAAGACATACTTAAAAAGTCAACATAAAGCTGGTGAGTTCATAAGTTTTGCAAAATGTTATCAAACATTACCAAGTACCAAAAGTGTTACCATGTTCACCCTGTCAATACTATGCAAAATGTATACCAAAGTACGCTAGCTAGGCGTATGTTTTGTTACTACTACGATTGGAAAACCATTACTAACTCGCAAACCAGATGTCATGCCCGTGTAGTAAACCTGTTGTTCCTGTTTGAGACAATATGCACTCGCCGACCCTCCAAGCCGACGAGCGGGGTTGGTCACTCCCAATAGCGCTATTCACATTTCCCCGTTGTGCAAACCCGCACATTCATGGTTCCCCCGGGACTTCCAAAGATCGTATAGTAAACCATAGAAACCCATAGTATGACAGTAGTTACCAAAACATAAGTTTCAACACATGTTTTCTCCCCCGAAAAGTGAAACCAGTTAAAAGAGGGGCCGTAAACTCACGCAACCCGTTTCATTTTCCAAAACGTTGTTTCGTTTTAAGTTCCTCAGTTTTTCATAAAAGAAGCATGTCTTCCACCCCGGAAACATTTATAAAACAGTAAAAAGTGGGGTTATGAACTCACCTTAATTTCCATGCGAAGCTAGCAAACCAAGCCTGAAACCTCAACCGACTTCCTCGTGCCCTAATTACCAACAAAGGACACCTTAACAGTCTATCACACATAAGCCTAGCTTATTAACCACCTAAAAGATAGTCTATCCTACTGTCTAGACTCGTGTGTACCATCACGAGTCTCAATACGTTTCAACTCGACGAACCGATCATGACTTAAATATGTTTTCTACGACCAAGTACCCAAGTTACTCACTTGTCACTATTCGTGTGTAAACCTTGTTGGACTATAACCCCGAAACGTATAACTATCCTGAGCCGAAGATCATCTCGTAAATCATTTTAGAAAATACTCTTTGAGGAAAAACAAGTTTAGTTATTAAAACCAATTAATAACATTTGCTACCTTTTTCCCAAACATTGTTTGAAAATCATCTTTATTGTTACAAATAGATAAACTTTGAAAACACCTTGATTTTGTATATAATAATGCATTTGTCCAAAACGCTGAAGGGAATTTATTTAACAGAAATAGCAGTTCGTTACGTTTTGGTTTTTATAAAAATTTGGGCAGAGTTTCCTCTGTTTTTGTACAAACCAGACAACACCCGTTGTCTACAATTTTCCCCCAAAATCAACTTTCAAACACAATTCAACAAGTTCTTTTTATCCCCAATTCCGATTCACGAGATTATACGTTTCAACACCTAAATACACTTAATTATATAAATATATATATATACCAATATATATATATACTATAGTCCGACAATATAGTCCAATTATATTTAGTCCGAGTTCGAAACCATAAGTCACGTCAAGTTAATCGTTTACCAAATCGTTCGATATAATATATAGTTACCGTTCATTATTATTATTCGGTCCGTTCACGAGTCAAAACTAGTTCGTCCACATCAATATATTTATAAATTTATAATATTCATAAACATAATAATATTTACAAATATATCAATTTATAAATATGCGATATCTATAATAAATAATAAAATACGAATGTAAGTTATACCAAATCATCGCGTGTAACCCGGAGCCACCTCGAACTACGTGTAGACCGGAACCAAAGTTTGACCAGCTTTGACCGCGTGTTGACCGAGGCTTGACCATCCAGATCTGACCCGAGACACTTGACCCGAACAAGACCGGAACTGAACCAACAACCCCAAAACTGACTCGAGCAGATCTGACTCGTTGACCTGAGCCAGACCCGAGACCAACCGAACCCGAGCACAACCAAACCTAAACCAGATCTGACCCGAGCAACTCCACCAAAACCCGACTGAACCACAACCAACTCGGACCAAGCCACCACTGCTGACCTTTGAACAACCCAATCGGACCACCGTCGTCGTCATCTTCAGCAACCACGACCACAACCATAGCCGGCCCAAACACCACCACATAATAACCCGATCCATAATCTGATCTGGACCAACACAGCCATCCCATCGGACCTAGACACCGTAAAACCCACAACCTCACCACTCGAACCACCGCCTACCGCTGTCCCCATTAACCCACAACCAAGCGAACCACCACCACCGGACCTGACCACCCCTACCCCCATCGTTCTTCACCCTGCACTGCCACCATAACCCCACCTAAACACCTCAACAACCTACGCGCCCCCTGGTCAGGCCAAAACCACCACCTCTCGCCGCCTTTCCGTCAGATCTGTGGAGGCGAGCCACCCAAACAGCCCCTGTACCTGCCTTCGGGCTCCCCCCGGCCACCACATCGCCGCCGCCACCAATGGAGGTGGCCGGCCGGCTCATATCCAGTAGAGAGAGAGAAACGGGTGGAAAGAGAGAGAGAGTGTGTAGAGAGAGAGAGAATCCGGTTTTAGAGAGAGAGGTTAGGGTTTGTGTGTGTTGGGTGAAAAATGAGAAGAAGAAGAAGAATGATATGTTTATATACCTAGGGTTTGTTGGTAGGTGACTTGTACCGCGTATCGAACCCGTATAAACGTACAATGCCTCGGTTTCCACTTAGGCTTGGTTATTGGTTAAAAATAATTTAGTCGGTTTCATTCGAAATTAAAAATAATAATAAACCGAGCAAAATTGTAAATATTTTCGTTACCCGATGCGTGCTTTCAGTTCGCACGTTTAAATCGCGTTAATTAAATCGGTCGCAGTTTCGATTGTGAAAACGGTCAGTAAACTTCCGAAACTTAATAATTAGCAATATTTAAAATAAATATTTAATTTTAATAATAAAAATCACATCAGTATAGATCGGAAATTGCCGGTTGTCACAATAGCTGCTATCAATTTTAAAGGCTCTCCATATGGTTGGAGATAACATTTGTATATGATGTTTCTATGTATAATATTTCAAGTAAAACGTAGACAGTTTCTTTTATCTGTTTCGCATCTTATGTAGCATAATAAGTCTATATAAACAAACTACCAACACGGTAGATAATTCAAAAGTCTTTTACCCTCCTGCATATCTTAACCGGATGAAACAAATATGAGATTATTACAATTCACTCAACACAATTATTACAATTGAAGCCTTGGTAACCACCACAGGTTTAATCATGTTGGTTGACTTTAATTTTTAATTTTTATGAAAGTAACCTATATATATTTTTGTTCTTTCCACCATTTAATTTTTTTATACACCATAAATAAATATCAACAAAATTAAATTAGGATAAACAACCTAATTGGATACGAAACGTTGTTTCAAGATGGATGCATCATAATAAGGTGAATTTAATTACCGATTCGGATTTGATTCTTCTTCGAATCCAGGTAAAACTATACCAACCCTGACAGTGATTCAAAATACCGTATTCGAATTTTATAAACATTATGACAATTTTAGGAGGAGAAAATAATGGAGGCATGGCCTTCAAATTGGCTAAAAGCTTGTTTTGTGCCAACCAACGCAGATACTAATGTGGTGGCATTTAGAAATTGGCTAAAAAATATGCAGGTGGTCAATTCAATTGGGGAACCAAATTTAATGGATATATATCACCCACACTCACCCTTCCAAGAGAACAACTAATGGACA
This sequence comes from Ambrosia trifida, assembly GCA_028751855.1. Classification (NCBI taxonomy): domain Eukaryota; kingdom Viridiplantae; phylum Streptophyta; class Magnoliopsida; order Asterales; family Asteraceae; genus Ambrosia; species Ambrosia trifida. The sequence goes on along the minus strand of CM054122.1, from coordinate 93,083,410 downwards.
TGTTTATTATTTGAATAACTTCAATGACACTGAGGTTTATTTGCTTTCTAATTTATTTGTTTTTTAGGTACTGGAGCCATGTAGTGCATTGCATCACCTGCAATAGTGCATATAAAGGTTTTAATGCACTCAAGATTACTCTTCAGGTGTTCTCATTTGCCTTAGTGGCTCTTATGGCTATAAATAAACCGGGAATGATATCAGCTGCCGGAAGAAATATACTAGCAGTGGCTTCAATTTTGTGCTTCCTGGGATCAAAATGGTTGTCATATTTCATTTACAAATACTTCCATTTTCATGACTATAATCATGCCTTTAAATGAGCCTTTTCATGTATATATTTCTTTCGGTGTGTTCACCTATTAAGAATCTACATCTACATCTATATCTATATAATAAAAGAAAACACATGAGGGACACATGGAACTCCCTCATTAGTTCTCTAATTTTACTAATTAATATAATAAATTCAAATATAATTATATTAATTGATTTGCAAAATCATAATATAAATACATTAATAATCATAGTTGCAACAGAAATCATTAAAACGGATTTAATGATTTTTGTTATTAATATAAGGGGAATTGGGTTTTAATAATCCATATTTTGCCTTCTTGGCCGGCAATAATTTGTACTTAATAAATTCCCTACAACAGTCCCAACTTTCAACTTATTGGCCGACAATGAACTTTTTAACTTTAAAACTCTTTCAGTTTTGAAAATGGGATAGTTTTCAGTTAACAAAAGTTCATTGCCGGCCAATAATTTGAAAGTTGGGACTGCTGTGGGCAATTTCTTAAGTATAGATTATTGTTGGCCAACGAGGCAAAGTTTGGATTACTAAAATCCAATTCCCCTTAATATAAATACTAACCGAATTAAAAATTATTTAAACATTAGTGATTATTTTTTATATAACATAACATATTTGTATGTTATTAACTTTAAATTTAAATCATGTACCTTAATTAAACCTATTTATAAAATTTTCATCTTTTATTCTACGTTTAAAACTATGTTTTTTATGATGTTTGACAAATGATTATTAAGTTTTTTAATATTTTGGTCATTGTTTTAGATGTTAAATACGCTCAGCGAGTACATACTAATTCTAGATGTTTAAAAGAGTTCAAAAGTCAAATAAGCAAATTAATACACAATGTAATTGGTTAAACTTTTTTGTTAGACTTTCATATTGTTCTAATCAAATAAATAAAGTAAACCAATCAACATTATTCTATTGCTATCTATACTAATAAAAGACAACACATGGAATACTAAGAACTCCCTCATTTTCTTATTTATAATAATACATTTATTTTAATTTGTTTCTTTATTTAAAAATAATTATTTTAATTTTTATTACTTACAACTATAACTATTAATTTAATTATCAAAATTTATTTCAATATATATATATATATATACTATGTCATTGTAAATTAATTAATATGATTATATTTTAATACAAAATTAGAAATAAATTACTAGACATGATTTGAAAATGTTTATTAGCTAATAGAAGTAAATATTATTAAAAAATATTCATTTTTTTAAGATAGCGTATTTATATGTTATTAAATTTAAATTTAATTCGTGAACGTTAATTAACCTATTTTTTAATATGTGGTCTTTTACTCTAAGTTTAAAACTATATTTCTTATAGTGTTCTGAACAAACAAAATAAAACAAATCAATCCACATTAATTAAATATTTGATTAATTAGAACTAAATATGCTTAGCTATTTTTGTATTATAAAAGCTTGATATATAAAATACATTTTATATATGAACAATCATTGTTTGAAAGTTTCATTGACTGTGTTGTTTCAAGTTACTTCAACAGAGAAATACAATATCTAAGTGGCAACAGTCTTTTCATTAGTAATTCGTTTTAGCTTCATTTTCACGCTATTAAATCACGAAATCCTTTTTTTATAATTACCGTCATATTGAACCAATAAATGACATTATGTCTAAGGACTTTGATGTTAGAAAAAAATGATTATACACTCAAGGTTAGAAATATTTTGGCTTTGCAAGAAACTTGATGTTAAATCCAAATTAACGATACTCAATTGGGATGGTTTAACGGATGAGGAGATATTTTTAAATTGATTTCATTTTTTACATCTTAGCCTAAACAAATTTATCTTATTACTTTTGATTTTTTTTTGTACCTGCTGTCTACAAGGTAACAGCCATAGTATGAAAGATATATGTTGAAAAGTTTGGAAATAGTTTTATGTGAATATGAATGTCTTTACAAGAAATTATTTATGGGTTGATGAATATTTAATATTTTTCGGTTGTAAAGGCAATTTTATTTATTTTAAATATAACATGTAATCTAATTTTTCTTAATTATATTTTTAATTTTATATATAATATATATAATTTAAATTGTTCAACTCGTGTATCACACGGGTACATAACCTAGCGTAATAATATTGAGGAGATAAATTATGTTCCAGTATAATTGAAATTTAATGTTTCTATTTGAAGTATTTGGAATTCTGTGATATTAAAACACTATTTTAAACTACAGTTTTAACATTTAATATGTTATTTTACTTTATTACAATATGGACATGATTCGATCGTTAACATTTATAAAAAGAAAAACTCAATATATGGTATGAGAGAGAGATTATAAGAGAAAACCACATTTTATTCATAATTCATACAAGATATATATACAATGAAGAAAAGACATAATCTTGCCTATAATTAATAGTAATAAAACACTTTGACTATGACCATGACTATAACTTAGACTTGAAATATATATTCAAAATATATAATTAATTACATTGAGAATTTGGTGCATCTCTATTATGCCCCCGTAAGATGGACGGCCTTGGAATAAGTCCAATCTTGTATAGAAGTAAATGATATCGTTGTTTGAGCAAGAAAAGAAGTTGATGAAGTTGATGTTGGAGATGTTTTCTTTAGCCCACCAATAGGCCCAACCGTTTTAAGCCTAGTTTGTTTAACTTGTTAAGCAAGGTTACCATAGGGTTTTAACCTAATTAGTACCTATAAATATATCTCTTGTACTTGTATTTTGTATCACTTAATAATAATAATAAACCCTAGTTGCCTCATGGACGTAGGTCAGTTTAGATCGAACCACGGAAATATTGTGTTTGTGCGTGTGTGTGTTCTCGATCCTAACAACGGGTATCAGAGTCTAGTGCTCGAGAAGATCGCCTGCCGACAGGTGGGTCGGGTCGGTGGAGGGCATGAGTAAAAGAAAAGAACACATGCCTAAACCGACACCCATTGTTAGCTATCAAAAGAAAGAAAGAAGAACAGAGAAGAAAAATCAATCAATTCATAGCTAATTATTATTGTTCATTATATCATCCTTTTATAAAAGTTGATCAACTAACTTCTAACTATCTTGAACTATGACTTCATGACACTATTAACCCTTCTAGGTTCTAACTATTACAATCTAGGTCCCTATACATTATTACTACTAACATAACTCCCCCCCTCAAAAGATTTTTGTCCCCAAAAATCAGAAAAGAGGAAAAAAAATTTGCCAATCAAATCTAGTCCACCATTAGAATCTTTCCTTGATGCAGTCAATCATAAAACTTCACCCTTGAATTGCTCTCTATTGTCTTGTTTAAGTAATGAGCATTAAATGTATCCCTCGACATTGATCAATTGTTTTTGCATGTAATATGTTTCCCATGCTCCAATTGTTTTTGTTTGCAGCGGCCGTTAAGGAAAAATGTATTAGATTTCTACACAGGTCTTCGTTGTTTGTTGTTGGTATGCGACGGTTAAGTTTGGAGGGAAAGAGAGAGAGAGGTTTTTGAAAGTTATTTATAGATAATAAACTTAAACTTTCCACACATTACAAATGATTATGACCGGCCTATTTATAGTCCAGAACCGGTGCAATACAAACAAACGTGACTCTTGAAACTTAATCAAAGTTAGGATATATAATTTTTAAGAATTCTTGGATAAACCATTCAACAATCTTTTCAAACTCTAATTCAAATTTACGTTTGTACCTTTCAAACATAGTGGTAAGATGAAGCAAATCCATGAAAACCAAACAATCTTGTTTGCGTGAACCATTGGTTGGGTACATGATAGGACCTTTCTCCATAATGCCTTCATAATTGTCCTTATCAATTGAGAATTCTTCGAATTGCTTGAAAACAAAAGCCCTCTCTTTATCTTCATAATTAAGTGCCTCTTTTATGCCATCAAATCTGACCCGTTCGCCTTTTGATGCCTCTCGCGAGTTTTGAACATCTTTCTTGACAATATTCTTTCTTTCGGGACATTTAAATGTGAAGTGATCTTCACCATCACAAATTCGGCATGTTATCATCTTCCTCTTCTCTTATATGATCGGCCGATGGATATGGCAAAAATCTCCATCGAATTCAATTTCTAAACCTTCTTGATTTAACTTTTCTATACTTAACACATTTTTACGAAGTGTAGGAACAAAGAATACCGATTTGATCTTGTGTACCTTTCCTTCGCTTGTAATTATCACCGATCCTTTCCCACGAAAATACTCCCTCCTATAACCATTTAGTTGGCCTTCTACTCCAAATGATTTGCTAAAAATTGTGAATTGATCTTTGTAACCACATCCATGTTCTTTTCTTGTTAGGCTTGCATACCACACATCGTCGCATCCTTTTTCATCGGTTCCTTTCACCATAAATTCTGTTTCACCCATCTTCTTGGGGCAATTTCTTCTATAATGGAAGGGCTGCTTGTGACATCCTTCACCTTTCACTATCATGAGCATACAACTTTAGTCCTTATCGTTTCTTGTATTTATATTTACATTTATAATCCTTGTATTTCAAAGTTTCAATTCAATAATAAAAGTTGCGAACTTATTTCTTACGATTATTAACTTTTTACTCGAATCGTTGTCATAACTGAAAAAATATTTTCTTTTATAATAATAATAATAATAGCAATAATAATGTTAGTTTTAAATATTATAAGCAAATAATTTAACTAAACAAACCAAAAATCCTAACCCATTAACACAACACAACCCAACCAAATCCATCCATAAACCAACACAAGACTAAGCCCACATCACCAGGCCCAATAGAAGGAAAAAAAAATTATTAATTATGTGTTGAATACGGGACTCGAACCCACATCCAACCAAGTATCACACAACAACTCAAACCTATTGAGCCATATCATCTGTTGTGAAGTTATCCCGCACGTTTAAAACTTAAACATCTCTTAGATTATGGCTAGTCAACCATGAAAAAGTCAAAACCCATATCTCCTTCACCCATTAAATCAAATTGACGCGTCTGGAACCTAGAATTGGAAACTATTAATATTGATTGGTGTCTAGCGCATCATTCTCGGCCATTACACATCCAATTACATCGCATCCATTCCATAATCGTGCCCAATGATGCGTTTAACAATTATAAGGATGGTCAACTTTCCAAATCGTGCAATTAGCAAGTGTTAGTATAAATTGGACCCTCCCTTTAGACATACACTCGCCGAAATACATCTTCCTACTCTCAATTTCTATCAAAACCTCGTAATAATCTGCAAATAGTTCGTTGTTTGACCTTTCGTTTGACCCATCGTTTAATCGCAGATTCGTCTTGTAAGTTTGAAGTTTCTCCTTGATTTGATTCATTTACAGTGTACGAACAATAACCCTATGGTTTCATGGGTTATTGTTTGATATTTTGCTTAATTGATAAAGCTAGGGTTCTATATATGTTAGTTTGGGGATGATGATAAACATTCGTAACTGCTTAAAACTATTTCAGAAACAAAATAGTACAACCATTTGATCTAGATCAGATGGTTGAGACATTGATACCAAACCATGTGGGTTTGAGTTCGAACCGTGCAACATGTTTTATTTTTCTTTACAATTCTTTAAAATTAAGAAGCCTTTATAATTAACTGAAACAGGATCCTATTGTTCTCAGGGTCCATACCAACCGGTCTGGGCTTGTGATTTAAAGCCTCTGACTCGCCAAGGACTCGGGTTCGAGTCCCGGCACATTCAAACAATTTTTTTTTTGTTCCTTTTATAGTTATATATTTTTTTCTTTTAAAAATACATTTTAAAATACTAAAAGTGTCTTAATAATCCTACAAAAATTATTTTAGGTAAATCTCATGACAAAGTTTACCATACAAATTTTAGATTTCCAAAAATAATTTATTTAATATATATTATAAATATTGCAAGTTTATTCATTTATAATTTTAAAATTCTATAAAAATATCTAAACGTTCTTTATAAATTTCCACAAAAATTATTTTAAACTTGTACATCAATAAGCGTTTTATAAATAAATTTTATTCCAAAAAAATCGTTGGTTTCATATTTTTAATTGATTTTTGTTATTTTAAAACATAAATAAATCATAATAAATTCATTTTTCAATATTTTTATCCCAAAATTTTACATAAATTATTTTTGTTCATTTAGAACAAAAATATAAATTTTAATTTAAAATTTCCTTAATTTTAATATTTGTATATATTAAAATTATATCTTTGACAAATAGAAATAAATACATTAAATAATTAATTTTTAGGAAATAATTTTATAAAAATTATTTTCATACTTACAACCTTATAACATAACCATCTTTAATCAAAAACCTACAATAGTCTTTTATTTAATTATTTACCAAATTTCTTTAATTATTAACAATTTACCTAATTAATAAAACAATTACTTATCCCCAAATTAGAAACCCTAGAACTACTTGTATCCTAGGTAACCTAGACTCAAAGTTCATTCCATTACAAATTATCTAATTCTTTAGGTAATCCTTTGGGATAATCCTAATTCATATCACGTTGTTCAGTAGAGTTTCAAGTTATTACGAGAATTGTGAGTATTTCCTATCCCCTTTTTGTTTTTATTCATTGTTGGGGTGTTACATGTACACTTATACAAATTACAAATACAAGTTAACTTTTTTACACTACAATTCTAGTAATATGTGCATTTGCTTACAAACGTGCTTTATGCTTAGACATTACATGTAGAATGCATTTGTACTTAGTGAAATCATTAACATTGTACAAGCCGACCTTAACATTGGATAGCGCTATTGGATTGACAACCCGCCTAGGTTGATTATTCCCCTTTTTCATCGGAGAATATGTGGTGATTGTTAAGTTATTATCCATTTAGTGGATAAGTACACCGTCGTTCATTTAGTACATTTATACAGTCACGGGATTGATTTCGTTCATTTGTATGATACATAGTTTACATAAATGCAGTGTAGCTTTGCACTTGAATTGTATAACATTTTCCAACTTACTATATGTATTAAATCTAGGAATGCTCAACAACATTACATATGTTGACAAAACTTATTTTGTACATGTTTCAGGTGCAGTTTGATCTTAGTACTATAGCATTGGACTTTAGTGCTTTCTTTTAATAAGTTATTTCAATTTTCATGTTTCGTTCAGATTTTGTATTTTTTTCCATTTCATCTATGTAAGACAATTTAAATTATTCAATAATATATTTACATTTTAGTACCATGTGCTTTTGATCAATCGTCACTACGTGACACCTCGATGATTCCGCCATCGGTTGGTGTGTTACAGATTGGTATCCAGAGCCTTGGTTATAGGGAATTAGGTTATTAGAAAAATAATCTAGTCTATAACTTTAGGATTTTAACCAGTACTTGCTCCTCTTACTTGCAATTCTACGTGTTTTTACTCTCTATCTCCATCTTACTTCTTATCCCTACTTTAGTCCCTACAACAAGATTGTTCTCCATCACTGGATCTACTCTTAGACTAGTATAACAAAATTCTCAAGTCCTAACCTGAACTGCCTTGAAGATTCCGTCGAAGTTCTAGATTTTAATAATGAACACGTGCAATCTGGAAGGGTGAACGCCTGTATTCTGAGTTTTCTGTCTAGGACTGGCATTGCGCATAAATCCCAATCAGACGAGGGACCCGGATACCTACCTGGGAATTCTCGGGATGAGTATTCACTTATAGGCTAAAGCATGTCTTCACTATGTTATTAGAATCTAGAAGCTTTGATAAGTCAATGTTTTCATTTATTCGTTATAATTAATAAATAAATGATTACACTCACTTCCCTTAAAATTAAGTTCTAAAATCCCAAAATTTTACAGCTTAAATCAATCCCATTTCATAATCATATATGGATTTCACAAACACGCTTCATCTTACCATCTTAGCCACCTGTTTGATTTTTTTTTTTCACACCTTACCCGGATCATATTATTTCCTTTTTCAACATGCAACATATTTCCAAACTGTAACCTCAATTTTTTTAAATATTGTCAAATTTTGTCAAAAGATGTCTTAAAACTTAAATTCTAAATTCAAATGTTTACTCATTAGCGTAACAAAGGATTTTCGATATAATGTCACCTTTATCTATAAAACCTAATGTTGTGTTTAAAATCTTCAACTAATTGGAATATTTTAATCAAAGCTCACTTAGTTTGTACTATTTAACGACTTTTGTTTTATGTACAAAACCAATTTTGAAAATAAAATCTTCCCACCCATAGGAACAATATTTAGTCTCTAAATTCTGCATCGACACCTACTTATTTTCAACTTGTTCAAAATTTTACAATATTTGGCATATACCACAATCATGTTTTCTCACACACTTGATTCTAACCATTGATCCAAACGCCACAATTTACACTGCAACATAATCTCCTTACTATAAAATAAACTTTTAATCAACTATCTTCATATTAACAATCTCTCACAACCTTCATTCTGCTTCAAGATTTGTCACCATCCTCTCAAGAATTAGACTCATGTCCTACACTTTCTCAAACATGAACTAGTTACCCATGATAACCAAACTATCGAAAACTTGATTGTCCGTTTTACGTGAGGATTTGTGAACAGTTGATTATTCATGATACTTAAAGCATGGAATATAAACTATTTGCTATAAACACATCTAGAGTCATTAACCTTGTCTATTAGAACTCGCATGCTATACTTGATACTTGATTGCTTACGTGTACATATTATCAATTTGCAATTTATGTGTGTAATAATTGGTAAACTTAATCAAACAATTGGTAGAGGATGAAGTACTTGCTCAACAGTTAGTAGAGTACCAAATAACCTACTCAACGTTTGGTAGAGGTCATCATGCCTGCTCAACAGTCGGTAGAGGCCCTACAACCTGCTCAACGACCAGTAGAGGCTATCGCACCTGCTCAACAATCGGTAGAGGTTCTTACTCACTGACTGGTAGAGGTCTTTTTCCTGCTCAACAGTTGGACTTATTTTTGGATACATTATACATTAAAAGATTCAATCACAAGGTTATTTTGCATTGTTGTTTTACGTGTGTGTTTGGAGTCATAGAAGGACACAAAACCCTAATGTAAGGTAAATTAGTGATTGCGGTCCGGAACGTAATCATGAATTTACAGGTACGTTAAGGTAATGTGAAATTCTATTTGGGGTTTTTGGTAGGCGTCCAGTACGTTTTTAAGGTATCAAAGGTGTGGTGGGTTAGCTGCGGTACACCATATATATAAACACTAATGATGCATTAAAAGTGAGACCGGAAGTTAGACCAGGAACTAACCCTAATTCTCCTGGTAGTCAAAACGTCAATTCATAGTCTAACTTATTCCTTCCAACTACCCTAACCTTTATCTTCAAGGCCTAGTACTTTGGGTCTTGACCACTGGTAATAATCCTTAGATACATTTAATCCAATTATATCTAACATTCGAGTCCATTCAAGTCAGGTTATCACGCTACCCAAAGCTCTCTTTCGCATTAAACTTGACCATACTCACTATAACATTTACTCGAGTACCCAGAACCCTGTTTATACATCTACTTGAAGGAATTTCGGGACGAAATTTCTAAAAGTAGGGGATGCTGTGACATCCGTCACCTTTCACTATCATGAGCGTACAACTATAGTCCTTATCGTTTCTTGTATTTACATTTACATTTATAATCCTTGTATTTCAAAGTTTCAATTCAATAATAAAAGTTGCGAACTTATTTCTTACGATTATTAACTTTTTACTCGAATCGTTGTCATAACTGAAAATTCTTTTCTTTTATAATAATAATAATAATAATGTTAGTTTTAAATATTGTAAGAAAATAATTTAACTAAACAAACCAACTATCTTAACCCATTAACACAACCCAACCAAATCCATACATAACCCAACCCAACCAAATCCATACATAAACCAACACAAGACTAAGCCCACATCACCAGGCCCAATAGCAGGCCCACTCTCCTTTCCTCCTCCACTCTCTCTCTCTCCCTCTCTCTGCAGCGACTAGAAGGAAAAAAAATTATTAATTATGTGTTGAATACGGGACTCGAACCCACATCCAACCAAGTATCACACAACAAGTCAAACCAATTGAGCGATATCATTTGTTGTGAAGTTATCCCGCACGTTTAAAACTTAAACATCTCTTAGATTATGGCTAGTCAACCATGAAAAAGTCAAAACCCATATCTCCTTCACCCATTAAATCAAATTGACGCGTCTGGAACCTAGAATTGGAAACTATTAATATTGATTGGTGTCTAGCGCATCATTCTCGGCCATTACACATCCAATTACATCGCATCCATTCCATAATTGTGCCCAATTACGCGTTTAACAATTAAAAGGATGGTCAACTTTCCAAATCTTGCAATTAGCGAGTGTTAGTATAAATTGGACCCTTCATTTAGACATACACTCGCCGAAATACATCTTCCCACTCTCAATTTCTATCAAAACCTCGTAATAATCTACAAATAGTTCATTGTATAACTTTTCGTTTGACCCGTTGATTTTCTTTATCCTGAGAAGTGAGAATAATAAAGCTGGTATCTTGTTTCCTCTCAGGCTTTTCTTATATAGCAAGTCTTTGATTATCATTATTTTTTCTTGGCCCAATTCCCTTCTATCACAAAGAATAAAGGGTACCAATTCTTTCTGAACTATCTTATTTGTTCGAAAATGGTTTTATGGCCGGATACAATTGTTGGTCAAGGCATAGAGAATCACTAGCTGATTTTAGCACGTCGTCGACCACTTTACACATTAATAATAGTACATACAACAACGACTCAATACACCCTAATGACGATGACGATGGCTCAAATGGCCCCAATGACAACTTGAGTAAAATGTTCCATGACATGGAGACTAATATGGGTGATGACGAAAAAGAAAATTTACAACAACTATTTATGTCACCCTTTGTGAACTAGAAATGTATTTTCCACCATCATTTTTTGATGTAATGGTTCACTTAATATCTCATATCGTACACGAGATTAAAGCTTGTGGTCCTGTATTTCTACGATACATGTACCCTTTTGAAAGATATATGGGTGTATTAAAAGGTTTTGTGAGAAATCTTAATCGACCAGAAAGAAGTATTATTGAAGGTTATACTTCTGAAGAGGTGATTGAGTTCTACCAAGGTAATACTATTAATAATATCTAATAATAATATATAATATAATACATACAATATTAGTGTTAAGTTACAATATATTAATTTGTTTTTTTTCATAGGCTATATCGATGTTGTCGACAGTGTTGGTGTTCCTAAAACTCGTCATTCAGATCGACTTGACGGTGGGGCAGTATTTGGTATGAAAACAATCATGTCATTACATAAATATAGACAATATGCACCTTTAGTGGTCCTAAAACACATGACATGCCTTGCTCCGTATGTTAATGAACACATGGACATGTTACGATCGACATACCCAGGTAAGGATGATATATGTTACATAAACACTCAAAACAAACGTTAATGAAACTGTGAAAAAGGTTAGGAGAGGGTCCAAAGTGTATAGTAAAATCTTCTCAAGGGCTATACGTTTTACACAAGTGGTTAAGATAAAAAAAAAGTTTCGTGCAAAATAGTGGAGTTACCATAATAGCATCAACGACTAAGTTCAACAGACGGCGTCATGATACAATGATAAAAATCGCCAAAAATTCTTATTATGGTGTCATACAAGAAATTTGGGAGTTGGACTATTACGATTTCACTATTCCTTTGATCAAATGTAAGTGGGTGAATAACAGTATAGGTGTTCAAGTTGACAAATATGGTTTTACACTTGTCGATCTTACAACTGATGGCTATAAATCTGAACCATTCTTTCTGGCAAAGCATTTCACACAAGTTTTCTTTGTCAAAGAGCCGAGCAAACCAAGATACCCCATTGTCTTTCAAGGTAAACGATGTATTCATGGTGTTGATAATGTAATTAATGAGGAGGAATACGACCACTTTGATGATCTACCACCATTTTCGTTTGGTATTGAACCTGGTAATCACGACAACATTAAGCGCATCCACGTACTTACGTGATGACACTGATGGAATTTATGCTGATTAATGTTTGATATAGTCAATACGTTAATATAATTTAAGCATATTCTTAATTTAATATCTGATTTATTAATATGATTTCATTTTATGCAGGATAACGAAAATATTGAAAATAAAAAAAGACGTGTTTGTTTATTTCTGTTTGGAGATATTGTAGATTTCTTATGCTATTTCATTTGAAACTTTTTTACACGTAGTTTATTAGTTTTTTTATGTTTAAATAAAGTTATGATAAAAATATGTAACACGAAAAAAACTAGAGAGTAAAAAATTAAAAAAAACATAAAACTCCACCAAAACCGGCTTGTTTTGATAACCCGCAAGTTGCCCAACAGTTTCCCCCAAAAAAACTCACCTTAGCGGTTCTTTCCCCCAAATTAAACCCCATTACACTATCAAAAGCTCATAACTGTCGGCCATTACCAACTCCACCGCCCAGCAGAATGACGACAAACCACCATCTCCGCCGACCAGCACAACGACAACCAGCCACCAACTCAAACTGTCACCGTCACCATCTCAGTTCTACTCTGAAGGTGATGATAACCCTACCTTTCTTTTGGATAAATTTTATTATTTATATGTTGGGGTCTGTTATTTGATGTGGTTGAGGATATAAAAATTGAATGTGCTCTAGATCTCCTATCGATGTATTTCATATGTAATTTGTCGGATTATGATTACTTGTGGGTTCCACGGTTCTTGTCATTATTTATTCATTTTCCATTGAGGAAAAACTAGAAAAAGTATTGGTATTTGTCGGATTATGATTACTCGATGGACTTTAATAGATCAACAATAGAGACTATTTAACTTCAGAGTCAATAACAAACAATCTTTCACTAGATCCCTCTCAACTAAAGCATTGGTTTTTGTCATTATTAATAATAAACAAGTTAATTATCTTACTCTGTAGCCTAGTGGTTGCAATGGAGGTGGAAAGGTTTACCCACTTTCTGGGGTTCCTGCCCTGGGAGGTCACAGGTTCGAATCCCACCTGGACCTTGGGGGACCGGGGACCGGACCTGAAGGGTGTGGGGCTTCGTTATGGGTGTGTATCGTTGGCCGTTCAAAAAAAAAATAGATAAAAAAAATTATCTTACTATGTCACATATACTACATATACCGGACTTTTTAATTTTTCATGCAAATGTTAATATCTATTCTCGATAACATATCTTTTTAGATATCATTTGTATAATCAAAGAACTCACATTTGCTTCATCGGCCAACCCTTATTATAAAACAGAAATGATTGTTTTATCTAATTGCATATTTTTTTTAATTATAGACTATTGTTTTAACAAATGTTTTTTTATAGCTTGAAGAAGAGAAAAAGATGAAAGCGGATGGGAGTTATTATGAAAATTAAGATGACCCGCTAGTTCTAGTTCTTGGACCCGAGCATGGTGGGCGATCACGGACAGTGTACGGGATCATAGGTAATGACTATGTGCGCGTGTGTTTATCTATTTAGATCATGAGTTGTTGAGTATATTTATTGAATTTGATTGAGTTGTCATACTGAGTTTATAGGTCATACTAAGGTTAACGGAGGGTTATTTCAAAACGTGAGCCACCATGGACGGGTCAATTGTCCACTTAATTTTTGTGGCCCTAATTATGGGTATGATGGACCGGTCGACTATCCACCTATAAAGGTAATATATATATATATATATATAGGTTTAAGATCCTGTACAAAGTACATTTTTCGTGAGAAATGTGAGAAGGACTAAGAATTGACATGTAGACATCATTTTTTGATTTAGGAATGATGTTTTAGGTTGTTTAAACTTGAAAAACACCAAACACAACAATCTAAAACACAATACAATGTATTATAGTCATTAAATTTAAAAAACAACTAAAACACACTACTTAACGCTTAAAACACACTGCTAATGTTCTTAGCATGGTGTTTTAAGTTTTAAGCCTAAAATACATTGTTTTCGGTTTTTAATTGTTATGTTTGGTGTTTTTATAGGCAAAACAATCCAAAACATCATGACTAAGTTCAAAAAATAATGCCTAAGTATCAATTTTTAATACTTCTCACACTTCTCACAAAAAAAAACACTTTGTACACGATTTTGACCCTATATATATAGGATTTGGATCATTTGAGAATCACCATTTAGGGAGAGAACCAAAAAACCAAGTGTGAACACAAAAACCCCTCCACCAAAAAATAAAAAAAATAATAAAAAAATTATATAACCTAAAAAAATAAAACAAGTAAAAACACCAAAATGTTTTTTTAGTGTTAATCTTTCTGAAAAAAAATAAAAAAAATACAAAAAAAATAAAAAAACAAAAAAATGGCCTTTTTTACGTCATAATTAAGTCAGGTCTTATGCACATGTGCATTTTACTGTTATATATATACATACATATATCGTATGCACATGTGCATTTCACTATTAGAGCACACTTTTGAATAAATTATCAATTGCCATAATGAAATGATCATTAAATGGACGTGATATGATATATAAGGTGGAAAAAAATTTATTCAATGATCTTTAAATAAACGCGAAGTGCATTTCACTATTATAGTTAGGTTTTTTTTTCATGGGTTTAGCTTTAGGGTTTAGTTTTTAGGTATGATGGGAATGGGGTTAGGTTTTTTAGGGTTGTTGGTTAATAAACTTAAAAAAACCTCTATATAAAACTATAAAATAAGATAATTGTACTACATGCACATGTGCATTTCACTATTATAGTTAAGTTTTTTAATGTGTTTAGCTTTAGGGTTTAGTTTTTGGGTATGGTGGAAGAGGGGGTATCTTTTTGGGGGGATGGGATGGAGCGTTTTGGTTTTTGGGGGTGTGGGGTTAGCTGCACATGTGCATTTCACAATTGGGAGGGGGGGGGGCGTGTGAGAGATGGGGGGTTTAGGTTTTTAGGGAGTGAGGTAGGTGGGTTTAGGTTTTTATGGGGTGGAGGTGGGGTTTTTAGGTTTTTTTTTTGTTTGTGTTGACAATGGTTCTCTGGTTTTCTCCCTAAAGTTGGTTCTCGTATGATCCCTACCCTATACATATACATATATATATATAGTTTTCTAAATAAAAATGTTACTTAAACATATTAAAAATGTTAAATGGTTTTGCAGCTCACACCAAATGTGAGATGTTAATAAGTGTGGCTGGTAAGCTAGTGAAGGTGGCTAACGGTGAGGTATGGCTGAGCACGTCAACGAAGATACATTGTAGCCCAATAGCAGAGGTTTGTATCAAGGTTACAGTGGATGATATTGTTGATGCACGTAAGAAGTTGGATCTCTAGAATGTAACAAAATTGAGTGAAGTTGGAGTGGTTGAACATCTGGTTCATCAAATTGTTCAGTGATCACGCTATGCAATAAGGGTATTTATTTTTGTTTATATATTATAGTATATTTTACTATATCATTATTTAGTACAATGTATTCTTGTTGTGAAATTGTCGCCTTGGAACAAAGGGACACCTAGCAAGTCAGCTAGTACCCCAAGAGTGGACTCGAGCCGTGGGTCACAGAGTTTTAGAGATGACTCGCCAGAAATACAGAATGATGTCACAACGATCACTTCATCTTATTTTTCACAATTGGTAGTCTACCCATTTACTCTTGTATCTTTTGTTATAGTTTGACATGTTAGTGTTAAAAAAAATTTGTTTGTTATTTTAGGTTGATGAAGAAAATTACCAACTACCACTTCAAATGGAAAATCAAGAACTTTTTGCTAGTGGTTGTATTAATATGGCTAGTCTTCTAAATCCTTTTTATATAACAATCCATATATACATGTATATATTTTTATAATACTATTTTTATAATTGTTTTAGTTATTATCTATGGAGCAACAACAAACCGCTACAAATGTTCCTGTACGGGTACCCGAACCCGAACCCTTACCCGTTCGCAAACCCGAACCCGAACCCGAACCCAAAACCAAAACCAAAACCGAACCCGAACCCGTACCTGTTCCTTTCCCAGAACACGTACCCAGACCCGTCGAACCACAAATAACACTCATAAATGGTTCCGAATACGATACATGGGATGGTGGATTGGATCTGGCCTTGGAGAAAGTACGGAAGAAAACTGGTCTCATTCGTGTCATGTTTGATCAATTACATGAAGTCGTTGGGACAGGCTATCAGATTTGTACGTCCTCACCACATGGGATGTATCCCAAATCGGTTACATATCTAATCACATATTCGAAGTTGTTAAGGTTATTTTCAAGGGACTAGCTTGATATCAGCGTATTACATATGTTTGCGATGTAAGTTATTATTATTGTTTTAATATGGTACAATAATATTTTTAAATATAGTTTATTTTACTAACTTTATCATATGTATGTGTAGGCTAAGTATTTAAAGAAAACCCAAAAATTTAAAGAAACCCTTGCAAACCCATCTAGTGGCTCACATTTAGCCACATCACCCCATAATTTTAATAAACAATAGGGCATTATAGTCTTTTTGAATCATCTTTCTCCCTCTCTTATTTACTTTCCTGACACCACATTAATTCACCATTTCTCTTTCTGTCTCTCTTTAAATTTTTCAAATGAAGATCCATAGAAAGTTTTCATTTCATCCATAACTGGATTGGATTTCATTGCATGAGATCTTCAAACATTCATCGACAACATCTATTGCGGCATTCAACTTGCAACAATGGTTCAAAGGTGGCCGAACAAGTTATGGTTCAGAGCAGAAACGGTGGTGATCGTTTGGAACTACAGGTTTGTTTTTTAACCAAATCTGAAGGTATGTTTGTGGGTTTACAACGAAATCCTTTATAAGTCTATGATTTTTTGGTGTTCCAGCTGGTTTGCTGTGATTTTTAGGTGTTTATTTGGTGTTGTGGGTGATGTATTGGGTACTCTTTTGACTTGAATCCTAGCATTTTGCTATGGTTCTGTCTTTTGGTGCATAATATATGTTATATTTGGTTGTTAAAAAAATTAGAGATTTATAGGTCTATTAATGGTAGCATGAAAGTGAAGAAGTTGTGGTCTCGAGAAGAGTTAAAAAGTCAAAAATAAATGCCTTGTGAAATAGGTTGTTTATTATTGGTTTGTTTATTATTAGATGGCTACAAATATATAGGATGATAACCATACATAATTCACATGTACACAGGACCAAGACAATATGTGTACAACCTAGGGTATGTAAAATTTGGTCTTCAATAGTTTTGTCTGTGCTTTTATTGAACTATGTAGTTTTAGATGTTTGGTATTCTTAGATGCCTTTATTAATCGGGGGTTTTTGTTCCCAGGTCATGGATTTATGAATCTATCTATTGATCCCAAATCAGGTAATATTAAAACATTGCACTTAATAGGGGTTTGGTGTGTATGATGATCAATTGTTTATGTACTGTGTTTGAATTAGGGAAAGACGTAAAATTTCTAATGTGGTTGATAGTAGCGTATCACCGTGCGTCGAAAGAAATGTTGTGGTATTAACTGATGATGTGACCAAATCAAAGAAGAAACGGAAACAGAAGATCATTGCCATTACTGACGACGATACAACACAAAGGCGTATTGGAAGAACAAAGCGTGCACTAGGTAAATAGTAATTTGGACTCAGCCTATTGTTTATAAAAGGTTTCAATTATAAAAATGATGATTTTAAAGTTGTTTATTGTTTCATGTTGACGGTTTGCATATGTAACACTTCGTCCCTGATGTCGTTGGACAAAAAGAACCTCTTAATGTTGATATTGCTGAAAAGAACCGTAAGTTTATTTTGTTGGCACACATGGACGATTGCGTTATGCATGCCTTGTTGCTTACGTAAATGTTGGTTGTGACAGGTTCTATTGATCCCTTATGAGGCATAGCTGAATGGAAAAGTGTTAAAGCAACAGGAATTTACATGGCCAGTGAGATTTCGCCAAATTGGTATGGTTTAAGTTATTGACTTTTACATTGTATCAAGTTTAAGAGGTTGCAAATGTGCAAAAGGGTTGAATATGAAAAAATTATATATGATTATGCTTGCAACTTATGCAGGTCCATTGTTCGTCCCTGGCATGGCTGGACAACAAGAACCTGTTAGTGGCCTTATCATTGCTCTTATGTGCATAACATCATTACTATTTTGGATGCCATATCTTTTTGCTCAGCAACTAACTACGTTGCGTACTTTTTTTTATATATGTACCTGCTAAACTTGCATCTTTGTCCACCTCTTTTGCGTACAACTTATGTTTGAATATAACATGTTTGAATTTTTTCCATTAAACTAATTTGTATGATGTGCGTTATATTTACTTAGACATATTTTTTGTAGCATATGTAACGTAAACCGAATCTTCTTTTACGTTCAACAACCTTTCGCCTTCTCAATTTGATTGCCAGCACTCCAGCTCAACGTCTCTTCAATTAGTAGGCATGCCACCTACAACCGTCCAACGGTAGATAGCCCTTTCCGCTTTTTCCATGTACACCTTTTGCAATCTCGTGTACAATTGAGTAATAAAAACTCAAACGTCTTTTTAATATCAAATTGAGGGGAGAGTGAGAGGGTGTAAGAGGGCACAATATGTTTTTTTAAGTACATCGATTTAGGTGTGTGGCTTTTGATCAACGTGTAATAATTGCAAGGAAAAATGAAGAATTTCATGCAAAGCCAAATTTTAGCACCTTGTAACACATGCAACACCATAATTAGATTTAACATATGCATCAGGTGCATACTTACCTTGCATCGTTCTATAGCACATACATACCTTGCATTGTTTTTACACTTTGTTACACATGCAACATTAACATATGCAGCAGGTGGCTACTTACCATGCATTTTTTTTCTAGCACATGCAATATGTGCAAGCTTAACATGTAAAATATGCAACATTTTCCATACTACACTTTATTACACATGCAACATTTTTATGGTTAATTTAACATATGCAACACATGCCTACTTACCATGCATTTTTTTCTAGCACATGCAATATGTGTAAGCTTAACATGTAAAATATGCAACATTTTTCCATACTACACTTTGTTACACATGCAACACTTTTATGGTTAATTTAACATATACAACAGGTGCCTATTACCCTCATTTATGGTCTGGCACATGCAAACTGTGCAAGCTTAACGTGTAAAATATGCAACATTGACCATACTACACTTTGTTACACATGCAACAATATGGGTAAACTTAACTTGCAAAATCTATACTATATTTAATATGCATATAGGAGGGATAGGAATGGTAATTTGCCACTTTTCAAAATGTACAATGTATTCATGCATGATGTACAATATCTTTAAGCATCCAATTTTAAGAGGTTTAAAAGGTACATGAATATATGCATTAGGTACAACCAATTCATGCTTTAAATCAAAGATCAGTGTTTGGGCGGATAAAATTTTCATTCAAATTTTGAATTCCCGCTCTCCAATTCCCCATACACTCCGATTACTGTCTTCTTTCATTCTTTATTTGCAGAGAGAGAGAGAGGGGGGGATGACAACTCCATATCTCCGATATGCAACGATAGAGATGGTGGTGGTCTGCAGCTCGTGGTGGTAGTCTTTAGTCGCAATAGCTTCTTTCTAGGGTTTCAGGATTTAATGTAGCGGTGATTATACAAGACCAACGCCGACGGTTGTAGAGGAGAAAACCAATTTCTCGCTCTTTCCCGGTCTCCCTCAGGTTAGCTCCTCTGATTCATCTTCACCCGTCATCTTTCTTGAGGTTGCAGGTTCAAAGGGTTTGGAGCCCCCATAAGGGTTAGAGATTCCATAATGCCACAGATCTAAATTCCTTTTTACCCTAATTTATTTATTTGCACAGAATCTATACACGGGCTTTCTGCTCCTAAACCATTTTCAGTTGAGAAAGTAAGTTGTATATGTTTTGGTTCTATATGATTTTTTTTTATCTTTTTCTTATATGTGTTTTTGGGTTAATTAATGCAGAGTGGAGGCACTCAGCTCAGGGATATTCCAAATGGTATGTCTATGTTGTGATTAAACGATTTACTTATTCGGTCTCTAATCTGTCCGATTCCAACAGACTCGGTAACAGTGGCTGTAAGAATACCTTATTCGGTCACTACCCAGCTCCTGCTCTCTGATTCAAGTTTGGATGGTTCATTTAACTTACTTAATCTGCTCTTTTTTAACCAGTTAATTGTACTATGTTTTTGTCATATGTTATTGTTGGTCAATTAGGTACATAGACACCATTTACATTAATGATTATTAATTATTTGTTTAACGGTATTAGTTTTTGTTAGTGTTCTTCGGGAGACTTGATCTTGAAAGAACATTCTTTAGTTATGCTGCTTTGAATAAATGAGGAGTTATATCTCGGAAATGTTCTGCATTAATTGGTACAATGTCCTTTATTATTTGAGGTTCTTAACTTTTTCCATTTGAGGTTGTTCTCTTGCTGGTAGGGAGGTCAAATAATTAGTATATTGTTATAAATTCATTGCTGGTGCCACAGGTCTAGATCGATCCTTTTCAATCATTCTTATGATGCATTGTATTTTAAATTCATTTTTTATGATGTATTGTGTTTAAATTTACTAGGTTTGAGACCCGTGGGGACCCACGGTGCAAACCATAGTAAATAAAAAAATTATATGAAACTAAGAGTTGTATTGTTCAAGTTTAGTGGCTACAAACGTAAAGTGTTAAAAATAACGGTTAGCCTGAAATTTTTTTCTTATATAAACGTCATGCGTTGATATTAAATGAGTATTAAAAGTAAAACTAACATATAACTATGGTTTTCATGTCAAAGTGGATATTTTTTATAAGCCCTCAGTAACGTTAGTTATGAAAACCGATTACCTATTATGATCAGTACTAAACAAAAGTATAAAGTTTTGAAAAAAATAACAAAGGTATGAATACATTATGTTTTTGTAAATGACTTTTTATCATATTTTTATTTTTAATGTAGTTGTAATTAGTACATAACTTGGTTTATTGACAAAATGCAACGCACTGTTCAAAGCATACAAAAAAAGTTTAAAATAATACTTTATTATTGAAGTTGTATATACATAACGTCAATAAAGATAATTAAAAAATTGCATAAAAATTACTCACATTATTCATAAATCCTGAAAGACTTCTTTGTACACAACGTTTGATGTTTTGTTCGTCAATTCACCATTTTCATCTACTATAACAATCTTAAGTCCATCTCGACTTCTGACCCTTGAAAGCGCAACATACAACTGCCCGTGTGAAAAAACTGGATCCTTCAAATACAACCCAACTCTGGATAAGGATTGTCCTTGACTTTTGTTTATTGTCATTGCGAAAGAAACAGCAAGTGGAAATTGCCTTCTGTTAAATTTAAAAGGAATTTTCTTATCTGAGGGGGATAAAGTAATTCTTGGAATAAAAGTTCGCATTCCAATGTTACTTCCTGATATGATTTTCGCTTCAATGACACGGTTTCTCATTTTAACAACTTGTAACCTTGTCCCATTGCACAAACCACTTTTCTGATCAATGTTTCTGAGTAACATTACGGGAACGCCAACTTTCAAAACCAAACGATGGTTTGGTATTCCAGAAAACTTAAGACCATTAAGGACATCAGGAGAAACTAATCTTTCATCAACCTGTTTGTTCACATCTTCAGACTGGCAAACACTATCCGAACTTAGATACTCAACTTCGTCACCGGGAAACATTGAAAGTAATATATCATTAATTTCATGAACAACTTCATTCTTCGGTGCCAATATAGCTCGATCTTGAAAATAAGTCGGAATGTGGATGTTATCCAAAAGTGAAGGATAAACATAGGCTATCAAATCAGAAACAGGATCCGAAGATTGAGAAATAAGTAAGTCATCAGGTATCAAAATAACATCTTGATCATCACTTATTGTATCAACCTTTCCTTCTCCTATGTCCAGAAGCCAAGATGCAAACTTTTTAGTTTCCTCAATATCAGAACTGCAGCTTCCAGAAAGCAACCGCATATTTTTTGTTAACTCTAAAACAGTGCATTTGTGCCAAATGTATGATGAACTTAAAGAGGCATTAACAATGTCATGTTTATCTGTTTCTTCATTAAGGTCACCAATTATCAATCCAGCAACTTCAGAAACCGTGGGTAGGTTGTAGGTTCTACCATCTTCTTTCCTCGTTCCGTTTAATCGAAGCTTGACTTGTGCATCAGGGTTCTTCTGAAAACAATCTCTCGCCATTCTATAAGATTTCACCAAGGAGTTTTTGGCATCCAACATTTTTTTCAATTCCTTTACAATTTGAAATTCAAGGGCCTTTTCTGATGAGTATTCCTCATCTGTATCACTATAAATAAAATGAATACATTAGAATCGAAAGTACTTAAAAATCCTTAAAGTTTTCTACAAAAGACAATAAAAAAATAACATACCCAACAACATTGATTCTATTCGAAACTTCATTTTCAGTATCATATATGTATAGCTGAGAGAATACTGGATTTTGTCCACGTGATGGTAAAAGATTTCCCAAAGCATGGTAGTTCTCACCACTTATACGATAGATGAATGGAGCATTACCATGATTTATAGACCTATCAATTTTTCCACCCATGGATGTAAATGCAAACATAGAGTTGAATCGTCTTATGTTCTTTAAAAAGAATTTGCTTTTAGAATCAACTCCATTAAAATACTCTTTATAACTGTGTGGCGCCTCCTTAAAAGGAGGAAGCATAACTTTTCCATAACCACAACACAGAGAGAAATTTTTTTTAGTATTACTTCTATTAAGCCCTCTAGTAGATTCACAGCTCCACAGTCTAGCATTACAATCTTCACAAGTGACATTCTGATCACCATGGTCCAAGTAAGCTAAAAAAAGATATTCAAATTTATTAAATGTACCATATTTCTAAACATGAAGTCTGCAAGTTATTGAAAGTATCAAAATATCTTAAAAGTGAAGAAGATCAAGGGTTACTTACATATTGGTAAAGTAGTTTTTTGGGAGAACCGAAAATATGAAAAAGTGAAACAATTATCAATTAGGTAGGTATATAATGAAACCAATTGTTGTTGGGCTGAATCAGACATTAAGAGTAAAACAATCGGGCCTATGGCTAATAATAAACATTCAACCCAATAAGTTATGTAATATGTATGTTATGTATTTTATATGGGATTGTTTTAGTAACATATTAGGCTGATCCATTTTTCCTTGTATCACAACAATATATTTTGGTAAAAAAATTGAAACGATTTACAACATTTATGTTACAATCTTTTAGTTTTAATTAGATATGAATCATACAAAAATAAAACTGAAAATTATGTTTGATGAGTACATCCACCAATCTAGTTGTATCTATATATACTCAACATAATATTCAAATGGATGAAAACATACTTATCAATCAAGCAAACGCATTTATTAAATATTATGATCGTTATGAAACTTAATAAAAAGAGGAAACCATATCATGGTATAAAGAGAAAATAACAAAGTAGAAATTGTTCAAAATTATTAAAAAAACAAAACATAAAGCAATGAAACTGGTTGACCATAAGCATAGAAAACAAATCCTCTTCATTTTGGGTTTAGGAAGACGAGAGGCTCAACGTAATTTTAAGTTACTCCATACTACCACCACTTCCAATCTTAGTTGAAGGAATTGGTGTGCTTTCATCATCAGAGATCGCGTCAATCAGTTTACGCTTAACCATTTGATACTTGGAACTGATAGAACATTGTTCTCCTTCAGCATAAACTTTCTTATCAACAATGGAAATTGGCGTATCATTATCGCCTGTGTCAGATTCCTAAACAAAAAATAGTTACAAACATATGTATCAGAATCATCAGTGATTGTGTATGAAAGAAAAAATGAGTAAAATGTATTACTATGAATATAAGTGTTTGTGCAAATGGTACCTTGGAAACAGAAATAACATTAGACGGCATTGCCATGAGAGACGTGTGAAGTGATTCTGATTCAGCAGGCTGTTAAAAAAAATATGCAAAAACTTAGAAATGTAATAAAGTCTTACATAAATAAAATTTGCTAAGTTATGTGAAATGGAATTCGAATATGTACCTGTCCTACATACAACTTTTTCTTAAGATGCGAGATAATTGTTGGATCATCAGTTATCTTAGTTACACCATAAACATCATATTTGTTGTTTAAATTGAACCCAGAGACAAAGATTTTAAAAGCAAACTCTCTGTCTAACAAAGTCTTAATCTCTTCAGGATATTCAACTGTATCACCAACCTATATATAAGGAATAACCAAATACATAATTATTACAAAACTATAATTAAGGAATTATTAAAAATAATTTTATACTTAAAATGTAGTTAAAAATATGGAATACCGTATTCAACTCAAGCAATTCAGAAGCACTTTTACTAATAAGTTGTGCAACGTCACGATGAAACAACGTAAGCGATACAGCACCATTAACGTCTTGCACACGAACCTGAATTTTAAACCTAGAAAAAAAATTTGAAAAAAAAACCACAAAAATTTATAACTAAGTTGGGTTGAAATGAAAGTATACTTGTGAAAATTATAATAGATGTTAAAAATATATCCGACCTTGGTGTAGGCTCAACTTTTTTGGCACTACAACTATCATTCAAACACTCGTAAACCTTTTCTTCCTCAAAATCTGAACTTCCTTCACCAACCTACTTGATTATATAATCAATACTACATTTTCTGGTGCATTTGGGGCATCCCATGTAGTACCAGCCAATTTCGGTAAACAGGTCTTTAATAGTACCCAATAATACCAAAGCCTGCGCCTGTATGAATATTATAGTTTGTTACCAAAATAAGATAGTATATGGTATACATTGGAAATTAATATTAAATAAAAATTAAAATTTTAACCTCATTACAATTTTTTATATTTAATTATAAATATCGTATTTAAGTATGAACATTATACTTACCTCTTGAATCTCACAAATGTCGCCAATGTTACTAAAAGGAGTGTTATGGACAAATTCATCTTCATCAGAGCAAAACATAGAAGTTCCATATGGTTGATGAGAAGAGGAAGGATTATCAGCGATTTTCTTACCCAACCTGATAAAAATAATTTAATCAATACACATTACATATTTATTGAGACTGTTTATAAAGGTTGTGTAATTCGTATTGAAAAACGTAATAGTACATACCCTTTTTTGTACAGCTTTATATCTTCAATATCTCCATTTATGAACAGTCGACTAACGTGATCTCCAAAAGAGTTAGAAACATACGGTTTTCCTATAAAAAAAATTAGGAAAAAATATTTTATTTATTTAATAAAAAGAAAATTTAGAAGTTAGAACTTAATTTATAATGAAAAATATAATGTATGTATAAATATAAATATAAATATAACTATATATATTTATTAATATTATACAACCATTATAAAACTTCAAACGGCCAAACTGCATTATTATTATAAATTCTCTCTGTTTGATGAGTTGCAACATATTTAGACATCTCCATGGCATAACTATCCCACAACGTTAAATAGATGCGCAAGCCACTTCAAAAAAGTACAAATTATTTTAGTAAAAAATAAATAAACAATTTATAAAGTACGTAATTTTTTTTATATATAAAATGCAAAAAAAAAACAAAAAAAATAAAATAAATAAAGAATACATACTCGATATCTTGAATTTCCATTGTTAACCTCTTTTTATCAGCGACAACCTTTTTTTCTTTATCATCATTGCTGAAGAACTTGTTAACATGTCCAATAACATCTAAGATCAATTATAAAATAAACATTAATGAAAGATAACTTATAAAACTATTATTATTGTTTGGTTGTGATAAAAAAAAACTTTAGAACGAAAATATACCTATTGTAACATATTCATCAACCTCCTTATCCAGAATTCTTTGAAAGGGCACAAAAGAGAAACCAAAATCTGGACCTTGGAAACCATGATATTCGGAAACTTGAGTATTCATATTCAAGCAGAGTTTGTTTGGGTTTGGAGCATACTTGTATTTAGAGGAATTGACCCCAACTCTTGGATTTCTTATAATAAGAGAAGAATTTTCAATCAGAAACCTCTCGAATTTAAAAAACAACCGCTTAAATACATTCGCTTGAATCCTGTCACCCTGTTGATTATAAAAAAAATAAGATAATTGATATACATTAAAATTAAAAGCATCACAATTAAAAAAAAAGTTATGAAATTTAAAAATAATAGGATATAAAAAAAAACGTGTTGTTAACTTTTACATTTTCATCACATAGGATCATTTCAATTGAGTACACATCATTAGGATTGCGACGATCGGGTAGACACCAAACCCGAATAATCTTTAGCTTTAACGCCACACTGTTTCGGTTTACATGAATTTGGTTAACCATTGTAAACTCATTTGCATCTACAGCAGCCATTGATCTTGTTAACTGGGAAAAAATGATGTAAAAACCAAAAGATGACTTCAATAAAACAACAAATCAAAATCAAAATAACTAATGTTTAAGTAATTAAATATGAGAAACAGAAATTAACCTAATAATATATCTTTGCGATTACTCAAAGTGGTTCCAACGTGTCTTATTACAATCGTATGTGAATTGGTTTGACTTGTTTATATAGTTATTGAATTTACCGAATAATAAGAAATGGATGAAATGGTGGGCGGTTAATTAGCATTTGAATTAGCATTGTTTTAAAGGTTATAACATTATGTATTGATTGAATTTAGTCAAGGTCAATCATTTATTGATTAAATGGCGTATGTCAAGCATTATATAGGTATTGATGTAGGAATTAAATAAATTCAATAATAACAAATAGATTAAAGAGTGGAGGGTAATTAGGAACCGAATTACGATTGTTATTATTGTTATAACTTTATGTACTGATTGAATTTAGTCAAAGTCAAGTAGTTAAAGCAAAACACCCGTATGTTAAGCATTATTGTTAGTTGTAATTTGTTTTGATATATTCAATGTTATTTAACTAATGTTCTTTATATGTTATGTCAAGCATTATATAGGAATTCAATCAATTGAATAATAAAAAACGGATGAAAGAGTGGAGGGTAATTAGGATTCGACTTACAATTGTTATTATTGTTATAACTTTATGTATTGATTGAATGTAGTCAAAGTCAAGTGTGGATGTCAAGCATTATACTTAGTTGTAATTGTAATTTGTTTTGATCTATTCAATGTTATTTAACTAATGTTCTTTATATGTTATGTAAAGCATTATATAGGTATTCAAACAATTGAATAATAAGAAATGGATGAAAGAGTGGAGGGTAATTAGCATCCGAATTAGCATTGTTATTATTGTTATAAATTAATGTATTGATTAAATTTAGTCAAAGTCAAGCATTGAAATCATTAATGGCGAATTTTAAGTATTATACCTAGTTGTGATTTTTTTTTGATCTATTCAATGTTATTAAACTAAATGTTCTTTACATGTTATGTATAGCATTATATAGGTATTCAATCAATTCAATAATAAGAAATGGATAAAAGAGTGGAGGGTAATTAGCATCCGAATTAGCATTGTTATTATTGTTATAAATTAATGTATTGATTACATTTAGTCAAAGTCAAGCATTGAAATCATTAATGGCGAATTTTAAGTATTATACCTAGTTGTGATTTTTTTTTTTTTTGATTTATTCAATGTTATTAATCTAAATGTTCTTTACATGTTATGTAAAACATTATATATGTATTCAATCAATTCAATAATAAGAAATGGATGAAAGAGTGGAGGGTAATTAGCATTCGAATTACCACTTATATATTATTGTTATAAATTAATGTATTGATTAAATTTAGTCAAAGTCAAGCATTTAAACCATTAATGCCGAATTTATATGATTGTACATATTTGTGATTTTTTTTTGATCTATTCAATGTTACTAAACTAAATGTTATTTACATGTTATGTAAAGCATTATATAGGTATTGAATCAATTCAATAATAAGAAATGGATGAAAGAGTGGAGGGTAATTAGCATCCGTATTAGAATTGTTATTATTGTTATAAATTAATGTATTGATTGAATTTAGTCAAAAACAATGATTGAAACATTTAATGCCGCATGTCAAGGATTATACCTAGTTGTGTTTTTTTTAATCTATTCAATGTTATTTAAGTAAATGTTCTTTATATGTTATTATATGCTTTACTAACATGCTTGAAAATTGGACAAGTAAATGCGTATTCAAAGTAAATTTGTTATTGTATAAGGAAACCATAAATTTCGCAATTACATTTATCAATTCATTATGAATGTTGTGAGTAAATTCAGTTGTGAATATGTATTCTAAATTATACCGTATTGCCACCACGGGTTAACGTATACATATTGTTACAATTACAATATACTAAATATTCGGTAAAATTAGACATCTCCATGTCAATATACCAAATGAAAAAAAAAACACGAAATTTTAATGATTAATGATTCACACATTGTCGTACTCATTTATTGATTTGACCATAATTAAATCTTAGTCAATGTGAATAATTACACATTTAAATTAAAATTAATAAGAAGTTGTTGACCATGGTATGTCGAAACTTTAATGTTGTTGTTTCGTAAGTTTTTAGATAACAAAAACCTGTTCATGGATTTAGGAAATGTCTGCACAAACACGTAAAAACCAACATTATAATAACAAATAAGGTTTTTTTACTTAAAAAATATTAGAAACGTCATACCAAAACTCGTGCGGAAGGGTCATGAATAACCTTGAAGAATTTGTCACCCTTGTGATAAGCCATATTGAAGTTATTTGTCCTAATGAAATCCTGTTCTGCGTATGCAAAAAACAAACTTTTGTTAAAATATACATAAAGTCACTCATACTAAAAACTGATTTTAATTATCTTGTTTTATGAAATCCGGTATTTTGTTTTTTTTTATATAATTGTTTTTTATATTCACACATACTCAAAACCGATTTCAATTGCAATCTGTTTATTAAAAAACACAATCATATATTCAATGATTAAAGCTGAGCAGAATTACTCGCGTATCGATTACATCCAAAGCAGAGAGTTGATTGTAAACAGATTATCAAATGGTTTTAATAAAAAAAAAACGATTCTGTTTGGTTTAATATGTTAGTAAACCGATGTGGATGGATTTCAAAAATTGTCAGAAACATAATCGACAAACAATAGGATTAGAAAGTTATTTTAATAAGAAACCGATTGTATTTATATTTTATGTAAGATGGTTTCAAACATTTACTTTTGGGATTTTATAAAGGGTCAGAAACATAATCGAAAACTTGTTGATAATCACATATTTTGTAGAAGGTTGATAGATATAGGATTGTCATTTGTCTGTGTATAAAAATAACGATACAATCCTATTGTTTTTATCTTTTATGTAAGATGATTGCAAACATTATGTATCAATATAATAAAAATGCAGAAAAAGATTCAAAAACATTTTCTAGATTCATCTAAGATTGATGAAGAACATACCTTGCAAAAATGACAATGAGAGAGGAATGAGGAATGAGGAATGAGAAAGGAATTAGTAGGATAGGAAGGAGGAAGATGTTGTAACATACAAATGGATGTTGACAAAACTAAATAAAAAGAGGTTTATATAAGACTTAGTCTTGGAGCCCCATTTAGGATTTGGATCCTTCAAGACCCTCTAAAAATCTAGGATTCAACTCTAGTGTTTTCATTTATTATATAGATAGATTAGTACTTCAGTCTTTCTATTCTCTTTTGTTATGTACTGCAAGTCTATTTCTTTTATTATTTCTTTTATAAGTTGTGTTTTTTTTTGTAGGTTTGTTTGATTAACATAACAGTTCTTGAGTCTTAATTATACCATAAACTTTTCTAAATTGATTCTTGTTTCGGTTAAAAAATGACGAGCAAGGACTTTATTGATAATTTAAAAGGTTGAAGGAGAAAATCATGTAAAATTTATTTTTGGGGAAACATGGTTTGAAGATTCAAAGAGTTTATAAATTAAAAACCCTTTTAATTTCTTGGCCTTCTAAAACTGTTAAAAACAAATAGTTTTTGTTTTTTTTTAGTTTGGACAAACACATTACAGGTTGGGCAAGGCTAAAATCGTACACCATTTTTTATTTATTTTTCTGACTACATGAAAAGAAGAATATGTAGTCATTGATCTGTTTCAACGAGAACATATTGGCTCTCTTTACGTGTGTCTTCCCTTATTATATCATGCAGCATCTCATATTCACGGCTTTAAATCATGTAAGTGATAATTTTGTATTAGCTTGGAGTTGGACTTGTGGTATTGCAATAATTTGGAGAGTCAATGATATTGCATTGTGTGCTAATTCTATCTTCATTTGTGCTGGTAAGCGTCCCACTTTGTGCTGAAAAAATATTTAGTGTATCTTTGAAAGAATTATGTTATGTTGGGCATATCCTGGTTCCATGTTTTGTTCCTTGCAGTTGCTATTTGGCTGCAAGCTGTCTTCTCAAGTAATTTGTTTTGCTCACGATCTAAAACGTGAGAACACTCTTCTAGACGGGAGTCCAACCGCACGTCTCAAAATATGTGATTTTGGCAAAGGTTTAGTACTACTCGACATATGATCTTTTGAAGAAAAGTTTGCATCATTTTATATTGGTTCCTTCAATTATTGATGTTATTTATGCAGTTTGCTTTATTGCACTCCCAACAACAATCTGCTGTTGGCACACCGACTTACACTGCACCGATGGTTCTATCCCAAGGAATATAATGGAAAGGTACTTTTGTTTTAAGTAGTTGGATATTTGACAAATAACACCTGCTTGTTTCCTATTGTATATTTGAATTTGAATTGTTCATTACACTTTTCTTAAAAATCAAAATATTTTAACTAGAATTGGAAGTTTGCAGATTCTTACCTTTGACTTTCGAAGTCAAACAATGAATCATAGTTATTAAAGGCGTTAGGCGCACTCAAGGCGTAGGCCTCGCCAGGGGCCTAGGCGCAAGGCACAAAAAAAAAAGTGAGGGCCTGAGGTGGGTCATGAACGGACTCATCAGTACACCTACTAACCTGACACAATTGCCTCTATTAGAAAGGAACCAGTTAAAACTAGAATACTGTTTAATAATTCTATGGAGACATTTATTAGTGGCAACAATTTTGCTAAATATGATTAATAGTTATGATTTGTCAAAATAGAATCACGCATTGCACTAGGACGTGCAGTTAAAACTGACAGTACAGATTAAGAATGAAAATGACAGTAAAATAAACAGAAGTAAAAACGATACGAGTCTACTTTGTAGCTGCATTTTCAAGGGTAATGCTTCCTCATGTTCCATTCTCTGGTAGTGTTTCCAGGTCTGTAAGAACATCTTTCTCTTCTTCATGTATTGATGTGTCATCTTTCTGCTCAGACTCACCAATCTTGCTTTGTGCTTCCGAACGTCTATCAGCTTTCATATTCTCATCATTACCTGTTGATTTCCTATTGTTTGCAGTGTTGGTTTAAAATGAATACGAATCCGGAGCAGATTCTATTTGTTGTGCAGTTTGAACCTTTGAACTGTGCTCATTATGATCCACACTTGGTTTGGAGTTCTTGAAGAAAGTTGCTTAAATCGATATTGTGGAAGCTTATATTATATGGAAGATCAATGATTTTGCGTCAAATAATAATAATAATAATAATAATAATAAAATAATAATAAAATATAAATTATAATTTGTTTATGGAGCTTCAAAGCTTGGGGGGGGGATTTGAATTTTGGATTGAAAGAGGAGAGAGCAGCATGTTTATATAGGTTGGAGATGACCTTGATGTTGATGGTTGCCATCCAACAGAGGAGAGAGAAGCATGCTCAAAGCCAAATGGCTATAATACCCTTTTGCCCACTTGTGTATTATTTTAATTAGTAAATTAACCCAGAATCAATTGTAGCCATTGATCTTGGAGATCAATGGTTGTGATGAAGTTTCCATGGGTTTCTTCAAAATTTTGGGGTTTTCATTCTAACCCTTCCCTCTATATGTATATATATAAGGTATTTTTTCTGTCGCCCAACTCTAAATGTGCATTCCTTCATCCGGAGCTCATTAATGGTTCAAAATGCGTAAGAGAACCGGAGGCTGTGATAAAACACATCAAGGAAATACACAAGTATCATAGCGACAAAAGATATTTTCTTGCACCATATAATGCCAGGTAATATATACTTTTTCAATATACATAACACATACACACATATATATATATATACATAATATTGTTCCATAAATTTTATTGTTTAGTGATCACTGGACTCTTCTAATATTTGAATCGAGCACCAAAAGTGCATTTATTGTTGATTCTAAGAAAAAGGAAAACAACAAGAGCAGTTATGCCATTTCGTCTCTAATTGCTATAGGTTTCGAGAGAGGATTTAATTGGAAAATGACAAATGTATGTTTTCAATTTTTATATAATTGTGTTTTTTAGGTATTTAAAATAATTAATTGTGAAATACATGCAGTGCTACCAACAAGCAGACGGTCGGAAAGGCGGGTTTATGGCTATAAAACATACGCGGGAGTTTGTTGATATTATTCAACATGATTTTATTAATATAGTATCAACTTTTCTATTTATTTATACATTTAGATACTTTGTTTTTAGGTATGGAATACATAAGATATTACATCACATGAGGAAATCGATTTTATGATCGTAGAATTAATGACGCTTTGGATTAAGAAGATGTGTTTTTTGTTTGTGTGTGTGTGTGTGTATATATATATATATGGGTCAACTGAAACAATACATTTTTAACTTATTTCCTTTGTTCATCACATAAGACATGTATATCCTTGGCATTAGATGAGTGCTATTTGCATGGTTATGATAATTGCTTTTTGTATGGTTTGTGATTTATGATTCGGTATGTGTATTAGTCGATTGTAGCATTTTTCTGATTTATGTGTATGTATGTATGATAATATTTTAACATTTGAATATAAAGATTGCATTTTTAAACATATAGGCACTTGTGTATATTTTTTAATCTACATTTTTATTAATGTAACATTATGTTTTTCAGGCAATTTCTACCATTCTGGTTGCAAGTATTAATTGAAGATGTCGGTTTAGATTGAAAGTATGAAGATGTCGGTTCGGATAGTTATTGTATATGACTTTCATCCTTAGACATATGTATATTTGTGTTACCTTGAAACTTTTGTAACTGATATATTTGGTTTATTCATATTGGTTTTAATTTGATTTTGTATATGATTTTCATTTTTTTGGTATATATATTTGTATATAACGGGAAATTTTAATAAAATTTCCTAGAAACTGAAAAAAATAAAAGAAATTATTTTTTGGCTTAAAATACCAAAAGATGTGGTTCATACCCGTATCTTTAAACATTTTGGTTGTTAAAATTAAAGACAAGAGACGCGGTTCTTTTGTCAAAAGATGAGGTAAAAAATTAAAAGATAAGAGATGCGGTTGCTTGGCCTAAAGGTGCGGTTCCCTTAAACCCGCATCTTTTGAATGTTGCCTTTTGATGCGTGGCTATAAGATGGGGTCTAAAACCACATCTTTTAGCTTAAATCACCGCATCTTTTGGTCTTTTGTGTGCTAGTGGGCGTGAAACCGGCGTGAGTCCCATTGGTGTACTGAGAAGGTTCACCGGCGTGTGGGTGGGGGGAGGGGGGCTTGAAGATGAGGTTGGGATTGTTAACACACAAATATTAATAATATTCCCTCCATCCCTTTCCTCCCCTTTCACTCCCTACAATTTTCACCCTTAAAAAATGATTCTTAGATGTGTTACATGACGCATCACGCCCCTCTTTCCCCCTCCACTACCAACAGTCTAAGAGATATATATATTTATCTAAATTAACAAAACTAGAATTAACTATGCCAATAATACTGAATCAGTGGATTGACGTGGCGTAATTATGCAATCATGCAATTCCCTTATAATCTACACACATGCTTGTATTTTACTATTTATAGCAAACACAAATCACACACATGCTTGTATATATATGCAAGACAAGCAAAAACCTAAAGATTCAATTAACAGATAACAAACCATGGAAGCTCTAAGGAATGTCTCCACTGTTGCTCCACCTTCACTGATTAGAGCTCACTTGTCCAAACCCATTTTCAGGATTCCATTTACTCATAAAAAATCCAACTTCACTGGATTTACAAATTCCAAAAATACCAAGTTCAATGCCATTTCTCCTTCTGTTTCAATCCAACCCGAACCAGAAACCGAAACCGGAAACCTTGATCATGAAGATGAGAAGTTTGACTGGTTTTCTCAATGGTATCCACTTGCACCTGTGCGTGATTTGGACAAGAGAGCTCCTCGTGGGATAAAGGCGTTGGGTCTTGATGTTGTGGTGTGGTGGGATAGCAAGGAGAATGTATGGAAGGTGTTTGATGATCGTTGTCCACACAGATTGGCTCCGCTTTCTGAAGGAAGGATTGATCAATGGGGTCGGTTGCAGTGTGTGTACCATGGCTGGTGTTTTGGAGGCTCTGGCGACTGCAAGTTTATACCTCAAGCTCCCCATGATGGTCCTCCGGTAAATTAGATCAATCGAGATCCTTCTTGTATATCTAGATTTTTATTGAAAAAAATATAATAATAATATTCGCGCAGGTTCATTCTTTCCCAAAAGCGTGTGTTGGTGTTTATCCAAGCACCGAACAATACGGAATGGTTTGGTTTTGGCCTAACACTGATCCAAAATACAAAGATATCCTCACCAAGAAGAAACCACCATGCATCCCTGAACTTGAAGATCCTTCATTTTTCAGAACCGTCATAACCGCCAGAGATATACCATATGGGTAAGTATGAACGTAGTTATAGATGTACACCAACATGCATGTTCAATGAGTTTGTTAATCGTTATAAAAAATATTTGGTTTTGTTAATTGATAAAGGTATGAAGTGCTGATTGAAAATCTCATGGACCCCTCTCATGTTCCATATTCACACATTGGGATATTTACTTATGCTCCACCGCCAAGATAAGTATTCAGCAAACAAATAATTCTTAATTATATCCTTAATTTTCAGGATAATCATAAAAAAATATATACATACATACATATTAAGTTTTATAATTTTAAAATTTTACAATGACCTTTAGCATTTAGAATGGTTCATTGGCTTTTAACGTTTATATAAATTGATTTCCACAAAAACAACCAATAAAAAATACCAAATTTGTAAATCAGTTAAGAAAACTGGTTGATAATTGGCACAAAAATATATGGTTCCCCAAAACAGGTAACCTAACAATTATAGGTGATAATTGGCACAAAATTTATGGACCCATTGTACATTTTTGTTATTTTTGGTGTCGGCTAATGCTAACCAAGCCATGTTCTTATTTGGTTTTAGATATGTACAATTTTAAATGCTATAACTCAATGCTTGCTTAGTTAATTGTTTGGGTCAACATACACATTTTGGTGATTTTCTCTTAAATTTCTTTTGGGTTGATAATCCCCCGCCTAACATAAGTTTCCATTGCACGGTTAAGCGTGATCGAGAAGGGGGTGCACCTATTGACATAAGCATGCAAAAAATAGGCATAAATGGTTTTACTGCGGCTGAGCATCAAGGTCGTATATGGAGTTTTCAATCTCCTTGTCTACTAAAAGGTAGTCTCACAATCAAGGAAAGTCCAAATAACTCACAGGTATGAACTTCAACTTTTATAATTAGTGGTCATGAACGTGTTGTGTTAGGGTTGGGGTCAAATGTGATACCAACCCAAAAATTATGTTAGAAACATAAACCTAAGATGATAAGATTGACACAAACAAAACGCGTTTAGAGTTTAAGTTCATGTGGCAATTGGGTGGCAAAGTTTCATATCGTAATTGGTACTTCATTCCTTTAATTTGATCGATTCAGGAAAAATTGGTGCAAAAGCCAGCTCGAAAGCATCTTCTTATCTTTTTTTGTACTCCAGTGACCCCGGGTAAAAGCATACTCATAGGTATTGATGCAAGAAACTTTAGTATTTGGTATGATCCATTTGTTTCAAGATGGATGCAGCATAATAAGATGAATTTAGTTATCGATTCGGATTTGATTCTTCTTCGAATCCAGGTAAAACTATCCCAACCCTGACAGTGATTCAAAATAACGTATTTGAATTTTATAAAAATTATGACAATTTTAGGAGGAGAAAATAATGGAGGCAGGGCCTTCAAATTGGCTAAAAGCCTGTTTTGTGCCAACCAAAGCAGATACTAATGTGGTGACATTTAGAAAGTGGCTAAAGAAATATGCAGGTGGTCAATTCAATTGGGGAAGCAAATTTAATGGATATATATCACCTACACTCACTCTTCCAAGAGAACAACTAATGGACAGGTTTATTATTATTTTTTTTTTAACCAAAACTTTCATTAAAAACAAGAGGACCAAAAGACGAGGGCCTCTTCAAACATTACATCATATACAGAGGGTAATTACCCCAATCGTTCCAAACAACATCTTTAAAACTAGCCCGGTGTTTAATCCAACAATACGAAGAAGCCTTAATACCCGCGACAATTTCCACCGATTTATGTCTAGACTTCTTAAAAACAATACTATTACGCTCCAACCAAATCTTCCAGCAAGTAATCATGATAATACCTCTCAAAATCTTCTTCTCCCACTTTGGCTTACGAGCGATGAAATCCATTATTTGAATAACTTCATTGACATTGAGGTTTATTTACTCTCTAATTTATTTGTTTTTTAGGTACTGGAGCCATGTAGTGCATTGCAGCACTTGCAATAGTGCATATAAAGGTTTGAATGCACTCAAGATTACTCTTCAGGTATTCTCAGTTGCCTTAGTGGCTCTTATGGCTATAAATAAACCGGGAATGATATCAGCTGCCGGAAGAAATATACTAGCAGTGGCTTCAATTTTATGCTTCCTGGGATCAAAATGGTTGTCATATTTCATTTACAAATACTTCCATTTTCATGACTATAATCACGCCTTTAAATGAGCCTTTTCATGTACATATTTCTTTCGGTGTGTTCACCCACTAAGAATGTAATATTGAGGACATAAATTATGTTTGAGTATAATTGAAATTTAATGTTTCTATTTGAAGTATTTTTTTATTTTTGGATAGTTTATAAAAAGAAAAACTCAATATATATGCTATGAGTGAGAGATTATAAGAGACGACCATATTTTATTTATAATTCATACAAGATATATATATACAATAAAGAAAAGACATAATCTAGCCTATAATTAATAGTAATAAAACACTTTGACTATGACTATGACTATGACTATAACTTGGACTTTCACTTTGACTTGAAATACATATTCAAAATATATAATTAATTACATTGAGAATTTAGTGAATCTTTATTATGCCCCCGCAAGATGGACGACCTTGGAATAAGTCCAATCTTGTATAGAAGTAAATGATATCGTTGTTTGAGTAAGAGAAGAAGTTGAAGAAGTTGATGAAGTTGATGTTAGAGATTGTCTTCAGCCCACCAATAGGCCGAACCGTTTTAAGCCCAGTATGATTAACTTTTTGAGCAAGTAGAGCATAGTGTTTTAACCTAATTAGTGCCTATAAATATATCTCTTGTACTTGTATTTTGTATCACTCAATAATAATAAACCTCAGTTGCCACGTGGACGTAGGCCAGTTTAGACCGAACCACATAAATATTGTGTTCGTGCGTGTGTGTTCTCGATCCTAACAACGGGTATCAGAGTCTAGTGCTCGAGAAAATCACCTCCGCGGCAGGTGTGTCGGGTCCGCGGAGGGCAGGAGTAAAAGAAAAGAACACATGCCTGAACCGACACCCGTTGTTAGCTATCAAAAGAAAGAAAGAAGAACAAAGAGGAAAAATCAATCAATTCATAGCTAATTATTATTGTTCACTATATCATCCTTTTTATACAAGATGACCAACTAACTTCTAACTATCTTGAACTATGACTTCATGACACTATTAACCCTTCTAGGTTCTAACTATTACCATCTAGGTCCTTATACATTATTACTACTAACATAACTCCCCCCCCCCCCCCCCCCCCCTCAAAAGATTTTTGTCCCCAAAAATTAGAAAAGAGGAAAAAAAATTGCCAATCAAATCTGGTCCACCATTAGACTATCCGTTGTGGGTAGAGGTGAGCGATGGATTTATCGAATAATATTGTTCCATGTCAATGCTTAGTTGGCGTTGATTAGCGGTCGGTGGTCGCTCGCTAGAGGATGTTATGGGTCAAGGTTAGCGGGTTTTTTTTTACCAAATATATTTAATTATTTACCACAATTAAAAAAAACGTACTTAAAAATCATAAAATAACATCACCTTCCAATAAACATTAAACAATTATTTTAAAAAAGATAAAATAACATATGAGGACGAAAAACACAAAGTAAATAATAGAAAGACGACTATATTAGAAATCGTCTTCTCATGAGTCTCCAAATCGCAACACTTGGGTGCTTATCATTGTGTCTGGCTCGGTATTGGTCACGAGCCACCTCAATCACCTCTTCGTCGTTTAAACCCGGGCTCTCATTTTGAGCATTCATGTAGAATTGCTCAAAAATGGTGCACTTCGCCTTCATGCATGGAACAATATTTTCCATAAATCGCGTCAGTTGGACGACGGTTTTCACCCATTTGTTCGTTGAATCGGCTGACAACTCCTAGCCAAAAAGTTTTGCTTCGCACGAGATGTTCTCTTTGCTCTTGTTGGTGAATATAACAATTCACCAAGGCGAGTTCTTCCTCTACAGTCCACGTTGGTGCTCGCACACGGTTTATTGGGGCGGGATTGGATTTGGATTTTGGTTTTGGTTGGCCATTTTGATCAAATGGAATATAAAAAATGATAGATGTTATTTTTTGATCAAGTGGATGCACCATATATATATATATAATTTTTTTTTTACTGTTAGCTAGCTACCCGGCCAGCTTTTTTGAAATTGACCCGCTAGCCCACGCGAGCTAGGTCGCTTTGGCTTGCTCGCGGCAACGTTCGCTGGGACTAGTTGTGGGCCGAGCAATCCAGGTGGATAACATTGTGGCTCGCGGCAGGCTGCTCGCGGGCCACAAAACATAGTATTAGAATCTTTCCTTGATGTAGTCAATCATAAAACTTCACCCTTAAATTGCTCTCTATTGTCTTGTTTGAGTAATGAGCATTGAATGTATCCCTCGAGATCAATTGTTTTTGCATGTAATATGTTTCCCTTCTCCAATTCCGTTGAGAAAAAATGTGCGCCACTTATGAGAATTTCTGCATCTTTTGATTGGTGTTCCAACTCCGTTACATTTTTCATGAAAAGAACTTGCGGAAGATATTCAAAAGCATTATTTGATAAGTAAACCAACTGTAGCTCTTTCTCAATATCCTCCTTGTGTATTTTGCCCATTTTATCTATGAAAATACAAGCGTTAGCAATTAATATTTTTGCTACAGAATACAAACAACATTCCTCTGGTAGAATTTTTATGCTAAATGTCTTCTTGAACCCAACTCCTTGAGCGATTATTCTACTTCGCTTAAAAGATGTAACAATATATGAGATAAGCTCAGTTTTTATAGTTGCATCAAGAATGACCATTTTGTTCAAGTTCCATTGGTAGCGTTCACCACAACGTCGCCAAGTCATTCTGTCATAGCTCCAACATTGTCCAATAGCAAACCATTTTATTAGGAGGACTGCAAATCGTCCTTTCTTCATGACAAATCTAGCTAGAGAAGTAAGCTCGGTTCTCAATATGACTCGTTGATTTTCTTTATCCTAAGAATAATAAAGCTGGTATCTTGTTTCCTCTCCGGCTTTTCTTATATAGCAAGTCTTTGATCCTTTTAGTGGATCCTTGTACAATTTGTTTAGATTGCTTGTATCAAATTTCACTGGATGGTTTAACCTGAGATCCTTATGCACCAACCCACATGTTGTCCCTGGCTTTATCATTATTTTATGGGAAAATGGATTTTAATACTCCCAACTATCGCATGTTGGCGGATAATACTCCCAACTATCACTTTGGCCATTAGCACTCCAAACTTTCAACTTGTTTGCTTTTATCACTCCCAAACTAACTAAGGTCTAACCCGGTTAGTGTTTGTGGCTAAAATGTAAAAATCTAAACTTAAGGGACCCTTTTGAAACTTTTTATTATTATTATTATTATTATTATTATTATTATTATTATTATTATATAAAGCAATTTTGAAACTTTTTGAAACACTAGCCAGATCTATCGAGAGAGAGAGAGAGAGAGAGAGAGAGATGAAGCCACCTGCACCACCAAACACACCACCGATGCATCACCACACTCACCGTCACCACCTTCTCCGGCGAAACGACACCACCTTCTCCGGCGAAACAACCACCACCTTCTTCGACGAAAACCACCACGGTCTATTTCGATGAAGCCATCTTCTCTAGCGACAACCACCATCGTCACGACCACCTCACCATCAGAGGAGAGAGAGATTGACAGAGAGGAAGAGAGAGAGCGTATCCAGAGCATCATCGACAGTGGGGGGTCTGTGACCGGAGCATCATTGACTGTCACCATCTCCGGTGCATCCTCCTCCTTTGTTTCTGTATGAACTCAGACCTAGAAAGGTAAAATTATGCACCAATTTGAATGTAAATTAGGTTATTGCTAGGATTGTGAAGAGAATGGACAAAACATTGCCGATTGAGAACAATAATTGATTAATTAAAGTCTAGCTTAGGTAGGAGCATACAAAGGGATTATGGAGCTTATACAGAGCAAATTAATGTAGTTGAGTTTTTGTGTATGATTAAACTTTGGTGGTGATAGTTGGATTTAATAGGTGGTCGATTTGTCTGTCAAAGAGGAAGAAGAAAAAGGGGGATGGTAGAGTGGTGGTGGTGGTGGTGGGCTGATGGCAGATGGTGGTGGTGGTGGTGGTGGTGGGCTGGTGTCAGATGGTGATGGTGGGTCTGTCACAGAAGAAAGAAGGAGGGGTGTTCTGTTGTAGAAGATGAGGGGGTGGGTGGGAATTATAAGTTAAAGTTTAATGTCAAAATTGCCCCTTAAGTTTTGTTTTTTATATTTTGGCCACATATAAGTTTAGATTTTTACATTTTGGCCACAACTACTAACTAGGTTAGACCTCAGTTAGTTTGGGAGTGATAAAAGCAAACAGGTTGAAAGTTTGGAGTGCTAATGGCCAAAGTGATAGTTGGGAGTATTATCCTCCAACAGGCGATAGTTGGGAGTATTAAAATCCATTTTCCCTTATTTTTTCTTGGCCCAGTTCCCTTATATCACGAAGAATACAGGGTACCAATTCTTTCTGAACTATCTTATCATCCAACACTTCTAATTCGACTCTTAAAATCCAATCTATGCGGATAAAAGAGAATTTGGTTGAAAACTTTATCCCATATGTGGTAGAATATATCTCATCTGTGTCACCAATGTAGAAAATATCTTTGAAGATTTTTGAAAACACAAACAATGGCATTCGAACAATGGCGTCATATTCAGCTTCTAGTATTCCAAGATGCTTGGTGTTAATGTCTACCAGCTTCAGCTCAAAATCACAAAATATTATCTAGTGACTATCCCACTCAAATTTGCATTCTATTAATTCTTTCCAGTTCCACCACACGGTTTGCACTCGAGTATTATTAGGCTGGCTATAACTATTAGATGATTGTATTTTTAGTATGATTTATAGATTTGTATTTTGTATTTATTTGTATTAATCTTTATCCAAAAATAGAGTTGACCAAATGTATTATTTAAAGAATTGGAATAAATGGAAAGAGGCAATGGTATCATGAGTCACGGTACAAATCCTATTCTCACCATCAATCCCTCCGGTCACTTTTCTTCTTGCTGACCAATTTGCTTTTTTCTTTTCACCACTCCATAATTGCTGTTCTTCTTCCTCTGTTTCCCTATGGCAAGTAACAACACCAACTCCTCCCTCCGATTCCAAACTACACCCCGCTACCACCGTATCCAACACACAAAACTTCATCCCCATTAAACTTGAAATCGAATCTAGTCAATACAACTCCTGGTCAACCCTCTTTCAAATCCACTATCAGGCATTTTTAGTCGATGATCACCTTAAACCCAAACCCGAAACAACCACATCTGACCCCAAAGCCGGTGCAGAATAGACTCGTCTTGACGCCATGGTTTTGCAGTGGCTCTATAGCACCATCTCCAACAACCTACTACACACCATTATCGACAAAACATCCACCGCGCACGACGCTTGGGTTGCCATCGAAGATCTCTTCTATGACAACCAAGGCGCGCGTGCGATATACCTTATGCAAAAATTCTCCTCAACCCGCCTTGATGCTTTCCCCAACATGTCAGCGTATTGTCAACAGATCAAAACTCTCGCCGGTCAATTGGCTAATGTCGGTGCCCC
Source organism: Ambrosia trifida (assembly GCA_028751855.1). Classification (NCBI taxonomy): domain Eukaryota; kingdom Viridiplantae; phylum Streptophyta; class Magnoliopsida; order Asterales; family Asteraceae; genus Ambrosia; species Ambrosia trifida. The sequence goes on along the minus strand of CM054122.1, from coordinate 93,040,574 downwards.
GGTTGACTCTGATCGCCTTGTTTTACAACTCTTGGCTGGTCTGAATGAATAGTACGAAGGCATACAAACCAACCTTTCCCAACAGCATCCTCTACCGACCTTCTATAATGCCCAATCCAGGCTTTGTCAAGTTGAAACACAGAAAGCCGAACATGCTATTTCCGCATCGAAAACTGCGGCTCAAGCCATAACCACCGGTACATCTCGCAGCCCGCATCAACCGGAATCCCACAGATCTGACAACTCCTATAATCGTGGACGGGGTAGAACTCGCGGACATGGTCGCGGAAGAAACAACTTTGGTCGAGGTGGTCCGCGTTCTGCACCAGGGAACAATTACCGGCAACAACTTCCTCTCCCATGGATGTTTCCTTGGGCTGGCCCACATGGCTACTCACAACAAACTCATTCTCAGCCAACTAATGGGCCTCAACAACAACAGTCCAATACCTCGTATTGGCCAACTCCTCCCTGCCCATATCCCTCTTTTGGTCAGCCCAAGCCCAATGCGAATCAGCCCACATCGTGTTCTGGCATACTCGGCCCAAGACCACATCAGGCCTATCACGCGACTTACACCCCTACGGACATCGAGCAGGCGTTATACACTATGTCCCTTCAGGATCCGACTCAATACTTTGATACCGGGGCAACTTCAATCACGTCTTATGAGCAAGGTGATTTCCATACTTTTTCTAATAATAGCATTTCTAAACATATTATTGTAGGTAATGGCGACTCTATCCCGGTTTTAGGTCAAGGCACCAAATACCTACCCAAACCCTTCTCCCCATTCGTACTGAAAAACGTCCTTTGCTCACCCAAACTTTTAAAGAACCTCATATATGTCCGTAAATTTACTAGGGAAAATTTTGTTTCCATTGAATTTGATGAATTTGGTTTTCTTGTGAAGGACTACAAGACCAAGACACCGCTCCTCCGGTGCAACAGCAGCGGTGATTTGTACCCACTGGTACTTGGACCCAACTCCCATTCACCATCTGCTTTTGCTGCTATTTCATCATCACTCTGGCATCAACAACTTGGACACACAGGCCAAGCCTCTTTACAACATTTAAAAACTTCTGATTCTATTGTTTTTAATAAAGTTAATAATAATGTATGCCAGTAGTGTGTTTATGGAAAAAGTACCCGTTTGCCTTTTTACCCTTCTACAAATAATACCATGCAACCATTTGATATTATACACAGTGACATATGGACCTCACCCATACTTAGTTCTAGTGGTCACAAATACTATGTCCTATTTTTAGACGACCACACGAACTTTCTTGTAGTACCAAACTTCATATCCATCTTAGAGCACTAGCTTGATCAGATGTAACATTCATTACTATTATGTTCTGTTCATAGTTACCTAAATCGTGGTTCGCTTCGGTACGGGAACGCGGTACAAATATGCAATTCGCTAGGCTGGACAAATTCGGTACGGAGGGGGATAGGCTCATTTCGGTACGATCCGGTATGGTGTACCATGGAGCCGGGTACGATGTAGATTTTTTTTTAAATAGCTATTTATAAATACATAAACTAATTTTACCCTTTTTTATGTAAAAGTTTAAAAGTTTAGGGTCTAGATGTAAACTATTGAAAGATAAAGGGCTAAATGTTTAAATTCCAAAACTTATCTAACCCTAAGTTTTTAACAGCCGCTCTTCTTCTTCCTGGTAAGTTATTCATGTTTCTTCTTGAGAGGGTATATACATTGTAGATACCATAACTAACGACCAGAAGAAACTAAGATTAAATGCTACTTGAGGCATTCTTAAGGCTTGACACACGTTCTGATACTTTAAATTCCCATGATCAGTGTCAAAATTTTCGGATTAGCTCCGTAACTATTTAGAATAAAGATAAGTTATCTGTTATAAATACATAGGCAGGCTCTAACGGGGAGCGGAGGCATTCGGGACAACTGTTAGAAGAAATACTTTCCAAGAACATGAGAACCTAGACAAAAAATTTAGTAGTAAAACCATCGTAGATAACGAATCAACCTTACAAGAGGATGGGATCTAGAACGACAAGGGAACATATATGCTCCATTGACCTGTTTTAAGATCAACACATGCTGTTTAGGTATATGCCTATTCCCACTTTTCTTGAAAATTGTCATCATGCCCTATACCACGTATTCTAGGAATACCAAAGGACTTAAGAATACAAGGATTTTGTCAACGGTGAAATAGAACTAAACATAGTGATAGGCATAAAAGCTTGTGAGGATAATATACAACTTTAAGAACATAGTCTTGTATAAGACCCTATTTAGGTAGTCAACTTACACCAAGCAAAGTTCTCAGGACTATAAAATTCTTAGAAAACGTAAGATTTCTCAATAAGGTACGTTTTCAAGAACGTTTTGTATCAGGTTTTTGGAAGATTTTTAGTACGTTTACAAGGCTTCATTAGTGTGGTGGGTTAGCTACGGTACACCCTAATATGTCGATAGTGTAAACCGTTCAAAACGACAGGACTCCTATCCCTTGGGCCTGGTGTTAGGTTCTGTGAAGTTCTTATCATTCGTTTAATTTTGAGAGATTCCGACAAATCTGATAGTGGAAGATACCTGTGTAACTTCAAAGGAGATAGATAAATATGCCCTAATAAAAGGGATGAACACAATCACAGTAAACATATTATAAAATGTTATATGTGAACCGCTATAACTACGATTTGGGTTATGAAGAGATTGTGTATTCACAAGAACGTAAACCAGGAAAGACCGAGTATCCATATGTAGACCGACGAGTATCTAGACAGCGAGCCCAATCCGCGTCCGAATAACCAAGAATAGAATTCTTATGTGGACAGCTAAAGGTAAGACCAAAGGATATAGTACCCTTAACATAACGAAGGATACGCTTGACAGATTGAAAGTAATCGGTGGTGGGAGCATGAAGAAATTGCGAAACTTGATTCACCGCATAGGATAATTCCGGTCGAGTAATTGTCAGGTATTGAAAAGCACCAACGACTGAGCTATAAAGCCTCGGATCAGAGAAAAGGGAACCCTTAGTGGTAAAGGACTCATGAGCTGCAAGCGGAGTACTTACTGGTTTCAATTCAAAAAGATGAGCTCGCTGAAGAATATCTTTGGCATACTTAGATTGAGTAAGAAAAAGTCCGGAATCGGTATAAGCGACCTCGAGCCTCAGAATATAATTTAAATTCCCAAGATCTTTGATAGCAAACTCGCTATGAAGATTGGATATGAAAGTGGTGGTGGTCGTTTCAATGTTCCCTATGAGTATCAAGTCATCAACATAAACGATTAGATACATATTACACGAATCTCAGTTTAGAACAAACAAAGAGGTGTCGGCACGAATGCACGTGAAACCGTACGCTAAAAGAAAGTTGCTCAATCGATGAAACCATGCCCGAGGAGCTTGTTTTAAGCCATAGATAGCCTTAGAGAACTTGCAAACATGATTGGGGTACTGTTGATTTACAAAACCTGGTGGTTGCTCCATAAATACGGTTTCCTGCAAATGACCATTTAAAAAGGCATTTTTGACATCAAGTTGATGTAAGCGCCAGTTGTGCAAAACCACAAGTGATAAAACAATGCGAACAGTTAATGCCTTAACGACATGACTGAAGGTATGGGAATTGTCCAAACCAGGAATTTGGGTAAAACCTTGGGCCACCAAGCGAGCCTTATAGCGTTCAATACTCCCGTCAAAATGATACTTGATCTGATAGACCCATTTTGATCCAACGTGGTTAGCCGATGTAGGTCTAGGAACCAAGGTCCAAGTTTGGTTTTAATGTAAAGCTTTAACCTCATTAACCATTGCCGCCATCCATTTAGGATCCTTAACTGCAATTTTAAAACCACGAGGTTCAGTAATATAGTAGATAGGGGTACGTGTAAGGAATGAGTGGTAAGCGAGGCAAAGTTAGCTGGGTACTTGGGTTTAAATATTCCTGCCATTGACTGATAGTTGGAAGTATCTTGAGTGGGAACATCAGTTGGATGAGGAAAAGGTGGTAGAGGAGATGTGGAAGAGGTTGGTGAAATTGGAGTGGTAGAGGTAGGTTGTTGGGCTGTAGGGTTTGTAGGTGAGGTGGGTGTGTGGGTCGTAGGGTGTGGAGGTGAGGTGGGTGTTTGGGCCGAGGGAGATGAGGCGGGTATTGGGTCAGTAGGTGTAGTGGGAAGTGAGTTAGGTTGTTGGGTCGTAGAGGTTGTAGGTGACGTGAGTATTTGGGCCGAAGTAGATGGAGTGATTATCGAGTCATTGGGTGGTTTGGGAAGTTGGTTGTTGGGATTAGTTTGGGAGGCTTGGTTAGGTAGATGAGGAGAAGGACAAATAGGGCAAGTGGAGGGTTCACAGATGTCTTGGGGCAGTGGAGTGGATTTGAGAACATTACAGGAAATGGGTGTAGGAGTGTCATCAAGAAACATGGTCAAATCCAAGGTATTAAGGTCCGAAGTGCAGGATGTGGTCTTAAAAGGAAAAGATGCCTCATTGAATCGAGCATGTCGAGTGATAAAAACACGAGAAGAAGCTGGATCGAGGAATCTATATCCTTTATGTTGAGGGTTGTAACCGATGAAAACACAAGAAAGATTGCAAGGTTCAAGATTGTGTTTAGCATAGTCTCGTAAATACGGGAAAACTTGGCAGCCATAAACTTTAAAATTGGAGTAGTTAGAATCTTGATTAAAGACGAGCTGAAACGGAGACTTGTTGTTTAAAAGAGTAGATGGTAGGCGATTAATAATATATGTGACTGAAGCAAACGCATCTACCCAAAAGGAAGCTGGTACATGAGCATTAAACAACATTGCAAGACCTATTTCGACTATATGTCTATGTTTCCATTCTGCACGATCATTTTTTTTGAGGCGTGTATGGACATGAGAAACGATGAAAAGTGCCATTATCTTCCAAAATTTTTCGAACGGTATGGTTTACAAATTCAGTCCCGTCATCACTTTGGAATGTTTTGATTTTTCTTGCACATTGTGTTTTGACAAGATTAATAAAAACTGGTAAAACCGAATAAAATATTGTCTTGGTTTGAAGTGGATAAAACCATGTAAACCTGGAATACTCATCAACAAAAATAATTTAATAGCGATATCCATGGGTAGATGTAATTGGTGCAGGGTCCCATAAATCAAATGAACCAAATCAAGCAAATTAGTAGCACACTTTATATTTAAGTCAAAAGACAATCGTTGTCCCTTTGCAAGTTGACAAGAGGAACAAATAGAAGGTTTTGGCAGTAACGAAGTAACAGATAAAACACCAAAAATTTTTAAAATGGAAATAACATCAAACGAGACAGGGCCCAAACGAGCATGCCATAACTCGTATGAAGCTTTATTCGAAACAAAAGAAGCAACAAAAACTATTGGTTCATCCTTCAGCACATGAAGGCCATTCTCACATATTCCTTTAGCGAGTACCTGTTTAGTTTTCCAATACTGAATATGGAAAAAATGTTCAGAGAATAAAACATCCACCGAATGATCAGCGGTCAATCTGCTTATGGATAATAACTTTTTGGTGAGATTAGGAACAATAAGTACATAGCATAAAGGAATAGTATTGGAAATAGTTGTTGCAGCCTGTATGTGTGATTGGCAAAGTTTTACCATTACCAAAGACGACTTGGTGTTTACCTGTTTCAGTAGCCTAGTTGTTGAGAGAATCATGAGGAGGAGACATGTGAGTCGTGGCCTCTGAATCACAAACCCAATAAGGGGAATTGTCAGTAACATGGAACTGGGTATGGAATGCCTTAGTTACGGAGTCGTTTGAAGTACAAGAAGCATAGGTATGCAAATTTGGATAGGCTGAAGCATAGTGTCCATTTGTTTGACATAGCTGACAATGAGGGGGTCTGCGAGAGAAAGAACCACATCCCCTGCCATAGGCAGAGGTACCTCTAACAGAATAACCATGGCCTCGACACTTATTAGAGCCGTTACGTTTGTCTTGAGCCTGAAAAACGATTGGTGGAGTAACAGTTCCATGAAGTGACGGGAGAAATAACTCGTTACTCTATGCTTAAGCAACTAAGTCATGGAACGCAAGATCTGGTTTGATGGCACGAATGTCCGTGGAAAATACCTCATACGACAGCCCGAGACCAAACAAAAACCAATGCAGCTTGTCAATGTCCGCCACCGGGTGACCAATGGCGATTAGTTGTTCGCAGATAACACGAAAGCGATGAGAGAAGTCTGTGACAGAAGTATTACCTTTGGTGAGTTGTCTTAAGGAGTCCGTCAATGACTGAACACGCTCAACCGAGGCATTGCTTTATGCATTCTTGAGAGCTAACCAGATCTGACAAGCGATAGAAAGACCAAGAACCTCAAAGGCAGCCTCCTCTGTAAGAGAAGAAAGAAGTAGAAGAGCAGTCTTTTGATCATCAGAGGTCCATTTCGCAAGATCTGGGTTTGATATGGTCTTTTCATTATCAATAATTGTGGTTGGCGGCTGTGGTGAAGAACCATCGATGTGAGCAGTGAGATGGTGAAGGGCAAGAAGAAGATTCATATGATTGTGCCATCCTAGATAATTACTCGCTGATAGTTTTAGGGTGGGCATATGAGGGGCGGTATTAGAGAAGGTGTTGTGTTCAGTAGCCATGAAGAATGGAAAGATGAGTGGGTTTAGAATATGGCTGATACCATGTGATGAATCAACCTCAATGAATTGTATTGAGGTGGGGTAGCTCTTTATATAATAACAATTATACAACAATCCCTCCTATCATTGAGGTGATTGATTACAAGAAATAAGCAAATAATAATTACAATTAACTGTTACATATTGACTAAATATTATCATCTAATATTTTTACTTATCAAGTCTCAACAAGATATATAGTTTCTTGTAAAGTTGCAATTATTACTTCATAAAATACATTTTTAGCTAGGCATTAGGTACATATTACCATATTGCGTTAGTTAGATGGCTAATTAGGTTCATCAACTGCATGGAAAATGTTCGAATCTTAAAATAAAACACACACGCGCACACACACACATATATATACACTACTATATAGTTATTTCGTATTCATTTACATGAACAAAATTGTAATTTCACTAAATTGATAAGACAAAGTTAATGCAACAATTAAGTGCTTGGTTTATTAATTAATAGTAAATTCACTTCATCCGTGATACTAATTTGAGTTTATGCACTTTTTCATATTTTTAACTATTACCCAGGACAATTTGCATCAACTAGATTAAGTTATGGAGCATCATATGAAATAAAATTATCAGTTTTCATAATCTTCTTAAAAGATAAGAAACATAGCTGCTAACAATTTTAAAGGGTTTCCATGTGGTTGGAGATAACATTTGTATATGATGTTTCTATGTATAATATTTCAAGTAAAACGTAGACAATTTCTTTTATCTGTTTCGCATCCTATGTAGCATAATAAGTCTATATAAACAAACTACCAACACGGTAGATAATTCAAAAGCCTTTTACCCTCCTGCATATCTTAACTGGATGAAACAAATATGACAATTATTACAATTCACTCAACACAATTATTACAATTGAAGCCTTGGTAACCACCACGGGTTTAATCATGCTGGTGACTACCAACAAATTGTTACAATGTCTACTTTTTTAATTAGGCATTTCCTTGATCGTGGAGATGTGTTTTTTGGTTGGCTTTTGTTATATACAATCATGTTAGGAATTGGTGGTTCGAGCAAAAAGTTACATTTATAATAATTAACTAAGCTAAATAAAAAAGCCAAAAAAAAAAGTATCTTTATACTAATCAACTAAACTAACAGGAATGACTTTAATTTTTTTTTTTTTTTTTTTTTTTTTTTTTTTTTTTTTTTGTGAAAGTAACCTATGTTTTTGTCATGTCCACCATTTAATTTTTTTATACACCATAAATAAATATCAACAAAATTAAATCAGGATAAACAACCTAATTGAATACGAAAGGTGTGGGGCAAGCCATTCAAATTTCTTTCTACGTAATACAAAGTACGTACACTCTTGCTTGTTTTTCAAAATATTAAACCTTTTTTTCCTTATCATAATTCATTGTCATATATATGATGATAGCCGCATAAAATTTTGATGCAATGAGCAATTTCGAACACTTTTTTTCTAAATACAAACGCAACAGCCAAACAGCATGCAGCCCCACCGCAACGCGCGGGTCTTGCTTGTGTATATATATATACACACAAAAGGGTTATGTTCATTAGAAACGCATTAAAAACTAGCAAACCGAGAAAACAACAACTAACCTATCAATTTTTAGTATCTTTATAGTTTTGTAATAATGTACGAAAGACCTGAATATCACAAGTTTGTATGAGGCGCAAGTGCGGAAGCCTCCCATCTCGGTTTTATCAACAAATATATATATATATATAAAAAAACACACGAGTTTTCGGGTATGGTTTAAATGGTTATTCGATTAATAAACAGAGCACGAGTGTCTAGAAACAGAATCAGACCACCAAACACACCTAAACCTCTAAAAATAGACAACTAAATGATTAGTCAGGCTATTTGCCTAAAACAATTACAGAAATACCCATAATCATATAAATTACTCATTTAACCTAGCCAATGCCCTATCATTAGCTGAAGACATACAAATAATCCACTAACAATCTTTCCCTTGGACCTAGCTAGTGATATATATATATATATATATATATATATATTTAAGCTATCACATAGTTGGGGACATACACGAAGTGTACAAACAGACTCCCCGTTTGACCTAGCCGGTGATCTATGACCTTTGAGTCTTTAAATCTTCATATGCGGCATTCTTCAATACAGGAATGACACCACAGTGTACTAACCCCTGAATACTTGAATACTTTCTGATTTGAACGTTAGTCGTGGCTTCATGAGATCTCGTCTTGGTCTTTGATTAGCTTTTATAACTTGGGAGGAATCAGAAAAACTTTTTTGTTGATGAAGATGGAGATCACTTCTTGTTAAATGAAGTGGCGAAGGTTGAGAAATTAGTCTAGGGGGTCGGAAATCACCGGTCACGGGACGTGACCTAAATATTTTTTTTCTATAGCTATGTTTCGGATGATATGTTCGGGTCGGTGATCCAATTCGGGTCGAGTCAAGCATTAAATACAATAATATCAAAGTTCTAAGTACCGTTTAACAAAAAATTGAACAAAGACACTAAAAATAGACAAAATGAAACAATTGGATTGTGCCACTTAAAATGGGCCTAAAAGAAAAAAATAAAGAAAAATGATAAACTCGGTAAAACAAACAATATTTGGGAACCTTGTATCGTCCGATATATCCTTAGTTTTGGTTTATATAATATACCTATTTTTTTAAAAAATATGGAGGTCGAAACCGTATATACCTAAAAATTATATACGGATACTATATAATCGGAACTTCTGAGCAAAAATTCGATGGCGTTGGCCGCCCCCTCCCGCCCCTTGAAACCTATGCCCCTGGTTAAATGGCTTCACTTTCATTTCTTTGTTTGCTTGAACAGAGTGAATTGTAGGAGTAATCAAAACCACAGTTGTTTCTCTATTGGTTTGAACACAGTTGAGCTGCCTGGTTTGATTCAGTTCACTTTAACTAGCATCTGACGTTGTCTTCCTCTCCATATGGGCCCACAGATTATATTCGGAAACCCTAAATTCTTGGCATCGTTGAACCGGTTGGTTGTTCATCGAACACACGAAAGCACGTGGGTTTGTATTTTTATTGACATTAACCAGAGGTTGGGGTTGACGCGATTTTTTACTAAGGTGAGCCCACGGGTTGGTTGCATTTGCCATTATGAAAGTTTCAACTTTGGTCAACGAAAGTCAAACTTTGGACAAATCATATTTTGAATTTAACTGAAAAGTCAACCTTGTTCAACACACATCAAACACTAACATGAACACTCGAACAACGAAAATCAATTTCAATCAATTCAATTTTTTTTAACAATTTTGGGTTACTAGATGATCTATTCGTGTGAATAGGAGGGTGAATGACATACCTATTTATGTGAATGAGACCTGTTCGTGTGAGTAGAAACCTATTCGTGTGAATGGGGGCGAGTGGATAACCTATTCGTGTGAATGGAAACCTATTTATGTATACTGTAGCACGAATGGTAAAGCCACTCGTGTCCTCTAAACCTATTTGCATGCAACCTTGTTGGTAGCTTGTTCTTCACAAAAATCAACAATTTGGCTCAAATATCTCTCAATATTGATGTGATGATCAGATGATTAGGAAAGTTTGCAAAACGCTTTTGGAGAAAACCAAATAAAAAAAAACCCAATTTTTTTAACACAAAAACACCATCCAAATCAATGAAAATATGGATTTATTATGAAAATGGGTTTTTAACAATTAAAGCTCCTTTAGATCAGAAAACACGACAATTTTTAGCTAGTTTTTGTTACAAAAATACCCAAGATACGAGTCTTGGCTCTTATACTACTTGTAGGACCGTTACGGATGATCTGAATATGACGAGTTTGTGCGAGGCGCAAGTATGGAATCATAGGGTCTCGGTTTTACACAACAAATATATAAGAACACACACACGAGTGGTCGGATATGGTTTTAATGGTTATTCGATTAATAAACTGCGCATGAGCGTATACAAACCAAATCAAACTACCAAGCACACCTAAGCCTCTCAAAATGGACAACTAAATGATTAGGGCAATCATTCTCTCTGTTTATTCTAGCTCTCATTAGCCCATGCCTATAGGGAGAATGGCTTTGCCTTGGCGACTGGGTGGGGGCGAATATGTTACTACCTATACTCCATTTCCAATACATGAATGGCTAAGCCATTCGTGTTTTGTCAAGCTATTCGCCGAAAACAATTATAGAAATGGCCCTAATTATGTAAATAGCTCGTTTAACGTAGCCAACGACCTATCACTAGCTCGGGACATACAAATAATGCACTAACAATCTCTCCCTTGGACCTAGCTAGTAATCTACAGATTTAGCCTATCACTTAATTGGGCACATAGACGAAGTGTATGAACAATGTGTGTGTGTGAGTGAGAGAGAGAGAGTGTGTGTGTTAGTGGGGTACCACAAAACCACTATTTTGAGAAAAATAATTTTTACTAAGTTTTTTAATATACACATATATAGAAGCCGTTCTATTAAAAATAATCCAAAAAAACTAAAGAGAATAGTTTAAAAACGTAAAATGGTATAAAAAGCAGGTTTTGTTTATTTGAATGACTTTTACATGTGTTGTTTATGTGTAAAAGCTGCATTCAAGCAAATGAGATAGCGCGCAACTTGATTAGAGTGGGGCTGGGAGTTTAACACAAAAATCAACAATTTGGCTCAAATATCTCTCAATATTGATGTGATGATCAGATGATTAGGAAAGTTTGCAAAACGCTTTTGGAGAAAACCAAATAAAAAAAAAAACCCAATTTTTTTTAACACAAAAACACCATCCAAATCAATGAAAATATGGATTTATTATGAAAATGGGTTTTTAACAATTAAAGCTCCTTTAGATCAGAAAACACGACAATTTTTAGCTAGTTTTTGTTACAAAAATACCCAAGATACGAGTCTTGGCTCTGATACTACTTGTAGGACCGTTACGGATGATCTGAATATGACGAGTTTGTGCGAGGCCCAAGTATGGAATCATAGGGTCTCGGTTTTACACAACAAATATATAAGTACACACACGAGTGGTCGGATATGGTTTTAATGGTTATTCGATTAATAAATAGCGCATGAGCGTATACAAACCAAATCAAACTACCAAGCACACCTAAGCCTCTCAAAATGGACAACTAAATGATTAGGGCAATCATTCTCTCTGTTTATTCTAGTTCTCATTAGCCCATGCCTATAGGGAGAATGGCTTTGCCTTGGCGACTGGGTGGGGGCGAATATGTTACTACCTATACTCCATTTCCAATACATGAATGGCTAAGCCATTCGTGTTTTGTCAAGCTATTCGCCGAAAACAATTATAGAAATGGCCCTAATTATGTAAATAGCTCGTTTAACGTAGCCAACGACCTATCACTAGCTCGGGACATACAAATAATGCACTAACAATCTCTCCCTTGGACCTAGCTAGTAATCTACAGATTTAGCCTATCACTTAATTGGGCACATAGACGAAGTGTATGAACAATGTGTGTGTGTGAGTGAGAGAGAGAGAGTGTGTGTGTTAGTGGGGTACCACAAAACCACTATTTTGAGAAAAATAATTTTTACTAAGTTTTTTAATATACACATATATAGAAGCCGTTCTATTAAAAATAATCCAAAAAAACTAAAGAGAATAGTTTAAAAACGTAAAATGGTATAAAAAGCAGGTTTTGTTTATTTGAATGACTTTTACATGTGTTGTTTATGTGTAAAAGCTGCATTCAAGCAAATGAGATAGCGCGCAACTTGATTAGAGTGGGGCTGGGAGTTTAGGTGTCCCTCTACATTTCCTGTTGTAACATTTATTTATGTCATGCTTAGACCCACCGTAGTAGGGCGTTATTTGGCAAAAATTTTAAAAAATTGCGCCCAAACACTGGTACATAGGGGCGCTATTTTTAAAAATTTGGTAAGGGCTTTATAATTATAACGCCATGACATTTTTTCCCCCTCCAATCAAACCTTGCCATGTGGCAAGGTCAAACATTGAAACTTTAATTATTTTATTTTTAATAATAATAACAATAATAATTTAAACATAAAATTTATTAGATTAAATAAAAAATAATTAATATTAAAAAATAATATTTATTAAAAAAATAATAAAAAAAATATATTCAAACATTTGAATTTTAAACGGTTACTGTTCCAAACCGTTTGAAATTCAAAATTTTCCCCAAACGTTTAAATTTCAAATTTTGAATTTCAAACGATTTCCCCCCAAACGGTCATATTTCTAACCCTATAAATACAACACCAAAACTGATTTTTCAATCACACCTCCAATTCCTCATCCTCAAAACAATGAATAATATGGGCGGTTTTCAACCAGGAGCTGCCGGACCGTCTAATGTTCGGTAGTACTCTCGCCGGGTCCGGGACGGGCAACATTGGTTATATCCCCCTCCTGCTGCTGCTGCACAACCAACCTTTCCTCCTCCTGAGGCCGATGATAACTTCACGAATGAGGAAATGGTCTGGGCCATGGATTATGTCTTGGCTGTTAGTGAAATGGACCGACTAATGTTGTCGGCCCCCACCCCCGGACTGCTGCTATCCCCACCCCCACCCCCGGACTGCTGCTATCCCCACCCCCCACCATCAGACTGTTGCTATCCCCACCCCACCCCCATCCCCTATTACGAGACTACCCCAACTGAGGAGGACTTGGAAGCCCTCAGGGAAATTGAGGAGGAGGAACGCCTCTGGAGCCGACCTACCCCTCCTCGTGAGTACTGCTATTTCCCCTCGGATGTGAGATCCGATGGACGGCATAGCTCACGTTCCGTGTCCCCCGAGTACTACACACTCGAGGACTGGGACAACTACTCTCCATAGTGGAGAAAATTAGGATTAAATAAGTAATTTAGGAACATGTAATGTTTAAATAAGTAATTTAGGAATTCTCTAGTGTTTAATAGGTAATTTAGGAATATGTAATGTTTAAATAAGTAGTTTAGGAAGTGTGTAACTTTTTTTTTTTAATATTAGTTGTGTGTTTTTAATATTATTTGTAATTTTTTTATATTTATTTGTCTTTTATTTTAATTATTTTGAGTTAAAAGATTAAAAAAATAATAAAAAAATCAACCAATCAGAAACAGGGCTTTATTTATAAAGCCCCTACCACTACACCCCTTTTTCAGTTTCTCTCTCCATGCTGACACAGCAGCCACGTGGACCAATCAGAAAGGGGGGACTTTATATATAAAGCCCGTCACTACGTATGGTTTTACGCATATATGGGTTGGAAAGTTTGAGCCTTTGAGGTGATGTTATATGTAAATATTTGGTGACGGAATAAAATTGAACTAGATCTTTTAGATAATTGTGGAAGTGTACGAACGAGTTTGAGGTGATGTTTTATTAGTACCGTTTTTTTTTTCCGAACTAGATCTTTTAGATAATTGAACTGCATTAATGTTTAGTTTGTTAGTGTATGAGTAGTGGGGGGGTTATGGGTATTAAAATATTAAAAAGTAATAGAACGGAGGAAATGGAAAAAGAGGGTGTAGTGGAAAGGGGGGGGTTATAAATGATTGGGAAATTATTGTAGTGGGAAGGGTGTAGTGGGAAGAGGGTGTGGAAATTAATTAAAAAAATAATATAAAAAAAATAATAAAATCATTAATCAGAGCATGGCGCTCTTTATCCACAAAACGTCCCCCATCCAAAACGCCCCATAACGCCCAAGGGGGCGGTGTTCGGGGCGCTATAGGGGAATAAAATATTCAAAACGCCCCCATGACGCCCACTACACATAACCTTAGACTTCTTCATAGTTCTGTTAGGTAGGGCTGTGCAAAGGGTCCGGAACCGACCCGGACCCACCAGAACCATATACCCTTTTATTGTTGAAATTAGGAACCAAAAACCGAACCTTAAAATGCCGTGTGGTTCCGGGTCCTAAAGGTTCTGATGGGTCGGGTAAAAGGGTCTGATCCTCTAAAACCTTTTAATGTAATAGCCACTTTTAGAGGATTTACATATTCATATTCTTTTACCATGCTCGTAAAAGAATTCCTCCAAATGGTTCTAAGGTCGTCCGTTGTGGACGCGCTAGCGAACGGGTGCGAGCCACCGACGTGACTATCAAGTAATCCGGTCACTTGACCCCGTTGTGACTGGGGTGAGCAACGGCACGACCAAAGGTCACTTTTTCCGTTAACCCACGCAACCACCATTACTTGTGCTCGCGCGGGGACTGTTTGTGGGGGGCTGTTATGGTGTGGGGTGAGCACGAGGGCTGAAACCTCGTTCACGTCATGCTGCTCGCGCTTCCACAACATACAGTCTAACAATAGCCCATGAGTTTCTTTTTTAAGTCACTTTTCGTTTCTCGACTTATGTTTTCGTAACAATTTTGTCATTATCATCATTAGAAACATTATGTGAATCTGTTATGTATACATAATAAATACACACACATCAGAGCGACATATATAAATATTTACTTCAAACTTGGATATAATATATATTATATTATATAATATATCATATCTATGCAAATCAATTAAGCCGGAAAATATTTCAAGAAAAATACATTGTTATTATTATAAATAATATTTTTAATATTTTATTAACATTACATGAAATCAATTACAATAAAACGTAAAAACGAATAGTTAAAAGACTAAAAAACATTATTTTTTATTTTTTAATTAAAATACAAACGGTTGTTGTGGTTCTTATTAGAACCGTGGGTTTAGAACCGACCCGACCCGGAACCGATGATTCATATAAATCTAGAACCGGAAACCGACCCATATATTTAAAAAGGTTTGGGTCCAAAGTTCTCGTAGGCCGGGTCCAAAGTTCCTGTGGGTCTGAACCACGAAATGCGCACCCCTATTGTTAGGTAATTTACATCTTAAAATATATTTGAAAGAGCAAAATTGTTCATTTGCTACCATGTTCTGTAACCATATCGGAAGTGGTTTTGGCTTATGTCATTTAATTTAATTAGATATATTAACCCTTATATATAGAATTGTTGATGTGAAAAATGTTACGGAGACTTTTGGTACAAGTGAACAAAAGATAAGCTTCTTCAACTTTAACCTTGGTGGGATAGTTACTTGCATAAAATAATACTTTTGGTAAAGGAATTCAATCCGTACCTTTCTCTTTGATTTTGTCGGTGTAAATAATACAAAGGATGTCTCCTAAATACGGATACAGATAATTATATTAACTATAATACATATCATTCCTAACTATATGCTAGGCTATTACACCCCGCAGTCGAAACGAGAGGTGACCGGATGCTGACACTGGATCTGAAATCATCAAATAAGATGTGTGGTAACCCCTTGGTGAAGATATATGTGATTTGATACCTAGATGGTACGTGAAGACTACTCACATGAACCCGTTGAACTTGTTCCCGGACAAAGTGAATATCCAATTTTATGTGTTTTGTGAGTTGATGCTGAACCGGATTGCCTGGCAAGTAGATAGCACTAACATTGTCACAATAGACCATTGTAGCACCGGAAATTGGGACAGATAACTCGAGAAGCATGTTCCGTAACTAACAAATTTCAGCAACCACATTGGCGACAGCACGATATTCTGCTTCTACACGTGAACGGGAGACGGTGGGTTGTCGTTTAGAGGACCATGAAATTAAATTGTCTCCAAAATAAATGTAATACCCGCTAGTGGAGCGTCCAGTATCCGGACAACCTGTCCGATCAGGGTCCGTGTACGAGACCAACAAAGTAGTGGCTGACGGTCCCAATGTTAAACCAAATGTAGCCATGCATTTAATGTTCCTGATTATCCTTTTCGATGCATTCCAGTGATCGGTACATGGCGCATGCTTATGCATGCACGTTTGCTGAATTGCATAGGTGATATCTGGCCGTGTAAAAGTAAGGTAATGCAAGGCCCCTGCTAGGCTATTGTATAGGTTGGGGTCATGGTAGGGTTCTCTAGATGTAGCACTGAGTATAGCATTGGTGTCAACCGGGGTAGCAACAGGGTTACATGATTTCATACCTGCACGGGCAATGATGTATGTTGTATATGACTACTAAGAGAGAAACATGGGGTCGTTGTGTCTAGAAACCGAGATGCCCAGAAAATAGCTTAGAGGGCCAAGGTCTTTCATGGGGAATTCGCTTGCAAGGTTCGTCAGAAGACGCTAACGGAGACTGTCAAAGGATGTAACTAGAAGAATGTCATCCACATAGAGGAGCAAGTAGGCCGTGTCACGGCAATGATGAAGTGTGAATAACGATGCATCACATCGACTATTAAGAAAGCCCAGAGTAAGAACATAGTCGGTTAACCGTTGGTACCATGAACGTGGTGCCTGTTTGAGCCCATATTGAGATTTTCTCAGAAGGCATACATGATCTGGAAAATTATTGTCCCTAAACTCCATTGGTTGCTACATGTAGACAGTCTGGTGTAGGAAACCATTAGTGACATATAACTGATGCACCGACCATCCGTTAGATAATGGGACTGATAAAACAATGCGAATTGTAGCCGGCTTAACAACCGTGCTAAAGGTATCACCACAATCGATCCCCACCTGTTGTGACCGATCGTCACACACTAATCTCACTTTGTATATTTCAAATGTCCTGTCTGACCTGTATTTATGTTTGAACAACCACATACTACGTATAATATTCATGTTTGGGTAACGAAGAAGTAACTCCCATGTACCGTTTCTAATTAATGCATTATACTCGGTAGACATGGCAGAGTACCATTGTGGAATGGCCAAGGCATCAATGGGGGTTTTTGGAATGGGTAGGACGGGTGTTTTAGTGGTGGTGGTAAGGTTGAAGGGTTGTTTCGGCCTAAAAATACCGCTCATGGAGCTAGTGTGAATGGTTCAGTTAATAGTTCGGGTAGATGTGGGTCGTGGGTTTGGGTTCCGTAATGTGGAAAGTGGATGATGGTCGGGTATCGGGTTTGTGGTGAGAGTAGGCTACGTATGTGGGGCAGGTAATTTTGGTAAGTGTGGGTTGTGTTGGGCCGAGGAGATTCGGAGGAATGGTGGGTGTTGGTGTATGGTGTGGGTCGGGTGTGTGTAGAAGAAGTTGGGCTGGTCAGATATAGGTAAGGAGTTGGGCCGACGGGTTGCGGATGTTCAACAGAAGGAGGTTGGCGGTGGAAAATATGGGGGCACAAGTGATGGGGAAAGGGCTCACTAATGAAATCATAAGATGGGGTTGGGCCAATGTTTGGGCAAATGGGAATGTTATCTCGTCAAAAGCAACGTGACGAGAGATAATAATTTGTTTAGAGATGAGGTTAAGACAGTGATACCCTCTATATGTAAGTGGTTATCAAGGAAGACACATGGGTGGGATCGGTTTTCAAGTTTGTGGATGGTGGTGGATGGGGCGAGATGGTAACAAAGGCACCCGAAGACACGAAGATGGTCATATGTGGGTATGGACAAATATAGCAGTTTAGTATGTGTTTTATCATGAGTGGTTTTGGATGGTAGTATGTTTAGTAGGTAAGTAGCGGTTTCAGGGGCGAAGTGCCAAAGGTGAGTGGGGAGGGATGCATGGGTTGTTAAAGTTCTGAGCATGTTATTAATTGTTCAAATTTTGCGCTCAACTTTGGCATTCTAGGAGTATGTGTAGGGGCAGGAAAGTCAGTAAAGGATACCGTTAGTGGTAAAGAAGTTTTGGAATGAAGCATTAACATACTCACGACCATTGTTGCCTTGGAATGTTTTAATTGTGTGCTCAAATTGGGTTTTAATAGTAAAGGCAAAGTGGGTGAAGGAAGGGAGACTTGGGATTTTTGTGTGATCGGGTAGGTCCATAAAAAAATAGAATAGTCGTCAAGAAACAACACATAGTAATTATGGCTAGATGAACTTATTATTGGTGATGTCCACATGTCACTATGAATTATGTCAAACGGTTGAGAAGTAAAATTATTAGAAGTAAAGAAAGGTAAACGAACACTTTTTCCAAAAATACAAGACTGGCAAACATTATTCGGATACATATCAAAATCTAAAACATTAGAAGTTTTTAATTTATTCAAAGATGAACGTTCTGGGTGGCCAAGACGGTGATGGCAGACTTGTGCAAAGATAGCAACAAAAGTAGAAAATTTGGAAGTGGATGACCCGAATACCAAGGGATAGATATCACCACTGCTGTTGCAACACATGAGTGGTGCCTTGGTCTTGTAATCCTTCACAAGAAAACCAAAATGGTCAAATTTGACAGAAACATAATTGTCTGCGGTAAATCTACAAATAGAAATTAAGTTTTTGACAAGTCTAGGAGAGTATAGGACAATTTTAAGGACAAATGGAGGAACGGGTTTGGGTAGGAATTTTTTTCCTTGTCCGAGTACCGGAATAGTATCGCCATTAGCTACAATATTATTATGAGACATGCATGAATTAGAAAAAGTATGAAAGTCACCTTGCTCGTGAGACATTGTGGATGAGGCTCCTGTATCCACGTACCGGGTCGGGTCCGGTTGTTGCAAGGACATTGTGTAAAGTTCCTGCTCTATATCCGTTAGGCTATAGACCATGTGTGCCCATTGGGTATGATTGGTGGTTGGGTTGGGTTTTAAGAAGTGGGTGGGGCCGATCATTGGGTGGTCCACGAGTAATAATAGGGTGGCGGTCAGGTGTGTTGTAGTTGATAGTGGCCGCAGCCAAAGGATGAACACCCACGGCCACAACCATAGATCTGGTTATCGGGGCGGGTTTGGTCTGTGTTGGTCGAACGTTGGGTTGAGGCAGTGAGTGCAGTTGAGGCGGTTTTGGAAGCCAGGAGGGCTTGCTTGACTTTTCTGGTTTTGACTTGGATGAGTTTGGAGCGGGCAGTGTAAAATGGGGGCAGAGGTTCTTATTGTTGGAGTATGGTGGCGATGCCCTCGTACTGCTCGTTTAACCCGGCAATGTGCTGGAGGACCAGTCTGTCATTGTCCACAAGAGCATTAACGTTTGCCAATTGATCCGCCAAGACTTTGAGTTCTTGGCAGCAGGGAAACGCTAGGGAATGCATCGAGTCAGGTGTTAGATTACTTGTGCATGAGGTGTAAGGCCCTCCAACTTCTGTTGTCTTGGAAGAGGTTTTCAATGGCTATCCATGCTTCGTAGGAAATGGAGGTTTTATTAATGATGGTGTGGAGTAGATCATTAGAAACAGTGTTTTATATCCATTGTAGAATAATGGCATCAAGTCGTTCCCAATCATCTATGGTTTTGGGTGCGATTGTGGATGTGGAGGGCTCGTTTGCGGGTGGTAGTGGACGAGGGGAGAGGTGGTCATGGACTAATAAGGTTTTGCAGTGAATCGTGAACAAGGTCGACCAGGATGCACACTGACCCGATTTAATTTCAAGGGTGATCCGGATAATGTTTTTGATGTTTGAGACAGTAGTGGCAGGGTGAAGTTTTTATTCAATGGTGATTGGTGGTGGCGTGGTTTGAGAAGGTGGTGGTGTTGTCATGGTTAAGCAAGAAGGAAACAGACAATCGGATTACGGGAAGGGAAGGAGGAGGAAGCCAATCGATAGAAGACGATCGACCGGAAGCAGGGGAAGAAGCCGGTCGACAGAAGAAGGTCGTCGGTTGCCGATCGATAGAAGATGGTCGACGACAGGTTAGGGTTAGAAGGGAGAAGGGACGAGGACTCTTGATACCATAAAGGAATTCAATCCGTGCCTTTATCAGTGATTTTGTCGGTATAAATAATACAAATGATATCTTCTAAATATGAATAGAGATAATTACATTAATCATAATACAAATTCTTCCTAAATATATGATAGCCTATTTTGGAACCTAAACCGAAGTTTGAATTTTTAAGACTCGTTTGAAAAAAAAAATTATTAATGTAAATATATAATTGAGCTGAAGGACTTCGGGCACTATCAACACATCATATAGGTGTAAGATGAATTAAGAGTGTGGGGAGTGGGGATGGGGGAGTGGTATAGAAATGTTTTCACCCCACCTACACCACCCCTAGTGGGCGTGAAACTGGCGTGAGCCCCATTGGCGGGAGAAGGTTCACCGGCGTGTGGGTGGGGGGGGGGGGTTGAAGATGAGGTGGGGAGAAGGTTCACCGTCGACCACTTTAAACATTAATAATAGTACATACAACGACTCAATACACCCTAATGACGATGACGATGGCTCAAATGGCCCCAATGACAACTTGAGTGAAATGTTCCATGACATGAACACATGGACATGTTACAATGGACATACCCAGGTAAGGATGATATATGGTACATAAACACTCAAAACAAACGTTAATGAAACTGTGAAAAAGGTTAGGAGAGGGTCCAAAGTGTATAGTTAAATCTTCTCAAGGGCAAGACGTTTTACACAAGTGATCAAGATAAAAAAAAAGTGTCGTGCAAAATAGTGGAGTTACCATAATAGCATCAACAACCGAGTTCAATAGACGGCGTCATGATACAATGATAAAAATCGCCAAAAATTCTTATTAAGGTGTCATACAAGAATTTTGGGAGTTGGACTATTACGATTTCACTATTCCTTTGTTCAAATGTAAGTGGGTGAATAACAGTACATGTGTTCAAGTTGACAAATATGATTTTACACTTGTCGATCCTACAACTGATGGCTATAAATCTGAACCATTCTTTCTGGCAAAGCATGTCACACAAGTTTTCTATGTCAAAGAGCTGAGCAAACCAAGATACCACATTGTCTTTCTAGGTAAACGATGTATTCTTGGTTTTGATAATGTAATTAATGAGGATGAATACGACCACTTTGATGATCTACCACCATTTTCGGTTGGTATTGAACCGGGTAATCACGACAACATTAAGCGCACCACATACTTATGTGATGACACTGATGGAATTTATGGTGATTAAGGTTTGATATAGTCAATACGTTAATATAATTTAAGCATATTCTTAATTTAATATCTGATTTATTAATATGATTTCATTTTATGCAGGATAACGAAAATATTGAAAATAAAAAAAGATGTGTTTGGTTATTTCTGTTTAGAGATATTGTAGATTTCTTATGCTATTTCATTTGAAACTTTTTTTGCGGGTAGTTTATTAGCTTTTTTATGTTTAAATAAATTTATGATAAAAATATGTAACACAAAAAAAAAAACTTAAGAGTAAAAAATTAAAAAAACATAAAACTCCTCCAAAACCAGCTTGTTTTGATAACCCGCCAGTTGCCCAAAAGTTTCCCCCAAAAACTAACCTTAGGGTTCTTTCCCCCAAATTAAACCCCATTACATTATCAAAAGCTCATAACTGTCGACCATTACCATCTCCACCGCCCAGCAGAACGACGACAAACCACCATCTCCGACGACCAGCCACCAACTCAAGCCGTCACCGTCACCATCTCAGTTCTACTCTGAAGGTGGTGATAACCCTACCTTTCTTTTTGATAAATTTCATTATT
Organism: Ambrosia trifida; assembly: GCA_028751855.1. Lineage (NCBI taxonomy): Eukaryota > Viridiplantae > Streptophyta > Magnoliopsida > Asterales > Asteraceae > Ambrosia > Ambrosia trifida. Next base: position 93,018,473 of record CM054122.1, on the reverse strand, counting down.
TATATGTTTGGGTCTGTTATTTGATGTGATTGAGGGTATACAAATTGAATGTGATTGAGATCTCCTATCAATGTATTTCATGTGTAATTTGTCGGATTATGATTACTTGTGGGTTCCATGGTTCTTGTCATTATTTATTCATTTTCCATTGAGGAAAAACTTGAAAAAGTATTGGTTTTTGTCGGATTATGATTACTCGATGGACCTTAATAGATCAACAATAGAGACTATTTAACTACAGAGTCAATAACAAACAATCTTTCACTAGATACCTCTCAACTAAAGCATTGGTTTTTGTCATTATTAATAATAAACAAGTTAATTATCTTACTATTTAGCCTAGTGGTTGCAATGGAGGTGGGAAGGTTTACCTACTTTGTGGGGTTCCTGCCCTGGGAGGTCACAGGTTCGAATCCCACCTGGACCTTAGGGGGCCGGGGACGGGGACCGGACCTGAAGGGTGTGGGGCTTCATTATGGGTGTGTACCGTTGACCGTTAAAAAATAGATAAATAAAAAAAATAATCTTACTATGTCACATATACTGGACTTTTTAATTTTTCATGCAAATGTTAACAGTGGCGGATCCAGGATTTTTTTCCGATGGATTCACTGTTTTTAGATGCTCCAACTTTGTTAGACTAGCCATAAAAATTTTTTTTTGGGTCGGTTTGATGATTCGGGTCGTGTCGAGTGGGCCCACAAACAATTCTTCATCTAATATTTTAAGTTATCTTATCAGTAATCCAAATGTTAATTATGACTACAAAAACAACTTTATTACAATAAGAATCTTAAATTAAATCTACAAGACGGATGTTTATGGTGCAGCCAAGGAAAGGATGAATCAGAACATATTTTATTTGAAGCCATATTTCTAATTGGGTCAAAATTCAGAATCAAGGGGCCTAGGGCATTCAAGGCTTGCTCAAATTATCAGGAGGTATATAGGGAAAATCTATTAACCCAAAGAAAAAAAAAAGAACAATTGCAGCAATAATATACGTGTGTATCTATGGTAGAGAAGAATTTTAAAGGAAAAGAAGCAAACATTCGAAGTATTATTATTGAAGATATTAAAACCCTCTCATTCTTCTGGGGTAAATAACAGATCAAAGCTGCAAAATATCACTTTAGAACAATGGAGTAGTTTTATTTTCAATATACGATTTTATAAGGGTTGTATACGGTACTAAAACTTTTAATTCTTAGCATCTTGCTAGGAGTCAATTTTGTGGAATGTTAGTCCCATTTTGCTGGCATAAAAAAAAGATACATAAACACTTAGCAATTGACCAACTGACCAGGTTTGTTAAAAAAGATACAAAAAAAGGCAAGTAAAAAGATTCAAACGTGGGACCTCTTGCTTGAGGGTGGGAAGCTTTAACCATTGAACCACTAACCAGATTTGGTAAAGGCTTCATCCCGATTTTACTTATGGGTTGATGGCATATTTTTACTTACATTTTCACTAAGAATTTGAAACCGAGTCGGTTCGTGTGAACCCGTACCTCTATACCTAAATCCACCCCTGAATGTTAATATCTATTCTCGATAAGATATCTTTTAGATATCATTTGTATAATCAAAGAACTCACATTTGTTTCATCGGCCAACCCTGTGACACCTCGGGTAAATCTCTCTCTTGATTTCTACTCTCTATTGATTCCTATCTGTTTGTTTATTCCCTTCGTTGTTTCTTTTGTTACTTACGCAATTTTCGGGACGAAAATTCTTTTAACGTGGGGATGATGTGACACCTGGCAAATTCGGGTCAACAACGTTGTCTAGATGAAAGTCTACCTTAGCGGGTCACGTGTATATTGTACTTAACTGGGTTAGTTAAGTCGGGTTATGGTTCGGGAACTATTAGTTAGTCTAGAAGATCATTGGATGTTGGTCTAGAGGTTCATTAGGTGTCGGTCCTTAACCAAGTGTACAAACGGTGACGATTTGTAGGATCGTCAGGGCATACGGAACGTACGAGTCTCGAGTCCCGGGAATTGGTGAACGAGTGTAAATATGTGTATTTACTTGTGTTATGTGTTTACAATCATTATGTGACTTGTCGGTACATGAATATGCATTAACATATGTTAAAACGGGGTTTAACGCGCAAAACACACCAACATAGGGGCTATAGGAGATTAGGCTTGGTGGATAGCCTAATCGCATGACTTTGGGGCGAGTAGGAGGATCCCTATAGGCGAATAGGGCTAATCGCATGAACAGTCATGCGATTAGGCACCCTACTCGCGTATAAACCTGCACAATCGCATGGAACGGGCTGGACGACTAGAAACGCCTATAAATACAACACTTAACCTCCTAAACTCAATTAGACAAACCCTAGTCGTCCCATAACCGCCCCAAACACTGAAACAACCTCTGGAAGGCGATTTTGATAAAAAACACAAGATTTCAAGGTCTAACCATCAATCTTTTACAATTCCAAGGTTTGATTCTCATCCATAACACTTTGTAAACGTTATTAATCAATCCCTAATGGTCCAGACCTGTTCATAAACGAAAAAGCTTTCTGAAAATCGTCAATAAGAGTTATTAATCGGATTATAATTAATAAACATGCGTTATGGGTATGTATGATGAGAAAGATAGGATTTTTATGAATCTTGATGATGTTTTGATGTGTTATCATGCTAGGTCAGAATTAATATTGTTATTATAATGATAGAAATCTCAGTAATTGGATAATAGGGTTATGATTACATGCGTTAATTGAATGTTGCATGCTATGTGTATGTGTTTGGATTGCTTTGGTTGCATGCAGGACTGATTTTACGAGGATGAACGAAGGGTTTTGGGTTAAACATGTTTAGGATAGTGTTTGGGATGATATTGGGTAGTTACACACGCTCTGGATCTGATTTGGAACGTTAAACGCGCGAAAAACCGGAACAGCAAGGCTACAGGCGAGTAGCCTTGCTAATCGCATGTAACAGGGGCGAGTAGGCCCCCACTCGCATGCCATAGGGGCGATTAGGCCCCACTCGCATGCCATAGGGGCGATTAGGCCCCACTCGCGTGACATGGGGGCGAGTAGCCCAATCGCCAGACAACAGGGGCGAGTAGCCCTTAATCGCGTGGCTTAAGGGGCGATTAGCCCAAATCGTGTGACATTTCATGCGATTAGCCTCCCTAATCGCGTGTACTGCTGCTGTAAGTGTAAATTAGCATCCCGAGACCCGATTTGACATGTAGTAACATGCTAGGAACCTCGTAACATGTCTAATAACTTGGTAACATATATTTGGATGTATTTCGGTGATACGTGAACTATGTGCTATAACTTGTTGAACGTTAACGTGTGTTAAGTGTACTTGCGTTATTGTATGTTTTGGAGCGTAAACATAAACACGGGGAGTCTCGGGTCACCAATGGGATGTCGAGTCTTGTACTTTGGGTCAGTTAAACAGTCACGGTATTTTTAAACGAACTTGGTTATGGTCTGGACATCTAGGGACTAATTAACCTGCGGGTTATTAGTCTAAGTACTTGTAACTGTCGTATGTTAGGTCGCCACTGTACGGGACTAACATAGCAGCTGAGTTTACTCGGGATTAGGAGTAAAGCAACTTAAGGTGAGTTTACGGCCCCTCTTTTAAACTGGTTTTATACTTTCGGGGGAGAAAACATGTGTTAAAACGATTGTTTGGTAAATTCTGTCATACTATGGGTTCTAACGTATACTACACGATCTTTGGAATTCCCGGGGGGAACCATGAATGTGCGGGTTTGCACAACGGGGAAATGTGAATAGCGCTATTGGGAGTGACCAACCCCGCTCGTCGACTTGGAGGGTCGGCGGGTGCATATTGTCTCAAACTGGAACAACAGGAACAACTGGAACAACAGGAACATACATCGGGCATACTTTTGGTATTCGAGTTAGTAATGGTTTTCCAATCGTGGTAGTAACAAAACGTACGCCTAGCTAGCGTATACTGGTTTTCTATTTGTTATAGTATGGACAGGTGGACTTGGTACTTGAACTGCAAACCTGTAAACTCACCAGCATTTTTGTGCTGACGTAAACTTTTACATGTTTTCTCAGGTCGCTAAGGTAGCACATGGAACTAGGGCGCACGCGTCTGCACGACGTCTAGATAGTGTTGCATGATTTCATAAACATTGAACTTTGGTTATCTATGTTGAACTTTATTTTGAATAAGCTTCCGCTGTAAACGGGATTTTAAAACTATGTTTTGGTATTGCATTAATTACATTTAGACTTGTTTATTGTGATCGTTGGTTTGGATCCTGGTTTGTCATGCGCCTCGCGGTAAAACTCCGCAAGTGGATTTTGAGGGTGTGACAGATTGGTATCAGAGCCAGGTTATAGTGAACTAGGACTGCATGTAGAGTCTAGTCTATAGCCGAGTCGCACACACTAGACGATCACATGGTACTAAACGTTATAGTGGTTTACGTATGGTCTTGTCGGGGTGTCTCTAAATCGTTGGTCTTTCTACGTTACATCATCCGTTCTATCTTAGGTTGGGTTACTTGTTTTCTAGGCAGTGTGGTCTATTGGGGTAACTCGTGTGCTCTTGAGATTTGTCCAAGGCTCGGACATCTCCCCTTTCGCACTCCAATAGAAGCACTTGTCATGAACTACCGTAGTATTACGGTGTGTAGCTAAGAGTCTATGTTCGGTGATTTAATCTTTGAACTAGGAGAACACTTGGAGGACCATGTAGAGTGTTTTATCATTTTGGGTGCACACAAAATCATAAAACGAAATGCATGGAAGCACTAGTGAGCTCTGGGTTTGAAGGGATAGTCCTGGATTGGATCTAGCTTTGATCTTGTAAATATTAGTGATTATCTTTACTGCGAAACTAAATTTTCTCGTTCTTTCTGCCAGAATCATGTCTGGAGTGCGTGGAGGACGAGGAGGAGGTCGCAATGGTGGACGTGGTGGTGGTCGTGGTGGTGCTGGTGGTCGTGGTGGAGGTATTAACCTGTCACAGGCTGATCTGAACAACTTGCTCCAGGCTGCCTTTCAGTTAGGGCACAACGGTGGTGGTAAGTTGTTTTATCCATTTTCTTTGCCTCATTGGTGAGTCTTGTGTACGTTATTCGTGGTTTCTCATACGTTTCATTTCAGGTGGTCCTGTTGACCCACCCCCACCCATGTGCACCTATAAGATGTTCCGGGACTGCAAACCCCAGGAATTCTCTGGCACCGAGGGTGCGGTCAGTTTGCTTAGGTGGTTAGAGAAAGTGGAGTCGGTATTCCTGATGTGTAACTGTCTCCCAGAAGATCGGGTGAAGTATTCGGCTGCGTTATTTCAGGACGTGGCATTAATTTGGTGGAATGGTATCACCCAGAACATGGGGATTGGGGAGGCATATGCTATGCCATGGGAGAACTTTGTGCAGTTGCTGAAGCGGGAGTATTGCCCGAGAGAAGAGGTACAGAAGCTGGAGCATGAGGTGTGGAACCTCAAGATGACTGGGTCGGAAATTGAGAAGTATACCGTGAGGAGAAATGAGTTGGCAGTGCTATGTCCCGATTTGCACGTGCCAGAGTATCGTAAGATTGAACATTATGTCTCAGGGTTGGTGCCGGAAATTGCAGGGTTAGTGGCTGCTGGGAATCATCCTACTTATGCGGAAGTAGTTCGATCTGCACATAGGATGACTAATTTAAAGGTGAATGAGGGGATTTTGCCGGCGAAAGGTTCGACTGCTAAGACTCCAGAGAACAACAAGTGCAAGTGGGAAAATGACGGGAAAGGGTCTGGGTCTGCACAGCAGGGTAAAAAGTTTGATAATGGGGGTTCATCGTCTTCGGGTAATAAGCAGGGTGGTTATGCGGGAAAACTGCCCAAATGCAACAAGTGTGGACGCCATCACCAAGGGAACTGCGACAGCAACCGTTGTCACCGCTGCCAGCGAACAGGCCACTATGCTAAAGATTGTCGGGTTACACTTCCATCAACTCAGGCTCCGACTAACAGTTCAGCTCCGACTACTCAGGGGACTACAGGGAAACAAGGGTGCTACAACTGTGGTGACACTGGGCATTATAAGAAGGATTGCCCAAAACTGAAACAGGGTGGAAACAACGGGAATGGTAACAACGGGGGCGGCGGCAGAAATGCACGTGCCTTCGTCATTGGAGCTGCTGAGGCGAGGCAAGACCCTGATACAGTCACCGGTACGTTTCTTCTCAATAATCATTCTGTTAGCGTGTTATTTGATTCTGGTGCCGACAAGAGTTTTGTATCCATGGGTGTTAGTCGACTGCTAGATGTAGTATCTGTACCATTAGAGACCAAGTATATTATTGAGTTGGCTGACGGTAAAACGATTGAAGCTACTAGTGTTCTTCGGGAGTGTCAGTTAGAGTTGTCGGGTTTATCGTTCCCAATTGACCTTATGCCGGTATCTTTGGGTAGTTTTGACGTTGTGGTAGGAATGGATTGGTTATCTTTGTATCGCGCGGAGATTGTCTGTTACGATAAGGTTATTCGGATTCCTCTCCCTGATGGAGAATTTCTTTCTGTATACGGTATCAAGGGTGGTGTTTCACTAAACATCATCTCTAGCATGAAAGCCCTTAAGTGTCTTCGAAAGGGTTATCCAGCCGTTTTGGCGCTCTTATCTGTTTCCACTAGTGATGAGAAGAAGATTGACGACATTCCGGTGGTACGCGAGTTTTCTGATGTTTTTCCCGATGATTTATCTGGTCTTCCTCCTCATCGTCAAGTCGAGTTCGGTATTGATCTTGTACCAGGGGCTGCTCCTATTGCTCGGGCCCCCTATCGTCTTGCACCTCCCGAGATGCAGGAGTTGTCTAGTCAGTTACAGGAACTCTTGGACAAGGGTTTCATCCGGCCAAGTTCTTCCCCTTGGGGAGCCCCGATTTTATTCGTCAAGAAGAAGGATGGGAGTTTCCGATTGTGTGTAGACTACAGGGAACTGAACAAATTGACCATCAAGAACCGTTATCCTCTTCCACGTATCGATGATCTATTCGACCAGCTTCAGGGTTCTAGTTATTATTCCAAGATCGACTTGAGGTCCGGTTATCACCAGCTGCGCGTCAGGGAGGCTGACGTTGCAAAGACTGCTTTTCGAACACGTTATGGCCATTTCGAATTCTTGGTCATGCCTTTCGGTCTCACGAACGCACCAGCGGTTTTCATGGACTTGATGAACCGCGTCTGTAAACCGTATCTGGACAAGTTTGTCATTGTGTTTATTGATGACATTCTAATCTACTCCAAGAACGAGACCGAACACGGGGAACATCTGCGATTGGTTTTGGAACTTTTATGACGGGAGCAACTTTACGCCAAGTTCTCAAAGTGTGACTTCTGGTTACGCGAAGTTCAATTCCTAGGACATGTGGTTAATGAACTAGGAATTCATGTCGATCCAGCAAAAATCGAAGCGATCAAGGACTGGGGAGCACCTAAGACGCCAACTGAGGTGCGGCAATTCCTAGGCCTAGCAGGCTATTATCGTCGTTTCATTTAGGGGTTCTCGAAGATTGCTCAACCCCTCACCACACTCACCCAGAAGGATAGGAAGTTCGACTGGGGTGAATCACAAGAGTCAGCGTTTGAAGAACTGAAGTCTAAACTGTGTTCTGCTCCTATTCTGTCTTTACCGGAGGGTCCTGATGATTTTGTCGTTTACTGTGATGCTTCCATTCATGGACTCGGTTGCGTGTTGATGCAACGCGAGAAAGTGATTGCGTATGCTTCTCGTCAACTCAAAGTGCACGAGAAGAACTACACAACTCATGACTTGGAGTTGGGTGCCGTGGTATTCGCGTTGAAGATTTGGAGGCATTACTTGTACGGTACCAAATGCACCATCTACACCGATCACAAGAGTCTCCAACACATTTTCGACCAACAACACTTGAACATACGGCAGCGCCGTTGGATCGAACTTTTGAACGACTATGATTGTGCTATTAAGTACCATCCTGGCAAGGCGAATGTTGTAGCAGACGCCTTGAGCAGGAAGGAATCTTCTAAACCTCGTCGCGTTCGGGCATTGCAGCTCACTATCCATTCGTCGTTACCTGATCAACTCCGTTCGGCCCAGATAGAAGCTTTGAAGGAGGAAAACCTTAAAGCTGAAACTATGCACGGTGCCGACAAGCACCTAGAGCGAAGGCCGGATGGCCTGCACTACTTCGCAGAACGCATATGGGTTCCTTTATTCGGGGGACTACGGGAGCTTGTTCTTGATGAGGCTCATAAGTCCCGGTATTCTATTCATCCTGGTTCGGATAAGATGTACCAAGATCTGAAGGTGCTTTACTGGTGGCCAAACATGAGGTCGGACATAGCCTCATACGTGAGCAAATGCTTGACCTGTGCTAAGGTCAAGGTGGAATACCAGAAGCCGTCGGGTCTCCTGCAACAACCTGAAATTCCGGAATGGAAATGGGAACGAATTACTATGGATTTTATCACGCAACTTCCTAAGTCACCAAGCGGGAACGACAAGATATGGGTGATTGTCGATCGGTTAACGAAATCAGCCCATTTTCTTGCTATTAAGGAGACCGACACTATGGATCGTTTGGCTCGTCTTTACTTGAAAGAGGTTGTTTCTAAGCACGGGGTGCCAGTTTCTATAATCTCGGATCGCGATTCTCGCTTTACTTCTCACTTCTGGAAGTCTTTGCACAAGGCTTTGGGTACCCAACTAGACATGAGTACGGCTTACCATCCACAGACTGACGGTCAGAGTGAGCGTACGATTCAAACTTTAGAAGACATGCTGCGGGCATGTGTGATCGATTTTGGCAAGGGTTGGGAAGCTCATCTGCCGTTGGTAGAATTCTCGTACAACAACAGTTATCACACGAGCATCAAGGCTGCTCCGTTCGAGGCACTGTACGGACGGAAATGCCGCTCTCCTCTTTGTTGGGCTGAGGTGGGTGAGAGTCAACTCACTGGGCCCGAACTAGTGTACGAGACTTCGGAAAAGATCGTACAGATTCGAAATCGGTTGGCGGCGGCACGGGACCGGCAAAAGAGTTATGCCGATCAGCGTCGCAAACCACTGGAATTCCAAGTTAACGACAAGGTGCTTCTGAAAGTTTCTCCGTGGAAGGGCGTCATACGCTTTGGAAAGCGTGGCAAACTCAATCCGCGCTATGTCGGCCCATTTACGATCCTGGAACGGATTGGGCCGGTGGCATATCGACATGATCTACCGACGGAGCTCGGTAACGTACATAACGTCTTTCACGTGTCAAACTTGAAGAAGTGTCTGGCTGACGAGTCTCTCATCGTTCCACTAGAAGAGATCAAGGTTGATGATCGTCTTCGGATTGTGGAAGAACCTGTGGAGATCCTTGATTACAAGATTCGTAGCCTACGTCACAGCAAGATTCGTATCGTTAAGGTTCGGTGGAACTCGAACCGGGGACCGGAATATACGTGGGAACGGGAGGATCAGATGAAGTCTAAATATCCTCATCTCTTCCCTAAGGAAGCGTTCGAGTCGAGGCATGTCTCTTCGGCAGCTGAATGAATCTCGGGTCGAGATTCCTTTTAACGTGGGGATGATGTGACACCTCGGGTAAATCTCTCACTTGATTTCTACTCTCTATTGATTCCTATCTGTTTGTTTATTCCCTTCGTTGTTTCTTTTGTTACTTACGCAATTTTCGGGACGAAAATTCTTTTAACGTGGGGATGATGTGACACCTGGCAAATTCGGGTCAACAACGTTGTCTAGATGAAAGTCTACCTTAGCGGGTCACGTGTATATTGTACTTAACTGGGTTAGTTAAGTCGGGTTATGGTTCGGGAACTATTAGTTAGTCTAGAAGATCATTGGATGTTGGTCTAGAGGTTCATTAGGTGTCGGTCCTTAACCAAGTGTACAAACGGTGACGATTTGTAGGATCGTCAGGGCATACGGAACGTACGAGTCTCGAGTCCCGGGAATTGGTGAACGAGTGTAAATATGTGTATTTACTTGTGTTATGTGTTTACAATCATTATGTGACTTGTCGGTACATGAATATGCATTAACATATGTTAAAACGGGGTTTAACGCGCAAAACACACCAACATAGGGGCTATAGGCGATTAGGCTTGGTGGATAGCCTAATCGCATGACTTTGGGGCGAGTAGGAGGATCCCTATAGGCGAATAGGGCTAATCGCATGAACAGTCATGCGATTAGGCACCCTACTCGCGTATAAACCTGCACAATCGCATGGAACGGGCTGGACGACTAAAAACGCCTATAAATACAACACTTAACCTCCTAAACTCAATTAGACAAACCCTAGTCGTCCCATAACCGCCCCAAACACTGAAACAACCTCTGGAAGGCGATTTTGATCAAAAACACAAGATTTCAAGGTCTAACCATCAATCTTTTACAATTCCAAGGTTTGATTCTCATCCATAACACTTTGTAAACGTTATTAATCAATCCCTAATGGTCCAGACCTGTTCATAAACGAAAAAGCTTTCTGAAAATCGTCAATAAGAGTTATTAATCGGATTATAATTAATAAACATGCGTTATGGGTATGTATGATGAGAAAGATAGGATTTTTATGAATCTTGATGATGTTTTGATGTGTTATCATGCTAGGTCAGAATTAATATTGTTATTATAATGATAGAAATCTCAGTAATTGGATAATAGGGTTATGATTACATGCGTTAATTGAATGTTGCATGCTATGTGTATGTGTTTGGATTGCTTTGGTTGCATGCAGGACTGATTTTACGAGGATGAACGAAGGGTTTTGGGTTAAACATGTTTAGGATAGTGTTTGGGATGATATTGGGTAGTTACACACGCTCTGGATCTGATTTGGAACGTTAAACGCGCGAAAAACCGGAACAGCAAGGCTACAGGCGAGTAGCCTTGCTAATCGCATGTAACAGGGGCGAGTAGGCCCCCACTCGCATGCCATAGGGGCGATTAGGCCCCACTCGCATGCCATAGGGGCGATTAGGCCCCACTCGCGTGACATGGGGGCGAGTAGCCCAATCGCCAGACAACAGGGGCGAGTAGCCCTTAATCGCGTGGCTTAAGGGGCGATTAGCCCAAATCGTGTGACATTTCATGCGATTAGCCTCCCTAATCGCGTGTACTGCTGCTGTAAGTGTAAATTAGCATCCCGAGACCCGATTTGACATGTAGTAACATGCTAGGAACCTCGTAACATGTCTAATAACTTGGTAACATATATTTGGATGTATTTCGGTGATACGTGAACTATGTGCTATAACTTGTTGAACGTTAACGTGTGTTAAGTGTACTTGCGTTATTGTATGTTTTGGAGCGTAAACATAAACACGGGGAGTCTCGGGTCACCAATGGGATGTCGAGTCTTGTACTTTGGGTCAGTTAAACAGTCACGGTATTTTTAAACGAACTTGGTTATGGTCTGGACATCTAGGGACTAATTAACCTGCGGGTTATTAGTCTAAGTACTTGTAACTGTCGTATGTTAGGTCGCCACTGTACGGGACTAACATAGCAGCTGAGTTTACTCGGGATTAGGAGTAAAGCAACTTAAGGTGAGTTTACGGCCCCTCTTTTAAACTGGTTTTATACTTTCGGGGGAGAAAACATGTGTTAAAACGATTGTTTGGTAAATTCTGTCATACTATGGGTTCTAACGTATACTACACGATCTTTGGAAGTCCCGGGGGGAACCATGAATGTGCGGGTTTGCACAACGGGGAAATGTGAATAGCGCTATTGGGAGTGACCAACCCCGCTCGTCGACTTGGAGGGTCGGCGGGTGCATATTGTCTCAAACTGGAACAACAGGAACAACTGGAACAACAGGAACATACATCGGGCATACTTTTGGTATTCGAGTTAGTAATGGTTTTCCAATCGTGGTAGTAACAAAACGTACGCCTAGCTAGCGTATACTGGTTTTCTATTTGTTATAGTATGGACAGGTGGACTTGGTACTTGAACTGCAAACCTGTAAACTCACCAGCATTTTTGTGCTGACGTAAACTTTTACATGTTTTCTCAGGTCGCTAAGGTAGCACATGGAACTAGGGCGCACGCGTCTGCACGGCGTCTAGATAGTGTTGCATGATTTCATAAACATTGAACTTTGGTTATCTATGTTGAACTTTATTTTGAATAAGCTTCCGCTGTAAACGGGATTTTAAAACTATGTTTTGGTATTGCATTAATTACATTTAGACTTGTTTATTGTGATCGTTGGTTTGGATCCTGGTTTGTCATGCGCTTCGCGGTAAAACTCCGCAAGTGGATTTTGAGGGTGTGACAAACCCTCATTATAAAACAGAAATGATTGTTTTATCTAATTGCATAGTTTTTTTTTTTTTTTTTTTTTTTTTAATTATAGACTATTGTTTTAACAAATGTTTTTTGATAGCTTGAAGAAGAGAAAAAGATAAAAGCAGATGGGAGTTATTATGAAAATAAAGATGACCCGCTAGTTCGAGTTCTTGGACCCGAGCATGGTGGGCGATCACGGACAGTGTCTGGGATCATAGGTAATGACTATGTGACGTGTGTGTATCTATTTACATCATCAGTTGTTGAGTATATTTATAGAATTTGATTGAGTTGCAATACTGAGTTTATAGGTCATACTAAGGTTAACGGAGGGTAATTTCAAAACGTGAACCACCATGGACAGGTCAATTGTCCACTTAATTTTTGTGGCCCTAATTATGGGTCTGATGGACCGGTCGACTATCCACCTATAAAGGTAATGTATATATATATATATATATATATATATTTCTAAATAAATCTGGTTTTGCAGAGTCACACCAAATGTGGGATGTTAATAAGTGTGGCTGATAAGCTAGTGAAGGTGGCTAACGGTGAGGCATGGCTGAGCATGTCAACGAAGATGCATTGTAGCCCAATAGCAGAGGGTTGTATCAAGGTTACAATGGATGATATTGTTGATGCACGTAAGAAGTTGGATCTCTAGAATGTAACAAAAACGAGTGAAGTTGCAGTCGTTGAACATCTGGTTCATAAAATTGTTTAGTGGCCACGCTATGCAATAAGGGTATTTATTTTTGTTTATATATTATAGTATATTTTACTATATCAATATTTAGTACAATATATTCTTTTTGTGAAATTGTAGCTTTGGAACCAAGGGACGCCTAGCAAGTCAGCTAGTACCTCGAGAGTGGACTCAAGCCGTGGGTCACAGAGTTTTAGAGATGACTCGCCAGAAATACACAATGATGACACAACGATCACTTCATCTTATTTTTCGCAATTGGTAGTCTACCCATTTACTCTTGTATCTTTTGTTAATTTAGTTTGACATGTAAGTGTTAAAAAAAATTTGTTTGTTATTTTAGGTTGATGAAGAAAATTACCAACTACCACTTCAAATGGAAAATCAAGAACTTTTTGCTGGAGGTTGTATTAATATGGCTAGTCTTCTAAAACCTGTTTATATAACAATCCATATATACATGTATATTTTTGTATAATACTATTTTTATAATTGTTTCCAGTTATTATCTATGGAGCAACAACAAACCGCTACAAATGTTCCTGTACGGGTACCAAAACCCGAACCCTTACCCGTTCGCAAACCCGAACCCAACACCAAAACCAAAACCAAAACCAAAACCAAAACCAAAACAAAAACCAAACTCGTACCTGTCCCTGTCCCGGAACATGTACCCAAACCCGTCGAACCACAAATAACACTCATAAATGGTTCCGAATACGATACATGGGATGCTGGATTGGATCTGGCCTTGGAGAAAGTACGGAGGAAAACTGGTCTCATTCGTGTCATGTTTGATCAATTACATGAAGTCGTTGGGACACGGTGTTAGATTTGTACGTCTTCACCACATGGGATGTATCCCAAATCGGTTAAAAATCTAATCGCATATTCGAAGTTGTTAAGGTTATTTTCAAGGGACTGGCTTGATAGCAGCGTATTACATACGTTTGCGATGTAAGTTATTATTATTGTTTTAATATGGTACAATAATGTTTTTCAATATTGTTTATTTTACTAACTTTATCATATGTATATGTATATATAAGGTATTTTTTCTGTCGCCCAACTCTAAATGTGCATTCCTTCATCCGGAGCTCATTAATGGTTCAAAATGCGTAAGAGAACCGGAGGCTGTGATAAAACACATCAAGGAAATACACAAGTATCATAGCAACAAAATATATTTTCTTGCACCATATAATGCCAGGTAATATATACTTTTCCAATATACATACACATATATATATATATACACATAATATTGTTCCATGATGCATTTATTGTTGATTCTAAGAAAAAGGAAAACAGTAAGAGCAGTTATGCCATTTCGTCTCTAATTGCTAGAGGTTTCGAGATAGAATTTAATTGGAAAATGACAAATGTATGTTTTCTATTTTTATATAATTGTGTTTTTTAGGTATTTAAAATAATTAATTGTGAAATACATGCAGTGCTACCAACAAGAAGACGGTTGGAAGGCGGCTTTATGGTTATAAAACATACGCGTGAGTTTGTTGATATTATTCAACATGATTTTATTAATACAGTAAGTGTTTAATGCATACAAGTATCAACTTTTCTATTTATTTGTATACATTTAGATACTTTGTTTGTTTTTAGGTATAGAATACAGAAGATATTACATCACATAAGGAAATCGATTTTATGGTCGTAGAATTGATGATGCTTTGGATTAAGAAGATGTGTGTTTTTGTTTGTGTGTGTGTGTGTATATATATATATATATATATGGGTCAACTGAACCAATACATTTTTAACTTATTTCCTTTGTTCATCACATAAGACATGTATATCCTTGGCATTAGATGACTGTTATTTGCATGGTTATGATAATTGCTTTTTGTATGGTTTGGGATTTATAATTCGGTATGTGTATTAGTCGATTGTAGCATTCTTGTGATTTATGTGTATGTGTGTATGATAATATTTTAACATCTGAATATAAAGATTGCATTTTAAACACATAGGCACTTATGTATATTTTTTAATCTACATTTTTATTAATGTAACATTATGTTTTTCAGGCAATTTCTACGATTCTGGTTGCAAGTATTAATTGAAGACGTCGGTTTAGATTGAAAGTATGAAGATGTCGGTTCAGATAGTTATTGTATATGACTTTCATCCTTAGACATATGTATATTTGTGTTACCTTGAAACTTTTGTAACTTATATATTTGGTTTATTCATATTGTTTTTAATTTGATTTTGTATATGATTTTCATTTTTTTGGTATATATATTTGTATATAACCGGAAATTTTAATAAAATTTCCTAGAAACTGAAAAAAATAAAAGAAATTATTTTTTGGCTTAAAATACCAAAAGATGTGGTTCATATCCGCATGTTTAAACATTTTGGTTGCTAAAATTAAAGACAAGAGATGCGGTTCTTTTGTCAAAAGATGAGGTAAAAATTAAAAGATAAGAGATGCGGTTGCTTGGCCTAAAGGTGTGGTTCCTGACGTGCTTGTCGTGCTACACGTAAAATTTCCCAATTACAACTAACGTATAGTGGCAAGAAGGTATCGAACACAGGGAGTTTGTGAAATGTGTGTAAACTAGTAACTTTGCGAATTAACTAAAATTAATCTACTAAATAAAAATAAAGATCAAGAGTTGTTGATTGTTTTAGATTTGAACTAGATTATAAACTAATTACTTAATCAAAGTGAGTTTGTTTCTTGAGATTATAAAAGCAATGACCATTCCAGGATCCGTTTTCCCTAAACACTTTATGCAAAAGTTCCAACTAGAAAGAGTTACATAGACATAACTCGTGCATGAACAATTGTTGTGATAAAAGGGAACAAAGTACTCGGATTATATTAATGCGAGGTTGTTGCCCGATGACCAATTAATCAATTAACCAACCCAAATCCTACCCGCAATATCTCGATTGTTAGCAACACCAAGAACGTACGATTAAGACTAAATATTGGCAAAGTAATTAACAACTACAAACAATTATTCAAACACCACAATAATCAAGCAAACATACTAGATTATCATTCTAGAAATTCATAGAAAAATACATAAAAGTTCAAGAAAAACTTCACCAAGGAATGATCACCAAGAGTTCTAGCCAAGCATGGTTTGGTGAATCATCACAATCAAAGAAATGTTCATAAGCATCGAAAACATTAACCGAATGTTTAGAATTGTTCTCCAATGATCCAAACTAGCCAAAAATCGCCCACAAAGTTCCTAGAAACGTTCACAATGGAAGAGATGATGAAAAGACACCATCAAGTAGTCTTTAAATAAGGGAGTTACACTTTTGGTGCAGGGGCCACCGTAACCCTACGGTCTTACGGTGGGGTTAAAATGTTGACGGCGAGTAGGGGCTGCCCTACGGTGGAAAACTTATGTCCTGAAGCCACCGTAACCCTACGTTAGCTACCGTAAGGGTACGGTGGAACCTTTCAAAATCTTCATTTTTCTTTCTTGCATTCCACCTCGTTCCGATGCGTTCCGGTCCATTCCCAAAGCCCGTATTTCGTCATTTTTAGCTCCTTATTACACCTACAACCAAAGCAACCGTAGTCATCCAATTCCAAGCAATATCACGAATAAATGTGGATAAAATAAGCATTTTAACACTATAAAAGGGTGTTCATTGAACCACCCGTCACATCCCCACACTTACCCATTGCTTGTCCCAAGCAATCTACTACAAATCCTTTTCACAAATAAGCGATCATTTCAAAGTCAAGTTTAATGTGCAATCCTCGTACTAACCCATCCTCAACACCCCAATCAACACACCCCTCACAATATCTCTCCTCTCGGTATCAAGTAAGCTCTAGGAAAGATAAGCTAGACACACAAAAGGCAAACGGGTGGTTGCACAACCATAAGCTTGTACCTAAATCAATCATCCTCCTAACATGAACATGAGTATAAATCAAAGGGACTTAATGGTTGTAACTTGGCTAAGTGTGAAGGTAGGGAATAGGATATATATAAGTAGCGCAAACTTTACCCGGTCTTTTTATTACAAAATAAAACACACACGAACAAAGAAACGATACTATATACAAACACATAACATAACTTTACTCGCTTTTTCTTTTCTTTTCTTTTTCTCTTTTTTTTTTCTTTTTTTTTTTCATTTTCTTCTTTTCATCATCTCTTTTTTTTTTTTCATTTTTCTTGCCAAACAAATTACATAAACATACTAACACATACTAAAATTAACACTTCAATAATACTATTAATACAAGAATAAACTAAACACAAAAGACCGGGTCAAGTTGGGTAAAATTTAGGAGCTAGTTTAAGGGTCATCAAACAATAGGCTTTAAGGCTCAAAAATGGGCAACTAAATGTCCAAACCCCCGCCCCTCTCGCTACCTTGCTCATATGTGTAATGTATGAGGTTCAACCCCCCAAAAACCCACACTCGCACTCACATGACGAGGCTACCTAATGCCCTTATCATCTCTACACCCATGCCCAATTAAGGATTCAAGTTGTATTCAAACACAAGTTCTAGTGCACCCCCACCCGTTGCCACTCTCTCAAAGAAAGAATTTATTTATTTACATATGTGGCTTCAACTCTCACCAAGAAAAAGAAACGGGTATTAAGGGTTGCCGGTGTGTCTAATGGGGTTAAATCAAGGTGTTCCAATTTTTTACAACATTGCACTTGACCTCAAAAATTTTCAAAAATCTCCAAAAATTTCCTCCCATCCCCACACTTGGGATGCATTGTCCATGCATGGCTTTGGAGAGGAATGATCGCAAATTTCAACCACAAGACCAATGTCTTTCAACTCAACCACAACTTTCTTTTTGGTATTTTTCATTTTCTCATTTTTTTTGGATTTTTTTTTTTACACACCACCTACTCTCACAACCCAAATTCATCATCACAAATCATCAACGATTCAATACACCACCCAACCACCCGAAAACCAAAAGCAAAAACGAAAACAAACACAAACAAAATATAAAGCTATGTACAAAGAGCACGACCTGATTAGTAGTAGCGCGACTGAGGCGGCCCGAACACCGAAGTGAACAAATCATTCCATTCGCCAAAACCAAATGCCTCGCTACTGCTTCCACCTTGATCAGGGTCCTGCTGTTGTTTGTTTTTTTTTTTTTTTACCATATATCAAACACGTGTATGAGTCCCTGCAGTTCCTCCCAATCGAGCCGTATAGCATTTCTTTCGCGGCCGATAAACAAACCTGAAACTAAGACTCAAAAGAAAAATAAAAATATAAAATTCTGGGATGCCTTATACACCGATGGTGTACATATTTACCCTGCCTGAATGGGGATTGAGTACAGGCGAAATTATCTGATTGCAAGGTAAACTCCAAGCATTCCCAGAAATCAAAAGAGACTTAAAATACAATCTAAAAATAAAACAAAATAAAACAAAATATATAAATATACAAAATGTACAAGACTCATACCTAATGCTCATTCATGGTGGTCTCAAAGAACATTTTCCTACTGAATTTCCGAAGTATGCTCGGTAGTTTACATGCCAAATAAACAGATGTTTAAAGATTGGCATGTATAGTGAGCGAATGTCGTTGTGGTGGAACCATCTCATGAGCTTTTCCGCGATGTCTTGTAGTCTCACTTTCCGAATATTTGCCTTTGAATCTTCATCCCGAACCTTGTTTATGAGGTTAATCGGGGCGGGATGAGATTTGTGAGAATCTTGACTTGTGTCACATGCATCAATACAAACAACAACCTTTTCCAAATGTAACTCTTTAACAAATGAAGGATTTGGTGTGGTATTAATCTCCACAACCTCATCCTTAACTTGCGAACAGTTTCTAATATCATCAGGTAAAGGGGAAATAGCCTCGGCTATGTCTATCCTTCTTGATAACATCTTACACTTAAAGCTCAAGTAATCAATTCTTTGTTGAATCGAAAGACAAGGTGTTGATAACAACTCTTCGACTTTAGATAATTTATCTTCGATTCGAGCAAGTTGCATTTCCTCCTTGCTTTGATATGTAATCTTTGCACGTTCTTCTTCATACGGAGGAATTTGGTATTGATCTTGAGGGTAACCTGAAAATGGTGTCTCTTCGGGTTCATAGTTATAATAACTATGATCTGGCTCATCATAATACACCATGTTGTTTCGACAAACATCTTCCCAAGTCGGATAATAATCCTGTACGTCATCATACATGACATCCAATTCATATAATCTCCTCCTAGCGTCTTCAAATTGTTGTCGATATTCAGGGCACTCAAAACGAGTGTGACATGGACTACCACAACCTAAACATGACGAATAGGCTCGATCCATAGTATTCTACGCCTGCAAAGGAAAAACCAGCACAACTAGAACACCCAAAGTGAAATCTAATAAAATTAAATAACACTTTCATATACCAAAATTTTTTTTTTTAAGATTTTTTTTTTAAAAAAAATAAAATAAAAGACAACTAAAAATTAACACATGTTGCGCACAACTCCCCGGCAACGGCGCCAAAATTTGACGTGCTTGTCGTGGTACACGTAAAATTTCCCAATTACAACTAACGTATAGTGGCAAGAAGGTATCGAACACAGGGAGTTTGTGGAATGTGTGTAAACTAGTAACTTTGCGAATTAACTAAAATTAATCTACTAAATAAAAATAAAGATCAAGAGTTGTTGATTGTTTTAGATTTGAACTAGCTTATAAACTAATTACTTAATCAAAGTGAGTTTGTTTCTTGAGATTATAAAAGCAATGACCATCCCAGGATCCGTTTTCCCTAAACACTTTATGCAAAAGTTCTAACTAGAAAGAGTTACATAGACATAACTCGTGCATGAACAATTGTTGTGATAAAAGGGAACAAAGTACTCGGATTATATTAATGCGAGGTTGTTGCCCGATGACCAATTAATCAATTAACCAACCCAAATCCTACCCGCAATATCTCGATTGTTAGCAACACCAAGAACGTACGATTAAGACTAAATATTGGCAAAGTAATTAACAACTACAAACAATTATTCAAACACCACAATAATCAAGCAAACATAATAGATTATCATTCTAGAAATTCATAGAAAAATACATAAAAGTTCAAGAAAAACTTCACCAAGGAATGATCACCAAGAGTTCTAGCCAAGCATGGTTTGGTGAATCATCATCACAATCAAAGAAATGTTCATAAGCATCGAAAACATTAACCGAATGTTTAGAATTGTTCTCCAATGATCCAAACTAGCCAAAAATCGCCCACAAAGTTCTTAGAAACGTTCACAATGGAAGAGATGATGAAAAGACACCATCAAGTAGTCGTTAAATAAGGGAGTTACACTTGTAACAGTGCAAAATTTTCCCCAAAATTTTAATACATAAAAAGCCCTTATATATATATATATTTTTTTTTATTACACCTTTATCATTAATATTATACAAATGTGCCTAAGTCTTTATTTATCCTAACTCACAACTTATATACATACATAAATGTATATAAATAATAATAATAATATGATTCTAAATTCTTTTTTTTTTCACATATAAGATTTTTTTTTTTAAATAAAGCCTTGAGTCAAATAGTCAAAGTCCTAGTCAAAGTCTTAGTCAAACAGTCAAAGTCTTAGTCAAATAGTCAATTCATCATAAAACCTTACTTTATGGTGTTGACCAATTTTTAATGGCTAATTGAATCCAAAACTAGTATAAAAACCCACCTATGACCCATTATACTTTGCACCTCTAAATCGATTGTTTCAATCCGATTAAACTTTCCCTCATACCTTTCTTCTATAGTCTATTACTTCTACAATTGAAGCTTTGATTATAAGCTCTTATAATTGGCGAATTGGAAGCTTGATATTCTTTCTTTTTCGTTTTCTTCAATTTGGACTAGCTACGTTGTTGAGTCTTTGGGATTCGCCTCGCATACATTCACAACACATTATTCTATTTTTTTCACGAGACATAACATTTTGCTAAGGTGAGTTTTACATAGCCCCTTTTCTATTTATCACCGTTTTTGGGGTGAAACATGTTACAACATTCTATATGCAATTCAATCATCAAAGTGTCTATGTGTTTTTCTATGTTGCATTATGTCTTGAACATGACTAGGGTAAGCACAATTCTAGCATAATCATTAACATTGATCAGCCGACGGTATACATTGATAGATCTATTGGACTGACAATCCCACCCGGATACGTGCCTCCTACAAAGGTAGCGTGGGTGTTTGTTATCGCATAACATATTCGAGTGAACCATGAGCGTATGGGATGTACCACATTATAACAGTCACAAGGGTTGATTATGCACTCGATTTACTTCTAGTATGTTTTCACATATGGACTAGACTTGCCATGACACTTGAATTGTACAAGTTTTATTCGATTATCAAAACCTATGTAATTCTCACCAACTTTTGTTGACCCAAAATATTTTCAAACTTAACATGTTTCAGGTTATAGCTTGCTTGAAGATTAGAGTTATTGCTTGAAGATGCGTAGCTAGTATTATTCATTTTGATGTACAAAATTCTTAGAACAATTGTATGTAATTTATTTAAATCATTTATTGAAATTTATTATTTACCATGAGCTACTGAACAATCATCAATACGTGACATCCCGATGTTTCCGCCATCGGTTGGGGTGTTACAGATTGGTATCAGAGACATGGTTATAGGGAATTAGGTTATTAGAAAAAAAAAATAATCTAGTCTATAACCATAGGATTTTAATCAGTACTTGCTCCTTTTACTTGCAACTTTTACATGCTATTCTCTATCTCACTCCTACTTCTTATCCCTACTTCAATCCCTACAAGAAGATTGCTCTCCATCACAAGATCTACTCTTAGACTAATAGGACAATCCTCAGGTTTAGCCTGAACCACCTTGAGATCTCGTCGAAGTTCTAGATTTTAATAACGAACACGTGCAATCTGGAAGGGTGAACGCCTGTATTCTGAGTTTTCTGTCTAGGACTGGCATTGCGCATATATCCCAATCAGACGAGGGACCCGGATGCCTACCTGGGAATTCTCGGGATGAGTGTTCACTTATAGGCTAAAGCATGTCTTCACTATGTTATTAGAATCTAGAAGTTTTGATAAGTCAACGTTTTCGTTTATTCGTTTTAATTAATGAATAAATGATTACACTCACCTTCCTTAAACTAAGCTCAAAAATCTCAAAATTTTACAGCTTAAATCAATCTCATTTCATAACCATCCATGGATTTCACAATCACACTTCACCTTACCATCTTAGCCACTTTTTAAATATTCAACACCCTACTCAAATCATATAATCTCCATACTATAAAATAAACTCTTTATCAACTATCTTCACATTCACTATCTCTCACAACTTTGATTCTGCTTCAAGAATTTTTCATCATCCTCTCAAGAACTAAATTCATATCCTTCACCTTCTCACACATGAGCTAGTTACCCATGATAACCAAACTATTGAAACTTGATTGTGTGTTGCATCAAACATAATCCTTAGTTATACATGAGGATTCGACTATTTGCCTTATTTGAACATTTGAAACTAGAATTCATGGAATATAAGCTATTTACTATAGACACACCTAGAGTCATTAACCTTATCTAGGGCAACTCTATTACAACTCGTATGCTATACTTGATACTTGATTGCTTACATGTACATATTATCAATTTGCAATTCATGTGTGTAATAATTGGTACACTTAATCAAACAACTGATAGAGGATGAAGTACTTGCTCAACAGTTAGTAGAGTACAAAATAACCTACTCAACGATTGGTAGAGGTCATCATGCCTGCTCAACAGTCGGTAGAGGCCCTACAACCTGCTTAACGACTGGTAGAGGCTATCATACCTGCTCAACAATCGGTAGAGGTTCCTACTCACTGACTGGTAGAAGTCTTTTTCCTGCTCAACAGTTGGACTCATTTTTGGATACATGGTTAATCATATTATTTTACATGTGTGTCTAGAGTTATAGAAGGGCACAAAACCCTAATGTAAGGTAAATTGGTGATTGCGGTCCGGAACGTAATCATGAATTTACAGGTACGTTAAGGTAGTGTGAAATTCTATCAAGGTTTTCGGTAGTTGACCAATTATAAACCTTAGTTATCTGGTAGTTCATTTAGTCTTTCAATAGTCCATCAACTCATTCCTTTTAGGACTCCTAAAACTTAAGATTCTTATTCTCCTTGCTATTTCAGATGAACCTAATCCAACCCTTAAAACTCACACATATCAAAACTCTTACCCAAATTATTCGAAACAGTTTATTCTATTACCTATAAATTTATGTCATGCCTTAACTCGAAACTTCCCAAACCACCCTTGTCCTAATTTCTACCCAATCACCTTCAACCCTGTGTTTTCAATAAACTTCGGGACGAAGTTTCCAAAAGTAGGGGAGACTGTAACAGTGCAAAATTTTCCCCAAAATTTTAATACATAAAAAGCCCTTATATATATATATATTTTTTTTTATTACACCTTTATCATTAATATTATACAAATGTGCCTAAGTCTTTATTTATCCTAACTCACAACTTATATACATACATAAATGTATATAAATAATAATAATAATATGATTCTAAATTCTTTTTTTTTTCACATATAAGATTTTTTTTTTTAAATAAAGCCTTGAGTCAAATAGTCAAAGTCCTAGTCAAAGTCTTAGTCAAACAGTCAAAGTCTTAGTCAAATAGTCAATTCATCATAAAACCTTACTTTATGGTGTTGACCAATTTTTAATGGCTAATTGAATCCAAAACTAGTATAAAAACCCACCTATGACCCATTATACTTTGCACCTCTAAATCGATTGTTTCAATCCGATTAAACTTTCCCTCATACCTTTCTTCTATAGTCTATTACTTCTACAATTGAAGCTTTGATTATAAGCTCTTATAATTGGCGAATTGGAAGCTTGATATTCTTTCTTTTTCGTTTTCTTCAATTTGGACTAGCTACGTTGTTGAGTCTTTGGGATTCGCCTCGCATACATTCACAACACATTATTCTATTTTTTTCACGAGACATAACATTTTGCTAAGGTGAGTTTTACATAGCCCCTTTTCTATTTATCACCGTTTTTGGGGTGAAACATGTTACAACATTCTATATGCAATTCAATCATCAAAGTGTCTATGTGTTTTTCTATGTTGCATTATGTCTTGAACATGACTAGGGTAAGCACAATTCTAGCATAATCATTAACATTGATCAGCCGACGGTATACATTGATAGATCTATTGGACTGACAATCCCACCCGGATACGTGCCTCCTACAAAGGTAGCGTGGGTGTTTGTTATCGCATAACATATTCGAGTGAACCATGAGCGTATGGGATGTACCACATTATAACAGTCACAAGGGTTGATTATGCACTCGATTTACTTCTAGTATGTTTTCACATATGGACTAGACTTGCCATGACACTTGAATTGTACAAGTTTTATTCGATTATCAAAACCTATGTAATTCTCACCAACTTTTGTTGACCCAAAATATTTTCAAACTTAACATGTTTCAGGTTATAGCTTGCTTGAAGATTAGAGTTATTGCTTGAAGATGCGTAGCTAGTATTATTCATTTTGATGTACAAAATTCTTAGAACAATTGTATGTAATTTATTTAAATCATTTATTGAAATTTATTATTTACCATGAGCTACTGAACAATCATCAATACGTGACATCCCGATGTTTCCGCCATCGGTTGGGGTGTTACAACACTTTTGGTGCAGGGGCCACCGTAACCCTACGGTCCCACCGTAAGGGTACGGTGGGGTTAAAATGTTGACGGCGAGTAGGGGCTGCCCTACGGTGGAAAACTTATGTCCTAAAGCCACCGTTACCCTACGGTAGCTACTGTATGGGTACGGTGGAACCTTTCAAAATCTTCATTTTTCTTTCTTGCATTCCACCTCGTTCCGATGCGTTCCGGTCCATTCCCAAAGCCCGTATTTTGTCATTTTTAGCTCCTTATTACACCTACAACCAAAGCAATCGTAGTCATCCAATTCCAAGCAATATCACGAATAAATGTGGATAAAATAAGCATTTTAACACTATAAAAGGGTGTTCATTGAACCACCCGTCAGTTCCCTTAGACCAGCATCTTTTGAATGTTGCCTTTTGATGCGTGGCTATAAGATGGGGGTCTAAAATCACATCTTTTAGCTTAAATCACCGCATCTTTTGGTCTTTTGTGTGCTAGTGGGCGTGAAACTGGCGTGAGTCCCATTGGTGTGAGAAGGTTCACCGGCGTGTGGGTGGGTGAGGGGGGCTTGAAGATGAGGTTGGGATTGTTAACACACAAATAATAATAATATTCCCTTCACCCCTTTCCTCCCCTTTCACTCCCTACAATTTTCACCCTTAAAAATGATTCTTAGATGTGTTACATGACGCATCACGCCCCTCCCTTAAAGAGAGGGAGAGTGGGGCTGATTGCACCTGAGCTCGTATTGGTTGCCATGGATTAAAGAGAGGATTGTGAGTGAGTGAGAGAAAGAAATGAGGTGATTCAAAACCTGGAGATGCTCTGATACCAAATGATAGAGCAATAACCAAGCATAAAATCACAAGAACAAGTATTGAAACGGATGATTTTATTGATCACAAGGCAATGCCTTTTATACTGAAACAAGCTAACGGCTAGAAAACTCAAACAACCGAAAATAACAAACTAGCTACGTAAAATCAGTAACAAGTGCATGGAATCAGGAACGAGCTTGACCATGCAGATTATTCTCAACAACTCTAACGTCAACTTAGATTGAATTATTCTCAATACCCTCCTTTAATTCAATCTTTCGAATTCCAAGAGCTTCCCTCAAATAGCAAAACTGTTCTGGACCAAGAGGCTTGGTTAGCAAGTCTGCAATTTGTTCTTGAGTCTTGCATGCTTTCAACTCAATTTGATTAGTATCAACCAGACTCTTAATGTAGTGAAATTTTATATCAATATGCTTGCTTCGACTATGTAATGCTGAATTCTTTGAGAGAAATATAGTAGACACATTATCACAATATATTTCAGTTGGCTTTTCTTGTTTGTAACCAAGCTCATTCAGTAGTTGTCTCATCCAAATTGCCTGGAAGGCTGCCCCATTTGTTGAGATGTACTCGGCTTTAGTGGATGAGAGGGCAACAACCTGTTGCTTCTTTGAGCACCATGAAACAACACTACTACCAATAGAAAACACATAAGCTGAAATACTCCTTCTGTCATCAACTGATCCTGCCCAATCACTATCCGAGTATCCTACCAGCTTAACAACACAACCATAATCGTACCAAATACCATACTCCAGAGTTGATGCCACATACCTCAGGATTCTTTTAGCAGCACCATAGTGTTTAGCTGTTGGAGCTTGCATGTATCTAGTGATAAACGCAACTGCAAATGCCAGTTCTGGTCTTGTGTGGGTTAAGTACAGCAACCCTCCAACCAGACTTCGAAACTTAGTATCATTTACTGCACCATAGTCTTGACCTTGCAGCTTTTCACCCTTGTTCATAGGTGTTACAACACCCTTGCAGTTCCACATTCCAAACTTCTTTAGTAACTCAGTAGCATACTTCTTCTGAGACACAAATACCCCTTCTTTGGTTTGATTAATCTCCAATCCAAGAAAGTATGATAACTTTCCAAGATCAGTCATATCAAATTAATGCACCATCTTCTCCTTAAACTCATTTAATAAAAACTGAGATGAACTAGTATATATAATATCATCTACATAGATGCAAATGATAATTATACTACCTTCATCAGATTTCTTGACATAGACTGTGGGCTCACTTGTTAATCTCAAATATGCATTATCAACTAGATATGAATTTATACAATCATACCAGGCTCTAGGTGATTGCTTGAGACCATAGAGGGCTTTGTGCAGTTTGTACACCTTATGCTCTTCACCTTTCACTTCAAAACCAGGGGGTTGTGTCACATACACTTCTTCTTTCAGAGGTCCATTCAAAAAGGCTGACTTGACATCTAATTGCCAAATGTTCCATCCTTGTTGAGCAGCCAAAGAAAGAACAACTCTAATAGTTTCAAATCGTGCCACTGGTGCAAAAGTTTCTTCATAATTAATTCCATACTCTTGTGCATATCCCTTAGCAACAATTCTTGCCTTATACCTCTTGATTTCACCTTGAGCATCCAACTTTACTTTGAACACCCATTTGAGGCAAATAGCTTGCTGATCTTGTGGTAATTCTACTAATGACCATGTCTTGTGATCTTCAAGTGCCTGCAATTCATTCTTCATGGCCTCTTTCCAGTGTGAGTTCTTAGCAGCTTCTTCATAGGACCTGGGCTCCATAGATGATAGAGCTAACTGACATTCATACAATTCTTGGACTTGATCTGCATTAAGAGGAACAGTTTCTTGATATACTTGACTAAGAGACTTTATCTTGCCACTCCCTTCACTGCTACTGCTGCTATCTGATGTATTGTTGCTCGTGCTAGCCTCTTGAGAAACATGTAGCCCAGTGTTATTGCTTCCTGAGTTAGTACTGCTATCAAGAGTAAAGTCTTCAGTGCTTGCATCATCATCTAATTCCCACATGTTGACGAATTCATTGGGCAAACCATACTTGTCTTCTTGTTTATCATTGCACTTTGCACATTCATCAAAAACAACATTTCTACTTGTAATTACCCTTCTTTTGAACGGATCATATAGTCTGTATGCTCTTGAATTGGGTGAATACCCAATGAAAATACATTTGCAAGCCTTTTCTTCCAACTTCATTCTCTGCTGCTTGGGAACCTGACTATAAGCTACACAACCAAACACTTTTAAGTGATGTACAGATGGAATATGATCATACCAGACCTGGAATGGTGTTGCTTCATCAAGGGCTTTTGTTGGTGAGAGATTTCTCAGATAAACAGCTGTAGCAACTGCTTCTCCCCAGAAAACATTGCTCAGATTCTTTTCATGTAGCATACTTAATGTCATTTCAACCACAGTTCTGTTCTTTCTTTCAGAAACACCATTATGTTCAGGTGTGTAAGGAGGTGTCAGATCCCTCCTTATGCCTTCTTGCTCACAAAATTCCATAAATGCCCTTGAACAGAATTCACCTCCCCTATCTGTTCTGAAAGCCTTGATCTTTCTGTCTGCTTCTTTCTCAACTTTAGCTTTAAATATCTTAAACTTATCAAACACTTCATCTTTATTCTGCAAAAAATAGACCCAAGACATCCTACTAACATCATCAGTGAAGAGCAAGAAGTACCTGCTTCCACCTAAGGACTTGGTGGACATTGGTCCACAAACATCAGCATGAACAAGATCTAAAACCTCCAAGGCCCTACTGCCTTGGTGTAGGAATGGTGCCCTTGTGATCTTTCCACAGACACAGCTTTCACATACATTCCAGTTTCTAATCTTAGGTAGCCCATACACAAGTTGCTTAGTACTCAGACTATGCAGACTTCTCTCATTTAAGTGACCAAATCTTAAGTGCCACATATATGAATCATCAATAATAGTAGCAAAAGCAACATGATTAGAATTGGAAACATCAAGTGAAAAAGTGTTATTACCAGCAACTGGAATCATGCAGACCTTTTCACCAGTAGTTTTCTTAGTGATTATACATGCACCTTCATCAAACACAAGCTTGTGTCCAGATTTCATCAACTGTCCCACACTTAATAGGTTATACCCAAGATCAGGAGCATATTGAACATCATCCAAGGTTTTAAACTTTCCTCCTGCTACTTCTAGTTGAATGGCCCCTTTTCCTTCAATGTTGATTCTCTTACCATTGCCCATTCGTACCCCAGTAGTAGTTGTCTTATCTAGTTTCTTAAACAGTGATAACTGACCTGTCATATGGTTTGAGCAACCACTGTCTAGAAACCAGATCTGACTGAGACTAACTTTATCTTCTTTAGTTGCTACCAGGGCATATTCTTCTTCTTCCTCTTGAATGGCCATGAACAACTGGCCTTCCTCCTCATCATTGTTATCTCCAATAGCTGGAGAGGCTTGAGGTTCATTCCAACAGTCTTTGCTATAATGCCCGAATTTGTTACAATTATAGCATTGAACATTGGCTTTCCCTCGTCCATAGCCTCTGCCTCTCCCACGTCCTCTACCTTGTGGGCTACCTCTACCTCTTCCTCTCATGAAAAGGCCTGTTTCTTCTTCTCTGGCTTGTAGAGCCTGTTCTTCAGCAACACTATCACCATTTCTATTAACTCTAGCCTCATGAGACTGCAAAGATCCCATTAGCTGATCAAATGTCAAAACACTTAGATCTATGGATTCTTCTATGGCAGCCACCACATGATCCCACTTGACTGGTAAACTCCTCAGAACTTTCTCTACAACCTTCTGGTCAGTCACATCTTCTCCATAGTCTTGTTGTTGATTAACAATCTTCATGACTTTGGATAGAAAGTCTCCCATTGCTTCTCCTTCTTTCATGTGAATGGTTTCGAAATCTCTTCGCAGACCTTGTAGTTTCACCATTTGCACCTTAGAATCACCCTCATATTCAGTTCGTAACACAGTCCAGGCCTGCTTGGACGTATTAGCACCAGCAATTCGAGAGAATACTTCATCATGAACACTTGTTTGAATCAAAGCAAGAGCACGTGCATCCTTCTTTTTGTGATCCCTTAGCCTGGTTCGATCAGCATCATTGTCATTGAAACCATTTTCAACAAACTGCCAGAGATCTTGTGACATTAAGATGGTTTTCATTCGGATCTTCCAAAATTCATACCCTTCTCCCTTAAAGAGAGGGAGAGTGGGGTTGATTGCACCTGAGCTCGTATTGGTTGCCATGGATTAAAGAGAGGATTGTGAGTGAGTGAGAGAAAGAAATGAGGTGATTCAAAACCTGGAGATGCTCTGATACCAAATGATAGAGCAATAACCAAGCATAAAATCACAAGAACAAGTATTGAAACGGATGATTTTATTGATCACAAGGCAATGCCTTTTATACTGAAACAAGCTAACGGCTAGAAAACTCAAACAACCGAAAATAACAAACTAGCTACGTAAAATCAGTAACAAGTGCATGGAATCAGGAACGAGCTTGACCATGCAGATTATTCTCAACAACTCTAACGGCAACTTAGATTGAATTATTCTCAATATCCATTTACTCATAAAAAATCCAACTTCACTGGATTTACAAATTCCAAAAATACCAAGTTCAATGCCATTTCTCCTTCTGTTTCAATCCAACCCGAACCAGAAACCGAAACCGGAAACCTTGATCATGAAGATGAGAAGTTTGACGGGTTTTCTCAATGGTATCCACTTGCACCTGTGCGTGATTTGGACAAGAGAGCTCCTCGTGGGATAAAGGCGTTGGGTCTTGATGTTGTGGTGTGGTGGGATAGCAAGGAGAATGTATGGAAGGGGTTTGATGATCGTTGTCCACACAGATTGGCTCCGCTTTCTGAAGGAAGGATTGATCAATGGGGTCGGTTGCAGTGTGTGTACCATGGCTGGTGTTTTGGAGGCTCTGGCGACTGCAAGTTTATACCTCAAGCTCCCCATGATGGTCCTCCGGTAAATTAGATCAATCGAGATCCTTCTTGTATATCTAGATTTTTATTGAAAAAATATAATAATAATATTCGCGCAGGTTCATTCTTTCCCAAAAGCGTGTGTTGGTGTTTATCCAAGCACCGAACAATACGGAATGGTTTGGTTTTGGCCTAACACTGATCCAAAATACAAAGATATCCTCACCAAGAAGAAACCACCATGCATCCCTGAACTTGAAGATCCTTCATTTTTCAGAACCGCCATAACCGCCAGAGATATACCATATGGGTAATTATGAACGTAGTTATAGATGTACACCAACATGCATGTTCAATGAGTTTGTTAATCGTTATAAAAAATATTTGGTTTTGTTAATTGATAAAGGTATGAAGTGCTGATTGAAAATCTCATGGACCCCTCTCATGTTCCATATTCACACATTGGGATATTTACTTATGCTCCACCGCCAAGATAAGTATTCAGCAAACAAATAATTCTTAATTATATCCTTAATTTTCAGGATAATCATAAAAAAATATATACATACATACATATTAAGTTTTATAATTTTAAAATTTTACAATGACCTTTAACATTTAGAATGGTTCATTGGCTTTTAACGTTTATATAAATTGATTTCCACAAAAACAACCAATAAAAAATACCAAATATGTAAATCAGTTAAGAAAACTGGTTGATAATTGGCACAAAAATATATGGTTCCCCAAAACAGGTAACCTAACAATTATAGGTGATAATTGGCACAAATTTTATGGACCCATTGTACATTTTTGTTATTTTTGGTGTCGGTTAATGCTAACCAAGCCATGTTCTTATTTGGTTTTAGATATGTACAATTTTAAATGCTATAACTCAATGCTTGCTTAGTTAATCGTTTGGGTCAACATACACATTTTGGTGATTTTCTCTTAAATTTCTTTTGGGTTGATAATCCCCCGCCTAACATAAGTTTCCATTGCACGGTTAAGCGTGATCGAGAAGGGGGTGCACCTATTGACATAAGCATGCAAAAAATAGGCATAAATGGTTTTACTGTGACTGAGCATCAAGGTCGTATATGGAGTTTTCAATCTCCTTGTCTACTAAAAGGTAGTCTCACAATCAAGGAAAGTCCAAATAACTCACAGGTATGAACTTCAACTTTTATAATTAGTGGTCATGAACGTGTTGTGTTAGGGTTGGGGTCAAATGTGATACCAACCCAAAAATTATGTTAGAAACATAAACCTAAGATGATAAGATTGACACAAACAAAACGCGTTTAGAGTTTAAGTTCATGTGGCAATTGTGTGGCAAAGTTTCATATCGTAATTGGTACTTCATTCCTTTAATTTGATCGATTCAGGAAAAATTGGTGCAAAAGCCAGCTCGAAAGCATCTTCTTATCTTTTTTTGTACTCCAGTGAGCCCGGGTAAAAGCATACTCATAGGTATTGATGCAAGAAACTTTAGTATTTGGTATGATCCATTTGTTTCAAGATGGATGCAACATAATAAGCTGAATTTAGTTATCGATTCGGATTTGATTCTTCTTCGAATCCATGTAAAACTATCCCAACCCTGACAGTGATTCAAAATACCGTATTCGAATTTTATAAACATTGTGACAATTTTAGGAGGAGAAAATAATGGAGGCAGGGCCTTCAAATTGGCTAAAAGCCTGTTTTGTGCCAACCAAAGCAGATACTAAAGTGGTGGCATTTAAAAAGTGGCTAAAGAAATATGCAGGTGGTCAATTCAATTGGGGAAGCAAATTTAATGGATATATCACCCACACTCACTCTTCCAAGAGAACAACTAATGGACAGGTTTATTATTTGAATAACTTCATTGACATTGAGGTTTATTTTCTCTCTAATTTATTTGTTTTTTAGGTACTAGAGCCATGTAGTGCATTGCAGCACTTGCAATAGTGCATATAAAGGTTTGAATGCACTCAAGATTACTCTTCAGGTATTCTCAGTTGCCTTAGTGGCTCCTATGGCTATAAATAAACCGGGAATGATATCAGCTGCCGGAAGAAATATACTAGCATTGGCTTCAATTTTATGCTTCCTGGGATCAAAATGGTTGTCATATTTCATTTACAAATACTTCCATTTTCATGACTATAATCACGCCTTTAAATGAGCCTTTTCATGTACATATTTCTTTGGGTGTGTTCACCTATTAAGAATGTAATATTGAGGACATAAATTATGTTTGAGTATAATTGAAATTTAATGTTTCCATTTGAAGTTTTTTTTTGGATGGTTTGTGATATTAAAACATTATTTTAAACTACAGTTTTAACATTTAATATGTTATTTTACTTTATTACAATATGGACATGATTCGATCGTTAACATTTATAAAAAGAAAAACTCAATATATATGCTATGAGAGAGAGAGAGAGAGAGATTATAAGAGACGACCATATTTTATTTATAATTCATACAAGATATATTTACAATAAACAAAAGACATAATCTAGCCTATAATTAATAGTAATAAAACACTTTGACTATGGCTATGACTATAACTTGGACTTTGATTTTGACTTGAAATACATATTCAAAATATATAATTAATTACATTTAGAAGTTAGTGCATCTTTATTATGCCCCCGCAAGATGGACGGCCTTGAAATAAGTCCAATCTGGTATAGAAGTAAATGATATCGTTGTTTGAGCAAGAGAAGAAGTTGATGAAGTTGATGTTAGAGATGTTGTCTTCAGCCTACCAATAGGCCGAACCGTTTTAAGCCCAGTATGATTAACTTTTTGAGCAACTATAGCATAGGGTTTTAACCTAATTAGTGCCTATAAATATATCTCTTGTACTTGTATTTCGTATCACTCAATAATAATAAACCTCAGTTTCCCGTGGACGTAGGCCAGTTTAGACCGAACCACGTAAATATTGTGTCCGTGCGTGTGTGTTCTCGATCCTAACAACGGGTATCAGAGTCTAGTGCTCGAGAAGATCGCCTCCGCGGCAGGTGTGTCGGGTCGGCGTAGGGCAGGAGTAAAAGAAAAGAACACATGCCTGAACCGACACCCGTTGTTAGCTACCAAAAGAAAGAAAGAAGAACAGAGAGGAAAAATCAATCAATTCATAGCTAATTATTATTGTTCACTATATCATCCTTTTTATACATGATGACCAACTAACTTCTAACTATCTTGAACTATGACTTCATGACACTATTAACCTTTCTAGGTTCTATCTATTACCATCTAGGTCCCTATACATAACTCCCCCCTCAAAAGATTTTTGTCCCCAAAAATTAGAAAAGAGGAAAAAAAAATTGCCAATCAAATCTGGTCCACCATTAGACTATCCGTTGTGGTAGAGGTGACCGATAGATTTATCGAATAATATTGTGCCATGTCAATGTTTAGTTGGCGCTGGTTAGCGGTCGGCGGTCGCTCGCTAGAGGATGTTATGGGTCAAGGTTAGCTGTTTTTTTTACCAAATATATTTAATTATTTACTACAATTAAAAAAACGTAATTAAATATCATAAAATAACATCACCTTCCATTAAACATCAAACAATTATTTTAAAAAAGATAAAATAACATACGAGGACGAAAAACATAAAGTAAATAGTAGAAAGATGTGACACCCGGCAAATTCTGGTTAACAACGTTGTCTAGATGAAAGTCTACCTTAGCGAGTCACGCATATATTGTACTTAACTGGGTTAGTTAAAGTCGGGTTATGGTTCGGGAGCTATCGGTTTAGTCTAGAGGATCATTGGATGTTGGTCTAGAGGTTCATTAGATGTCGGTCCTTAACCAAGTGTACAAACGGTGACGATTTGTAGGATCGTCAGGACATACGGAACATACGAGTCTCGAGTCCCGGGAATTGGTGAACGAGGGTGAATATGTGTAATTACATGTGTTATGTGTTTACAATCATTATGTGACTTGTCGGTATGTGAATATGTGTTAACATATGTTAAAACGGGGTTTAACGCACAAAACGCACGAAACCAGCCCCTATAGGCGATTAGGGAAGCCTAATCGCCCATAAGGGAGGCGAGTAGGCATCATATGGGGCGAGTAGGGGACTGATCGCATGACTGTTCATGCGATTAGGCCCCAATCGCATGAACTTACATGCGATTAGGCTTCCTGATCGCGTGTAAAGCTGCATAATCGCGTGTTACGTGCTGGACGACTAAAAACGACTATAAATACCATACTTGACCTCATAAACTTCATTATACAAACCCTAGTCGTCCCATAACCTGCCCCAACACACACACAACCTCTGGAACGCGATTTTTGATCAAAACACAAGGTTTCAAGCTTAATCCTTCATTCTTTCACAATTCTAAGGTTTGGTTTCCATCCATGAATCTCTATAAACGTTTTTAATCAATCCCTAATGGTCCAGACCTGTTCTAAAACGGAAAAGCTTTCTGAAAATCGTTAATAAGTATTGATAATCGGATTCTAACTAGTATACATGTGTTATGTGTGTTTATGATTAGAAAGCTAGGGTTTTTATGATTCAAGGTGAATGAATGATATGTTATTATTGTTAGATCAGAATAATAATGATATTATGATGATAAAATCTGAGAATTGAATATTAGGGTTATAGTTACGCATGTTAGTATGATGATTGCATGCTATGTGAATGGTGTTTGGATTACGTGATTGCATGCAGGGCTGATAATACGAGGCAAAACGAAGGGTTTTAGTTGAAACATGTTTAGAATAGTGTTTGGGATGATATTGGGTAGTTACACACGTTCTGGATCTGATTTGGAGCGTTAAACGCGCGAAAAACTGGAACAGCAAGGTTACAGGCGATTAGCAATCCTAATCGCCTATGTTAGAGGCGATTAGGAGGCCAATCGCCAGTCTTTCATGCGATTAGGGCCTAATCGCTAGTTTTTACATGCGATTAGCCCTAATTGCTAGTTTTTACATGCGATTAGCCCTAATTGCTAGTTTTTACATGCAATCAGCCCTGATTGCTAGTTTTTACATGCGATTAGCCCTAATTGCTAGTTTTTACATGCAATCATCCCTGATTGCTAGTTTTTATATGCAATCAGCCCTAATTGCTAGTTTTTACATGCAATCAGCCCTGATTGCTAGTTTTTATATGCAATCAGCCCTGATTGCTAGTTTTTATATGCAATCAGTCCTAAATGCTAGTTTACTTTTCCTAATCGCGTGTACTGCTGCTGTAAGTGTAAATTAGCATTCCGAGACCCGATTTGACATATAGTAACATGCTAGGAACCCCGTAACATATCTAATAACTTGGTAACATATGTTTGGATGTAATTCGGTGATACGTGAACTATGTGCTATAACTTGTTGTGCGTTAACGTATGTTAAGTGTGATTGCATGATTTCATGTTTGAGAGCGTAAACATAACACGAGAGGTCTCGGGTCACCAATGGGATGTCGAGTCTTGTACTTTGGGTCAGTTAAACAGTCACGGTGTTTTCAAACGAACTTGGTTATGGTCTGGACATCTAGGGACTAATTAACCTGCGGGTTATTAGTCTAAGTACTTGTAACTGTCATATGTTAGGTCGCCGCTTTACGGGACTAGCATAGCAGCTGAGTTTACTCGGGTTAAGGAGTAACGCAACTTAAGGTGAGTTTACAGCCCCTCTTTTAAACTGGTTTCATACTTTCGGGGGAGAAAACATGTGTTAAAACGATTATTTGGTAACTACTGTCATACTATGGGTTTCTATTGTGTACTACACGATCTTTGGAAGTCCCGGGGGGAACCATGAATGTGCGGGTTTGCACAACGGGGAAATGTAAATAGCGCTATTGGGAGTGACCAACCCCGCTCGTCGACTTGGAGGGTCGGCGGGTGCATATTGTCTCAAACAGGAACAACAGGAACAACAGGGTTACTACATCGGGCACACATTTGGTATTCGAGTTAGTAATGGTTTTCCAATCGTGGTAGTAACAAAACATACGCCTAGCTAGCGTACACTGGTTTTCGATTTGTTATAGTATGGACAGGTGGACTTGGTACTTGGATTACAAAACCTGTAAACTCACCAGCATTTTTGTGCTGACGTAAACTTTTACATGTTTTCTCAGGTCGCTAAGGTAGCACAATGGAACTAGGGCGCACGCGTCTGCACGACGTCTAGCTAGAGTTGCATGATTTTACAAACGTTGAACATTGGTTTATTATTGAATAATTATTTTGAATAAGCTTCCGCTGTAAACGGGGATTTTAAACATTGTTTTGAAATTGCATTATGTTCATGTTAGACTTGTTTATTGTGATCGTTGGTTTGGATCCTGGTTTGTCATGCGCCTCGCGGTAAAACTCCGCAAGTGGATTTTGAGGGTGTGACAGATTGGTATCAGAGCCAATGGTTATAGTGAACTAGGACTGCATGTAGAGTCTAGTCTATAGCTGAGTCGCACACACTAGACGATCACATGGTACTAAACATTATGGTGGTTTACGTATGGTCTTGTCGGGGTGTCTCTAAATCGTTGGTCTTTCTACGTTACATCATCCGTTCTATCTTAGGTCGGGTTACGTATTTTCTAGGCGGTGTAGTATATTGGAGTAAATCGTGTACTCTTGAGATTTGTCCAAGGCTCGGACATCTCCCTTTCGTACTCCAATAGAAACACTTGCCATAAACTACCGTAGTATTACGGTGTATAGCTAGGAGTCTATGTTCGGTGATTTGAACTTTGAACTAGGAGAACACATGGAGGACCATGTAGAGCGGTTTATCATTTTGGGTGCACAA
Organism: Ambrosia trifida; assembly: GCA_028751855.1. Classification (NCBI taxonomy): domain Eukaryota; kingdom Viridiplantae; phylum Streptophyta; class Magnoliopsida; order Asterales; family Asteraceae; genus Ambrosia; species Ambrosia trifida. The sequence goes on along the minus strand of CM054122.1, from coordinate 92,981,142 downwards.
AAAATCATAAACCGAAATGCATGGAAGCCCTAGTGAGCTCTGGGTTTGAAGGGATAGTCCTGGATTGGATCTAGCTTTGATCTTGTGAACATTAGTGGTTATCTTTATCTGTGAAACTAAATTTTCTCGTTCTTCCTGCCAGAATCATGTCTGGAGTACGAGGAGGACGTGGAGGTGGTCGCAATGGTGGACGTGGTGGTGGATGCGGTGGTGCTGGTGGTCGTGGAGGTATTGACCTATCGCAGGCTGATCTGAACAACTTACTCCAAGCTGCCTTTCAGTTAGGGCACAACGGTGGTGGTAAGTTGATTTATCCATTTTCATTGCCTCATTGGTGAACCTTGTTTACATTCTTTGTGGTTTCTCATACGTTTCATTCCAGGTGGTCCTGTTAACCCACCCCCACCCATGTGTACCTACAAGATGTTCCGGGACTGTAAGCCCCAGGAATTCTCTGGCACCGAGGGTGCGGTGAGCTTGCTTAGGTGGCTGGAGAAGGTGGAGTCAGTATTTCTGATGTGTAACTGTCTCCCAGAAGATCGGGTTAAGTATGCTGCTGCGTTATTCCAGGATGTGGCATTGACTTGGTGGAATGGCATCACCCAGAATATGGGTATTGGGGAGGCGTATGCTATGCCTTGGGAGAATTTTGTGCAGCTGCTGAAGCGTGAATATTGTCCGAGGGAAGAGGTGCAGAAACTAGAGCACGAGGTGTGGAACCTCAAGATGACTGGGTCTGAAATTGAGAAGTATACTGTGAGGCGTAACGAGTTGGCAGTGCTGTGTCCCGATCTGCATGTGCCAGAATACCGTAGGATTGAACACTATGTCTCAGGGCTAGTACCGGAAATTGCAGGATTAGTGGCTGCGGGAAATCATCCTACATACGCAGAGGTGGTTCGATCGGCTCATAGGATGACCAACTTAAAGGTGAATGAGGGTATTTTGCCTGCGAAGGGTTCGACTGTTAAGGCCCCAGAGAACAACAAGCGCAAGTGGGAAAATGACGGGAAAGGATCTGGGCCAACACAGCAGGGTAAGAGGTTTGATAATGGGGGTTCTTCTTCTAAGGGTAACAAGCAGGGGGGTTATGCGGGGAAACTGCCCAAATGTAACAAGTGTGGACGTCACCATCAAGGGAACTGCGATAGTAACCGTTGTCATCGCTGCCAGCGAACAGGGCATTATGCTAAAGATTGTCGGGCTACACTTCCATCGACCCAGGCCCCGACTACTAACTCGGCTCCGACTACTCAAGGGACTACAGGAAGACAAGGATGCTACAACTGTGGTGACACTGGGCATTACAAGAAGGATTGCCCAAAATTGAAGCAGGGTGGAAACAACGGTAATGGGAACAACGGGGGCGGCGGCAGAAATGCACGTGCCTTCGTCATTGGAGCCGCTGAGGCTAGACAGGACCCTGACACAGTCACCGGTACGTTTCTTCTCAATAATCGTTCTGTTAGTGTGTTATTTGATTCTGGTGCCGACAAGAGTTTTGTATCCATGGAAGTTAGTCGACTGCTAGATGTAGTACCCGTACCATTAGAGACTAAGTATATTATTGAGTTGGCTGACGGGAAAATGATTGAAGCTACTAGTATCCTTCGGGAGTGTCAATTAGAGTTGTCGGGTTTATCGTTCCCCATCGACCTTATGTCGGTACCTTTGGGTAGTTTTGACGTTGTGGTAGGAATGGATTAGTTATCTTTGTATCGCGCGGAGATTGTCTGTTACGATAAGGTTATTCGGATTCCTCTCCCTGATGGAGAATTCCTTTCTGTGTACGGTATCAAGGGTGGTGTTCCGCTAAACATCATCTCTAGCATGAAAGCCCTTAAGTGTCTTCGAAAGGGTTATCCAGCCGTTTTGGCGCTTTTATCTGTTTCCTCTGGTGATGAGAAGAAGATCGACGATATTCCAGTTGTACGCGAGTTTCCTGATGTTTTTCCCGATGATTTATCTGGTCTTCCTCCTCATCGTCAAGTCGAATTCGGTATTGATCTTGTACCAGGGGCTGCTCCTATTGCTCGGGCCCCCTACCGTCTTGCACCTCCCGAGATACAGGAATTGTCTAGTCAGTTACAGGAACTCTTGGACAAGGGTTTCATCAGACCAAGTTCTTTCCCTTGGGGAGCCCCGATTCTATTTGTTAAGAAGAAGGATGGAAGTTTCCGATTGTGTGTGGACTACAGAGAACTGAACAAATTGACCGTTAAGAACCGTTATCCTCTTCCACGTATTGATGATCTATTCGACCAGCTTCAGGGTTCTAGTTATTATTCCAAGATCGACTTGAGGTCCGGTTATCACCAGCTACGCGTCAGGGAGACTGATGTTGCCAAGACTGCCTTTCGTACACGTTATGGCCATTTCGAATTCTTGGTCATGCCTTTCGGTCTCACGAACGCACCGGCGGTTTTCATGGATTTGATGAACCGCGTTTGCAAACCATATCTTGACAAGTTCGTCATTGTGTTTATTGATGACATTCTGATCTACTCTAAGAACAAGACCGAACACGAGGAACATCTGCGGTTAGTTTTGGAACTCTTGCGACGGGAACAACTTTACGCCAAGTTCTCAAAGTGTGACTTTTGGTTACGCGAAGTTCAGTTCCTAGGACATGTGGTTAATGAACTAGGAATTCATGTCGATCCAGCTGAGATCGAAGCGATCAAGGACTGGGGAGCACCAAAGACGCCAACTGAGGTGCGGCAATTCCTAGGCCTTGCGGGCTATTATCGTCGTTTCATTCAGGGGTTCTCGAAGATCGCTCAACCCCTGACCACTCTCACTCAGAAGGATAGGAAATTCGACTGGGGTGAATCACAAGAGTCAGCGTTTGAGGAACTAAAGTCTAAACTTTGTTCCGCTCCTATTTTGTCATTACCTGAAGGCCCTGATGATTTCGTTGTTTACTGTGATGCTTCTATTCATGGTCTCGGTTGTGTGTTGATGCAACGTGAGAAAGTGATCGCGTATGCTTCTCGTCAACTCAAGGTGCACGAGAAGAACTACACCACCCATGACTTGGAGTTGGGTGCAGTGGTTTTCGCGTTGAAAATTTGGAGACATTACTTGTACGGTACCAAATGTACGGTAACATATTTTTGACCAACAACATTTGAACATACGGCAGCGTCGTTGGATTGAACTTCTGAACGACTATGATTGTGCCATTAAGTACCATCCTGGCAAGGCGAATGTTGTAGCAGACGCCTTGAGTAGGAAGGAATCGACTAAACCTCGTCGCGTTCGGGCATTGCAGCTCACTATTCATTCATCCCTACCTGATCAACTCCGTTCTGCCCAGTTAGAAGCTTTGAAGGAGGAAAACCTTAAAGCTGAAACTATGCACGGTGCCGACAAGCACCTAGAGCGAAGGCCTGATGGCCTGCACTATTTCGCAGAACGTATATGGGTTCCTTTATTCGGGGGACTACGGGAGCTTGTCCTTGATGAGGCTCATAAGTCCCGGTACTCTATTCATCCTGGTTCGGATAAGATGTACCAAGATCTGAAGGTGCTTTACTGGTGGCCAAACATGAGGTCGGACATAGCCTCATACGTGAGCAAATGCTTGACCTGTGCTAAGGTCAAGGTGGAATACCAGAAACCGTCGGGTCTCTTGCAACAACCTGAAATTCCGGAATGGAAATGGGAACGGATTACTATGGATTTTGTCACACAACTTCCTAAATCACCAAGCGGGAATGACAAGATATGGGTGATTGTCGATCGGTTGACGAAATCAGCCCATTTTCTTGCTATTAAGGAGACCGACACCATGGATCGTTTGGCTCGTCTTTATTTGAAGGAAGTTGTTTCTAAGCACGGGGTGCCAGTTTCTATTATCTCGGATCGTGACTCCCATTTTACTTCTCACTTCTGGAAGTCCTTGCACAAGGCTTTGGGTACCCAACTAGACATGAGTACGGCTTATCATCCACAGACTGACGGTCAGAGTGAGCGCACGATTCAAACTTTAGAAGACATTCTGCGGGCATGTGTGATCGATTTTGGCAAGGGTTGGGAAGCTCATCTACCGTTAGTAGAATTCTCGTACAATAACAGTTATCACACGAGCATCAAGGCAGCTTCGTTCGAGGCACTGTACGGACGGAAATGCCGTTCTCCTCTTTGTTGGGCTGAGGTGGGTGAGAGTCAACTCACTGGGCCTGAACTAGTGTACGAAACTTCGGAAAAGATCGTACAGATTCGTAACCGGTTGGCAGCGGCACGGGACCGGCAAAAGAGTTATGCCGATCAGCGTCGCAAACCATTGGAATTCCAAGTCAATGACAAAGTACTTCTAAAAGTCTCACCGTGGAAGGGCGTCATACGCTTTGGGAAGCGTGGCAAACTCAATCCGCGGTATGTCGGCCCATTTACGATCCTGGAACGGATTGGGCCAGTGGCATATCGTCTTGATTTACCGACGGAGCTCGGTAACGTACATAACGTCTTCCACGTGTCAAAATTGAAGAAGTGTCTGGCTGACGAGTCTCTCATTGTTCCACTGGAAGAGATCAAGGTTGATGATCGTCTTCGGATTGTGGAAGAACCTGTGGAGATCCTTGATTACAAGATTCGTAGCCTACGTCACAGCAAGATTCGTATCGTTAAGGTTCGGTGGAACTCGAACCGGGGACCAGAGTACACTTGGGAACGGGAGGATCAGATGAAGTCTAAATATCCTCATCTCTTTCCTAAGGAAGCGTTCGAGTCGAGATATGTCTCTTCTGCAGCTGAATGAATCTCGGGGCGAGATTCCTTTTAACGTGGGGATGATGTGACAACTCGGGTAAATCTCTCTTTTGGTTTCTATCTTTTGTTTGTTCCCTTCGTTATTTCTTTTGGTTCTTTTGGTACTTGTGCAATTTTCGGGACGAAAATTCTTTTAACGTGGGGATGATGTGACACCCGGCAAATTCTGGTTAACAACGTTGTCTAGATGAAAGTCTACCTTAGCGAGTCACGCGTATATTGTACTTAACTGGGTTAGTTAAAGTCGGGTTATGGTTCGGGAACTATCGGTTTAGTCTAGAGGATCATTGGATGTTGGTCTAGAGGTTCATTAGATGTCGGTCCTTAACCAAGTGTACAAACGGTGACGATTTGTAGGATCGTCAGGACATACGGAACATACGAGTCTCGAGTCCCGGGAATCGGTGAACGAGGGTGAATATGTGTAATTACATGTGTTATGTGTTTACAATCATTATATGACTTGTCGATATGTGAATATGTGTTAACATATGTTAAAACGGGGTTTAACGCACAAAACGCACGAAACCAGCCCCTATAGGCGATTAGGGAAGCCTAATCGCCCATAAGGGAGGCGAGTAGGCATCATATGGGGCGAGTAGGGGACTGATCGCATGACTGTTCATGCGATTAGGCCCCAATCGCATGAACTTACATGCGATTAGGCTTCCTGATCGCGTGTAAAGCTGCATAATCGCGTGTTACGTGCTGGACGACTAAAAACGACTATAAATACCATACTTGACCTCATAAACTTCATTATACAAACCCTAGTCGTCCCATAACCTGCCCCAACACACACACAACCTCTGGAACGCGATTTTTGATCAAAACACAAGGTTTCAAGCTTAATCCTTCATTCTTTCACAATTCTAAGGTTTGGTTTCCATCCATGAATCTTTATAAACGTTTTTAATCAATCCCTAATGGTTCAGACCTGTTCTAAAACGGAAAAGCTTTCTGAAAATCGTTAATAAGTATTGATAATCGGATTCTAACTAGTATACATGTGTTATGTGTGTTTATGATTAGAAAGCTAGGGTTTTTATGATTCAAGGTGAATGAATGATATGTTATTATTGTTAGATCAGAATAATAATGATATTATGATGATAAAATCTGAGAATTGAATATTAGGGTTATAGTTATGCATGTTAGTATGATGATTGCATGCTATGTGAATGGTGTTTGGATTACGTGATTGCATGCAGGGCTGATAATACGAGGCAAAACGAAGGGTTTTAGTTGAAACATGTTTAGAATAGTGTTTGGGATGATATTGGGTAGTTACACACGTTCTGGATCTGATTTGGAGCGTTAAACGCGCGAAAAACTGGAACAGCAAGGTTACAGGCGATTAGCAATCCTAATCGCCTATGTTAGAGGCGATTAGGAGGCCAATCGCCAGTCTTTCATGCGATTAGGGCCTAATCGCTAGTTTTTACATGCGATTAGCCCTAATTGCTAGTTTTTACATGCAATCAGCCCTGATTGCTAGTTTTTACATGCGATTAGCCCTAATTGCTAGTTTTTACATGCAATCAGCCCTGATTGCTAGTTTTTATATGCAATCAGCCCTAATTGCTAGTTTTTACATGCAATCAGCCCTGATTGCTAGTTTTTATATGCAATCAGCCTTGATTGCTAGTTTTTATATGCAATCAGTCCTAAATGCTAGTTTACTTTTCCTAATCGCGTGTACTGCTGCTGTAAGTTTAAATTAGCATTCCGAGACCCGATTTGACATATAGTAACATGCTAGGAACCCCGTAACATATCTAATAACTTGGTAACATATGTTTGGATGTAATTCGGTGATACGTGAACTATGTGCTATAACTTGTTGTGCGTTAACGTATGTTAAGTGTGATTGCATGATTTCATGTTTGAGAGCGTAAACATAACACGAGAGGTCTCGGGTCACCAATGGGATGTCGAGTCTTGTACTTTGGGTCAGTTAAACAGTCACGGTGTTTTCAAACGAACTTGGTTATGGTCTGGACATCTAGGGACTAATTAACCTGCGGGTTATTAGTCTAAGTACTTGTAACTGTCATATGTTAGGTTGCCGCTTTACGGGACTAGCATAGCAGCTGAGTTTACTCGGGTTAAGGAGTAACGCAACTTAAGGTGAGTTTACGGCCCCTCTTTTAAACTGGTTTCATACTTTCGGGGGAGAAAACATGTGTTAAAACGATTATTTGGTAACTACTGTCATACTATGGGTTTCTATTGTGTACTACACGATCTTTGGAAGTCCCGGGGGGAACCATGAATGTGCGGGTTTGCACAACGGGGAAATGTGAATAGCGCTATTGGGAGTGACCAACCCCGCTCGTCGACTTGGAGGGTCGGCGGGTGCATATTGTCTCAAACAGGAACAACAGGAACAACAGGGTTACTACATCGGGCACACATTTGGTATTCGAGTTAGTAATGGTTTTCCAATCGTGGTAGTAACAAAACATACGCCTAGCTAGCGTACACTGGTTTTCGATTTGTTATAGTATGGACAGGTGGACTTCGTACTTGGATTACAAAACCTGTAAACTCACCAGCATTTTTGTGCTGACGTAAACTTTTACATGTTTTCTCAGGTCGCTAAGGTAGCACAATGGAACTAGGGCGCACGCGTCTGCACGACGTCTAGCTAGAGTTGCATGATTTTACAAACGTTGAACATTGGTTTATTATTGAATAATTATTTTGAATAAGCTTCCGCTGTAAACGGGGATTTTAAACATTGTTTTGAAATTGCATTATGTTCATGTTAGACTTGTTTATTGTGATCGTTGGTTTGGATCCTGGTTTGTCATGCGCCTCGCGGTAAAACTCCGCAAGTGGATTTTGAGGGTGTGACAAAAGACGACTATATTAGAAATCGTCTTCTCATGAGTCTCCAAATCGCAACACTTGGGTACTTATCATTGTGGCTGGCTCGGTATTGGTCACGAGCCACCTCAATCAACTCTTCATCGTTTAAACCTGGGCTCTCATTTTGAGCATTCATGTATAATTGCTCAAAAATGGTGCACTTCGCCTTCATGCATGGAACAATATTTTCCATAAATCGCGTCAGTTGGATGACGGTTTTCACCCATTTGTTCGTTGAATCGGGTGACAACTCCTAGCCAAAAAGTTTTCCTTCGCACGAGATGTTCTCCTTGCTCTTGTTGGTGAATATAACAATTCACCAAGGCGAGTTTTTCCTCTACAGTCCACGTTGGTGCTCGCACACGGTTTATTGGGGGCGGGATTGGATTTGGATTTTGGTTTTGGTTGGCCATTTTGATCAAGTGGAATATAAAAAATGATAGATGTTATTTTTTGATCAAGTGGATGCACCATATATATATATATATATATATATAGAGAGAGAGAGAGAGAGAGAGAGAGAGGCTAAGTATTTAATGAAAACCCAAAAATTTGAAGAAACCCATGGAAACCCATCTAGTGGCTCTAATTGTTCCACATCACCCCATTAACAATATATTACTTTATGTCTTGAGGGGCATACTAGTCATTTTATCTTTCCCCCATTTAAACATTTGAATCTTTTATTCTCCCTCCTATATAAACAAGATCCTCTCTCTTTCACACACATATTCTCTCTCCATCTCTCTCTCTTCTCTCTATTAAGAATCAAATCCACCACCATGGAATTCCTCCATCCACCACCATCCCCATCCTCCATCCACCATCGATCCACCACCGTCCCCATCCTACATCTCCTCCGTCGATCCACCACCGTCCCCAGCCTCCATCCATCATCATCCACCACCGTCTTCATGTCATTTTTTTTGTTACTTTACTCCATTGGCAGGAAGGAGCAAGAAAATAAAGGTCAGATTTAGTATTTTAATCTCAAGCTTCTTATTCATGTCATTTTTTTTACTTTACTCCCATCGTCAAAAGCTTCTCCATTTGCTTTGTTTTTATCTTTTTTATAGAACAAAGCATGAAAAGGTTGTTTTGGGAGATGGGTTAAACAGAGTATGCTCTGTTTTCTGTTTTGGAACATTTATCGTTTAGGATTTTACATCCTAGATGCTTGAAAAGTAAAGAATTATTAATAACGGGTTAATGGAAACAAGAAGCTTTCTATTTTTTTTTTTTTGTAAATGGATAAAACAGAGGCAGAAAGTAAAGAATTATTAATGTAGGTTAATACATAACTTTTTTTAATTTTTTTTTTCTGTTTTTTGGTTGACGAATAATGTGGAATTTGATGAATTTGTTATTTATATGATTTGGAGCTAATTTGGACTCTATAGATGTATGTGAATTAAAATCTGAAGTATGTTGTTTTATATGTAACACTGTATCTTTTTTCTTAAATATTCTTTTTAATCTAATTTTCATAAAAACAGAGCATGAAAAGGCTGTTTTGGGAGATGGGTTAAACAGAGTATGCTCTGTTTTCTGTTTTGGAACATTTATACGTTTAGGATTTTGCATCCTAGATGCTTGAAAAGTAAAGAATTATTAATAAAAGGTTAATGGAAACAAGAAGCTTTCTATTTTTTTTTTTTTTTTTTTTTTTTTGTAAATGGATAAAACAGAGGCAGAAAGTAAAGAATTATTAATGTAGGTTAACACATAACTTTTTTTATGTTTTTTTGGTTGTTTTTGGTTGAAGAATAATATAGAATTTGATGAATTTGTTATTTATATGATTTGGACCTAATTTGGACTCTATAGATGTGTGTGGATTAAAATCTGAAATATGTTGTTTCATATGTAACACTGTATCTTTTTTCTTAAATATTCTTTTTAATCTAATTTTCACAAACCATATCAGTTAACATGTTACTAAGGAAGGGTATTATATAGTTTATTGGTTTGTTGTTATTATTGTTATTATTATTATTTTGTTGTTGTTGTTGAAGAACACGTTTTTGTCGATGATGAGTTAAGCTTTTAAATAAAGAAAGTAGTGAATTTTAAAAAGTAAATTCATATGGAGTGTGTGCAATGTTACACATTTTTGTTAAGTTGCATATGATACACATCTATGCAGTTGCGTATGATACAAATAGTGAGTTTTAAAAAGTAGTGAATCTATGTTGCGTATGAACACGTTTTTGTCGATGATGAGTTAAGCTTTTGAATAAAAAAAAAGTAGTGAATTTTAAAAAGTAAATTCATATGGAGTGTGTGCAATGGTACACATTTTTGTTAAGTTGCGTATGATAGACATCTATGCAGTTGCGTATGATACATATAGTGAATTTTAAAAAGTAGTGCATCTATGTTGCGTATGATACACATCTAAGCTTTTGAATAAAAAAAAGTAGTGAATTTTTAAAAAGTAGTGAATCTATGTTGCGTATGATACACATCTAAGCTTTTGAATAAAAAAGTAGTGAATTTTAAAAAGTAGTGAATCTATGCAGTTTTATAACATTCCTCCTAAGTTAAGTTTGATATTTTTTTATAACTAAATGGATAAAACATTGTTTACATTCGACACTAGTTGCATATGTTAATACCGGGGGGGGGGGGGGGGGTACATGTAAATTGATGATTTTATTTTCTTTTTGAAGGTGAACATAATTGTTGCATTAAAGATGAAGATGATTATCAAGAACGAAGTGTAGACAGAAAAATTTTATATGATAGTTTTTTTTTAGCATTTGTTGATTGTAATGACCGTTTTGATTGTTTTTAGCATTTGTAAGAAACATTCTGTGTACTTTTGAATGTTTTTTGTTCTGTAAAGTTTTTAAGTGATTTTATACATTCTATCTGTTTTAACGTATGCAACAAGACATCACATATGAGACCAGAGTATGTGCAATTTTAACGTATGCAACACTACATATGTTACGTATGTAACACGACGTCCTGACAAATTTAGGACAATGGTCACAAAAGTATGAGAGAGATGATGTGACATGTGTCAGGTCAACTTGTCATAGATGCTTTTTCAGAAAAATGTCATTTGTCCATTATACCCTTTTTTTGTCCATTAGTATACAATTAATGAATATAATAAGTTTGATTAAACAAGAGTCATTGATCTTAGAGATCAATGGCTAGGATGAGGTTTCCATGGGTTTTTTCAAATTTTTGAGATAGGATACTTTGAAAACTCATTTGAGTTGTGAGAACCATAGAACTCATTTGGACCATTGATCTTTATGATCCAATGGTTGAGATTAAAAGATGTGACTTTTGTCTTGACATGATTAATAAGGATTTTTTTAATATAGAAAAGTACTTTAAAGGGTATTTAAGTAAAATGTCATGGGAGAGAAAATAATAATATAATATCATATTAGTTTTTCATTTATTTTTTTAATTCATTAATTTTTTTAAAACAAAAAAGAAAGACTTATTCAAAAATTAAAAATTACATGTGCATCGAGTATTCAGTGAACCCATATATGAGAATTCTTTACACCAGTGTAAAAATTCAAAATTCATAATTTTTACATGGTGTAAAACACCACAAAATACGTCGTAATTATTTACACTAGTGTAAATCTACCATACACAAAACTATTACAAACAAATACGCTAGTGTAAAAACAAAACAAACATCTATACATTCATATTACGCTAGTGTAAAATTTATGCATTCGTATTACGCTAGTGTAAAAAATACATAGTACACCACGGTAAAGGCCCCACAAAACATCAACAAAAATGTATTACATCAATGTAAAACAACCATACATTCTACAAAATTCGTCAACATACCCATACCTGTTAAGATTCACACCCCCACCACCATTCACATCATCGTCGTCGTTTTCTATAACCTGAAACCATCCAAACCAACACCACCGTCGTTTTCTTCTGTTCGTCACCATCAGTGTCGTCTTCTGTTCATCACCACCACCCGTCACCATCCAGATCTGTTCGTCACCATCACAAGAATAAACCAAACAAGAATCAAATCCCCAAATCAAATCCCCAAAACACTAGTGTAAAAAACCAAAACTGTAAAAGATAATGGTGTGTTTTCTTACATCAAACTTTCTATACATTTATACTTACACTGGTGTAACTGGTGTTTTACACCAATGTTTTCATAGATCATACTAAACCATCATTCTTCATCTTTACATCATCATTTTCTTGACCCCAAAAAAGACATCATCTTCACAGCAATGACTATTTTATAGAGAAAAATAAACTGTTTAGGAGTCATTCATGAACAGACATATATAAACTGAAATCAGATCAAGAAGAGGTAGCAAAACATCATAAAAATCCTAACAAAACCCCAACTTTTCAACAAAAACCAAATTTTTACATAATAATAATAATAATAATAATAATAATAATAATAATAATAATAACAATAATAATAATAACAATAACAATAACAGAAATAATAATAATAATAATAATAATAACAACAACAGAAATAATAATAATAAAAAAACATACCGTCTTCAATCTTCATCATCACCATCAGCCATTCGAAACACCCCCAGTCAAAAATAGATCTAGCCTTCGAAAACCCCCAATCAAAAAAGATCTGGCCTCCTCCGTGTAACACCCCAACCGATGGCGGAAACATCGGGATGTCACGTATTGATGATTATTCAGTAGCTCATGGTGAATAATAAATTTCATTAAATGATTTAAATAAATTACATACAATTGTTCTAAGAATTTGTACATCTCAAAATGAAAAATACTAGCTACACATCTTCAAGCATTAACTCAAATCTTCAAGCAAGTATAACCTGAAACATGTTAAGTTTGAAAATATTTTGGGTCAACAAAAGTTGGTGAGAATTACATAGGTTTTGATAATTGAATAAAAACTTGTACAATTCAAGTGTCATGGCAAGTCTAGTCCATATGTGAAAACATACTAGCAGTAAATCGAGTGCATAATCAACCCTTGTGACTAGAATATTGTGGTCCATCCCATACGCTCATGGTTCACTCGATTATGTTATGCGATAACAATCACCCACGCTACCTATGTAGGAGGCACGTATCCGGGTGGGATTGTCAGTCCAATAGATCTATCATTGTATACCGTCGGCTGATCAATGTTAATGATTATGCTAGAATATTGTGCTTACCCTAGTCATGTTTAAGACATAATGCAACATAGAAAACACATAGACACTTTATGATTGAATTGTATATAGAATGTTGTAACATGTTTCACCCCAAAAATAGTGAAAAATGGAAAAGGGGCTATGTAAAACTCACCTTAGTGTTAAAATGGACACCCTTGTTATGTAAGTAAATGTGGCTCGTGTGTATCCAAATATCACCCTATTACAAGGTAATAAATAAGTGTTGGGGAAAACTTAATAAGTCTAAGTTTTCTTGTCTAAAATGTGCTAGGGTTCCTAATTTGGGAATATTTAAAGTTTTGACTAAATATAGCTTGTGCTTTCAATTTATGAAACATTCGGTTATGTTTATGAAAAACAAAAGAAAAAGAAAAAAAAATGAACGTAACTCAAAACAGTGAGAGTAAACATTTAGAACAAAATCAAATTTATCAAAACAAATTTATCATTATTAAACTTTGAAAGCCACTCAAAACAAATTTATCATTATTAAACTTTGAAAGTCATTATATGAAAAAAAAAATGAGAGTATTAGATCAAAATAATGACACCATTCTAAAAAAGTTTTATAAACAAATTATCACCAACTCAATTCCCAAACTAGTTCCTCAAAACCGAAACACCATGTCCATGTCCATGTCCATGTCTCTGTTCAACAACACTACTAACCACCATACAACTTTTGTGTGTGTGTATATATATATATATATATATATATATATAGGGTAGGGTTCCGGTAAGAAAATTGTTTTGTGTAGGAAGAGTAGGAAGTGTTTTCAACCGTTTGATCTAGAAATTGATGGTTTAGATTAAAAGTTTAGGCTAGTTAAGATTATATTAATTATAAATTAATGGTTAGGGGTAGGATGGTCTAATTAGTGTTTTAAAAGAGGGTAGAAATGACATTTTAATTTATATATCTATTAACCACTCCTTGATTCAAGCATAATTAATAAATATTATCCTATTTTACTCATCCCTCTCTCTATCTCTCTGTAAATATCACGAAGGTCTCTCCATCTTCTTCTTTCTTTATCACTAACAAACAAATCAAAAAAACCTAATATCTATAGTGTTCTTATACAGATCTAACTCGTGGTAAAACATAGTACGCAAAAGGGAAGGAAATAAAACACCCAAAAATCCGTTCGTTTGGTCCAGACTTAATCGGAAAAAAAAAACGAATCAAATGGAGGGAAATCAGACACCAATACACCCTACATCTACCCTCACAGTGTAACAACCCGGTTTGAGACCAAATTTTTTTTTTTCGCGTTTTACTAATTATTATCACGTATTAAAAGTGAACCGAAACGAATATTAAATAATACGATTATGTACGGAATTGGAAACCGAACCATTATATATAAAATATTATTACCTAATACGATTTACAAGACGGAACTAATACGCGTTACGAACTCAACCCGAACCCAAACGAATGTGATTAGTCACCCAGACATGTGTCACCTTCTCAAGGTGACACATGCCCACTCTATAGTGTAAACACCTCATCCACTCCACTAATATAAAAACCCATCTCTTATCTAAAACTTATAACACACACCACACATATCATTGAGCAGAGAAAAGAGAGGAGGAGCCGGAAGCTCCCGCCGCCGCTGATGGCGGAGCTCCGGCCATCGGATCCTCAACGCCACCCACACCACCATCATCCTACCAAGTCAGATCGAAGAGAAAGAGAGATAGAGACGCAGAGATCGAGATGGAACAGAAGTCGGAGAGAGAGACGCGTGGGAGGGAGACACAGAGACAGACAGAAGGAAGCGAAGGGGGAGCTTGGTGGTGATGTTACAGGATAAGGAAGGCGACGGCGACGGCGACGGTACAGGGGCTACGATGACGACGGCTGCACATCGATCTAGGGTTCCGATTACGAGCTAAGCTGATGACTAGTAAGTATACAAGTCTTTATGAGTTGTTCTTGAGGATTATTGATGAAGGATAAAGGGTTGGGTTAAGGTTATTAGGGTCAGTGATGATGGTGGTTCATGTCATTGGGTTACAATTGTAAGCAGGGGAGATGAGTGGTTGTATTTGGAAACTAAACTATTAATGGTCAAAGAAACAATCAAAAGGATGGGTCGGACCTTGGTCAAACCGGTGGTCAACATAAGTCAACGGATTCAGCGACGGTCAACATGAACTAGGAATGAACGTAAGGTATAACCGAAACCCGAATACTTAACATTTATAGATAATTAGTTATAAATCTTTATATATTATAAACCGTTGTGTGTGGGACTTGACGAGCGCATATGAACCGGACCAATTTATACGACGGAAATATTAACTCGGAACATTATTAGACTGGATATGTGATCATGGACCTTGAGGACTAGTTATAAAACTTGAATACTTGAAGGTTACAACATGGATTTGAAATACAATTAGGATCGACACATAAGCTTTGAATGTGGTTATAACCATTACATACCAAGAATAAGTATATACTGAAGTATACTTTGACACTTGGGAATGGACTAGGGACCTAAGGTTGGAACTTAAATAAAAACCTAGAAATATACATAGATGTAAACATTAAAACAAATAGAACCATTGGCAACTTGGGCAAGGAAGAACCGACATACATATTAAGGTGTATTAGGCAAGCACATATTTTAGTAAAGGTTAGTAAAGATACTCGAACTTGACGTTTGGACGAAAGATAGGAACAGAACCAAGACAACGGAAAGGATGCTTGAATGAATCATTTAGATAAGGAAATATAATTAGCCGTTTAGAGCAGAAGGGAAATAGAATATGAAAACTTAGGCACATACACCCATAGACGATGAACAAATAATAAATGGCGAAGGACTTGGATGATGCAAGAACATATATCCGAACCAGGACTAAACATCTTATGGGACATTAGACATGATTCCATGATTAGGAATCCTAAGAGGATCATCATTGTTTAAATAACATCAATAATATAATCAACGCTCGAGCTCGTCCCCACGTATGACCTTTGTAATTAAACCGAACACTAATAATATTTGTCGACTTAGGATTCGATCAGGAAAATACCAGCACCGGATATCAGGAATCCCGTTTATTACAGACTATTCATGCGCATACTACCAGGTGAGTCTCGTGAACCATCCCCTCTTTTTCTGTTTTTAAACTGTTTTGGGGTGAACATATGCTTCCAGGGTAAAACCGGTATGATAAACTATTGATGTGACAAGGTGTGCTCCCGATTACCAAACCTTCACACTCATTAACCCAACGGGAGATTGGGCCACTTAATATGTGGGTAGTACTACTTGGGGAAACCCCCACACACAGTGGACCCGGAAACCCGGGGAACCCTCCACTGAGGTTTGTGACACGTATTTTTCCATGGGAATCCATAATGGGAGTAGATGGATTCAGCGTATAGGTTTGAGGTGTGGCTTGTACATCACCAGTGCAACCATATGTTGAACTGTATTAACTTGTATACCTGTTTTGGAATTATAAACTGTTTTGTGGAAAACCATGTAAACTTATAAAACGGATTTTGACGATAAACTTATTTTAAAACCAGTTTAACGCACCCACGGACTCACCAACATATTTGTTGACCCAAACTATTTTTAAGCATGTGTTCAGGTACAACTCATGGATGGATGGTGAAGGCGAGGTATACTATATTTGTTGCGGGATAGAGCGTATAGAGCTAAGCATGGCTAGAGATTGGATTGATTTGAGGATTACACATCATCAACTGCTTCGACGACCGCTGCGTTTCGTCTTTGCATACCTTTGAACCATTCATTAAGTATTGTATTTATATATATTTGGAACTAGAAATTGTATTTAAAACCTTTAATATAATAATTGTTACTTCCGCTGTGCAAGTTTGGTACCAATCTGTATTTCGACCAGGCCCACGTTGGTCGGGTTGTGACAGTTGGTATCAGAGCAGCGGTTGTAGCACACTAGGATTTTCCTTACGGAAAATTCCTAGACTACGACCGATAGATCGTAGTTTAAGATTTGAGAACTATTTAATCAGGAAAGACCATGGAAATACCTAAGACCCACCAAAGTAGCCGCAAAATAAGTTGAACCTTGAGTACCTGAACACGCCAGAATACTTATACGGACTTAGAACCGGTTAATCCAGTATACGAACATTGTATGACACCTAAAATTTATGACTACAACGGAAATTACTAGAATAATTTCGTGAGGTAAATTGACGATTACACTTGACGTCATGTAATTGTGAATTTACAGGCACGAAAAAGTTCTAAGAAATCCGAGAAGTCGCCGAAATTTTAAGTGTTAACCATGTCGATCATAAACTTTTGAGATAAAATAAATTACCTTAGAGTCGTAACAAGCCTGTTATATGTTTTTGTGTGACCAGGTTAGGATTCGAATTCATTATTTTTAGTACGACTTGGCGTATTTTGATAGAACATATATGAACACACCCCTGACTGTTGTGATATTTTTACTCTTAACCTATATATGTGTACCATGCAACTACAAAAACATTATTGTGAATAATTTTTATGACTACGTTTTGAGCTAACCATGAGAACCAGGTACCTAACTGAAACTTAGTGCTATATCTGGGAAGAAATTCAAGGTACCAAGGTGAATCTTGATCAACCAAGCAAATAGATGCCTTAATCCGATAAGTTTTACTTTTAATCAATATTTACTGTTTACCTTATATAGTGATGACTTCGTTAATATAGAGTATGCTTTTACGACCATAGAATCACTTGCTTACATCTTTCGATTCATTCAAACCAAAAATTTGCAAGTTCAACCAACGGTTAGTAGATTCTTTTATTTAAACTTGGTTTGTACCAACCTTACTAAGAATTAAGCCGAAGTATAGTGTTTTGGATTGTAATTACAAAACAAGTTCTAGAGAATATTCCCAATACAACACCTGAAAAGTCAAAAACCCAGATACAAGGAAATATTAATCATCATGAGCGACCAAACCTTCCCGACCTAAAGAAACCTGGATTGAACGCTGAGAAAGGTATTATTAGGAATTAACATCTATTCCATCACTTTAATGCTCCGTAATGTCTTTAGATTAGTGCCAAAAACCTTTGGGTTAGTACCGTAGCATGCTAATGCGGAGACGAGTTATTAGTATGAAACATGTAGAATTATATAGGAAGGCCTTAACGAGGGGAGCATATACGATCGCGATAACTGTTATGTGTAGTAGTTGACAAGAATAAGAGAATACGGTCGAAGTTTAGTAAGGAAAAATATTCATAGAGGGAAATTCGATTATATGAAAAGTTAAGATTTAAAATAACAAAGGAATGTTGTACACCTTTATTTGTTTTAAGAGCAACATATTGTGTCTAGACGTCTAACCTTTTAATGTTTTTGACAACTTGTCGCCATATTCTACACCACGTACCATAGAAAACTTGGAAAGCTTAAGAATACCACCATTGTTTAGAAGGTATAGATAAAGTTAATCAAAGTATTAGGCATAAAGATGAATAAGAATGATAGATCTTAAGATCACGATCCCATATTTTAGTGTTTAACTCACCCAAATAAGGCTATTAAGAGCTAGTAACTCTTGGAACACACATAGGACTTCGCAAGAAAGTGTTCTATCAAGTTTTTGGAGAGATTTTCAGTACGTTTACGGGGCGTCATTGGTGTGGTGGGTTAGCTGCGGTACACCCTATATATAAACACCAATGATGCATCGGAAACAAGACTAAAAGTCAAACCAAATTCAAATCTGAATCTCCGAAATTTCTAGCACATTTTCGAGGTTATCAGAGGTGTGGTGGGTTGGCTGCGGTACACCCTATATATAAACACCTATGGTACGTCGAAAATAGGACTAGGAATTAAGCCAAGGACAAACCTTAGTTGTCAATAGTTTAACTCATTGTTTCAACTCAAAACATTAGACGTCATGGATGATTTTACTCTCTATTCCTGGAATCTGGTAATTAACCCTGTAAGGTTTTGACCCTTCTCTTGATCTCAAGAAATTTTAGCCTCTCATAACTGTTGCATTGACACTCAAGAATTTGACGATGAGAGATATCCGTACAAACTCATTCGTACAAATAAATATAAGTGGGAAATGATTAGTGATAGCAATACGTAAACTTGAACGTAGAACCTATAAGATCAACACATACTCCTTTGGCGATTAGTGTATGCCTAAAAACGTTGACTAGACGGGCTTGGACGATTGAGATATGATGCATTAAGATGGACTTCTAGAGAATTTAAATTCAACACTTTGGAAGTTAAAAATTAAGACACGGACTAGACTAAACCAACCAAACACGATACCTCTTTGGATACCTTGTACACATAAGACCTTGAGCTCCTAATAACTTAGACTCATTGAATATTAACTACCGAGAAATAAGAGCTTAGACATTAAGATTCGGGAGGCGAAGTTTGTAGTAATTAATGTGTGGTGTCAGGAATGATAGAACATAGTATGAGATTTAGTATGGAAACACTATAACCACGAAGTGGTTTATGAAAAGGGTACACAAGCACATAAATTTGAACACCAAACCCGAGTATGGAATGTACCGTATGTACAACCACAGAAAGCACGAAAATTAATTCCGAGGACGGAATTCTAATAACGGGGGAGAATGTAACAACCCGGTTTGAGACCAAAATTTTTTTTCGCGTTTTACTAATTATTATCACGTATTAAAAGTGAACCGAAACGAATATTAAATAATACGATTATGTACGGAATTGGAAACCGAACCATTATATATAAAATATTATTACCTAATACGATTTACAAGACGGAACTAATACGCGTTACGAACTCAACCCGAACCCAAACGAATGTGATTAGTCACCCGGACATGTGTCACCTTCTCAAGGTGACACATGCCCACTCTATAGTGTAAACACCTCATCCACTCCACTAATATAAAAACCCATCTCTTATCTAAAACTTATAACACACACCACACATATCATTGAGCAGAGAAAAGAGAGGAGGAGCCGGAAGCTCCCGCCGCCGCTGATGGCGGAGCTCCGGCCATCGGATCCTCAACGCCACCCACACCACCATCATCCTACCAAGTCAGATCGAAGAGAAAGAGAGATAGAGACGCAGAGATCGAGATGGAACAGAAGTCGGAGAGAGAGACGCGTGGGAGGGAGACACAGAGACAGACAGAAGGAAGCGAAGGGGGAGCTTGGTGGTGATGTTACAGGATAAGGAAGGCGACGGCGACGGCGACGGTACAGGGGCTACGATGACGACGGCTGCACATCGATCTAGGGTTCCGATTACGAGCTAAGCTGATGACTAGTAAGTATACAAGTCTTTATGAGTTGTTCTTGAGGATTATTGATGAAGGATAAAGGGTTGGGTTAAGGTTATTAGGGTCAGTGATGATGGTGGTTCATGTCATTGGGTTACAATTGTAAGCAGGGGAGATGAGTGGGTGTATTTGGAAACTAAACTATGAATGGTCAAAGAAACAATCAAAAGGATGGGTCGGACCTTGGTCAAACCGGTGGTCAACATAAGTCAACGGATTCAGCGACGGTCAACATGAACTAGGAATGAACGTAAGGTATAACCGAAACCCGAATACTTAACATTTATAGATAATTAGTTATAAATCTTTATATATTATAAACCGTTGTGTGTGGGACTTGACGAGCGCATATGAACCGGACCAATTTATACGACGGAAATATTAACTCGGAACATTATTAGACTGGATATGTGATCATGGACCTTGAGGACTAGTTATAAAACTTGAATACTTGAAGGTTACAACATGGATTTGAAATACAATTAGGATCGACACATAAGCTTTGAATGTGGTTATAACCATTACATACCAAGAATAAGTATATACTGAAGTATACTTTGACACTTGGGAATGGACTAGGGACCTAAGGTTGGAACTTAAATAAAAACCTAGAAATATACATAGATGTAAACATTAAAACAAATAGAACCATTGGCAACTTGGGCAAGGAAGAACCGACATACATATTAAGGTGTATTAGGCAAGCACATATTTTAGTAAAGGTTAGTAAAGATACTCGAACTTGACGTTCGGACGAAAGATAGGAACAGAACCAAGACAACGGAAAGGATGCTTGAATGAATCATTTAGATAAGGAAATATAATTAGCCGTTTAGAGCAGAAGGGAAATAGAATATGAAAACTTAGGCACATACACCCATAGACGATGAACAAATAATAAATGGCGAAGGACTTGGATGATGCAAGAACATATATCCGAACCAGGACTAAACATCTTATGGGACATTAGACATGATTCCATGATTAGGAATCCTAAGAGGATCATCATTGTTTAAATAACATCAATAATATAATCAACGCTCGAGCTCGTCCCCACGTATGACCTTTGTAATTAAACCGAACACTAATAATATTTGTCGACTTAGGATTCGATCAGGAAAATACCAGCACCGGATATCAGGAATCCCGTTTATTACAGACTATTCATGCGCATACTACCAGGTGAGTCTCGTGAACCATCCCCTCTTTTTCTGTTTTTAAACTGTTTTGGGGTGAACATATGCTTCCAGGGTAAAACCGGTATGATAAACTATTGATGTGACAAGGTGTGCTCCCAATTACCAAACCTTCACACTCATTAACCCAACGGGAGATTGGGCCACTTAATATGTGGGTAGTACTACTTGGGGAAACCCCCACACACAGTGGACCCGGAAACCCGGGGAACCCTCCACTGAGGTTTGTGACACGTATTTTGCCATGGGAATCCATAATGGGAGTAGATGGATTCAGCGTATAGGTTTGAGGTGTGGCTTGTACATCACCAGTGCAACCATATGTTGAACTGTATTAACTTGTATACCTGTTTTGGAATTATAAACTGTTTTGTGGAAAACCATGTAAACTTATAAAACGGATTTTGACGATAAACTTATTTTAAAACCAGTTTAACGCACCCACGGACTCACCAACATATTTGTTGACCCAAACTATTTTTAAGCATGTGTTCAGGTACAACTCATGGATGGATGGTGAAGGCGAGGTATACTATATTTGTTGCGGGATAGAGCGTATAGAGCTAAGCATGGCTAGAGATTGGATTGATTTGAGGATTACACATCATCAACTGCTTCGACGACCGCTGCGTTTCGTCTTTGCATACCTTTGAACCATTCATTAAGTATTGTATTTATATATATTTGGAACTAGAAATTGTATTTAAAACCTTTAATATAATAATTGTTACTTCCGCTGTGCAAGTTTGGTACCAATCTGTATTTCGACCAGGCCCACGTTGGTCGGGTTGTGACAGTTGGTATCAGAGCAGCGGTTGTAGCACACTAGGATTTTCCTTACGGAAAATTCCTAGACTACGACCGATAGATCGTAGTTTAAGATTTGAGAACTATTTAATCAGGAAAGACCATGGAAATACCTAAGACCCACCAAAGTAGCCGCAAAATAAGTTGAACCTTGAGTACCTGAACACGCCAGAATACTTATACGGACTTAGAACCGGTTAATCCAGTATACGAACATTGTATGACACCTAAAATTTATGACTACAACGGAAATTACTAGAATAATTTCGTGAGGTAAATTGACGATTACACTTGACGTCATGTAATTGTGAATTTACAGGCACGAAAAAGTTCTAAGAAATCCGAGAAGTCGCCGAAATTTTAAGTGTTAACCATGTCGATCATAAACTTTTGAGATAAAATAAATTACCTTAGAGTCGTAACAAGCCTGTTATATGTTTTTGTGTGACCAGGTTAGGATTCGAATTCATTATTTTTAGTACGACTTGGCGTATTTTGATAGAACATATATGAACACACCCCTGACTGTTGTGATATTTTTACTCTTAACCTATATATGTGTACCATGCAACTACAAAAACATTATTGTGAATAATTTTTATGACTACGTTTTGAGCTAACCATGAGAACCAGGTACCTAACTGAAACTTAGTGCTATATCTGGGAAGAAATTCAAGGTACCAAGGTGAATCTTGATCAACCAAGCAAATAGATGCCTTAATCCGATAAGTTTTACTTTTAATCAATATTTACTGTTTACCTTATATAGTGATGACTTCGTTAATATAGAGTATGCTTTTACGACCATAGAATCACTTGCTTACATCTTTCGATTCATTCAAACCAAAAATTTGCAAGTTCAACCAACGGTTAGTAGATTCTTTTATTTAAACTTGGTTTGTACCAAGCTTACTAAGAATTAAGCCGAAGTATAGTGTTTTGGATTGTAATTACAAAACAAGTTCTAGAGAATATTCCCAATACAACACCTGAAAAGTCAAAAACCCAGATACAAGGAAATATTAATCATCATGAGCGACCAAACCTTCCCGACCTAAAGAAACCTGGATTGAACGCTGAGAAAGGTATTATTAGGAATTAACATCTATTCCATCACTTTAATGCTCCGTAATGTCTTTAGATTAGTGCCAAAAACCTTTGGGTTAGTACCGTAGCATGCTAATGCGGAGACGAGTTATTAGTATGAAACATGTAGAATTATATAGCAAGGCCTTAACGAGGGGAGCATATACGATCGCGATAACTGTTATGTGTAGTAGTTGACAAGAATAAGAGAATACGGTCGAAGTTTAGTAAGGAAAAATATTCATAGAGGGAAATTCGATTATATGAAAAGTTAAGATTTAAAATAACAAAGGAATGTTGTACACCTTTATTTGTTTTAAGAGCAACATATTGTGTCTAGACGTCTAACCTTTTAATGTTTTTGACAACTTGTCGCCATATTCTACACCACGTACCATAGAAAACTTGGAAAGCTTAAGAATACCACCATTGTTTAGAAGGTATAGATAAAGTTAATCAAAGTATTAGGCATAAAGATGAATAAGAATGATAGATCTTAAGATCACGATCCCATATTTTAGTGTTTAACTCACCCAAATAAGGCTATTAAGAGCTAGTAACTCTTGGAACACACATAGGACTTCGCAAGAAAGTGTTCTATCAAGTTTTTGGAGAGATTTTCAGTACGTTTACGGGGCGTCATTGGTGTGGTGGGTTAGCTGCGGTACACCCTATATATAAACACCAATGATGCATCGGAAACAAGACTAAAAGTCAAACCAAATTCAAATCTGAATCTCCGAAATTTCTAGCACATTTTCGAGGTTATCAGAGGTGTGGTGGGTTGGCTGCGGTACACCCTATATATAAACACCTATGGTACGTCGAAAATAGGACTAGGAATTAAGCCAAGGACAAACCTTAGTTGTCAATAGTTTAACTCATTGTTTCAACTCAAAACATTAGACGTCATGGATGATTTTACTCTCTATTCCTGGAATCTGGTAATTAACCCTGTAAGGTTTTGACCCTTCTCTTGATCTCAAGAAATTTTAGCCTCTCATAACTGTTGCATTGACACTCAAGAATTTGACGATGAGAGATATCCGTACAAACTCATTCGTACAAATAAATATAAGTGGGAAATGATTAGTGATAGCAATACGTAAACTTGAACGTAGAACCTATAAGATCAACACATACTCCTTTGGCGATTAGTGTATGCCTAAAAACGTTGACTAGACGGGCTTGGACGATTGAGATATGATGCATTAAGATGGACTTCTAGAGAATTTAAATTCAACACTTTGGAAGTTAAAAATTAAGACACGGACTAGACTAAACCAACCAAACACGATACCTCTTTGGATACCTTGTACACATAAGACCTTGAGCTCCTAATAACTTAGACTCATTGAATATTAACTACCGAGAAATAAGAGCTTAGACATTAAGATTCGGGAGGCGAAGTTTGTAGTAATTAATGTGTGGTGTCAGGAATGATAGAACATAGTATGAGATTTAGTATGGAAACAC
Source organism: Ambrosia trifida (assembly GCA_028751855.1). Taxonomy (NCBI): domain Eukaryota; kingdom Viridiplantae; phylum Streptophyta; class Magnoliopsida; order Asterales; family Asteraceae; genus Ambrosia; species Ambrosia trifida. The sequence continues at coordinate 92,956,425 of CM054122.1, read as the reverse complement.
TATAACCACGAAGTGGTTTATGAAAAGGGTACACAAGCACATAAATTTGAACACCAAACCCGAGTATGGAATGTACCGTATGTACAACCACAGAAAGCACGAAAATTAATTCCGAGGACGGAATTCTAATAACGGGGGGAGAATGTAACAACCCGGTTTGAGACCAAAATTTTTTTTCGCGTTTTACTAATTATTATCACGTATTAAAAGTGAACCGAAACGAATATTAAATAATACGATTATGTACGGAATTGGAAACCGAACCATTATATATAAAATATTATTACCTAATACGATTTACAAGACGGAACTAATACGCGTTACGAACTCAACCCGAACCCAAACGAATGTGATTAGTCACCCGGACATGTGTCACCTTCTCAAGGTGACACATGCCCACTCTATAGTGTAAACACCTCATCCACTCCACTAATATAAAAACCCATCTCTTATCTAAAACTTATAACACACACCACACATATCATTGAGCAGAGAAAAGAGAGGAGGAGCCGGAAGCTCCCGCCGCCGCTGATGGCGGAGCTCCGGCCATCGGATCCTCAACGCCACCCACACCACCATCATCCTACCAAGTCAGATCGAAGAGAAAGAGAGATAGAGACGCAGAGATCGAGATGGAACAGAAGTCGGAGAGAGAGACGCGTGGGAGGGAGACACAGAGACAGACAGAAGGAAGCGAAGGGGGAGCTTGGTGGTGATGTTACAGGATAAGGAAGGCGACGGCGACGGCGACGGTACAGGGGCTACGATGACGACGGCTGCACATCGATCTAGGGTTCCGATTACGTGCTAAGCTGATGACTAGTAAGTATACAAGTCTTTATGAGTTGTTCTTGAGGATTATTGATGAAGGATAAAGGGTTGGGTTAAGGTTATTAGGGTCAGTGATGATGGTGGTTCATGTCATTGGGTTACAATTGTAAGCAGGGGAGATGAGTGGGTGTATTTGGAAACTAAACTATGAATGGTCAAAGAAACAATCAAAAGGATGGGTCGGACCTTGGTCAAACCGGTGGTCAACATAAGTCAACGGATTCAGCGACGGTCAACATGAACTAGGAATGAACGTAAGGTATAACCGAAACCCGAATACTTAACATTTATAGATAATTAGTTATAAATCTTTATATATTATAAACCTTTGTGTGTGGGACTTGACGAGCGCATATGAACCGGACCAATTTATACGACGGAAATATTAACTCGGAACATTATTAGACTGGATATGTGATCATGGACCTTGAGGACTAGTTATAAAACTTGAATACTTGAAGGTTACAACATGGATTTGAAATACAATTAGGATCGACACATAAGCTTTGAATGTGGTTATAACCATTACATACCAAGAATAAGTATATACTGAAGTATACTTTGACACTTGGGAATGGACTAGGGACCTAAGGTTGGAACTTAAATAAAAACCTAGAAATATACATAGATGTAAACATTAAAACAAATAGAACCATTGGCAACTTGGGCAAGGAAGAACCGACATACATATTAAGGTGTATTAGGCAAGCACATATTTTAGTAAAGGTTAGTAAAGATACTCGAACTTGACGTTTGGACGAAAGATAGGAACAGAACCAAGACAACGGAAAGGATGCTTGAATGAATCATTTAGATAAGGAAATATAATTAGCCGTTTAGAGCAGAAGGGAAATAGAATATGAAAACTTAGGCACATACACCCATAGACGATGAACAAATAATAAATGGCGAAGGACTTGGATGATGCAAGAACATATATCCGAACCAGGACTAAACATCTTATGGGACATTAGACATGATTCCATGATTAGGAATCCTAAGAGGATCATCATTGTTTAAATAACATCAATAATATAATCAACGCTCGAGCTCGTCCCCACGTATGACCTTTGTAATTAAACCGAACACTAATAATATTTGTCGACTTAGGATTCGATCAGGAAAATACCAGCACCGGATATCAGGAATCCCGTTTATTACAGACTATTCATGCGCATACTACCAGGTGAGTCTCGTGAACCATCCCCTCTTTTTCTGTTTTTAAACTGTTTTGGGGTGAACATATGCTTCCAGGGTAAAACCGGTATGATAAACTATTGATGTGACAAGGTGTGCTCCCGATTACCAAACCTTCACACTCATTAACCCAACGGGAGATTGGGCCACTTAATATGTGGGTAGTACTACTTGGGGAAACCCCACACACAGTGGACCCGGAAACCCGGGGAACCCTCCACTGAGGTTTGTGACACGTATTTTGCCATGGGAATCCATAATGGGAGTAGATGGATTCAGCGTATAGGTTTGAGGTGTGGCTTGTACATCACCAGTGCAACCATATGTTGAACTGTATTAACTTGTAAACCTGTTTTGGAATTATAAACTATTTTGTGGAAAACCATGTAAACTTATAAAACGGATTTTGACGATAAACTTATTTTAAAACCAGTTTAACGCACCCACGGACTCACCAACATATTTGTTGACCCAAACTATTTTTAAGCATGTGTTCAGGTACAACTCATGGATGGATGGTGAAGGCGAGGTATACTATATTTGTTGCGGGATAGAGCGTATAGAGCTAAGCATGGCTAGAGATTGGATTGATTTGAGGATTACACATCATCAATTGCTTCGACGACCGCTGCGTTTCGTCTTTGCATACCTTTGAACCATTCATTAAGTATTGTATTTATATATATTTGGAACTAGAAATTGTATTTAAAACCTTTAATATAATAATTGTTACTTCCGCTGTGCAAGTTTGGTACCAATCTGTATTTCGACCAGGCCCACGTTGGTCGGGTTGTGACACACAGGTACCGATTTTACTGATTTTGATTAATTTTTTTAATAATTAGGTTTTTTCGGGTGTTTTATGATGCTTGAGGTTGAGTGTGTTTCAAGAATCATTTTTAGGGGGGAATCATGTTCTTGAGTAGGTTTTTTAATAATACCTAAGTTTTGGGTTTTAGATAATAGTGTTACATAATAGTGTTTTATGTAGTGTTTATATATTATGAAAACATTATACGTTTGTTTCCTCGTTAAAACAGCTAAGTTTTTGGGTTTTAGATAATTTTGTAGATGATTTTTTTATAGTAGTGTTTTAAATATAGTGTTTTATTCAGCATTTACTCTTTAGAACTTCTAAGTTTTTGGGTTTAGATAATTTTGTAGATGGTTTTTTTATTGTAGTGTTTTAAAATAATGTTTTATTCATTGGTTTAAAATATGAAACATTATATGTTGTGTTATCAAGTTATAACATCTAAGTTTTGGTTATGTTTTCTTTGAGATATGAAACTGATGGATTTGGCGGTAGCTGAAGCAAGACAGAAACTGAATGAGAGACTTTCTTTGGTCCATGACAAAGGGCGCCGTAAATCAGGTAACATGAATAGCAATATGGATGTTGGAATACGTGTAATAAAGGTACCATTCGAAGTTGAAAAAACGAAAATGGACACTCCCAAAAATAAAGGTTGGTACTGAGCTTTTGAAAAAAAAAATAAATAAACAGTTTCATAATATGTGCATTAAAAAACAGTTTTTTTTTTAAATTTGTATTATTTAAAAAACTGCTTTGATTCTAAAACACTGTTTTAAATGCTAGTTGGGCGGCACGCTAAGGTGAATGATAGTAAGAATCTGAAGAGTGAACGGATCGTGACGACAAAGTCGACAGCAAGTGTCGAAAAAAATACAAAGAAACAATACAGGAACAAGTTGTTGAAGCAGGTATTATGTTAGATTGTTAAATATTTTTGTTATATGTCGCATCTATGTTGTTTGGTAAATTAATGTGTAGTGTTTTGTAAAACTTTTCATTCAAGGATCTGATGACGACTTTATGAGCCCGCCATTAAAGTTAGTGATTAATACTGCACAATTGTCTGAAAAAAGCGATTCGAAGAAAAGGAAGGAGTCCCGACATGAAGAAAAAGGTGTAAAAAAGAAAGCAAAGGTTGATGATCGTAAAGATATGAAGAAAAAGGAGAAGGCGGTTAAGGGGAAGTCATGTAATCTGAATTTGAAGACATCAATGAAGGTGAAATGCGTGAAGAGCTCACAACCGTATGTGTACAAAGAGTATTCGGGGGACAAAATTAAGTTGAAGAGCTCACCAGGTAAAATATACATGAAACCTTAAAAAAAAAAAAAACAATAACACTGTCATAGGTATAAAATATATCAGTCAAAGTTTGGGTTAAGAATGTTAAATAACACTTTTAGTCTGACATAAAAAAACACTCCTGTAGGTAACATTACCGATGTGGTTAAAAGTTTGAGAAAGGGACAAAGAGAAGCTGTTAAGCAAATGGGATTTGGTGCAATTCTGAATTGGAAGTTGTAGACAATACCATCAATGATGGGTCAATGGTTGGCATCAAATTATGACCATTCAAGAAGCGTGCTACATCTTAAACCGACCCATTCAATTAGGTTTACGCTTGAGTTTGTTCATAAGCTATTGGGTATACCACTCGGTAAAGAGGAGGTGGTTGAAGTTAAAAGGGCAAGGATAAATATCCCTGCTGTTAAGTGTTTCAGGAAACAGTTTAATAAGAATACACGAATTTCACCGAAGAATTTGGCGGACTACATGGTGGAGTGTTGTAGTTGTGAAGACGATTCTGGGATGGAATTTAGATTAAACTTTCTGATTTTGTTCAACACAGTGATGGGTTTAACAACCCATAACAACAGCGTGAACATAGGGTTTCTTTCGTCTGTTCCGCCTCGTGTTGATATACGAAAGTTAAACTGGTGTGAATACGTGATAAGGTGTTTGAACAAGAGTGTTAAGGATTGGGACGGTGAAAACAACTTCAACGGTTCTCTAGCGTTACTTGCGGTATGTCTTTTTTGGCTATTAAAATGTTCATATTATGCGTTTTAGGTGATAACACATATCAATAAATAAAAAACACTCATAAATAAAAATGATTATAACTTTCAGGTGGCTTTTGCGTATGACCAAGACGCTTCAACATCCAAGGAGGGTATGTATGTGATCGAGAATGTAGACCAAGAAAGGTTAGAAGAATTGTCTGTTACGTTAGAGACAAATAGAAATAAACCCGAGAAGGGCAGCGGTGAAACTGTAAAATGTTCCAGAGGGAAGGGGAAAATGGGCAATGTTAAATGTGCTACGGGTGACTGCGATAAAGAAGGTATGATTTGTTTTTTGGCATAGCTGTTTTAAAACACTGTATACCTGTATATAATACTTCGTTGTAATACTTGTTCCTTAGCTGTATTTCTGGTCTGGTAAACAACTGTTGTTTAATATATAATAGTTAGTTATAAAAAACTGTTGACAGGCAGTGGACCGGTTGGAGGATCTGAGCGAAAGGCTAAGATTAATGGCAAAGGCATTGTTAAATGTGCTACGGGTGATTGCGATAAAGAAGGTATAATTTGTTTTATGGCATAACTGTTTTTAAACACTGTACATGTATATATAATACTTAGTTGTAATACTTGTTCCTTAGCTGGATTTCTGGTCTGGTAAACAATGATCAAGGCATTTTCTTATTTTATAAAACACTGTTGACAGGTAGTGGACCGGTTGGAGGATCTGAGGGAAAGGCTAAGATTAATAGCATAGGCGATACAGCAGATGACGATCATCAAGGCATGTTTCTTATTTTATTTTATTTTTATAAAAAAAATATGTGTCATTCATCTGATTTATAAAAAACACTGTTTTTGGTAGATACTGTACCTGTTGGAGGCTCTGAGGTGAATGCTAAGATCAACGGCGAGTGTGATACGCTATTTGACGTTGAACAAGGCAAGTTGATTATTTGTTTTAGTATACACTCCACATTGTATATAACATTGTTAATAATTTGATATTTTTTGGTAAAAACATTTTGAGTAGATGGTGCTTTTATCCCTGACGACACTACGCATATAGAGAACTACTACCGTGCTGAAGGAGAATATGGTTCTCTTGCTGATACACAAGATATAGTATCACAACCCATTTCGACGCAACCGGGTGTTTCACCGGACATTGTAAGTTTTATCTACAACATTATTGAATTGTTTTGTTCGGTGTTTTATGTTAAGTTGTATAATGTTAAATTGTATAGTGTTAAATATTTATTGAACATTTCTCTATTTTTTCAAAAACAAATATTAGATGGATGGGCATCTATTAGAGATATATTTTAGACAATTTGAGGATCACGTGGAGTGGATCAATGACACATTGGCAGAGGCGGTTTGCAAATACCCAGATAGCAGTGTGATTAAGGAAAAAAATGAAAAATGGGCGGTTTTGTTATCAAAATACGCTCCTGAAAAAACGAGCGAGGGTACGGAAGCGAACAAAGAAACATGTAAGACGCACATATTTTGTATTTTCTAAGTTTTAGATTTTGAAATTGAATTCTGTGACATAACACTGTTTTTATTAGGTGACGCCACGGAATGGGATATAAGTGATTCACAGTTGGTAAAGTTTGCGGATGAAGTCATGGCCCAATATGAACAAAAAACACCGGAGCCACTTGCAAAAGTTTTTGATACTGATCCTGAAACAACAAATGTCACTGAACGAATTGTTGAGATTAAAAAGTTGAAAGTTGATCGGAAAGTCAGTAAGAGGGGTAGGCCGGTGCGACAAAAAAAATTACCCGAAGCGTTAAGGTCACCGTATGTTCGTAGACGGGTGGATTTAGGAGCGATGTATGACCTGGCCGAGTCACGCGTGAGCACCTATGTATTCGCCGCTTGGGCTGACCCGTGGTAAGTTTCTAATGTATATATACCTTTAGTTTATAGTTTCCTAACTTGAAAAAACATGTCCATAATAACATAGGATACCTATCTTCAAAACAACCTGGGATTTGACGATTATGAGGGGCGCACTTGAGTCGGTTGCGCCGGGACAATGGCTTCAAGTGGAGGTATTGAGCGCTTGGGCAGCGGTGTTGAACTATGAAGAAAAGTATAGGAGCGATGGGTCACCAAAATGCTTGTTCTGCCCGCCTAATATGTTGGTATGTTTTAAAACACTACCTTTAAATATCCTGTTTTAAAACACTACTTTCATGATCTGTTTTAAAAACACTACCTTTTTTTTTTTTTTGTGTTACCAGGACCAAGCCGATTATGATGCACCGGTCAGGGTGAGGATAAAACACTTTGAGGAAAACATGGTATCGTGTTTGGAATGGACGGAGAGCAAAACGATCGTTGGGTTCGATCTAATTTTCGTGCCCATTTTACAGTCGAACCATTTCTACCTTATGTGTTTTAACCTCATGACACATGACACACTTGTGATTGATAACATGCAACTAACGGATGGTTTCAAGGCGAGATACAAACTTTGGCCAGAAAAAATGGTAAAAATAAAAATCCCTTATTTGTACCCAATTGTACCCATTATTTGAATTTACTTTTATCTACCTGTTTATAGTAACAGACTTTTTTTTTACCAGACAGGAGCTTTCGCTGGTTACCTAAAATCAGTGGGCCACACTAGTGCAAATTGGGTTAAGCAAACAATTCCGTACCGGTTGAAACTAGCGTGGGAGACGGCCCATAATGATGTAGACTGTGGTGTTTTCGTAATGAGACACATGGAGACCTACAAGGGTAAGCTTCTTAGGGAATGGAATTGCGGCTTTTCTAATGAGTGCAACAAACAAGGTGAATTGTTGGGGACCCAAAAAAGACAACTTAATGAACTAAGGAGGAAGTATGTTGCAAAAATCCTACTAAGTGATGTCAATTTATACAGACCGGATGTTGAGTTAGGAGTGTACGAATATTACCAATTACCGGATGCTACTAGGCGAGAGTTGGAGAAGACCGCGTTTGATCGAATCCGTGAAAGATTGGGGCCTTCAATGGGAAAAAAATGACTTTTATTTTGAGATTTGGAAAAATATTGGTTTATCTTTATGTTTTGGATTAGGTCGATTATGTTTTGGATGATGTTACATTGTGTTTTTTGGATATTTGATTTAAAAAAACACTACGGTTAAATTACAAATATAGTGCAAAAAAAGTTCGTTATTATTGCAATTCTCCTTTATAAAAAAAGAAGTAAACGAAAGCATTTTAAAAGACACTACTTGCTCGTGTAAAACACTACTTAATTGTGTTAAACACTATTTATTCGTATAAAACACTATGTATTCGTACATTTTAAACAAACATGCCCATATAAACCGTTATAGTTAAGGACTTAGAAATGGCTGTATTACATCTGGATCTTGTTTTTGGTTTGAAGCCATATAGGTAGAAAACGGTTCTATAAGACACTAGGGACTCATAAAGTTAAAAACGGTTCAATTAGTACTTCTTGCTAAGAAACATTAATTGTACTTCGTCACCTATAGTTTAAAAACACTACCGGTAATTAACTAGTGCAAACTTACTTGTTTCGGCTAGATGTTTTTAGTTAAAAAACGCTACTCAAAACATTTTTGACAAAATATATAAAAAAGTAAATAAAAAAACATTGAATCCGAATAGTTTCATCACACTTATACAGCAACAAAAAGAATATCAAAAAGAAGGTAGCATAACATGAAACGTGGAAAATAAAACAAAAAAAAGGAACATCAAATTGCCCATTATTTTGTAATTTTAAAACACACTCGTCCTCATCATCATCAATCCCTACATCCTCGCCTGGTTCTTCTTCACCCGATGTATCATCCTCATTGGCAACCTTCTTAGGATTTTGACATGTGCGAATGTTGTGACCGTATTCCAAACAATTTTGACACTGCCTTCGTTTTTTTGCTCCTTGACTAATGGCTTGCTCACGCTTCGACCTAAACCGCTTAGGTTTGCTCATCCCTTTAAACCTTGTACCCACGGGGACTCGAACAACTATATTAGATTCCGGAGTTTCACCACATAGCTCTGCAAACCTGTCTCGACGGCTCTTTCGTGGTGCTTTAATATTAGCTTCAATCGCCTTTGACATGAACTCTTTAATGTGATCTCGAAAATTACATAACGTCTCAAACTGCTCTACAACCTTGTTGATATACGTCTCCGTGGTATATGTAATGTCACGGATAACACGGTTAACATCTTCACTCCGATTCATTGTGCTATCGTGTAAAAAAGATTCACCGGGCGCTGCATTAGGTACCGCCTCCCTTGTCCAACGAGGTAAAATATAGTTTTTTGGGAACTCCCTGATTTCGCCTATACGTAGAACACAAAAAATGTGACTGCATAAAAGCCCAAACTGCTCAAATCGTAGGCAACTACAAGACATATTCATGTCCTCTTTCCGAAGCATGACCTACAAAAAAACATTTGACATACAAAACATAGTAAAAACAAAACATAAGCTTAGTTAGTATAAAAAATAATATAATAAAGTACCATAGCCTGGTGTTTAAAAAAATATAACACGTTTACTAACCTCATATAAACTCGTTGTGAGCTGCGTCCAATCCTTGATAAAAAAAACTTCATAAAACCACCAGGTTCTTTCGGTTCCTCAAATCGTTGTTGAGCACAACTGTGTATTGCATCTTGTATTTCAAGCTGAACATAAAAAAAAGCGTACGAGTATATATACGATAAGTCTGTCTCTCTAATGGGTAGTCGCTCCAAATATCAGGAATAGTGTATCGAGTGTCATGGTCGTTTTTTCGATGTTCATGCCTTTGCGCTTCTATAGCTGCATCGAAATGTGCAAGGAACTCAACAAGTGTGCACCCAGGATTGCAGAACTTGCCAAAAAAATGATTCTCACTCTCAGACCTAGATGATGTACGCATGAGGCCAGACATCTTCTCATGCCGGAAATAAGCAGGGACCCACGACTCTCTAACTGCTTATATAGAATTCAACCCGTCATGATCCGTTAGGCCGTAATAATTTAAAATCTCAGCCCATTTACTCTCAAACTCTTCTGGTAAAATGGAGTCAGTCCAGCAGATAAAACACAGTCGTTGCTTAAAATCAGTGGTATTGCATAATACAGCCCCAACCTGATAAAAAAAAAGAATTTAAGCAAGATTTATTTTTATTTAAATTAAAAAAAAAGGTTACGTTACGACACTACTATGAAAAAATGTCATACCTTCACCGCAAGCTTATCCATAATGTGCCAAGTACATAACCTATGTCTGCTATCAGGGCATGTTTCTTCGATTGCCTTCTTCATGGCCGGGTCCTGATCAGTGACAATTACAGGTGGCGCGTTGCCGAAAGCTTTCTTAGACACACGTAACAACCACTTGTAAGTATCAGCAGTCTCGTTACCAATAATTGCTGCACCAAGTGTGACATTCCTATTATGGTTATCAACCGCAGTAAAAGGAACAAACATCATATTGTACCTGAAAAAAATTATATACACGTTAATTGTAAATAAAAAACTAATGATTCATATCTTGCTAAAAACATTAATTGTACGTGTAGTTTAAAAACACTACTGTTATTGTACTGGTTCAGCATACTTGTTTCACCTATATGTTGTAGTTTAAAAACACTACTCGTAACTGTTTTGGTGGTGTTTTATGATAAAAAACACTGCTTCTGACTAAAAAGACTCTTTACATGGTAAAACAAAATACAAAATCAAATATGTTTAACTTACTTGTTTCGCCTATATGTTGCGTCAAAAGATACAACATCACCAAAATAAAGAAAGTTCCTCTTTGCTTGTTCGTCAGCCCAGAACGCACCGGCTAACTCACCTTTTTCGTTAACAAAAAAATCAAAAGAAAAATTACGTAAATATTCTTTCTTTCTGTTAAGACGTTTTATTAACATATCTGCATCATTCTGTCCAACGTATTTGTTTAAATCCCTCCTAAAATTTTTAAAATCGGTTTTGGTGGCACCCACTTTGTTAAAACCACCGTACAACGTCCTCATTATATTGAAAGCCCTAACAGGCCCGATGTTTATTTCTGCCAACGAACTTATTGCCTCCTCTTGTTGGTATGTCAATCCTCTATTAGATGGTAGAAAGTGCCTATCATCTTCTTCAACGAAGGAATGATTATGCTGAGCATTAAAAAAATATACTTCATACATATTATGTTTCTCCAACTTTATACGAATGGCTGCCTGACATCCTGTCCTTTTCGATGGTGCTTTACGTACACCTTTAGATGAAGACTCCTCGTTAGCAGAATCAAACGGCTTCGGTTTTTTATGACCCTCCTTTGAGGATATAAAGTACTTGGTTTGAATGATATCATCCTTTCTAACTACGGTGGCACTTCTAATTGTAAAACCACTTGCATCAGCGTACTTCTTATAAAAATTATAACCCTCCTCGACTGTCGCAAACTTCATTCCAAGCTTTGGAATAATTGATTGGTCTACTTCAGGAACGAAATATGATGGAGCTGTATTAAAAAAAACGAGGAGTGATTCATACTTAAACTATGAATAAACACCACTTTTTTAATTTATAAAAAACACACTTAAAACAATACACTAAACAATAAACAAAAAATCAGCCAAAATCCGTATTTTAAATAACAATACCATAATGCATGTGTATCATAAAAACACTACTGATTCGTATTACGTGTCTACCCTAAAATCAACGTATTCCTACATGTATAGTATTATATAAAAAACACTACTGATAACTGTTTTGATAAAAAAACATTAACTGTACGTGTAGATAAAAAAACACCACTGGTGATATACTAATTCATATCTGATTAAAAACACTACAACATTAGTTGTACGTATAGACAAAAAACACTACTGGTGATATACTAGTTCATATCAGATTAAAAACACTGCTTATACAGTTTTTACTTTAAATCACAGATTTAAAAATTCAAAAACTCCACTTTATAACTAAAAATTAATGAAACTGTTCAGTAAACAACGACAAAAAACATTAAAATTCATAAAACTTCAAACCAATCTATACAATAACAGAATTAAAACAAAACATCCTGCGCATATGTACGATATCATTTTTTTTATAGCGGTTTAAAACAATCTATATAAATCAAAAAAAAAAAAAAAACTTCCTATACAAATGGAATCGATCTATACGACTTCAAATCTGATTATATATAAAAAAATGTACATTTTTTATCAAATCTGAATAAACCTCATACAAATCAAAATGATCTAAAAAAAATAAAACAAGACTTACCATTCGAAAGATCTTGAAAAACTTCTGCCATCATCTATTAATTGGAAAAAAATTGAAGAAACCTCGAAAAAAATTGAAGAAACCGATTGATTTTTATGGGAATGAATATTGTGTGGAAGAATTAGTTATTTTAGATAATTGAATCTCATTAAAATCCTTAATTTAGTTGCTAAAATTGTGGGTTTTTGATAATTAATAAAATGACACAAAAGTCTATTATGCCCTTAATCTAAATATTTAATCAGATTTGATCCAACGGTTGAAAACTCTCCCTACACTACCTACACAAAACAATTTTCTTACCGGATCCTCTACCTATATATATATATGCAATAACACACGCACACTTACATACTGAAAGATTGAGATACGAGAGGATGCGGGTTGTTGTGATGTGTTATGAAGAACAAATACAACTGCAGTGTACGAACGTGGTGAAACGGAGATCCGAGTTGTTCACGGAATCACGAAGAACAGAGAGGGTGGTCAATGGTGTGCGATGGTTTGAAAGCATATTGGTGATGGGATTTATACACGTTTTCGTTGGAGCTCGATTTGGGCTGCATTGGGTCTTAAAGGCCGAAATTTGTGGATCATGATTTCGTATACCACGGTTTCCAAAATCAATCCAACGTGTGACATAGTTTGGAAAGTATAAAAACGAGTCATTAGATTTTGATTTGGTTTAATTTTGGTTTTAAATGAAAGATCCGGTATTCCCATGTTGTGCGCAAGTGTCTCGCCATGGGTGACGGGGATGTAAGACCTCTCAACTTTCTGTTTTATATAAAACAAGTTTTAATGCCAAATTATTTATATAAAATTTTGAGGTTTTAAAACTCTAAAAAAAATAGTGATAATATCTTTTTTAAACCATAACCTTTATTTACTTTTGATGCTTAGTATGTATTAAAAGTGACTGATAAATATGTCATAATTTTCATAAAAATGGGGACGTCAAAGATAGCCATAAGTTTAGCGGTTTCTAAGTTCTTGTTGAATAATAAAAAAAATTTGAAATGGATTAAAGATTATATTCATATCATTAGAAATTTAACTTGAATACAAATAAATTTTGAAAAAAGGAAACTTATAATAAAAGAAATAACAAGTCTATTTTTTTTAAACAATTATCTTAAATACAAGGACTCGGAAAGAAAATAGAAAATTTGAGGACTAAAGTTGTATAACTGATAATAGTGAAAGTGACGGATGTCACAGTCTCCCCTACTTTTAAAAATTTCGTCTCGAAATTTATTTTAAAGAGACAGTTAAAAAAAATCTTGAGTGTAGTTGGGTAAATGTTAGAGTAATCGTGGTTAGTTTTAAAGAATGGCAATAGTTTTGGGGGGTGATAGGACACATTGTTTTCGAATGGTCTAGGATAAAATAAGTGATACGAATGTGTTCTATGTTGAGGTTGCATGAGGATAAGAGTTAGACTGTGTTGGTTTTAAATGAATAGGAGAAATAATGGTCTAACATAACACCAAACCTAAGCTTCAGGACTAAGAGAGAGAACACATGGAATGCTTGACTCTGGAAAGACTAATGAACTACCAAAATAACTAGGGTTGGCTATTGGTCCGACCCATGTCACATTTTTGATGTATCAACAGTGTTCATACATAGGGTGTACCGCAGCTAACCCAACACACCTTTGATACTTCAAAAACGTACTGGTTATCTACCAAAACTCTAATAGAATTTCACACCACCTTAACGTACCTGTAAATTCATGATTACGTTCCGGACCGCAATCACCAATTTACCTTACATTAGGGTTTTGTATCCTTCTATGACTCTACACATACATGTAAAATAACCTTGTGATTGAATCTTTTAATGTACAATGTATTTCAAAAATAAGTCCAACTGTTGAGCAGGAAAAAGACCTCTACCGGTCGGTGAGTAAGAACCTCTACCGATTGTTGAGCAGGTGCGATAGCCTCTACCAGTCGTTGAGCAGGTTGTAGGGCCTCTACCGACTGTTGAGTATGCATGATGACCTCTACCAATCGTTGAGTAGGTTATTTGATACTCTACTAACTGTTGAGCAAGTACTTCATCCTCTACCAGTTGTTTGATTATGTGTACCAATTATTTCACACATAAATTGAAAACTGATAATATGTACATGTAAGCAAGTTCGTAAATGCATCAAGTATCAAGTATAGCATGCGAGTTGTAATAGAGTTGCCCTAGACAAGGTTAATGACTCTAGGTGTGTCTATAGCAAATAGTTTATGTTCCATGCTTTTAAGTATCATGAATAATCAAAATGTTCAAGTAGATAAACAATCCTCATGTATAACGAACAATCGAGTTTTCGATAGTTTGGTTGTCATAGGGATCAAGTTCATGTAAAGAATATGAATTTAGTCCTTGAGAGGGTGATGAGGAACTCGTAGTATCATCAAGGTTATGAAAGATGGTGATCATGAAGGTAGTTAATAAAAGGTTTATTTTATAGGTCCTCGAAGTGGCACAAGTGAGGAGATTATGTAGCAGTGTAAATCATGAGGTTTGAATCAAAGGTTAGAATCAAGTGTATGAGAAAACATGATTGTGATAAGTACCAAAAATTGTAAAAGTTCGAATAAGTTAAAAATAAGTAGTTGTCAATGGGGTATTTGGAGGCTAAATATTGTTTCTATGGATGGGAAGCTATTAATTTCAAAGTTGGTTTTGTACATAAAGCAAAAGTCGTTAAATAGTACAAACTAAGTGAGCTTTGATTAATATATTCCAGTTGGCGATGGCATTAGGTTTTATAGATCAAGGTGACATTATATCGAAAATCCTTTGTTATGCTAATGAATGAACATTTGAATTTTGAAATTAAGTTTGAGGACATCTTTTGACAAAAATATGTATTTTCCATAGTTTATGAAAATGTGACAATATTAAGAAATCTTTTAGTGTTGCTAGGGTTATGAGGTTATAGTTTGAACAATGATTTAAAAATCTTGAATGTGATGAAATTTAATGGTAGAGGGTACCTAAAGAAAATGTAGGGCGACGTTTAAAATAAAATTGGCTAGTAACATCAAAGGTAATAGATTTTTTTTAAATATGTAACATGTTGTAAAGAGAAACATATTATTTGGGTTAGACGTTGAAAAAAATTAAACGTACAGGGAATATTATAGGTTTTTTTTTTAAATGAGGTGTGGTTGTGATATCCACAAATGTTTCATGAAATTTAGGCTAACAGGGGAATTATATAAAAAAGAAAATAGATTTGAATTGCAAAAATTTTGAGATTCAAAACATAGAATTTAAACGGGAGTGAGGGAGTATAAATGAAAATGAAAGACAAAGATTGTAAACATTTAACCACGAATAAACAAAAATGTTGACTTACCAAAACAGATCAGATCTAAGCCTAAGGAATTTGCCCTAATAGTCTAGAAGTACGTTAGGATTGCAGCAAGTAAGTGAAAGAGAGTAGGAAAGACCAAGTTAGGGTAAGAACTAGAAGGAGGATAGGGATAGAGATAAGGATAAGGTAGAAGCTACAAGCAACTAAAGCAAGTACTGATTAATGTCCTAAAGCTATAGACTAGATTATTTTTCTAATAACCTAATTCCCTATAACCAAGGCTCTGATACCAATCTGTAACACCCAAACCGATGGCGGAAACATCGGGATGTCACGTATTGATGATTATTCAGTAGCTCATGGTGAATAATAAATTTCATTAAATGATTTAAATAAATTACATACAATTGTTCTAAGAATTTGTACATCTCAAAATGAAAAATACTAGCTACACATCTTCAAGCATTAACTCAAATCTTCAAGCAAGTATAACCTAAAACATGTTAAGTTTGAAAATATTTTGGGTCAACAAAAGTTGGTGAGAATTACATAGGTTTTGATAATTGAATAAAAACTTGTACAATTCAAGTGTCATGGCAAGTCTAGTCCATATGTGAAAACATACTAGTAGTAAATCGAGTGCATAATCAACCCTTATGACTAGAATATTGTGGTCCATCCCATACGCTCATGGTTCACTCGATTATGTTATGCGATAACAATCACCCACGCTACCTATGTAGGAGGCACGTATCCGGGTGGGATTGTCAGTCCAATAGATCTATCATTGTATACTGTCGGTTGATCAATGTTAATGATTATGCTAGAATATTGTTCTTACCCTAGTCATGTTTAAGACATAATGCAACATAGAAAACACATAGACACTTTATGATTGAATTGTATATAGAATGTTGTAACATGTTTCACCCCAAAAATAGTGAAAAATGGAAAAGGGGCTATGTAAAACTCACCTTAGTGTTAAAATGGAGACCCTTGTTATATAAGTAAATGTGGCTCGTCTGTATCCAAATATCACGCTATTACAAGGTAATAAATAAAAAAATGAACGTAACTCAAAACAGTGAGAGTAAACATTTAGAACGAAATCAAATTTATCAAAACAAATTTATCATTATTAAACTTTGAAAGCCACTCAAAACAAATTTATCATTATTAAACTTTGAAAATCATTATATGAAAAAAAAAATGAGAGTATTAGATCAAAATAATGACACCATTCTAAAAAAGTTTTATAAACAAATTATCACCAACTCAATTCCCAAACTAGTTCCTCAAAACCGAAACACCATGTCCATGTCCATGTCTCTGTTCAACAACACTACTAACCACCATACAACTTTTGTGTATATATATATATATATATGCAATAACACACGCACACTTACATACTGAAAGATTGAGATACGAGAGGATGCGGGTTGTTGTGATGTGTTATGAAGAACAAATACAACTGCAGTGTACGAACGTGGTGAAACGGAGATCTGAGTTGTGGGTTTCGAACGATGAGAAGTCGAGGTTCACGGAATCACGAAGAACAGAGAGGGTGGTCAATGGTGTGCGATGGTTCGAAAGCATATTGGTGATGGGATTTATACACGTTTTCGTTGGAGCTCGATTTGGGGATCATGATTTCGTATACCACGGTTTCCAAAATCAATCCAACGCGTGACATAGTTTGGAAAGCATAAAAACGAGTCATTAGATTTTGATTTGGTTTAATTTTGGTTTTAAATGAAAGATCCGGTATTCCCGTGTTATGCGCAAGTGTCTCGCCATGGGTGACGGGGATGTAAGACCTCTCAACTTTCTGTTTTATATAAAACAAGTTTTAATGCCAAATTATTTATATAAAATTTTGAGGTTTTAAAACTCTAAAAAAAAATAGTGATAATATCTTTTTTAAAACCATAACCTTTATTTACTTTTGATGCTTAGTATGTATTAAAAGTGACTGATAAATATGTCATAATTTTCATAAAAATGGGGACGTCAAAGATAGCCATAAGTTTAGCGGTTTCTAAGTTCTTGTTGAATAATAAAAAAAAATTGAAATGGATTAAAGATTATATTCATATCATTAGAAATTTAACTTGAATACAAATAAATTTTGAAAAAAGAATAAACTTATAATAAAAGAAATAACAAGTCTATTTTTTTTAAACAATCATCTTAAATACAAGGACTCGGAAAGAAAATAGAAAATTTGAGGACTAAAGTTGTATAACTGATAAGAGTGAAAGTGACGGATGTCACACTCCGTCACTAAACAGATCTGGTCTCCGAACCCCTTATTCACCACCATCATCGAACACCCTATCGAAAAAACCACCACTGTCAACTTCACCCCGGCCACCCCCCTGTCACCATGAACCACCTCCACCCCCTCCCCCTCCCCTGTCACTAAACACAATCACCATCACCATCAAAAACTCATCGTCTGTTCATCGAAACCCACCATCGTCATCAAAAACTCATCGTCTGTTCATCATCATGGATGAGCAGATCGGTGTTGTGTTGGAATGTGTGTGAGAGAGAGAGAGAGATGAAGAGAGAGAGAGAGAGAGAGAGAGTGTGAGAAAGAGATGAAGCATCTGGAGGGTTGGGTTTTACAAAAGAGAGAGAAGACATATTAATAATATCATTATTTAATAGAGTGGTCATTTCAGGGTTTCAAAATTACTAAAATACCCACAATTAACTATGTGCAATGACCTTTTTAACCCTCATTAAAATAATACTAAAGAATACAAAGTTGGGGATGTGTCACTTAGTGATTGGTCCAGATGAGTTCTCAAGTTCTTGCAACTCACACGAGTTTTCAAAATATCCGGATCCTATATATATATATATATATATATATACCATTAGCTAGCTGCCCGGCTAGCTTTTTTGAAATTGACCCGCTAGCCCACGCGAGCTAGGTCGCTTGGGCTTGCTCGCGGCAACGTTCGCTGGGACTAGTTGTGGGCCGAGCAATCGAGGTGGATAACATTGTGGCTCGCGGCAGGCTGCTCGCGGTCCACAAAACATAGTGTTAGAATCTTTCCTTGATGTAGTCAATCATAAAACTTCACCCTTGAATTGCTCTCTATTATCTTGTTTGAGTAATGAGCATTGAATGTATCCCTCGAGATCAATTGTTTTTGCATGTAATATGTTTCCCCTGCTCCAATTCCGTTGAGAAAAAATGTGAGCCACTTATGAGAATTTCTGCATCTTTAGATTGGTCTTCCAACTCCGTTACATTTTTCATGAAAAGAACTTGCAGAAGATATTCAAAAGCATTATTTGATAAGTAAACCAACTGTAGCTCTTTCTCAATATCCTCCTTGTGTATTTTGCCCATTTTATCTATGAAAATACAAGCGTTAGCAATTAATATTTCTGCAACAGAATACAAATCCCAGACCTCTGGTGGAATTTTTATGCTAAATGTCTTGAACCCAACTCCTTGAGCGATTATTCTACTTCGCTTAAAAGATGTAACAATATATGAGATAAGCTCAGTTTTTTTAGTTGCATTAAGAATGACCATTTTGTTCAAGTTCCATTGGTAGCGTTCACCACAACGTCGCCAAGTCATTATGTCATAGCTCCAACATTGTCCAATAGCAAACCATTTTATTAGGAGGACTGCAAATTGTCCTTTCTTCATGACAAATCTAGCTAGAGAAGTAAGCTCGGTTCTCAATATGACTCGTTGATTTTCTTTATCCTAAGAATAATAAAGCTGGTATCTTGTTTCCTCTCCGACTTTTCTTATATAGCAAGTCTTTGATCCTTTTAGTTGATCCTTGTACAATTTGTTTAGATTGCTTGTATCAAATTTCACTGGATGGTTTAACCTGAGATCCTTATGCACCAACCCACATGTTGTCCCTGGCTTTATCATTATTTTTTCTTGGCCCAGTTCCCTTATATCACAAAGAATACAGGGTACCAATTCTTTCTGAACTATCTTATCATCCAGCACTTCTAATTCGACTCTTAAAATCCAATCTATGCGGATAAAAGAGAATTTGGTTGAAAACTTTATCCCATATGTGGTAGAATATATCTCATCTGTGTCAACAATGGAGAAAATATCTTTGAAGATTTTTGCAAACACAAACAATGGCATTCAAACAATGGCGTCATATTCAGCTTCTAGTATTCCAAGATGCTTGGTGTTAATGTCTACCAGCTTCAGCTCAAAATCACAAAATATTATGTAGTGACTATCCCACTCAAATTTGCATTCTATTAATTCTTTCCAGTTCCACCACACGGTTTGCACTCGAGTATTATTAGGCTGGCTATAACTATTAGATGATAATTATACCTAAAAAACCCTAATTCCTCCGAGAAAGTAGGAGGCGGCGAACAGGATTTTTTTCATCTTCATGCATGGCAGGCAAGGAGAAATACAAGATCGGGACATGGTACGATGCTCCGCAGAGAAAAGGATCACGGCAACAGCATGGGGAAACATCAAAAAAGAAGGAATCAGTGGTTACGAAGTTCTTTGTGTCCAACTTACCGGGGGTGCGCTTCATCTGATTTGGTTGCTGCGTTGAAAGGCTTTGGGGAGATTCACAATACATATATAGCTCCGAAGTTTGATAAACTCGGTAAGCGATTCGGTTTCGTTTCCTTTGTGAATGTTAGGGATCCGCTAGTTTTAGAGAGGGAGTTGAGGGACGTGTGGATCGGGTAATATAAGTTGTTCATTGTGCTGGCTCGTTTTGTGGATGGGGAAAAAATGAACTGGAAGGGGGACAAGAGATGGACTCCTGTAAGATCAGATAGGGTTGCGTCGGATATCAGAAATATGGAAGTTGAGACGGAACCAGTTGTGGAGATGCAGAATCCCGGGACAGGTTTGGACGATGGTTTGTCATTCAGGGATAAACTTCTTAACAGGGAACCGGTGAGTACAAAGAAGCCTTTTGAGTTTGTCGTAGAGCCTGAGTTTCAGGTAGGGGTGACCTGGTTGGGGTGTGGGGCTGTAGGTAGAGTTGGTGATCTGGAGAAACTTTCTAAGTTACGGGTTTGGTTAGATTTGTTGGGACATAAAAGGGTTGGGATTAAGTACATTGGAGGTTTATGGGTTATGTTAACGTTCGAGTCTACGGAGTGCATGGAAGCTTTTGTGTCGTCAAAAAAGATGTGGTCTGTTTGTTTTGATAAGCTGGATAGATGGGTTGGACAGTGCCTTCCTTTTGAAAGGATAGCTTGGTTGAGACTATACGGGCTACCTCTATGTCTTTATGACAAAGGGGTTTTGGACGGTATTGGGTGTATGTTTGGTTCGTTAGTTCAATCGGCTGAGTTGAATCCTCAGGAGAAAGATTTGTCGTATGTTTTTATGGGGATCCTTCGGGACACGGGTAAGAGAGTTAATGAGGTAGTGAAGGTCACTTGGAAGGAGAAGGAGTTTTCGGTTTTTGTTGAAGAAGAGATGGGGGAGTGGGTGCCAGAATGTGTGGAAGATTATGGTGACGATGTATGTGGCAGTGAAGAGAATGTAGAGGTTCAAAAAACGGACACCGTTGAGTCTGTGAACAGCGACATGATGGTGGATAACATTGACGTGAATAACCAAGAGATTGATGAGGATGTATTGGTTAGAGAAGGTGTAGAAGTAGCCAAAGAGAACACGGATTTGGGAGAGGGTTATAAGGTTGGTCCTGAACTAAACACCTGTAAGAGGAAAACGTATCGAAAGAAAGGTAGATCTCAAAAATCTCCGTCTCCGGTGGGTGTAGAAAGACCGAAAAAAAGGGCAAGGGATGGTGAGGATATTTTCGACCTTGACAGGTTCATATATACGTTGAATGGCGACCAGGCTAGGAATTTACATGGCAGTGTGGAGCAAGATCACAGGAATGACGTTGTTACGCCAGATTTGAATGTTGTGCATATTGGTGTACAAGGCGTTGGAGACACGGCTGGCATTGCTAATATTGACGTGGAAGTGACTGAAACGGTAGTCCTTGGCAAAGAGTTGGGTGTAGAGAATTATGACAAATACACTGATTCGGTTGCTAAGGTTATTCAGGAAGAAGGATTTCAATCGGTGAATCAATGAATTGCTTGTCTTGGAATGTCAGGGGGATGGGTTCGGTGGATAAGGGCTCGTGGTGTAAAAACTTGAAGGTCGCTAACGAAGTTGGTTTTCTCATGCTACAAGAAACGCAGTATGAGTCATTAGAAAAGGTTAACATTAGCAAATTTTGGGGTTCGGATGATTTCGAGTTTGATCATGTAGACGCGACAGGTAGGTCTGGTGGTCTAATCTCGTTTTGGAATCCGAAGATCTTCTCCAAATGTTCGGTGATTAAAGATAGAAATCTTTTGGTTGTGTCGGGTTTCTTGAAGAACGATGGTAGGAAAGTTACTTGTATGAATGTGTATTGTCCCCAACGTACTATCGATAAACGGCAAGTTTGGGATAAGATCAAAGCGCTGGTTTCCAATGAAGATGGTTTTCGGATAGTGGGGGTGATTTTAATAGTGTTCGGGATAGCATTGAACGGCGTAATTCCTTTTTCAATGCTGTGGAGACGAGTGATTTTAAAGAGTTTGTAGAGGATGCGGGTCTGCACGAGTTCTCTTTGAAGGGCCGAAAGTTTACGTATATGGTGGGAAATAAAATGAGCAGGATTGACCGCATTTTCGTTGATTGGTCGTTTATTAATGAATGGCCTAATGCTAAATATCGAGTTCTTGACAGGAAGGGTTCGGACCATTTTCCTTTGTTGTTAAAGGTGGTGTCGAGGAATTTTGGCGCCAAACCGTTCAAGTTTTTTAACTCTTGGATGCATAGGGAAGGTTTTGATGAGTTGGTTGAGAACACTTTGGCAAATGCGGAGGTTGTGGGGGATCCGGATATCAAGCTTATGAAGAAGTTCAAGATCTTACGTGCTAAAATTAATGTGTGGAAGGAGGAAGTTAACCGTTCGGAAATGGAAGAGTATGAATGTTTACGTGGTGAGATTCTTGAATTGGAAAGGAAGCTAGAAGATAATGATTTAAGTGAAGAGGAGAACTGGATTTTCCAGGAAGCTTGTGCGAGATTGAAGCATTTAGATTATCTCATGTTGAAGGATGTGAAACAAAAATCTCGTGTATTATGGGCAAAGGAGGGTGACGAGAACTCCTGGTTCTTTCATGGTTCTATCAATGCTAGGCGTGTTTCAAATAATATCTTGGGTTTATCGATTCATGGTGAGTGGGTGTCGAACCCAAAGGAGATTAAAAAAGAAGTGCGCCACTTCTTTAGTAGCCGTTTTGTTGAAGAGATGTCAGATAGGCCGAGTTTATCTTGTTTTGGTTTAAAGAAGATTAGTGCGGATCAGGCTCATTGGTTGATATCCCCGTTTGTTGAAAAAGAAATTAAGGAGGCGGTCTTCAGCTGTGGTAGTGACAAAGCCCCGGGACCGGACGGTTTTAATTTCCGATTTATAAAGAGGTATTGGGATCTGCTCGAGGCTGATTTTGTTAGTATAATGCGCAAGTTTGAAGATACGGGTAAGATTAATCGAGGTGTCTCATCCTCGTTTATTACTTTGGTCCCTAAAGTGAAGGATCCGGTAAGATTAGGAGAATATCGGCCCATAAACTTAATTGGAGTGGTTAGTAAAGTTATTTCAAAGGTGTTGGCTAACAGATTAAAGGTGGTGATGGATTCTATTATTAATGAGACCCAGTCTGCTTTCGTGGCGGGTAGATACATTCTTGATAGCCCGTTGGTGATTAGTGAGGTGCTTACCTGGGCGAAAAGGACTGGCAAGAAGATGTTTATGTTTAAAATTGATTTCGAAAAGGCTTATGATAACGTTAACTGGGCCTTTTTGTTATCTGTTATGAGACAAATGAATTTTCCGGATAACTGGTGTTTGTGGATAGAAGGGGTGTTAAAGTCGGCTCGGTCTTCAGTTTTGGTTAATGGCTCGCCTACGTTTGAGTTTGATTGTGGGAAGGGTATTCGTCAAGGAGATCCCGTGTCTCCTTTTCTTTTTATTATGGTCATGGAAGCCCTCTCAGGTATTATTAATAAAGCGTGCAGTATTGGTACTTTTCGAGGGGTTGGATTACCTAGGAATGGTCTGATGCTATCTCATTTGCTTTATGCTGATGATGCGATGGTTATGGGGGAGTGGTCGGAAAGCAATTTTGTATTCCTGAGACGTATGCTCCGTATTTTTCACATGTGTTCGGGTCTTAAAGTCAACATTCAAAAGTCCATGTTATATGGGGTTGGAGTTGGTACTGAAGAGGTGGGGGAGATGGCCCGTGGTTTGGGTTGTCGTTCGGGTGACACGCCGTTCACTTATCTGGGGATACATGTGGGGGCCAACATGTCTAGGATAAATAACTGGGACCCGGTGGTGAAGGTGTTCAAGACTAGATTGTCTAAATGGAAATCGGATACCCTCTCGATTGGTGGCAGGTTAACTCTAATTAAATCTGTCTTGCAAAGTCTTCCTTCGTATTACTTCTCTCTGTTCAAAGCACCGGTGGGGGTTGTAAATACTTTGGAAGGATTGATGAGGAAGTTTTTATGGGGTGGTAATGTTAATGTGAAAAAAGTGCATTGGGTGGGTTGGGAAACAGTTACTAAACCTATCCAACACGGTGGTCTTGGCATACGAAAGTTAGAAGATAGTAATAACGCGTTCCTAGTTAAGTGGCTTTGGAGATTTCGTCAGGAAGGGGTGGCTCTTTGGAGAAGGGTGGTTGATGCCATACACGGGTCAAATAGGAAATGGGATATGTATCCTAAGAGCTCGAGGTTTAATGGTACTTGGTCTAAAGTGGTTGATAGCGGGACTCGTCTAAAGGTGGCGGATGTGAAAAGTATTAACATGATTAGATGGCGCCTTGGGAACGGTAGAAGTATAAGGTTTTGGATTGACCCATGGGTGGCTAATAGACCCCTTAAAGAGTTGTTTCCTGATTTGGTTCGCTTAGAACTCGATAAGGGATGTATTGTGTGGGATCGGCTCAATAATAATCAATGGGTGTGGAGAAGGCTTCCGAGTACAGATTTAGAGTCTCAACAATTGCAGGAATGTATGCAACTGATCGGCGAACAGGTTTTGGGTGATTCGAATGACAGGTGGTGTTGGGATTCAGGTGGAGCAGATGAGTTTTCGGTTAAGGAGGTAAAAAAATGGATAGATAGTGGTTCGTCTGGCTCGAGCTCTTTATCTTTTCACTGGTGCAAATGGGTGCCGATCAAATGTAATATTTTCATGTGGCGTATGTTGATGGATCGTATCCCTACAAAGCAGGCGTTAATTCGTAGGAGTATAAATTGTGGGGATGGCATGTGTAGCTTCTGCGAAGATCAAGTGGAGAATGTGGATCACATCTTTACGGCTTGTATTGTGGCTAGTGGAGTTTGGAATGGTATTGCTAGATGGGTTAAACTCCCTAATTTCTTCTTTTTTTCTGTAGCCGATATTATGCAGAAGACCTCCAATTCTTCTTGGTCGCCGAACATGAAGTTGAAGATGCATGGTATTTTGATAATCACCTGCTGGCGTATATGGAAGGCGAGGAACGAAAAAATTTTCAAGAATGAAAGGCGGAACGTGGTTGAAATCATTGCGGATATAAAAGCTTTAAGTTTCCTTTGGTTTTCTAATCGTTGTAAACAGGTTAACGTAGGTTGGGAGGATTGGCAATCTTTTAATTTTGATGTGATGTAACTTTGGTTTTGGGAGTCTCCGTCTTGGAGATTCCCCTCCGCTTTTGTTGTGTGTTTAATGAAATCCGCCTTTCAAAAAAAAAAAAAAAAAAACTATTAGATGATTGTATTTTTAGTATGATTTATAGATTTGTATTTTGTATTTATTTGTATTAATCTCTATCCAAAAATAGAGTTGACCAAATGTATTATTTAAATAATTGGAATCAATGGAAAGAGGCAATGGTTTTAATTATAACATGGTATCATGAGTCACAGTACAAATCCTACTCTCACCATCTATCCCTCCGGTCACTTTTCTTCTTGCTGACCAATTTGCTTTTTTCCTTTCACCACTCCATAATTGTTGTTCTTCTTCCTCTGCTTCCCTATGGCAGATCAATTAACAACACCAACTCCTCCCTCCGATTCCAAACTACACCCCACTACCACCGTATCCAACATACAAAACTTCATCCCCATTAAACTTGAAATCGAATCTAGTAAATACAACTCATGGTCAACCCTCTTTTAAATCCACTATCGGGCATTTTTAGTCGATGATCACCTTAAACCCAAACCCGAAACAACCACATCTGACCCCAAAGCCGCTGCAGAATGGAGTCGTCTTGACGCCATTGTTTTAAAGTGGCTCTACAGCACCATCTCCAACGACCTACTACACACCATTATCGACAAAACATCCACCGCGCACGGCGCTTGGGTTGCCATCGAAGATCTCTTCTATGACAACAAAGGCGCACGTGCGATATACCTTATGCAAAAATTCTCCCAACCCGCCTCGATGCTTTCCCCAACATGTCAGCGTATTGTCAACAGATCAAAATTCTCGCCGATCAATTGGCTAATGTCGGTGCCCCAGTTGACTCTGATCGCCTTGTTTTACAACTCTTGGCTGGTCTGAATGAACAGTACGAAGGCATACAAACCATCCTTTCCCAGCAACATCCTCTACCGACCTTTTATAATGCCTGATCCAGGCTTTGTCAAGTTGAAACACAGAAAGCCGAACATGCTATTTCCGCATCGAAAACTGCCTCTCAAGCCTTAACCACCGGTACATCTCGCATCCCGCATCAACCGGAATCCCACAGATCTGACAACTCCTATAATCGTGGATGGGGTAGAACTCGCAGACGTGGCCGCGGAAGAAACAACTTTGGTCGAGGTGGTCCGCGTTCTGCACCAGGGAACAATTACTAGCAACAACTTCCTTTCCCCTGGATGTTTCCTTGGGCCGGCCCACATGGCTACTCACAACAAACTCATCCTCAGCCAACTAATGGGCCTCAACAACAACAGTCCAATACCCCTTATTGGCCAACTCCTCCCTGCCCATATCCCTCTTCTGGTCAGCCCAAGCCCAACACGAATCAGCCCACATCGTCTTCTGGCATACTCGGCCCAAGACCACATCAGGCCTATTACGCGGCTTACACCCCTTCGGACATCGAGCAGGCGTTATACACTATGTCCCTTCAGGATCCGACTCGATACTTTGATACCGGGGAAACTTCAACCATGTCTCATGAGAAAGGTGATTTCCATACTTTTCTAATAATAGCATTTCTAAACATATTATTGTAGGTAATGGCGACTCTATCCCGGTTTTAGGTCAAGGCACCAAATACCTACCCAAACCCTTCCCCCCATTCGTACTCAAAAACGTCCTTTACTCACCCAAACTTTTAAAGAACCTCATATCTGTCCCTAAATTTACTAGGGAAAATTCTGTTTCCATTGAATTTGATGAATTTGGTTTTCTTGTGAAGGACTACAAGACCAAGACACCGCTCCTCCGGTGCAACAGCAGCGGTGATTTGTACCCACTGGTACTTGGACCCAGCTCCCATGCACCATCTGGTTTTGCTGCTATTTCATCATCACTCTGGCATCAACAACTTGGACACACGGGCCAAGCCTCTTTACAGCATTTAAAAACTTCGGATTCTATTGTTTTTAATAAAGTTAATAATAATGTATGCCATTCGTGTGTTTATGGAAAAAGTACCCGTTTGCTTTTTTACCCTTCTACCAATAATACCATGCAACCATTTGATATTATACACAGTGACATATGGACCTCACCCATACTTAGTTCTAGTGGTCACAAATACTATGTCCTATTTTTAGACGACCACACGAACTTTCTTTGGACCACACCCCTCTCCCACAAATCACAAACCTTCTCCGCCTTCACCCAGTTTGCAAAAGAAATAAAAACACAATTTGAACGAACTATTAAAACGTTTCAATGTCATAATGGTTGTGAGTACGTCAACTCCGCTTTTCAAACATTTTTTCAAACAAACTGAATCTTATACCGTCTGTCATGCCCGCACACCTCTTCCCAAAACGGAAAAGCCACAGAAAAATCCGCACAATAAATAACATGGTTCGAATCCTTCTCGCCCATGCTTCCCTACCCACCACATATTGGCACCACGACTTAAAAACCGTCACCTACCTCCTCAACATTTTGCCATCTAAACCCACCAACTCCAAAACCCCTACCGAACTCCTATACCTCACCTCACCCATCTATGACCACTTGCGTGTATTTGGGTGCTTATGCTACCCTCTTACTCCATCCACCACCATTCATAAACTCGATCACCGTTCTCAACCATGTGTCTTCCTTGGATACCCTCCCACTCACAGAGGATATAAATGCCTCAATCTTGCCACCAAACAAATCATACTCTCCCGTCATGTCGCATTCGACGAGACAATTTTCCCCATTGCTACAACCGCACAACCCAAACCCAACTATGAATTTCTCTCGGCCCAGTTCCCTACCCATCTATGGCAGCATGTCCAGCCAACTCCCATTCCAAACTCAACAGCAACTAGCCCACTGCCTACCTCACCACACCCCGGCCCACAATCACCTCCCCAACAAACAGGCCCAAACCACACCACTCTTCCCGCATTTACTTCAGCCCCTTCCACCAGCCCACATTCGCAAGCCCAAATCCCCTCACCCTCGGCCCACTCACAAACGACCACACAACCAACCACTAGCCCACCCTCCCCTTCTGACCCCGCTCCTATACCACCACCAGTCCCAAACCCCGATCCACAACCTCCACGGACCATCCACACCCGCTCCATGAGTGGTATCCACAAACCTAAAGTTCTTTTCAACCTTCAAATGTCCACCTCTCCCAAACCAATCATCCCCATTCCCAAAAACCTAACCGATGCCTTATCTATACCGGAATGGTACGATGCCATGACTACAGAATATAATGCTCTTATTAGAAATGGTACTTGGGAATTAGTTCCTCGCCAACCTAACATGAATATAATTCGTAGTATGTGGTTATTTAAACACAAGTACAGGTCGGATGGCACTCTGGAACGATACAAGGCTAGACTGGTTTGTGATGGCAGATTACAACAAGTGGGCGTGGATTGTGGGGAAACTTTTAGTCCGGTTGTCAAGCCGGCCACCATACGTACTGTTCTATCCATTGCATTATCACAGGGGTGGGCGGTACATCAGTTAGATGTCACAAATGCTTTTTTGCATGGGAACCACAATGAAACGGTATACATGTACCAACCCCTGGGATTTCGTGACCGTAATTTTCCGGAACATGTGTGGTCTCTCAAAAAGTCTCTCTACGGACTCAAACAATCACCTCGGGCTTGGTACCAGCGTTTCACAGATTATGTACTAACGCTTCGTTTTCTTCACAGTCGATTCACTTACCACCACGGACGTGACACAACTTATCTACTCCTCTACGTAGATGATATTCTCCTGGTCACCTCTTCTACTGCACTCCGACAACACCTCATGGACAAATTATCTGCAGAATTCGCCATGAAGGATCTCGGGTCTCTAAGCTACTTTCTTGGCATTTTGTAACTAGAACTCGAAACCACATGTTCCTATCTCAGCACATATATGCCACGAATATCATCTCTAGAGCCGGTATGCAATCTTGTAATCCAGTTGCCACCCCTGTCGACACAAATTCCAAACTCAGTGGAACATCAGGCACACCATTTCATGACCCCACACTATATCGTAGTCTTGCGGGCGCACTCCAGTATCTCACTTTTACTATACCTGACATCACTTACGCAGTCCAGTAGGTTTGCATGCATATGCACGCACCCACTACGGATCACTAGAATGCGCTCAAAAGAATCATTCGCTACATCAAAGGTACTTCATCACACGGCCTATCTCTCGGGTCTGCCAGTAATCCGTCGTTAGTTGCTTACACATAGGCCTATAAACGAACCAAACGAACACGAACACAGGAGTGTTCGTGTTTGTTCATTTAACTTTAACCGAACACGAACACGAACACATAATCGAACACATTTTTGTGTTCGTGTTCGTTCATTAAGAATTTTTTCGTGTTCGTGTTCGTTTATGTTCGTTCATTTAAAACCTAAACGAACAGTTCATGAACATAAACGAACACAAATGAACATAAACGAACATTAATGAACAAAAACAAAAACAAGTTTAATAATGATTCATCACAATTCAACCAAGTCTAATACATCACAATGCAACCAAAACAAAATCTAAATTAGTACGGTTGTGGAGTGTGGAGAAGAAGTGAGGTGGGGCTGTGAAGTGTAGAGAGCGACTGATATGTTTAGAATGTTAGGGTTAGGATTAAATTTTAGAACATATCAAATATATTATATATAATATAATATGAATTCAAGTTACTTAACCAAAGGGAAATAAATAATAAAAATAAAGTATAGTTTAATTAAACGAACATAAACGAACAGAAATAAACGAACGTTCTTGAACATAAATGAACGAACAAAACGTGTGTTCATGTTCGTTCGTTTAATTAAACGAACAAAAATTTGTGTTCGTGTTCGTTCATTTATCTAAATAAACGAACATAAACGAACTTCCCGCCGAAGAGTTCACGAATAGTTCATGAACGTTCGGTTCGTTTACACAGACGCAGACTGGGCCGGTTGCCCCTATACTTGTCGCTCAACCAGTGGGTACTACATTTACTATGGGGATAATCTCATTTCTTGGTCTTCCAAACGTCAGAGCACCGTTTCACGGTCCAGTGCGGAAGCTGAATATCGGGGCGTTGCAAACGCGGTGGCTAAAATCTGCTGGCTACGCAACCTATTACTTGAGCTGCATCATCCCCTATCACGTGCTACCATTGTCTACTGTGACAATATCAGTGCCATTTACTTATCCGGCAATCCAGTTCAACACCAACATACCAAACATATCGAGCTGGACATACATTTTGTACGGGAACAAGTCCAACGTGGTAACGTACGCATCTTACATGTACCCTCTCGATACCAGATTGCCGAAATTTTCACTAAAGGTCTACCTCGCATTCTCTTTGAAGATTTTCGTGCCAGTCTCAGCATCCAATCTCCTCCCGCTTCGACTGCGGGGGTGTATTAGATGATTGTATTTTTAGTATGATTTATAGAATTGTATTTTGTATTTATTTGTATTAATCTCTATCCAAAAATAGAGTTGACCAAAGGTATTATTTAAAGAATTGGAATCAATGAAAAGAGGCAATGGTTTCAATTATAACAATAACTAGCCTTAGAACTACCAACAAGAACAAAATCACCTACACCAAACTTTTGACCAGAAGCACTCAAACTCAAAACACTAGCTTGATTAGAAGAAACATTCCTGACCATTACCTTCTGTCTACCCACAACTTGAAAATCTTCATCATTCATTCCCAAACTTCCTATCCATCTTAGAGCACTAGCTTGATCAGAAGTAACATTCATGACTATTATGTTTTGTTCATAGTTACCTAAATCACGGTTCGCTTCGGTACGGGAACGCGGTACAAATATGCAATTCGCTAGGCTGGACGAATTCGGTACGGAGGGGGGGGGGGTAGGATCATTTCGGTACGATCCGGTACGGTGTACCATGGAGTCTGGTAGGATGCAGATTTTTTTTTTTTAAATAGCTATTTATAAATAAATAAACTAATTTTACCTTTTTTTATGTAAAAGTTTAAAAGTTTAGGGTCTAGATGTAAACTATTGAAAGATTAAAATAATAATTAAGCAATGATTACCCAATCATTTATAAAGCCCCATGGAGTCCCTTCCCACTGCACCCGCTTTTCTCATAACGCCCCATAAAGCCCATTCTATTACTTAATAATATTTTATTCCCCATAACACCCTCCAAAAACATGGTTTTATAACACCAGGTGTAATGGGGCGTGTTTTGCAAACATAGCCCCCCCTCCACACCGCTACAAGGGGCGCAATTTTCAAAAAAAAAATATATAGGGCAGGCGCTATAAAGATAACACTGTACAACAAAATGAACTTCAAATGAAATTGTGCCACGTGTTCATTCGAACGTTTGAAAGATTTGAACGTTAATTTTTAAATTTTCAACGGTTAGTTTTTTTTACTATATATATATATATATATATATATATATATATAAAAACTACACAAACAAATGCACTACAACACATTTTTTTAAAAATTACACTACAAACCTAACTACAAACCAGTTATGGGTGATAGATATCCAAACGATCTTGCCGAACCGTCCAATCTCCGACGATACTCTCGCAGGAGACGTCATCTACCAGTGTTCTCTTCTCATCCACCTACTCAACAAGTGTTCTCTTCTCCATCTCCTCCTGAAAAAGTGTTTTCTTCTACTCCTCCTCCTCAACCACTATTCTCTTCTACTCCTCCTTCTCAACCAGTGTTCTCTTCTCCTACACCTACTCAACCAGTGTCCACTCCTCGGAACTTCCCCATTCCTCCACTGCCAGGATACACTCCCCCACACCCAAATGTTGATTTCACTGATGAGGAGTTTGTATGGTTTTTAGAATATGCTATGGCTGTAAGGAGAATGGGCCAGCTACGGTTGGTGGAGACCCAACCGAACCCCAACCCCAACCTCACCCCAACCCCGGCCTCCTGCTCGGGAGCCAACCCAGGAGGAGTACGAAGCTGTAAGGGATGCTATGGATGAAGAGCAATACTATTTATCCCCTCCTCGTGAGTACTGCCGCATTCGCTCGGATGCGAGGTCCGACGGTCGCAATAGCGATCGTTCCGTGTCTTCACCGGAGTACACTTTAGAGGACTAGGATAATTATTATCTGTAAGGGATAAAATTAAGATTAATTATGCAATGTTTAAATAAGTAATTTAGGATTATGTAGTGTTTAAATAAGTAATTTAGGATTTTGTAATGATTAAATTAATATTAGTGTTGTATTTTAATATTATTTGTAATTTTTTATAACATTTGTCTTTTTTTTTTTACTTTTAAGTTAAATAGTTTTTAAAAAATAATTAAATAAACAATCAATCAGAATCAGGGGCCTTATCTTTTTCCCACTACTACTACACCTCATTTTCACTTGAAGCCCCATGCTAACTCAGCTCCTACGTAAACCAATAAAAAACAAAGCCCTTAAGTTTTTCCCCTCCACTACATGTGGTCTAAATGGAAAAAAACATCAATTATTATCTACTCACGTTCCTTATGCATTATATTTATATGCAATAATGCAACTACCAAGAAATTCAAATCACAAAAGATAAATCAAACGCCATGGAAGCTCTAAGAACTGTGTCGACTGTTGCTCAAGTGCCACTTATCAGCGACCACCGGCTAAAACCCATTTGCAGCCTATCTTTTAATCAGAAAAAACCCAAATCTCCCTTAACCCAATTTCCAAAATCAAGATTCACAAAGTTTACTACTATCTCTCCATCTGTATCCGCCAAACCAAGAAGATTGAGATACTGGGTTTGTGACCGGGCAGGCGATGCGGAAAGTGTTGGCAGCGGAAGTTTAACAATCGAATTCAAACATAAGAATCTATATACAAACATATGATTTCATTGATATTTGATGAATTGTACAAAGATTTTCGATGTTCTTTTGGTTTTTCTATGGTTTGGTTTACAAACTTGATAACTGAAAATGATACAATACAATACATATAGATATATGTTGGATATGAGATAACCTCTAATAGACATAACCGTCGGATTGTTGACCGACGTGTTCTTTTGTTGACCGACACACCCTATTATAACTTAATAATATATCTAGCTTAAATATATTTATATACGTCTAACACCCTCCCTTAAGCTAGATCGGGAGAACTTGTAGATTGTCTCTTAAATTGTAGGAATTCTTCATTTTGATTTCTTCAGATAATCTTGAGTATGATGATATTTGATTCGTATATATCCCTTGCATTCATCTTCATTATTTACTTTGATATATCCATGATGAATCGTTCGTCTGGGTTCACGATAGCAATAAAGCTTCCTTATTCTCTGTTCCATTCTAGGTCTTCTAGACTTCTCGAAATTTTTGTACACAAGATCTTTAAATCTCCTTTCTTCTGTCGCTAGTAATTTTCCTCCTCTCGCTAAAATCTTTCCTTCTTTGTCGCTAGATATAGTCACTAAATTTAAACTTCTCTTCCTTTTCTCTTGATTCAACGCTTCCTTCTTCACAACAGGGATACTCAATTCTTTTCTTTCTAGTGAGGTTCCATTCTCAATTTCTTGTTGTTTGTTCCTCAATTTTGTCTTCCATTGTATCCTGTTGTTTTCTTTCCACTGTGTCCCATTGTTTTCTTCACACTTATTCTCATAATAATAATAATTGTATCCTATATCTTTTTTCTTGCGTTGATGTCGGTTTTCCTTCGATTTCTCTATGAACTCTTTATCCTTGTCATGTTCTTCTCGTTCTCTTCTCTTCTTGCTATCGCTCTCATTTTCTCTTTCTCTCTCGTTCAATTTCTCCTTCACTTGTTCTCGTTCCTTCTCCATGTACCTCTCTTTGTGTTTCCTTCTATCCTTATACTTTTCGTTCAAACTCATGTCTCTATCCTTCTCTTTTTCTCTATTATGCTTCTTTTCCAAAAATTCTTCTTTTCTAACAAATTTCCAATAACATGACATTCCTTCCTTTCTTTCTTCTTTTGCTTCCTCTTTTGTTGTTATTACCTCGTCTTCGTTGAATTGTTCGACTTCATATTCTAGTAATGCAATTTCATATTCCAACTCCATTATTGCAATTTCTTGTTTCAATTTTGCAATCGCGCGTAGTAGCGGACTTATGCAATCTAGACCGTTGTTTATGTCCCATCTCTTTTCATGTCTGCCTTTCATCTATTTCTTCTCACGTCTATCTTTGTACAATAATTTCCTTTCTAATAAAATTCTTATATAAACAGGAACCTTCTAAGGAAAATATTCAAATATCGAATTGTTTATTTAAAAAAAATTGTTTGACTTTTCGTATGATACCACACAAAAATATTTTAATATCCAAAAATAACAATTTGCCGCCTTTATGTTTTCTTCTACTGTGATACTACGGTTTCCTTCAAGAGATTGAAATCTCAATCTTTATTTCCTTAATTCTTCAAACTTTTAATTTGAAATGATCGTTTATATCGTTCCTTTTGAATTGATGTTTTTTTCGATATTGATCCGAAAGTAAAAAAATGCTCTGTTTTTTTCAAACGATATAATAAAAATTAAGGAATTCAAGAATTTTACAAACGCTTTACGATTTTGAATTTGTGATCCTATTTTGCGTGTGTAATGATGCTTTCTTCGTTTCTGATTTCGATCTTTATCCCAGTTTTCCGTTGATTTCGACTTCGTTCTTTCAGGCCCTGTTTCGGCGGTTCCTCGTGTTCCTTCAAATGATTTTGATCCGGGTCTTCTACTTTTTCTTCTTTTTTAATATCAATTCTTCGATCTGAGTTTGTATCCGATGAAAATTGTCGTCTCCCCTGTTTCTGTATATCTTATTAGATCGATAACCGTGTCCTATTTCAGTATTGTAATTGTTTTTTGAACGTTCGTTGATCTTCCTTCTATATTCCCACGTAAATTTCTCTTCTTTTCGGTTTAAATTCTCCTGTCCGGATAAGATTGCTTCAATGATTTCTTCGTACTCTGTTTTTCGTTTCTTTCTTAGAATCGATAAGAACGTTGATTTCTGATATGATTCTTCGATTGGCTCTGATACCAAATTTGTTGGCAGCGGAAGTTTAACAATCGAATTCAAACATAAGAATCTATATACAAACATATGATTTCATTGATATTTGATGAATTGTTCAAAGATTTTCGATGTTCTTTTGGTTTTTCTATGGTTTGGTTTACAAACTTGATAACTGAAAATGATACAATACAATATATATATACATGTTGGATATGAGATAACCGCTAATAGACATAACCGTCGGATTGTTGACCGACGTGTTCTTTTGTTGACCGACACACCCTATTATAACTTAATAATATATCTAGCTTAAATATATTTATATACGTCTAACAGAAAGCCGAGTCCAAGAAGATTGAGAAGCATGCCAAAGCTTGTGAGGATAATCAACATGTTTTTGTCCCATTAGCCTTTGATACTTTTGGGGCGTTGGCACCGGAAGCCATCCGGTTCCTTGCCAGAGTTCAACGGGTCGTTCATACCAATTGTTCGACCCCCAGGGGCAAGGGTTTCTCTTTAGTAGGTTTAGTTTTGCTATTCAAAAAGGGGTGGCGGCGCAGCTTGTTGCCCGTCTACCGGTCATTATGTAAAATTCTATTCTCAATTTATGAAGTATTATCCAGTTTGAAAAAAAAAAAAAAAAAAAAAAAACCAACATCCCCACCTGAAGAAGAAACCGAAACCGTTGAACAAGATGAAAATTTTGACTGGTTTTCTCACTGGTATGCACTCATTCGTGTGTGTGATTTGGAGAAGAGGGCTCCCCATGGGATGAAGGTGTTGGGTCTTGATGTTGTGGTGTGGTGGGATAAGAACCAGAATGAATGGAGGGTGTTCGATGATCGCTGTCCACACAGATTGGCTCCACTTTCGGAAGGAAGGATTGATCAATGGGGTAGGTTGCAATGTGTGTACCATGGTTGGTGCTTTAGTGGATCAGGTAACTACAAGTTAATTCCCCAAGCTCCTCTTGACGGTCCTCCGGTAAATTAGCTCACTTGTGATCTTCATACATTCTTATATCATAACTTTGCTGATAGAACTTTAAAAATATACATGCAGGTTCATTCTTTCCCGAAAGCGTGTGTTGGTGTTTATCCAAGCACCGTGCAATATGGAATTGTTTGGTTTTGGCCTAACACTGATCCACAGTACAAAGATATCCTCACCAAGAAGAAACCACCATACATCCCTGAACTTGAAGATCCTTCATATTTGTTTCAAACATACTACAGAGATATACCATATGGGTATGAAGTACTAATGAAAAATCTCATGGACCCTTCTCATGTTCCATATGCGCATCATGGGATAATGAGGATCGGACCACTGCCAAGATAAGTATTTAACTATCAAACAATTCTTCTTGTATCCTCAAATCTCGTGCCTTGATAATCACTCGCCTAACACAAGTTTCGTGCACTGTTAAGGTTGATCGAGAAGGGGGTACACCTATTGATATCAGCATACAAAAACTAGACAAAAATTTTTTACTACAATTGAGCAGCCAAATCGTGAATGGAGGTTTGTCGCTCCTTGTTTGTTACAAGGTACTCTCAGAATCAAGGAAAGTCCAGATAACACACAGGTATAAACTTAGCTTTTGTGAGTAGTGGTGTTAATTGGATCGTGTGCGTGGTTCGGTTCGGGGGTCAGACCCCAAACCAACCAAAATGTTGTGTTTATTTCCATCTCCGAAATTCACACCCATAATTATATACACTCACTTGGTACTTCATTCTTTCAATTTTCTTTATTCAGGGAAAGTTAGCCCAGAAGCCACCTCCAAAAGGCCTTTTTATCTTCTTTCCCCAGAAACTTACCTCTTTGGAAAGACCCATTTGTTTCAAGATGGATACACCATATCATTCAGAATTTGATTATTGATTCGGATTTTTATCTTCTTCGGGTTCAGGTAAAACTAGCTATCTTAGGTGTAATTATGATTCCGCCTATTCTATTAGAACTTTTAATATATATTATGCAACTTATAGGATGAGAAATTGAGTGAGGCTGGTCCTTTAAATTGGCAAAAAGTATGGTTTGTACCAACCAAAGCGGATACCAATGTGGTGGCATTTAGGAAGTGGCTAAAGAAATATGCAGTGGTCAATTCAATTGGGGACCCAAATTTAATAGATATATATCACCCACCCCTCTTAGAGAACAACTCATGGACAGGTCATTTGTGTACCTTTTAACAGCAATAAGGTTTTGTAGAGGTATGGTGCCTAACCCGACATACCTTGTCCGTTATTTTATTACTTGTTATATTATTTGCTAATATTGGGGTGTGGAGGTAACCTTCTAACTGGGCTTGGCGCCAATGGGCTATGTGCCCATATAGTTAGAGGCCCATGATGGTGGCCCATAAAAGCCCTATATAAAGAGATCTTCACCTCTCATTAGGACACACAATAGATTACCCCAAAACAACTATGGCCGCCACCATCACTTTTTGTGTCTGTACGTTGGATTCCACTTGTGGTCTCCTAGCAGTCACCTCCACTCCCCACCTTCCTTTCCTCCCTTGCAGATCTGAACCGGAAAATAGAAGAAGAACGAGGGGTGATTCTCCTATTCAACTTGGTCGAGGCATGACCCGAAAGCCTGTTTCGGTACGTGTTTCTTCATTGGCGCCATCGGTAAAGAGCAACCCGGCAACAATCACATCTTTGTTCTTCTATACTCTAACCTTCAGATCTGTGCTTTTTGGAAGATTCACGGGGTTTTGGATTAATAATATTTTCCGGATGGATACAATCCAAAGAAAAAGAAAACCAAAGAAATCAGTTTCAACAATGGTGGATATTATCTATACAACGAGGGAGTACAACCCAAACAGCATAGAATTTCCACATCTGAATTTCTTTTTTCTATGGATTTTCTCACCTAACCATGATGGGGTACAATCTATTTTCCTTATGGTACAAGAAACATAAGCATACGGTTCTAACCTAAAAAAAAAAAAAAAAAAAAAAAGGTTTACGGTACACTAATGAGCTATCATCAAGCTTAGAGATTCGTTTGGATGAAAATATTCAGATTAGAAGAATCTACAATTAGTAGTGCATATGATACAAGCAACAAAACATTAAAAGCTGTCATAAAGGATGACATGGGTGCAACTCAGACTGCACATAGTACAACCACACACTCCATGTCCAGCTGGCCCACGTACGATCATCATTCGCGCGCACGGTATTCATCCGCCTACGCAAAGGTCTTCGCACATCCTTGGAGCGTGGCTTCAGCTTGACATAAACGGAAAAAAACGTCATCTGCGGAATATGGTTTTCATCCGCAAAACAAAGATTCTGTGCACTCTGCGGAGCACCATTCCATCCACCGCGCACGCCAAACTTTCAACGGAGAAAGTCCACGCCGCCGGCTAACCCCGCGGCATGCTGGTATCTTTGCACGTCCGTGAAGCTCCCCGGCGCAAGAGACCCTAGACGTTTACCGACGCACACCTAAATGGTCGCGCAGCCCCATGCGCACCGTCTTCTCTCACCTGAAGGGTCACGCGTAGTGCTACAAAACAAGGTACATCCTTCATAAAAGTATCTCAAAACTTTCACATATACAACCAG
This sequence comes from Ambrosia trifida, assembly GCA_028751855.1. Classification (NCBI taxonomy): domain Eukaryota; kingdom Viridiplantae; phylum Streptophyta; class Magnoliopsida; order Asterales; family Asteraceae; genus Ambrosia; species Ambrosia trifida. The sequence goes on along the minus strand of CM054122.1, from coordinate 92,917,626 downwards.
TTATGGAGTTCTAGAAAGGGCTTGTATGTTGATGGGATTATAGCATCGAAAAAATAAATAAATAAGTGTCCAAACTTACAAAGGACATGTGCTGCTTTAAAAGTTTTCGAAATGGAAAAATAATTGGATTTGTATACCTAAGACCGTCTCCAACGCAGTAACCGCCCGTCCTCCCTTGCCCGGTGCCAACTCAACCTGCCCGTCTGTCCTTCCGCTCCTTTGCAATGGGCGCCGAAGCCAGGGCCCACCTCTCCCTCTCACAATCCTCGTCTCTCTCCTCCAAGGGCGTGCCCTTGCCGACGGGCGGCTGCCATCTCTCTCTCTTCCACCTCACTGTCCACGTCGGAAAAGTGGCTACAGGCGCCGGATTTACAGGCGCATTGAAGACAGCCTAACACTCGCGAGGTGAATCACGTTTAAATCTCTGTCACTTCTTGAATGACGTGTATAGGTCGTGGAGATAAGATTTTAAAATAATGAAACTCCAATGACAACTTTTATCAGCACAATTTTCAATTGAAACAAATGGTTTAATTAATACAAGCTTGTTGAGTTAATGGCTTTTCATTTTAAATCAACTATCTATTCTTTTTTTTTTTTTTGAACGATCAACAAAATATTATATCACCAATGCTAGCGGGTCACTAGCTATACATCGTACAAAGTCGATATATACAAAACACCAAAAAGAAAGCACAAACAACAAACAAACAGATCACCAGCCAATGTTTGAGAGGTTAAACTTGCACCAAGATGTCCAGTCCAAAGATCGTGAACCAGCCCTTACCTTGATCCAGAAGAAGCTAAGGGATTTTATGTCACCAAGAACCTTTTGAAGAGAAACTTGTCTTTGATCAAACACCGCTTCGTTCCTATGTTTCCATATACACCAAATCGTCGTCAAACCCACCGCATAGAACGCCTTCTTTGTCATCGTCGATCCACCAATATGATTGTGTAACATTAGTAAATCCTTGAAATGAAATATAAAAGGCGGGCTCACTTTGCACCATTGCGCGACTAATGACCAAACCGTTTGAGAGAGCGCACAAGAAATAAACAAATGATCTGTAGTTTCCACTTGATCACCAGAGAAACAGCATAAGTCTGACCCGACAGGAACATTCCTGCTGAGTAAAGCAGCTTTTGAAGGCAGACGGTCCATTTCGGCCCTCCAAGCAAGTATAATCACCTTCCTAGGTACCCAAGAATTCATCTCCACCACGAACGGAGCGTGCATAAACCTGATGGACTGCAGATAGCGCTTGAGATCAGCCACAGAGAAGACGTCGCAGCTGCTGAGATTCCATTTCCAGCGATCAGAGGCCACGGACAAAGCTGGGACAGCCACACAGCTGCGAAACAGGTTCAATTCACCCAGTTCTGCAGCAGAAAAAGAGTCTCGTTTCCAATCCCAACCCCACCCCAGACCTGATTGTAACACGCGGTCAGCAACACGAGCGAACTTGTTTTTTTCTAGCGCGAACAAAGCCGGAAACGCAGCGGCCAGAGGTACCTCTGCGGCCCAACAATCCAGCCAGAAAAAAACACCCAACCCGTCCCCGATTACCCCCTGAATAGCCCAACCCACATCCACCCCAAGCCTTTTAACCACCTGCATAGCAGAAAAAATCTGTTTCCAAGGACCGGGAACCGAAACTTTTGATGGAATCGGATTCCAGTCCCTAGACGAACTATGAAAAGCCCAAATAACCTTTCTCCAAAGAGCGGAAGTGTCGACTTTGAATCGCCACCACCACTTCGCAAGCATAGAGGAGTTTGCATCTTGAAGAGAGCCAAAACCAAGACCACCAAATTCAACTGGGGCACTCACCTTTTGCCACGCAACCCAATTCATCTTTGCCTTATCAACCGATCCACCCCAAAAAAATATTCTTCTCAATTTATCAAGTTCATCAATAACCTTGGCAGGCGCTTTAAATATAGAAAAATAGTAAGTGGGTAAAGCATTGAGAACGGACTTCAAAAGCGTCACCCGCCCACCAAATGATAAAGTTTTCGCCTTCCATAGTGACAACTTATTCTTAAAAGAGTCAACAACCGGTTTCCAATTCTTATAAATATTCATATTCGCCCCTATCGGAATACCAAGGTATGTGAATGGCAGGGAATCCGCTCTACATAATAAAACATTTGCCATTTGAGCAACCTCATTAGAATCAACTCCCAACCCAAAGACACAACATTTCCCAAGGTTAGCTTTTAGCCCCGAGACTAGGTAAAAGCACCTAAGGATCCGCTTCAAGTTTCTAGCATTAGCAAAGGACCATTCACCAAGAAAAACAACATCATCGGCATAAAGCAAGTGTGACAAAGATAACCCACCCGAACCGCACACCAAGCCACGGAAAAGTCCCACCTCCGTAGCCCTTCGCATAACACCCGACAAGGCCTCCATAGCAAATAGGAATAAGAAAGGTGAGAGGGGGTCACCTTGCCTGAGACCACGGCTACACACAATCTCATTGGTAGGAGAGCCGTTAACCAAGACAGATGCTCTCGCGGACCTAACAATAGCCATTACCCAATTGCACCACCTAGATGGGAAGTTCATTTGTAACATGATCGACTCCAAAAAAATCCTAATATAAAGAATCATACGCCTTTTCAATATCCACCTTGAAAACCATCCCTTGACGTTTCGTCCTCTTCATCCACCCAACCACCTCATTCAACATCAACGGCCCGTCTGTAATGTTCCTACCGGCTAAGAAAGCCGATTGTTCAGGAGATATCAACTTCCCAATGATCGGCTTAAGCCTAGCCACTAGGACCTTGGAAAGGACCTTATTAACGCACCCAACCAAGCTAATGGGCCTGTAATCCTGGAACCCCACCGGGTCATTTTTCTTTGGGATTAAAGCAATGAACGACGGGGCACACCCCGTTCCCAAACCAGCCCCATTATAAAAATCATCAAAGAGTCGCACAAAATCCTCTTGAAAACCAGCCCAACATCTCTTGTGGAACCAAAAATTGAACCCATCAGGGCCCGGTGCCTTGTCACCCTCACAATCCAACACCGCATCTTTAATTTCCTGTACAGAGAACGGTTGACACAACAAGCAAGCTTCAGGGTCCGAAACCTTTTTGAGGTTCGGGCAGACGATATGTGGTCTCAACGAGTTAGGCTCCCGAAACTTCTCCTCAAAAAAGGTATAGGCACCGTCCTTAATGAACGTGGGAGACGTCACCCACTCACTATCGACCAATAGACCATGAATTCTCTTACTAGACACATTAGAATTAATAATACCATGAAAGAATTTGGAATTTTCATCACCATCAATTGCCCACTTCACCCTCGCCTTTTGTTTAAGGTCCATTTGTTTTCGCCGATCAAACTCCAAAATAAAGGATCTAGCACAGGACCGCAAATCCAGTTCATGTGGCGATAATATCCTGTCATCCGCCAAAGTATCCAGCCTTTCAACCTCCTTACGTTTTATCTCATACTCCCCGGTCAACTTTGCTCTTTCCAACCCAACCCATTCCTTAATCCTTTTTCTTGAGAAACTTTAGTTTAGTGATGATTGCAAGATTAGAAGGACCAGAAAACGAGAATCCCCCACAAAGGCCTAAAACGTAATCAATAAACCCCGGGAGTTCTAACCACGAATTAAAGAACCGGAATGGGATATGCCCAAAGTCTGATGGCGTCACCGACATAACAATAGGACTATGATCAGACGCAAACCTGGACAAAGCAGTAAATGAAGCTTCCCCCCATTTAGACATGAAGTCACTACAGACTAAATATCTATCCAACTTACTCAACTTTTCACCACTGTCCGACATATACGTAAACTTCAGGCCTCCCATGTTATACTCATGCAAATCTGCCCTTCAAATAAAATCGTTAAAGAAATCTGTGTTCAAAGCCACAAATTTTGTGTTCTTCTGTTCCTGTTGGCACCTTTCGTCATTAAAATCCCCAAAGAACCCCCAGAATCCGACCCTGGAATGTCTAACCCCAAGTAATTCATTCCACAATCTACGTCTAGTAACGGGATCATTTGGGGCATACACATTCCCCACATTTGTACTGATATAATTATTATTATTATTATTATCAGTATGAGCAGAATTTACAACACGATCGCCTTCTGAATCCACCACGGGAACATGTATCTGTGTACCATCAACCATAGTCTCCCCATCTGAATTGAAAACGCCATCAGTGTGGCCCACATTCTCCAGTACCGTATTATTAATCTGATCCACAATCGGACTGGCCCCCTATGAACTTGGTCCACCACATTCACCATATGTACTGGGCTTCTAGTAACCCTAGGTCTTTTCCTGGACTTCTTATACTGGCCCAATGATCCACTATGGCCCACTGAAAAGCAGTCACAACTTCTGTTTAGATCGAGTGAATCATTATTCCCCTGGCCCCACCTGATTCTCCATAGCATTAAATGCATTTTGTCTTAACCCACAAGACCTTTGAGCTTCCCTAGAAGTGCCTACATCCACATGCACATGCACCCCTTTATCTGCCTTCCGACCATCTGTGACCTTCTCCGGCGAGACTCTGATCGGAGAGTCCTCCGTATCAACATTTTGGCGAAATTCACCCTCCTCCAAGTCATCATTGTTGACAACTGATTCTTCATACACTGGAGCAACGAATTCTTCCCCGGTATTCAGACTATCAATCACCTAATAGACAACTGGGTCTTCCACCTCCGTAACCCAAGCCTGAACAGTATTGCCGCCCAGACTACCGATATCTCCTCATCAATCCTTTTGTCCAATTTAAAACTAACCCACACCTTTCCTTCAATATTATTAGGAGACAACCATGAATAGTTAGAATCCATGACAACCATACCAAACAGTTGACCCACCTGGTTGAAAAAGTTGGCCTCGTGAAGCTGCAACGGCATACCATACACCTTTAGACACACCACCCTTTCGAACTCCAAATAGCTTCCATCCCATAACACCGCTGATGAGAGTAACGACCCCCATAACTCCTCCTTTCTACTAATAAACTCAAGTACAGCTCTCTTATCCCTAAAAACGATCATCACGTTTAGCCCACCAATGAGACTCATGGGACTCTCCACATATCCACCGGATAACATCATCTTCTTGAGTCCGCTAATGGACTTGAAATCAATTGCTTCGCCAATTACGGTTCGCATGATACAGTGCTCCGGGTATAAAGCACCCCTACCTTCCACCAACAGAACTTTTGCGGAGGAAGATGGAGGGTCCGATACCCCTGTTGTTGCCTCCTTATACGAGAAACCAGCCCCTTTGTTCACTGGAACATACTTCGTGGACGATTTGGTTGGAACCCCTTGATGAGTCTTCTGCTGAAACGGAGGCTGCACAAGTTGTGCCAACCTCCGGTGGTCTTTCCCGAACTTCGCCACCGTGACCCCCACCTTAGCCTCGAATATCTTCACCGTGTTCATACTTTTCAACACCTCATCCACATTCTGTACACCCAAGTATCTAATAAACCCAAACCAATTCCCACGTGAATCCGTCTTCCTCGCAACGTACGCATCCTTGACAATTCCGTGCGGCTGAAACACTTTCCAGAGCAGAGAGTCAGTTACCCCCCTAGGCAGGTTGGAGATGAAGAAGGTTGTGATTGGCCTTGGATCGGTTTGCCCCCGGTTGAATTTTGCTCGCCGGAAATCGGCGTCTCTTCAGCTCCTCATGCTGTGTGTGTGTGAATTAGTATACTATTATTATTACTTTTTAATTTCTTCCACAATAAGATTTATTGAATGTCATAATCGCATGCTTGTAGTATTTTAAGGTAGCAGGTAGGCGATTAGGTCTTGCAGGAGGGCGATTGGGTCTGGCAGGAGGGCGAGTAGGGAAGGCAGGAGTGACGAGGGGTTTAGACAGGAGGGGCGAGTAGGTTGGCAGGAGGGCGAGTAGGGTTGGCAGGAGGGACGAGTGGGTTAAGACAGGAAGGGCGATTAGGTTTGGCAGGGGCGATTGGCGTTGTTCAAAAGAATAACCGTTGGAGTGTGGGCAAGAAACCGGTGGGTTTTCTGAGAAAACGATGGTTCAGGGGGAAGGTCTCAGGGGAGGGGCGGTTCAGGGAGGGAGGTTTCAGAAAGGATGTTTTGGGTGGGGGATCGACGGTGGTAGAGGGCCATTTACAGGGAAGGAGGTTTCAGGGTGTGGAAGGAGGGTTTAGGCGGATACAGAGGAGTGAAGAAAGGGTGCTCGGAATATTGTAAAAAAGAGGGAGGAGACAGTCATGAGGGGGTGGTGGTACGGTGGTCCCGTGGGTTTTCTGCTTAGTTTTAGAACTCCCCCATGAATCTTTTAACTATCTATTCCATGTGTGGAACACAATAAGCGATAATTATTAAAATAATTTATAAAACTTCCATCACAATAGTTTTGGGGTACTCCAATGGTCTTCCCAAGTGCTAATGACACTTATTTTATTTCGTTCCCATCAACAAATTACAACTTGCATTTTCAACAATCGTAACCCTCAGGTCGCGTGCCATAATTATTATCTGGCCGCACGCCTGAAGATAATTATTCGGCTGCATGCCTCAACATTATAATTTGGTCGCGCGCCATATTATTATTATCTGGGCGCACACCTTAATATTATTATTCGTTCAACAGCTCGCGCATTGGCGACAGTTAACATGTAAATGTGACACTTAGCCACCAAAAAACGCGCCAGTAGCAAGATTCTTGCCCATTTGTGAAAGCTAACTTCTAAATGTCATGCGCAAAATAAATTTGCATAGTTAAAATGCAATTCATAAACTACGCGTTGTATGGTTAAGATACAACGCGCAAACCAAACATTGTATGGTTAAGATACAATGTCTAAACTAAAAATTGCACTGTTAATTTGCAATTTCCTAAACTACGCGTTGTATGGTTAAGATACAACGCCCAAACAAAACATTGTATGGTTAAGATACAATGTCTAAACTAAAAATTGCACTGTTAATTTGCAATTTCCTAAACTACGCGTTGTATGGTTAAGATACAACGCACAAATTAAACATTTTATGGTTAAGATACAATGTCTAAACTAAAAATTGCACTGTTAATTTGCAATTTCCTAAACTACGTGTTGTATGGTTAAGATACAACGCACAAATTAAACATTGTATGGTTAAGATACAATGTCTAAACTAAAAATTGCACTGTTAATTTGCAATTTCCTAAACTACGCGTTGTATGGTTTAGATACAACGCCCAAACCAAACATTGTATGGTTAAGATACAATGTCTAAACTAAATATTGCACTGTTAATTTACAATTTCCTAAACTACGCGTTGTATGGTTAAGATACAACGCGCAAACCAAACATTGTATGGTTAAGAAACAATGTCTAAACTAAAAATTGCACTGTTTATTTGCAATTTCCTAAACTACGCGTTGTATGGTTAAGATACAACGCCCAAACCAAACATTGTATGGTTAAGATACAATGTCTAAACTAAAAATTGCACTATTAATTTGCAATTTCCTAAACTACGTGTTGTATGGTTAAGATACAACGCGCAAACCAAACATTGTATGGTTAAGATACAATGTCTAAACTAAAAATTGCACTGTTAATTTGCAATTTCCTAAACTACGCGTTGTATGGTTAAGATACAACGCGCAAACCAAACATTCTATGGTTAAGATACAATGTCTAAACTAAAACTTGCACTGTTAATTTGCAATTTCCTAAACTACGCGTTGTATGGTTAAGATACAACGCGCAAACCAAACATTGTATGGTTAAGATACAATGTCTAAACTAAAAATTGCACTGTTAATTTGCAATTTCCTAAACTACGCGTTGTATGGTTAAGATACAACGCGCAAACCAAACATTGTATGGTTAATATACAATGTCTAAACTAAAAATTGCACTGTTAATTTGCAATTTCCTAAACTACGCATTGTATGGTTAAGATACAACGCCCAAACCAAACATTGTATGGTTAAGATACAATGTCTAAACTAAAAATTGCACTGTTAATTTGCAATTTCTAAACTACGCGTTGTATGGTTAAGATACAACGCGCAAACCAAACATTGTATGGTTAATATACGATGTCTAAACTAAAAATTGCACTGTTAATTTGCAATTTCCTAAACTACGCATTGTATGGTTAAGATACAACGCCCAAACCAAATATTGAATGGTTAAGATACAATGTCTAAACTAAAAATTGCACTGTTAATTTGCAATTTCCTAAACTACGCGTTGTATGGTTAAGATACAACGCGCAAACAAAACATTGTATGGTTAAGATACAATGTCTAAACTAAAAATTGCACTGTTAATTTGCAATTTCCTAAACTACGCATTGTATGGTTAAGATGCAATGCGCAAAACGTTGCATAGTTAAAATGCAACAACTAAACTACGCGTTGTATAGTTAAGATGCAATGCGTGAAATAAAATTGCATAGTTAAAATGCAATCCCCAAACTCCATTGTATGATTAAGATGCACTGCGCGAAACAAGTCAAGTGCACGTTTAAACGCCATTTTTGACTTTGTAAACTTCCGTACAATAAAATACAGAAAAATAAACAAGTCGGGTGCGCGTTTAAACGCCATCCTTGACTTTCTAAATATATGTCTATATCCAGAAAGAAAAATAAATAAGTCGAGTACGCAAAACAACCCAAAATATAATGGTGTTCCGCAACTCGCGATGATAACCCAAAATATAATGGTGTTTAGCAACTCGCGACGATAACTCGCGTCGACGCAAAACAACCATCTAAACCAAAACCTATGTGGTAAGACACAGATAAACGACCATTTGGTATGTGCTTAAACGCAAGCCCACGTCGAGAATGAAAACTTACATGGCTAGATGGATTAAGTAAGGCAAGCGACCCGCGCATTTAAATATGCAAAAGCGCCCACCGTTTGCTAATTCACATATCTTAACTAAAGCTATCTTGTGATACCATGGCACCAAAACAAAGTGTTTTGACAATGATTGTATTAACTTGGTTTGATTTATTTAAGAAAGGCATGTGCCACGTTGACAAAACCTTTTGTTTCTATAAATTAAATGTTCTACACCCGCTTTAACAGCAATGGTTAAACTACAAACGTTACATGTACCTTGAATAAAATATTTTGCGGGGCGCAAACAGCACCGCATGTAAATGCATGCGCGCTATCTTGTAAAGCGGTTCAAACTAACTAGTCTTATTTACACATATTTTGTAATCAATTATTTTATAAGTCCAATGCTACTAACAATATTTAGCAGCAATGAACTGGGGGATTGGCATAGCATAACACCACTCTAGATGGTTTTCATATTATAATACGCCAATGGATCCACCGGTTTTGATATAACCTTTTATTGTTTACCGGAATTTATTATCTTGTCAACTTATCTTAAGTTCAAGAAATACTAACGCAAGGCTGGGCACCTCATAACAAACCCACATTATATGACTGAGATTCTTGCAGGTTCAGCCGCGCGCTATAACATTTGCTCGCGCGCACTAAAATTACCGCTTAAGGTTTTGGTTTGGCGTTTAAACGCCACATCAATACCTTCGATGAATCGTTACTTCGCTCCCCAGTAACAGTTAGCTTAAAAGGTGACACTTAACCGGTAACAAGCGCGATGAGCATCCTCACACGCGCCGGTGATAGTTAGCCTATAAGGTGACACTTAGCTGTTAGTGAGCGCAAAAATTATAACCACCCACACATCGAAACAAGAAGATGGAACACTTGAGCTGTTAGTCCACCAAGAAGTCGAAAACATGCAATCTTCATTCCCGAGCACTCCTAATTAGTCTAGCGCTCCACTCAACGCTTACACATGAGAGCAACACTAGACTAGGGGGACTTGTAGAGGTATGGTGCCTAACCCGACATACCGTGTCCGTTATTTTATTACTTGTTATATTATTTGCTAATATTGGGGTGTAGAGGTAACTCTCTAACTGGGCTTGGTGCCAATGAGCTATGTGCCCATATAGTTAGAGGCCCATGATGGTGGCCCATAAAAGCCCTATATAAAGAGGTGTTCACCTCTCATTAGGACACACAATAGATTACCCCCAAAACAACTATGGCCGCCACCATCACTTTTTGTGTCTGTACGTTGGATTCCACTTGTGGTCTCCTAGCAGTCACCTCCACTCCCCACCTTCCTTTCCTCCCTTGCAGATCTGAACCGGAAAAGAGAAGAAGAACGAGGGGTGATTCTCCTATTCAACTTGGTCGAGGCATGACCCGAAAGCCCGTTTCGGTACGTGTTTCTTCAGGTTTGTTTGTTTTCTTCTTAATATATTTGTTGTTTAGGTACTGGAGTCACGTGGTGAAATGTAGCAGCTACAATGGCGCATATAGAGGTTTTAATGCACTCAAGATCTCTCTTCAAGTGGTTTCAGTTGCTTTAGTGGCTATTATGGCTGCAAGAAACACACTCGCAGTTGTTGCAGTTTTGTGCTTTGTGGGATCAAAATGGTTATCACATTTTATTTACAAAAGTTTTCATTTTCATGACTATAATCATGCCTTTAAATGAAGTTACTTTTCAATAATCATGTTGTATTATATTCTTTTTGTGTTTTGTATTATGTCTTCGTTTCTTCTACCCAGTATTGAATATATTTCAAAAACGTTTATCCCACAAACCCTTTAAGTATTTTTTTTAATATTCAAGATTTCCAGTTAGCACATAAGCGCAGACCCAATAAGCGAATTGTGTATATGTTATTACTGGCTTTTATCTCGGGAGCGTTCCGGGTTAAAAAATATAACCATTCTAATAATACTAATAGTAATAATTATATATTACTCTTGTAATTAAATAAATAAAAAAATAACCTTGCTATAAGGTGACACCATGTGTTGCAGTGTTGCGCGATTCTTTCTCCTAACTTCTCTTGATGATGTATACCTATCCATCTTTAGAAGAGTAAAATTCCAATGATAGCATGGCGATTGGGCTAAATTTCAACATCGTAGATAAGAACCTGGTTTAGAAGAAAAAACATGATTAATGAATAACCTGAACACTTTGTGTTTGTGGTCAGGAACGGTTGCTCGGGCATGTCTGTCCCCGGGTGTGTGTCTCGATGTTGCCCGAAAAGGCATCCTTTGGTCGTGTCGAGGAAGCTTTGACTTTCGAACCGAGGAAGCTTCGTTTGTGTCAGGCTTGCACTGACGTAAAACGGATGGGATGGCTGGCATCATTATGTCTGACGCAGGTGTCTCCGCCTACGTAAAATGGGCGGGAGAACTGGCGTCATTACGTCTGACGCAGATGTCTCTGCCTACATAAAACGGGCGAGGGAACTAGTGTCATTATCTCTGACGCAGATGTCTTCGCCTACGTAAAATGGACGGGAGAACTTGCGTCATTATGTCTGACGCAGCTTTGGTCTAGCGTTTGTTGTACTCGTTCAGTTCAGTTGAGACTTTTGTTGGTATGGTGCGCCTGGTTTCGGCGCCTGAGAAGAAATGATGGAGTTATGGACTTGTTGATTTTGGCGAGCTGGTTATGATTCGATAAGGTTTCCCATGTTCTTAATGAATTTCCTTGTATTGGTGTCAAGGAATTGTATCTTTCGAAAAAATCTTGCGTGTGATGGTTACGTGTACCATGAATCGCATCCGATCGTCACTGAGTTTTTGTGCGTTTAGGCAAGGTGTACGTGTTTATCATATGGTGCGCAAGTGTTAAAATAGTTTGTTGTGATTTGAACGACTACATCAATCGGTGCGCCAATAGGGACCAATCTGTAGAGCGTATGATGTGTTATATCGTAAAATTCGGTTAACTTATTTTGTGCCATGTTTACCTGTGCGTTATTTGGTGTCATTTGGCTAACCTTTAGGTATGAGATGTAGGCTTGGCGCTTATTGATAACGTCTTTGGTGAATGTATGTGCTATCACCATGCGGAAGGGGGCTGTACTATGTTGTTCTTGTAGGCAGGGCTTTTATTACGGCTTGAGATGATATTATTGGCTGGGAGATCCTTTGGTGCTTGATGATGATGATACTAAAATGGAGGGGAAATGTCGATCCACGCGCATGTAGAAGACCTGTTATCCCGGGTGGCAATTTTACACAAGATGTTGATGATATTAAAATGGAGAAAAAATTTCCATTCATGCGCATGTAGAAGACCTGATATCCCGCCTGACAATTTTACGCATGATGATGAGGATATTAAAAGGGAGAAAAAATTTCCATTCATGCGCATGTAGAAGACCTGATATCCCGCCTGACAATTTTGCGCATGATGATAGATGATATTAAAATGGAGAACAAAATTTCCATTCATGCGCATGTAGAAAAAATTTTGCCCACTGCATGGAAAGATCACTTTACGCGGGGTGATGTGGGACACCCCTAAATAATTCTAGAAGTCATTTGTTCACAAGATCTGTGGATTTGGCATGTTTTTCTTGAGTTGCAGGTTCATGTAACGATTTAAATGTTCTTGCAAGATCCTGAGGTTTTTGACAACATCATTAGAGGCACCGGCCCTAATGATTCTTTCATGCTCAATGGGGTCTAGCGGACGATATATACCCAAGCTATTCGTCTATTGTGAAAACGCTATAGAATCCCACCGATGAAAAAATAAAAAAAGTTCGCGAAGTGCCAAGAATCGGCAAGAAAAGACGTCGAACGATTATTTGGTGTGTTAAAGATGAAATGACATGTAATACAACGCCCCGCACGTGCATGGCGTCTAGAAAAATTAAGATATATTATGTATGTTTAAATCCTTAGCCTTTTCTCTTATTTCTTCTCCTTCTTTACCTCTATTCGGAACCGATTTTGAGAATTCAAGTGTCTTATACGAGAAGAAAAAAAAAGGCTCGTAGGCTTTATCGAAATAAATAAGTGATTAACGTGATAACAATAAAGATAATAAAATCACAATATTATATATTATATATTGGTGGAACATAAAATTTCAAATAGTGGACATATTTAAGTATCTTTTTATGTTTATTAACGTATTCCACTTATTATTATTTTCTACTCATTTTACTACAGTACATACAAAGTTAAGATGGAGTATTAGTTGCTAATTATAGCTTTTAGCATTTTGTGCCTTAGACTTAGTTACAACATTGTGTATCATTAAAAGGTATCATTTGTGTTTTATCTCGTAAACTAAATGATTAAAAACTGTGTTAAGAAAAAATATCTTTTTAACAATAATTTATATATGGTGAATAAATAAGTAATTAGAACGAACTATATTTAATAAAAAATAGATAGTTTTATATTAAATGAAATAAACATATAACTGAAAGTTTAAACCTTTTATCTATATCTATACTACATTATAAAGGGCCAAACATGTCTAAAATAGTAATTTCACATCCTTTTTAAGATGGCATTTGAAAAGCCATATGCGTTAACAGAGCCGGTCCTGAGGATTTAAGTGCCTCGTCCGAACAAAAAAAAGGCCCTTACGCCCTAACGAATTAAATATATAAAGTAACCTATTTAATCGAAGATTAATATCATAGCCATAAACGTAGCAAAAATATAGTATAAGAATTAAATGCCGTAAAAGACTAATAGCTAACCAATGATTCTTGAAGCTCTCCTCGCATTTTTTGTAGCAAATTGTTTGATAACATCTTCGCAATTTATATTCTCTAAGATTTCGCTCTCGATAGCGATCATCGCCAATCCACTAAGTCTTTCTTGTGACATTGTGGATCTTAAGTAAGATTTCAATCACTTCAATTTCGAAAAACTCCTTTCTGCAGATGCCAACGTGACTAGAATAGTCAACAATATTCTATATGCAACCATTGCATTTGGGTAATAATTGAGGTCTTTCAAATGCTTCAAAACATCTATAGGGTTGCTAAACTCGGTGGTTTTTAACGCTTCCAATAATTTCAACTCCATATAAAGTTCAGTGCCATCAATATCCGATCTTCCTTCAAACTTGAGTGCATCAGCAAGAAAATGACACGACAACTTAAGTTCTTCATCTTCAATTTCCCTCAAGTTATGCGAAAACAAAAAACCAAATAATTTCTCATAGTTTTTTAATTGATCAAATCTTGTCTCAAGAGAAGCAATAGCTTGATCAACAATATATAAGAAAAAATTTACTCTAAAATTCTCTTCAGGCGTAAATGAAACTTGTTGGCTACTTGAACTCTCACCAAAATTCTTTTTCCTTTGAATCACACGCTTTTGTGGAAATATCGGATCAATATCCAATTCAATAGCAATCTCCTTAGCTTCATCAATCGCTTTTGAAAAAACAGTTTCTCTATAAGTTTTGAAGTCCTCAATCAATTTATTTATTTCTTTAATAGCAGTCTCAAGATGCATATCTTTTGATTGTAACTTTTTACTCACTATATTCACCTGATTTAATACTTGATACCAGATGACAATTGATACCAAAAAGTCAAATTCACCAAGTTCTTTTTCTGCTAGCGAATTTGCTTCAATTACATTCGTAGGATCATCATCTTTTTCTGCAACTTCAATTAAAGCTTCTCGTACATTGACAAGTTGCATCTTTATAGCCTTAACGCTCTCCGCCCTGCTTTCCCAACGAGTTTGAGACAATGACTTAAGACTCCAACTTTTAACATTATCTCTCAAAATTTGCCATCGATTAATAGAATTGGCAAAGATAGTATAAATACGTTGGATATGTCCAAAGAAGGTCTTTCCTTTAACACAACTTCTAGCCATATCACATAATGTAAGATTAAGTGAATGACAACCACAAGGAGTGTAAAATGCTCTCGGATTCTCCTTTAAAAATCTTGTTTGCACTCCTTGGCGTTTTCCTTTCATGTTTGCTCCATTATCATAACCCTGACCACGCATATCAAGTTCAAGACCAAGAGACTTTAACTCCTCAAACGTAACCTCAAATAATCCTTTTTTGGTAGTATCATTAACATTCAAGAACCCTAAAAAAGACTCCTCAATGGTAACAGAATTGGATGACAAGTATACATACCTCACTATTATAGTCATATGTTCTTTGTGACTTGAGTCTGGAGTACAGTCAAGTATGATTGAGTAGTACTTTGCGTCCTTTATCTACTTGATAATTTCTTTACTAATTTCTTTGGCTAGCATAAGTATTAACTCGTTTTGGATCTTGTGTCCAAGATAATGCACATGAAGTTCATCATTTGTGATCTGCCGCACATGCTCTTTGATAACCGGGTCAAACTCTTCTAACATTTCAATGAGACCTAAGAAATTTCCATTACCTTTCAAATAAAATTAATAGATAAAAAGTGGAATCAGTTATGACAATTTGATATAACTTATCTTAAAATACAATTCACAAAAAAAAAAAAAATCAATTTACCATTACCTTTTTGATACAGCTTTTCTTTTGTTCCTCGAAATGCTAAATTATGTTTAGCAAGAAACTTCACTAGTGCAACGATTCTCAAAAGTACCTGAATCCAATAATCTCTTTCTTTCTTGAATTGCTCGTATTGAACTTTATCAATTGTTTCATTCGACTTCAGTCTTGTACGCATATCAAACTACTTAGTCATATTTGTGATATGATCCGGGGAAACTTCATGGTTTTTGATACTACCGGTTGCATGATGCCAATCTTTATAACCTTCCCCATCCAAATTCCCTTTCGGGAACCCTTTTCTAAACACCTTACAACAGAAACAAAATACCTTGTCTACCTCTTTCGAATATACTAGCCATGGTCGATCACACTTCTCCAAATTTGATAAAGTTCTTGTATATAAAGCAGTGGAAAATCGTCTTGTATTTGAATCATATGGACCAAATACTATAGTATTATCTCTTTTAGGACCTTTCTAGACTAAAAGTTTTATCTCGTCTTAATTGAGTCCTTCCCACATTCTTGGATCAAATATATCATTTAGATTCTCTTCATTTACATTAGCCTCGACATGCCCTTCCTACTCTTCAAGTTCTACTTCCACATTCTCTTGATTCTCTTGAACATGTTCTTTCTCTTTCTCCTCTTGAACATGTTCTTGGTCTTTCGCCTCTTCAAGTTCTACATCCACATGTTCCTTCAACATGTTTATGCATAAACTTCAATAAAGCACCGGCTTGAGACTTTTTCATTGCTTCATCTAGTTTTCTCTTTTTACGTTTTTGAGCACCAGATGCTTGTTTAGGAGGCATAATGTCTAATATTAAATCAAAACCATTTAGCCATTAACAATTATGTGATACCCTGCAATTTCATGTTCTCACTTTAACTGAACTCTAGTTACATTCTATGCATTCTACATAACTAGGGTTAGCTAGTTAAGTCACACGTCGCATAGTTATAGGTTAATAACTGCATGAAATGGTAATTCGGGGAATTACCAGACTATATACATGAGTAGTGAAGCTCGGACGTTGGTGAACGGTGAAATTAGATAATTGTGAATTAATTGATTGAGATTGATTGCAATTACATACTTCTATGAAACTCTGTGAAACTATGTGCAAACTATATGTGATTGCGCAAACTTAAACCGAAAACGTTAATAAAAATCGTAACGGGTGGACCATTAGGATGGTTGGAGTCTTAACACATGGGGTTACACTTGGTCCAAAATAGCGAAAACATCGAAGAAAATACGCGTTACAACGAAGCAGGCCACCTGGAGCGGGCCAGGGAGGAGTGAGCGGCCGCTCACTCTCTCCGAGCGGCCGCGCGCAGCATCCTGACGCAACTAAACCGACTTAAAACCCTATTTAAACAATCTTAAGCCTCTTGTATCCCCTAAACTCAACCCTAATTTCCCCCTACTGCCCTATTACGAAAATATCAACCCCTAACCCCTGCTAAGGCTCAAGATCATCGATCGGGAAGCTTGAAGAGCATTCGGTTGATTGTTTTGAAGGGCTTGCGGTATAACCTTCAATCTCTTGTGTTTTAATCTTCCTTAATATGTTATTAAAACCTCATAACTAAGTTTGTCCAGGTCTGAAACGTTTTCATAAAGATTAAAACTTGAAGTTTATAAAGATTGAATGGGTTAAACATAATCTTATGCGATTAGAAATTGATAGGTTGCATGTTACGCATGTTTATGATGCTTATGATCTTTAGGGTTATGTTTTTGCATGTGTTATGATAGGTTCTGATCATGTTAAGTCTTATGAATGTTTTATGATGGTTTTTGATTTTCGTTGCTCGATTATATGCATACGTGAATAGTTTAAATAAGAGTTTATGCATGAATAAAATCTGGACAAAATGTTTGGGTCGACCTGTAGGGTCTGTTCATGACTTAAACATGTTGGTTTTGATGATTTCTTTGCATGGTTGTTTTATAAATGGTCTTAGCTTTTCATATGGGCAAAATCGTCTGATTTGGATGTCGTTTGAATAGTTTTTGGAATTTTCTTTGATTAATGGTCATATCAGATTTTCGGATTAACAAACTGAGTCAACTTTAAACAATCATAACTAGAGTTTTACAAGGAATTAAGTTATGAAATTTGGACAGTATGTTAACATTGGAATACCTTGGCTTTTCCAAGTGGATTCATCCCGTTTGGATGAATAAACGATTTTTGGGAATTTTTCTACTAATCTGATCTGTTGCGTGTATTTTCTGGAAATAGCCGTGTTGCGTGATTTTTCATAATTTTTGTGCAAGGTTTTATAACAAAAATAAAAATATGGATTTGTCCAGTAGACCCCCTAGAATATTTAGTAAACTTTTGGGAGTCTAACTCACTGGATAAGTATTTTTAATAAATTAGTTTTCATGGAGCATAATCTGTCCTAAAACGCAGATTGTGTAATAAGTGTTTACATGACTATTTGGAGTCTTATGTGGTATGTAATTGACATGAACTGGAATAAACACTTATATGAGATTCATATGACGTGTAAAACTGATGATAACCAACATATTCACCAACGGGTCCGTAGGGTTTACTTATGCATGTAGAATCGTTAGGTGTCACTTACACGGTTTTGAACTTTTAAACGTCTTGGACAAACGGGTTATATGGGTAATGATATTACACATATACTCACTTGGTAACACATGTAATAGGGAATCGGTAGCACATCCTACTTTGGAAGTTGGATTAATTACTTGCATACTAAGGTGAGTTTCACTACTCTTTTCTTAAAAGCATGCGTCTCGGGGAGACAACTTACTTACTTTTCTAGTCCAGGTTTGGGACTACTATTTTTATCTTGGGTTTTTAGATGGGTTGATTCCTGGGAGGAATCGGACCTTGCTAGTTTCACACACTGTGTCCTTGATGAACTAAACTGCACTCTACCACAGAAGTCCTTCACTATTTACCGAATCAGTTGCCGGGTGGCAAGCGGGTTACTAGTTGATAGCGCTATTAGGTTTGACAAACCTCACACCGTGCTGGGAGCCGGGCGTGAACTAGGACCGTATATTTTATCATTGTTGATAGGAAATGATGGGAGGCAAAACCAGCTCGCGGGGCGAGTGCAACGTTTGAGTAGCAATTCGGTATATCATTGTTTAGTTGTCATGAAAGGGTTAGCTACCCTTGGCATGTGAATTAGCTATTATGAGGTCTTGGAGGCCTACGCTTTTACTTTTTGTTATGTGGTCTTGGAGACCTACGCTTTTACTTTCGGGTTTGGGAAACCTACACTTTTACTTACCTTACTGTTAGGATCTGAGTTTGATTGTTTTGATATGTTTAGAATAAGATGAGAATTGAATGATGTAAGTATATATGGAAAGTGCAGCGGAATGATAAAAAATAATCAAAACAATAGGAATAAATGTTTTCTTTAATCGAAAGCTTTCATTAATTGAAAGATTACAATCAATACAAGTACTCCCCCTCAGCCTGATCACACAGTGATTGTTTGTCTGAGAGAATGTTTGTGTGTGACCAATAGAACAGTACAAGCACTGTTCTATTTATAGACAAATCTAAACCACTGGTGACCTGTGCTGACGTCACCTAAGATAGTGACCTCTAACAGAATAACAACATAAAACATCTGCCCTATACAAACTACTGTTGTATTACAAAACACTGTAAGGTAAACTACTGTTGAGGGGAAACTCTGATGGTCTTGCAACATCTGTTGGAGTCTAAGTGCTGTTGACTCCAACAGACCTTTAGTCTTCGGTACTTGATCAGCAGTTGTTTCTTCATCAGACCTTTGGTCAGCAGTTGTTCTCTATCAGTCGTTATCTAGCAGTCCTTTGTATCAGCAGTTGTTTGGATGGAACAGTTGTTAGGGTCAGCAGTCTTTTGGTAAGAGTATGTTGTAAAGACTGTTTATTTGTGTGGATCAACTGTTAGTATATTTTGGCTTTTCAATCATCTGTTCTTCTTCAGGTCAGCAGACCCAACAATCTCCCCCTAGAACAGATGATGCCAAAACTAAGCTTTATTCTTGATCTTTATTTCTCATCAGACTTTCTCTGATTTGACCTTTGAATTGTAGCTCAAAGTTCAAAGAAAATAGGTCAATTCATGGGTGTCTTTATTGACCTTCCATTTTAGAATTTTTGAGTCAGAGGATTTGCTGAGGTGCACTTTTATTCTAGATGAGTTTGGTGATGGAGGTCTCCCAATGAGTTCTCTGAGCTTATCAGTAGTGGGATCTGAGAAAAAGTGTACTTGATTGAAGAGGCCCTCCTTTATATAAGTATCAGCAAACTTCTTCTGATCTTCTTCAGACATTTCTTTCTGTTTCTTGAATTGTCTTCTAGCAGCAGCTGATAGATCAGAAGTATCCAGTAAGTTGTCTAATGTAAAAGCCTGTTGAGGTTTCTTCATCAGTGGTTCATCAGAGTAGACAGGTTTTCTGGGTAAGTTAGGATCTTTCTTCCTGTTTTCTTCCAGTCTCTTGTATGTTTCAACCAACCTCAACTCAGACCATCTTGCAACTGACCTCATCTCCCCATAGTCAGCAGCCACAATTTCTTGTCTCATTCTCTTAAACTTCAAGGCTCTGGCTAGATCTCTACCTTTACTAAAATCAGGGGTAGAGACTTTAGTTGGGGGATTCTTGGCCAACTCTTCAATTCTCAAGAGTTCTTCTCTGAGAGCATGAGTGGTCCATCCTGCAAACTGTTTCTTGTTTGCTTTATAAGGCATGGTTGCCAAGATCTGTGCAAGAAGTGATTCCCTAACCTCCCTTTCCATGTCACCGCTGAGAGGCATGGCAGACATAGAGTTGCTCAGGGTCTTAGCAAAATCTTCAATCCTTCTCAATTTGCTAAGCTCTGCTGAATGGATGCCATGAGCAGTCCTGTCATCTTTCCATTTGCATTTCTCTTTAATGATGGCATCTGCCTGTTCAGCCTTGTATTTTAGATATGTGTCTATGTTTAGGGGAACAGGAAAATGTGGAAGAGAAGGGAAAGATCTTTCAAATGGTTTTTCAGTATTATAGAAGGATTGCATTTCCCCCTTGAGTAGATCAAGTTCAAGGGGATACTGAACAACCAATGGTGTAATGGTTGGTGGTATATGGGATGTGAATTGTGATGTGTGTGGTGAAAATGATGAAAGTGGAATGGCTGATATAGGTGTGGATTGTGTGGTTGAAGTGGTGAGTGGTGATGTGTGTATGTTTTCATCCTGTACAACAAAGGTTGATTTCCTCTTCCTTTTGTACAAGATTTTTGGTGATGGTGGTGTGGAAGCAGTGGTGGTGTTAACATCTATTGGCACCTTAGTAGGACCAGCAGATGTTTGGGATTTAGGTGGTGATGTGGTTGTAGGTTCAGATGTAGGTTTGGTGATAGTGATGTCAGGCTCAGATGTTGTGGTGGTATCAGTGGTTTGGGTAGCAGCAGTGGTTTTAACAGCAGTGGTTTTAACAGTCAGTTTGGATGGTGGTTGTCTGACATGTTTGGCAGGCATTTTCTTCCTTTAAGAGGAACCCACATCTTCAACTTCCTGCTGTTGTTCCCTTTTCTGTTTTAGCAAAAACTCTGCCTTGACTTCCAAAGTGTCAGCCCTCTTTTGCTTATCTTCAGTAGCTTTTTCAGCTTCTACATTAGCAGAGTTGTCCACTTCTTTAGCCTTGTTGGTTTGTTGTTGTTGTTGTGGTGCTGTTTGAGTAGACCCTGGTTTGTTGGCAGACTTTGATTGACCTTTTTGTGAAGGTGGACAACCAAAGGGATCTAGCTTTGGCAATCTATCTCTGCCACTCTCCCCCTTTTTGGCATCATCAGCTGTGAATTCGTCATCATCTTCATCTCTGAGAATGGTGGTAGGGGCAGAGCCAGTGCTCTTCAGCAGATGGTCTTTAATGGCCTGAATATCTGCATGGGTATCTTTGTACCTAGCATCTACCATGTTTCTGATTTCTGCCATGTAAGTCTCATGAGTCTGATCTGCTAGTTTTCTGTGAGCTATGATGATGGGAGAAACAGATTTCCATAGCTCACTAGCAATATCAGATTTGATACCAGCAACAGAGGTTTCAATGGTATGGACTCTGGCCGTCAATTCTTGGTATTTTAACTCATCACCTAAGTTAATAGGATCATCTGAATTCCTACCAGTGGTAGTTTTAACTGGTTCAGTCCTAGGAGGTGAATCCAAAGGATGAGAACCAGATGCCCCTTTTTCTTGGTTCTGGGGACTTCCAACTGATTTTGGGGACACTATAGTGGCCTCATCAGTTGTTGCCTTCAAGGGAGTCTTAGTTATGTAACCATTGTCCTGGTGTGAGACAATGATCTCTACATCAGTAGTGGCTGCCCCACTTGAAAACTCACCTAGAGCTGCATCGAACTCTAGGGGTGTAACCTCCTCATTTGCTTGTGGGATGGCTGATTGAATTTCCTCAGTCCCAATCACTTGTGGAGGTATGCTCTCATTGATAGGTGAAAGAGAGGAACTGGGATTTTCCTGAGTTTTATCAATAGCCTCAAACAGAGGTTGCATGGTCTGTTGAACATGTGATGGTGAAGGTGAAGGAGTAAAAAGAGAATTAGCCCTGGGAGAGGGGCTTGTGAACATATGGCCAAGTGACTCAAATGTATCATGATGTGGTTCCCCTTGGCTTACAACATGATCCTTTTGTGAGGATGCATGAGGAGTTTGGACAGGTTGAGATATTTCCAACTGTTGTGAGGAAGTAACAACAGTGGTTTCTAGTTGCTTTTGTGTTGCAACAGAGTTATCTTCTGGTATCTCATCTTCCAGAAGTCTCCTTTGTGGTTGAGTGGTTGTTTTTGTGGATGGACGTTTTCTTTTGGAAATGGCTGGTGTGGGTTTCACAACACTGGATGAAGTGCCATGATCACCAGGAGCAGTGGGCTCAACAACAGAGGTTTGGACAACAGTTGTTGTCTTAGTCCTCTTTGTTTGTGTTTTGGAAACTTTTGACACTTTTGATACTTTTTCTTGGGTGTTTGAACCCAGCATCCTTGTGAAAGTTTCATCAGTTAGACTCTTCATTTGCATAGACTCACCCCTTTTAAAATCTTTTTCTGGTAAAACCTTTTGAAGGATTACACTTAAAATTCTTAGGTAAATTAGAAAAGCATTATTAGACCCAGACTTTATGGCTTTCACATTTGACACTAAGTCCATAAATAGTCCCTGGGATAAATTGAAGTCAGAGTCTGACAACATAGCATAGCCCAAGTACTGAATCCTCAATGGGATTTCATTAAAGGAAGTGGACTTGGCGGAGATACAGAGAAGGAGGGTATGGAAGAAAAATTTCATGACTGGTGGGAAAAACTTTTTGAAAAGTGTTGACCCGGTCATCTAAGCATCATACCCCCTTTCCTGAAACTCTGTGTGAAGCTCTGCCTTAGGGAAAGAGTCTTTACCTAACAGGTCATTTAGTGAGAAGGTTGTGGATACGAGTTGAGGGGTAATGACGATACTTGTCTCACCAATTTTTGAGATAATGGAAGTAGGCTTTTTGTCTAGAAGTAGAAACTCAGCATTCAACCAGAATTCTTGGAGAGTATCAAGGTAGATAGGGGCGTCAGCGGTTAGGATTGTCAGGTATTTGGATTTTAAGATGATGTCGTGGTGGAATGGAATGGAGTATTTTCATCTGTTTTTACCAGATATGGGAGATAATTGTGGGTGGCTTTAGCTTGAAGATCCATTGTAATGGATTCCGAATGTGAGAGTGAGTGGAATTTGATTAAGGGTTTGAGAATGAAGAAGGCGGTTTCAGTATTTTGAATACAATGAGACAGTGTAACGACTGTTGTGATAAAACAGGGTTTTTATAGGCTCTGGTGAAACCGCTGATGTGGCCAAAACTCTGCCTGTATGAGCAGACGTGGCAAACATCTGATGGTTAAACATCTGGTGGTGGACAGTTGTTTTGGCAAACAGCTGATGCAAACGGCTGATGCAAACAGCTATTGTTTTTTTATTATCATTATTATAGATATCTGTAAATATATATATATATATATATATATATATATATGGATAATAAAACAGTTGTTTTATCTGATCAGAGGTTTGAAACAGATTTTTCAACCTAACAGTGGATAAAATGGATGAAACAGTGGTTGTTTTATCTTTAACAGATTTTTCAACCAAAAAGCTATTTTTAAGGATGAATTTTGATTTTCTGAAAAATTTTAATGCTTTTATTAAAAAACATTTGTGTTGTTTAATCCATGTTTAGCATACCAATTCTAGAAATCAAATTTGTAAAGGTAGATGTGTCTAAAGCTTTTGTCAACACATCTGCCAACTGATCCTCTATTGGAACATGGTGCAGAGAAATCAAACCTTTTTCATAGCTATCTCTAACAAAATGATTTCTGATGTCTATGTGTTTGGTAGTGGAGTGAGAGACTGGATTTTTGATGATATTTTCAGCAGCTTGACTATCCAACATGAGTGGAGTCTGTAGTGCAGTTATCCCAAAATCCAGCAATTGATTTTGAAGCCACATGAGTTGGGCTGTACAGCTTGCAGCAGCAATGTATTCAGCCTCAGCTGTTGAGGTGGAAACAGCTGCCTGCTTTTTTCTTTGCCAAGAGACTAAGGCATTCCCTAGAAACTGGCACCCTCCTGATGTAGACTTCCTTGTGGTGTGACAGCCAGCAAAATCACTATCTGAATAACCTGAAAGCTCAATGTTTCCATTAGCAGGATGCCAGATACCAAGTGTGGGAGCACCTTTTAGGTATCTGAATATCCTTTTCACAGCAATAAGGTTTGACTTTTTGGGTGAAGCCTGGAATCTTGCAAAAACACAAGTGGCAAACATAATGTCTGGCCTAGATGCAGTTAAGTACAATAAAGACCCAATCATGCATCTGTAATGTGTTTGGTCAACCAGTTCATCCTTGTCATCAATAGTGAGTAGCTTGACTATACTCATGGGTGTACTACATGGCTTACAGTCATTCATCTCAAATCTTGTTAACAAATTCTTTACATATTTATTTTGATGAATGAATGTGCCATTTTGCAGTTGTTTCACTTGGAGACCAAGGAAACACTGAAGTTCACCCATAGCACTCATTTCAAACTCTGCTGTCATGAGTTCCCTAAACTCTTCATACATTTTCTTACATGTGGATCCAAAAATGATGTCATCTACATATATTTGAACAATCATTAAGTCTTTCCCTCTCCATTTCAAAAATAAGGTTTTATCAATTTTACCTCTTGTGAAACCAATGGATAAGAGAAAGGTGGAAAGAGTTTCATACCAGGCCCTTGGTGCTTACTTGAGTCCATACAAAGCTTTATTAAGCTTGTAGACATGATCAGGATGGAATGTGTCTTCAAAACCAGGTGGTTGACATACATAGACCTCCTCCTGAATTTTGCCATATAGGAAGGAACATTTGATATCCATCTGATACACCTTGATGTTGTGGTTGACAGCAAAGGCTAGAAAGAGTCGAATAGCTTCTAACCTTGCTACAGGAGCAAAGGTTTCATCATAGTCTATCCATTCTTCTTGTCTGAAGCCTTGAACCACAAGCCTGGCTTTATTTTTGACAACAATACACCTTTCATCAGTTTTGTTTTTGAAGACCCACTTTGTACCTATTGGACAAACATCCTTAGGCAGTGGTATAAGTTCCCATACTTGTTGTCTTTTGAACTGAAGGAGCTCTTCTTGCATAGCTTCTACCCAACTGTTGTCTTTTAGTGCCTCTTGGTACTTTACAGGTTGTGTGAGAGATAGAAACCCTGCAAAAAGACAGATATTGGAGGATTGGCTTCTTGTTAGCACACCCTCTCTGATGTTGCAAATGATCTGGTCTGGTGGATGAGCTCTTAGGTAGATTAGATCTCCCTGATATGGTATGATGGCATTTTGAGGTGAAGGACAGAGGTTTGGTGACTCTGTTGTTGTAACATCTGTTTGCACTTCTGTAGTGCCATCAGATGTTTGAAATGGAAGTGGAGGAATGGGTCCAAGTGGTGTAAAACTGGACTGACTTTTGTCAACAGATGTTTGACTTTTGTCAACAGATGATTGTACAGTGGTTGTGAGAGGTGAGGCAGTGGTTTGAGGGTAAGACTGGCCAACAGTGGTTGACACAGCTGTGATAGAGTTTTGACAATTGTTTTGAACAGCTGCTTCCTCTGATGCAGAATAGATTTTATAGTGACTGGGGATCACAACATTTGTTCTGTAATCTTGTTGTGGAGATTGTGAAGTACCTGCATTGTTAGTTTTTGAGAATCCGGTTAAGAACCAAATCCATGGATCGATTATGCGAAAACAACTCGGTTTCAGGGGAGATTTGAGACGAGATAGAAATATACGATAACAAAGTCATCACTGATTCGTATTAATTCAGAAACGGTTACAGACACTGTCATCAGTAGGATAAACATCTATCTCGAGGCCGGGGGAGGTCGGGCATGACCTCCCCCTTGAGAGCATTCAAAGCATAAACTCAAATCTACAAATGAAAACAACACATGAGATTGCCATTTATAGTCCAAAGCCATAAGCCACATTCGCCCATTTAAGGAGGTCGAACCTGCAGATTCTGCAGGTTCGCCCCTTTCAAATGGTCGAACCTAGACTTAGGTTTTGGTCTATATTCACAAATGCATCAGATCCATAAAATGCCCTTATAGATAACCACAATCTCATGTAATACAATACAAAGACTCAACCCTATTCTATTCGACAGTGACGTTCACATAATAGTGCATCAACAGTTTTAACACACTACGCCAAAATAGGGCTACGGCCACACTTTTGCCAAAATCGCCCTGCCACACTTTTGATTAAATATGTGACTAAAGGTCATCAATCACATTTCAAAACCTTTCTAGCCTACTTTTAGCCACACATCTTATTTATCCATGTGACCATTGCATAACAGTTCAAAACTTTTAGCCCCACCTGAAGAAAAAACTGTGACATTTAGCAGCCACATTAGAAAAATGTGGCCAAATGTGATCAACGGCCATAGTTTTTGTTTGTTTTTTTATTCATGTGGCAAAAAATACACATTTTGGAAAATTTAGTCACACTTTAAGAAAAAAACTGAGACATTTCCTAGCCACGGTAGAAAAGTGTGGCCAAATGTGATTAACTGTTACAGTAATTTTTTAACGATGTGGCTAAAAGCTAAAACATATGGCCACTTATAAGGTTGTGTGACCAAATGTTAAACAATAGCCACAATTTAATGTGGCTATATATAAATATTTGTGACACCATCGTCATTTGGTTTATTTTTGTGTGACCATTTGATAACATAAGTCATTGGAAAATATATGTGACCTAGATTAGAAAATAGTCACACTTAAAGTTACAAATTTTCAAGTGGCTTTACATAACTATTTGCCACACTTTTGTGGCATTTAATTTTGTGTCACTAATATCAAATAACTAATTTAAAATCATTTCTTTATACTAAAATTTTATCAATTGAGCTGAAATATAAAAAATAGTGAACTTTAGCCTAAAAAGTACTAGTCCTATCTCTTTCGATCAGTGGCGGATCTTGAACGATAAACCTGGTAGGACCGGGCTCAATCTGGGTGGGACGCACTCAATACATCTATAATTTTTCGGTAAAATTTACACGACGAAACGAAAAAGCTGGGTGCGCCAAGGCCTGGTCTGGCCTTCACTAAGAACCGCCCTTGCTTTCGATCACTTCCTTCTCAAAAACTCCAAATACTTAATCCTAAAACTTGCCTCTTAAATACCAAATCGGTATCAGTACTGAAAAATCTAATCCTCATACCCGAACCAAAAAAGTCGTTATGATAGAAGAACTGGAAGGTAAATCTATGTCGAATCGTACCGTACCGTACCAAAGCGATATTGTTCCGGAAAAAAGGAAAAAATGGATGCTAATATATATGCCACTTATTATAATTTGCGTGACCAAAATTGTGGCTAATATTATTTCCCCCCAACCTAAATTTTACCAAGATTTTCATTTCCCTCATAGAGAATAGTTTCTCCAAAATTTTCTAACTTCCCTCCCATCCAAAATCATTCCCCAAAATTAGGTTAGATTTTGATTATACATACTCTCTCTCTAACAACCCACACACATACTTACCGATAAGTTTAGAGAGACTGAGAGAGAGAGATAACCGAGGCGAGAGAGAGAGAGAGAGAAAGAAGCAGAGAGAGATAGGCAGCAACAGGTCAACAACCACTGCACGACGGCGGCGGCATCTTCATCAGCGGGTTACCATCAAACACAGGTAACTCAATAACCCCTTTCTCCCTTTCTCCCAGATAAAGAATTAGGACTTTTTAATCGATTGTAATAGATGCAAATACAATTTTTATTTTCTGCAGATCTTGGGTCTGTTGTCTCTGGCCGCTTCTTCGGGGGCGTATGTAGATCCGTGGATCTACTTCTGTTGGCTGGAAACGTAGTAAAGGTGAAGGTAGAAACCTTAGTAAACAAAAAATGAGTTTCTTTTTCCAGTTTTATTAGTCTGGTGTCATTTTCAAGTATAATTGATTATTGAGACCTACCTTAAACAACAAGACCCGAGTAAACATGACTTACACGCCGTATATTTGCTACAGACGGCGACTTACACGCCGGATCTTTGCCTCCAAGGAAGGGTTTGCGATTGGTAATTGTTGATTAAGAGCATGCCGATGGTGGATTGTTAGTTACCATCACAGTTAATGATGCCGTCGCAGGACTTTACCAACACAACGACTACCTTTAGGTATATTGTCTTGCTTTCAGCTTGCTTCTATAATTGATTTCAATATTAACTGATTTCTTGCATGCTTTAATTAGACAATCGATACCACATTTGATATCAGCGCCATAAATGAATTCACCAATTCCATGAATTTGGGGTCGGTTACGACGATACCAAGTAAGTCCGACCACACTTGAATGTAATTTGGGTCATGTTCCAGTTTCATTTAGGACGTTTTCGTTTTGCCATACGTTTTTCATCTGTCTTTTGGTGTGATTATTGTTGTTGATTCACCTGTTTTTAAATGTTAATCTTAGTTATTGCAGGCTAGAAAGAGGTTTGTTTTTGTGACTACTGATACATCATCATCCTTCAGGCTTAATGTGGAATTTAGAGTTATTAAAGGTGAGCAAAAGGACAATTGATAGATACTGAGTTCTTGCTTACTATTATTTCCATTACATGTATTGGATTTTTCTATGTTGTGGTATTTGACTCTTTGTTAAAGTGTGAAAATTGGAAGTAAGCACAAACATAATGAATATTGAGTGCTGTTGAAAATTAATTGATACTATAAAGGGAATTTGTAGCAAAAGCATCACTTTGATGTTACTTGCGCAGTTGCGCATATATTACTTTTCATTAAGAGTATTTGTTTGGACTTCTATTGGATTATTATTGGTATTATTATTTGTTTGCATCTAACTTGCTTTTGCAGAGAGTTTTTAATATATTTCAAGAGGTTAACTGGACATAAACCTCAGTGTATTGTTTTTTACAGGTATGATTGCTCAGTTATTTTCTTTTATTCTTTAAAGTTAATCACTAATCGGTGTTGCCGGAGGCTTGGTCGTGGTGGTTTATGACTGTGGAGGGCGATTGGTAGTGCGCGGTATGCAGAACATGGGTAGGAGTAGTTGCTTAAAATGGGACCTTAATTAGAGGTGGAATTTCCATGGGTCGGGTCTAAAAGGGTTGAGCCGTTTGAATCATTTAAATAAATAACAATAAAAAAACCCACTAACCCATTATACACATTTAAAAGAATCAGAGTGCTCAACTTTATTTATTTGCTGTACACATAATTTTATTTTTTATTTTTTGTATAGATCTGCATGCTTGGCTGCTTGCTTATCGACATGGCTCTCTAAATTAGCCTAGGTGGTTCCTAATCCACCCCAAATGCAGCACTTTTGTACAAGACTTTTCCACATAGCTCCGTTTGCTTTATCATGAATATATATGGGGGATCACAGAGCTAAGTTGGGTGCAACACAGGGCTAAGTTGGGTGTTTAGGATGGTCATAGTGGAGTTTTGGTAGTCATGGTTTGTAATTTTTAAAACTTTTGGAGTCTATCTACATTTGGATTTAAATTTTGTTAATGGTTGGTTTGTCCCCGCCACGAAGCGTGGGTACATTTACTAGTTTATAATATTTGCAACTTGACTGTGTTCAACTGATTCTGACACTTTGTTACCCTGCAGCGTTGATTTCTTCAAGGATGTTGGTGACTTTCTTCAGGTCTGACTTGCCAAGAGAGATGGTCGATTCTTAGGTTATGGAAATGTTGAATTAACCACCCCTGATGCAGTGCAAAAGGTTTATTTTAGTCTTTTTCCTTGATACTTTATTCCTAATTAAGTTATTGTTTAGTTTTTCTATAACTAACATGCACAATTCTGAGTTCAGGCCCCTAAACTCAATAACTTGACTTAGCAAGTGGATGTTTGGGTTACTCTTATGTTCCTACTTTTGATTGGAAGGACAAGATATCAAGCTTTTGATAGTTCGTTGTTTTTAGCAATTGGTATGAGATATATGGAATGAAGCGTCGGCCGAAAGAAGCAGCCAACAACGGCTTTTCAGGTAAAGAACCGTCACTCTATTGTTTTCTTTAAATAAGAGAAGTGTTTAATTGTTATGTTGTCTTATCTAAAATCGTGTTGCTAATTCTCAGCCACAATTCGATCATTCTAAAAGGCAAAAGAAACAATAACAAAAAGCTAGGGGTGTAAACGAGCCGAGCTTAAATTTGTAAAACCTATACATGTTAAGGTTTTTTTATCAAATAGTCCTTAATCATTTTCTAATTGCATACTTGAATTTTGAGTTTTTGATAGGCTTTTCATAGGACTTATATTGCTTATGGGGCTGCAACTCTGCAACAGTTGATACTAAAGAATTCAATATTTATAAGTGAGAATCTATGAATGTTGATACTAGAGATGACGAAACCGGCTGCTTTAGCTGAAGAAGTTGAAAGGCATTTTGGATGCGATTCATCAAAGCTCATTATTGTACCAAGCATTTCCTAAAAAGTCCAGGACGTTGTTTATTACAAACTGAATGAAATATCTTCACTTCTGCCATCTATAAAATGAAATGGCAGCCATGGGGATAAGGTTTGTAATACATTCACGACCGACGTCGTGTATTAGTTGGTTTGTTGTCAATAATCGTGCATTCCTGGGCTTGCATATGTTTGAAGTTTTATTGATAATTGAAAAATGCCACTAATGTTATCTTACTTTACTTGAAAACAAATACAGGTTGCTGGATAACATAGGCCTATCATCCTTTAGACCAAAAGGAGGCATCACTGGTCGAAATATGTGTAATGCTCAAGTGGGTTCTAGCGTTTAGCGAGAATGGAACGCATTACGTGCCGGTTGATTGAAAGGTACGCCTCAAATTTTCAAACAAAGCTGAATATGCATTGTATAAAACATGGAGACTTAAGCTTTTTCATAAGTTTAAAAAGAGATCAATGAGAAAGTTGTAAGGTTTGATCAGTGTAAACTAGATTCATTCGAGATCAAAAATGTCAGGAGAGTTTTGTTATGCGACAACCTGATTTATAGCCAACTTATGCTTCATTTTTATACAACTAATGTTTGATCATTGTCGTAGCAACTTTCGTAAACATTAGGTCAGCGCGGCAACGCGCGGCCGTCAAAACAACTAGTTATAATTAACTTTTTCGAAAAATGAACTTGTTTGCTATTAGTTATTGATTCTCATGTGCAACTTCTAAAGATATGCAATGGTGAACATGTTGGCTTAGATTTAAGCAACATTAGAAAACTATAAAACCAAATTTGCTTATACAAACTATGTTTGCAGGTTAGAGATGGTGGCTATGATTACAAGGTGAATGAGATTGTTAATGTTGTGCCGAAATCGAACAAAAGAAATTGGGACTCAAAGAATGATATTCAAGTTTATGTGTAGATAGCTTTTAATTTACAACTTTTGTAGACAGCTTTTGATTAAAAGTCTTTAGTATTTAAGTTGAAAACTTATGTATGGATTTTAATTTATCATTTTTAATATAATTTGGTTTTTAGGTTCTCATGTTACCAATATTTTAATTTTATGAAATTTGAAAATAAATTGGCCCGTTACATGAAATTACACATATACTTACTTTTAAACGTCTTGGACAAATGGGTTATATGGGTAATGATATTACACATATACTCACTTGGTAACACATGTAATAGGGAATCGTTGCAGAGTTTTCAACTTAAATACCGATTCCCTATAAGAGTTCTATTTTTCCTCTCAACCACCCCATTTTGCTCTGGTGTTCTTGGGATGCTGTACTGCCTCACAATCCCTTTTGACACACAGAAGTCATCCAACTCCTTATTTTTAAACTCTGTTCCATTGTCACTTCTAAAGACTTTTACTGGCAAGTCATATTGTTTCTCAACTTTGGTAACAAAGTCCTTCAAAATACCTGCAGTCTCATCCTTAGAGTGTAAAAAGTAAGTCCATGTAAACCTAGAAAAATCATCAACTATGACAAGACAAAATCTTTTTGTTCTTAGACTCATGATTTTAACAGGGCCAAACAAGTCCATGTACAACAATTGTAGACATTGACTAGTTTTGGACTCATCAATGGATTTGTAAGAGCTTTTATGTTATTTTCCTTTTAAACATGAAACACAATGCTCATCACATTTGAATTCTTTTGATGGTAAGCCTCTGACAAGACTTTGTTTGGAGAGTGTGTTGATAGTTTGAAGGTTGGTATGACCCAGTCTCCTATGCCACAATTCTGTCTCCTTTGTGGAGGCAGCAGAAAACAAACAGACATTTGCCATAGGATTGTCCTTCAACATATCAACAACATACACATTGCCACTTCTATGAGCAACAAGTTGTGCTTTGCTCTCAGCAATGATGGTATCAATCTTTTTCACCACTTCTGGCCCAATAATCTTACAAGTTTTCTTAGTGAAGAATGAGCCATAACCTTTGTCACTCATTTGTGAAACACTAAGGAGATTAAACATAAGATTATCAATAAGATTGACATTTTCAAACTTGAGTTTCCCAGCCTGAACAGTCCCTGAACCCAACACCTTACCTTTTGAATCATTACCAAAGGATATATCACCCCCTCTATGAGCTGAGAAGTCTAGAAGAAGGGCTCTACATCCTGTCATGTGCCTGGAGCCTCCACTATCTACATACCAAAGACTATCTAAACAAGCAGAAGCTCCCTGCATAGCAGTAATGAATTAGTTTTGGTGAGTGTCCAAAGCCAGGTTGGCTTTGGATGGGTCCTCAGACTTTTCAGACTCAAGCTTTGGAAGATGATCAGTGGTTTGAACTAGTTTTTGAATCAAGTTCAACAACTGTTGCTGACCATTTGCAAGTGCTTGAATGTCAACACTTGGGGCAACAGTTGTTTGATCATTTCCAGACAGATGATAGTACCCATAGGGATTTCTGTTCACACTTGGTTTAGAAGGTCTTTTTGGCTCCTCATAAACATGTGACAGATTATGACATGGTGGTTGTCCATATCCTCTTGGGTACTTGCTTGTGGGTGGAGCATCTGTTACTTGGACATCCCTGGGAGCAGATGTTTCAAGACTTTTAGTAATAGATGTTTGGACAGGAGTGAAGGTCTGTTTGGGATTTCCTTTTGAAGTACTCACCACCTGACTTGCAAGAGTTTTAGCTTTGTACTCTTGTATTTTTACATCAAAATTTTGAGATACAAGCACTCTTTGGTTTTGTGATTCTTTTTCCCACATATTGAGCATGTGGCTTTGGAATCACATGCACCTGTTCCTTTGTTAATATCATGTGCTTTTAGAAGAAAACAGTTTTTAGTAACATGATTCTTCTTTTCACATAAATCACAGAACAAGTGGACAGTCTTTTCTTTCTTCTTCCCTTTTTCAACCTTCTTTTCAGCAGATGTTTGAGCATCTGCTGGAAGGTTTTTCAAGGGAATGATCTTTGCCTGAGGTGCTGTCTTTCCTTCAGGAGTTTTGAAATCAACAGGTTTAAAGTTCTCAAGAGTACCACACTCATCAGACCAAGTAGGTTTAAATTCATAATTTTCAAGTTTAGTGAATGATGAGGAACCTTCTGGTTTTTCTAGAACAATTTTCTTACCATT
Organism: Ambrosia trifida; assembly: GCA_028751855.1. Classification (NCBI taxonomy): domain Eukaryota; kingdom Viridiplantae; phylum Streptophyta; class Magnoliopsida; order Asterales; family Asteraceae; genus Ambrosia; species Ambrosia trifida. The sequence continues at coordinate 92,884,091 of CM054122.1, read as the reverse complement.
GGGTTCAGTGATTTTAATCTCTTGACTCTTCAAATTTGTTGGTACTATCTCAACTAACTTTTGATCCCTTTTGTCAGTGTTTTCAAAAGCTGGAGCAGTGGTTTCAAAACCAAAACCAAACTTCACATGACTTTTGGTTTGTTTGTTGAGTAGCATTTCAAAACCTCTACATGATTCCCCCCATTTCTGACATTCAACTTGGGTGGACTCAAGCTCACTTTTACAACTCTGATATTTTGTTATCATAGTTTGGAGCTGGTCTTTGGTTATGGTTGCTTCATGTTTTAAGCTGCTTATTTCAGATTCTTTTTCAGTTAAATTTGTTTTTAATTCTTTTGAAAGTTTTTCAAATTTAACTTCATCATCTAAAATTTTCTTTCTGAGATTTTCATTCACCTCTTTGATGTTAGCAAATGCTATAACACATTTGTCAGAACATAAATCCTTAAGAATTTGAGGAGATACCTTAGCAGCCGCCATCAATGCACAATCACACTTGCACTCACAATCATCAGATGCACCCCAGGGATCTGAGAGATTCACAACCTCTTCTTTAGGTTTTTCACCTGCAACTACTTCATCAACAACATCATCAGTCACAACTTTAGATTCAGTCACCACCTCCTCAGATTCAACTTCTTCTACCATAGCCATGAAACAAAAATTTTCTGGTTCATTTTCAGCTTTGGCAACTAGTGCAAAATTTTCATCTGTTAACTCATCTGGTAGACTGCTCTAATCAACAAAGCCTTGTGTGAAAAAGCTCTGTTGACTGGTCTCTGCAGGAGCAGAGGATGGAGCGGCAGTCATTTGCACAGGTGCCTAAGCAACAGGTGTTTGCACATAGTGGATCTGAGGAACAGTGGTTTGGACATACTGGACAGGAACAGTGTTTGAGGACTGTGCAAAATGAGCAGTGTTTTGCACATTTGGTCCAGGGGTATTATAGGAATTTTGATAAGTGTTGGTCTGAGGTCTTTGATTTGGATAGGTGATTATAGGTGTACCATGTTGACTCCTACATTCCCTAGCAAAATGACCAAGTCTATGACATTTATAACACTTTATCTTTGATTTATCCAACCTAACCTTTGATCTGCTAGTTAACCCTGGAAACCTTCTCCCAGTTTTCTTGTAAAAATTGTTAGTTCTTACACTGAGAAGGGCCAATTGGTGCATAATGTCCATTTCTTCCAAATCATCAGGGTCAAAATATTTTAGGTCATCATACTCAAAGGATATGTTATTAGATGCCTGGATATCACCACCACTTGCTGTAAAAGCGTAGTTTGGTGAATAAGAATCAGAGTTAAAACCTGAGTTAAAACCTGAAGTTATGTCAATGAAGTGATCATAACTCTGATCCTTAGTATTTCCAGGCACCTCGTCATGACCCGAAAGTGTTGTATTACCAAATACATAATCATCAGACACTTTTCCAGAGTCTTGGAGCTTCTTTTTCTGGTTAAGCTCTCTCTCATAGGTCAAGAGCTTACCATGAAGCTGGGTCAGTGATAGGTCCTTAAATCCAATTGAGTTTCTCATAACTATAGCAATAGTGTCCCATTTGTCTGGTAATGATCTTAAAAACCTATGGTTCAAAGTTGAATGAGGGTAAGTTAGACCAACCAGTTTTAGTTCACTAATGAGACAGTTAAACCTCTCAAATTGTTGAGTTAATGACTCTCCCTTAACATGACTGAATGTTTCATATTGTTGGTTAAGTATTTCACGGTTGTTTTCAATAACCTCTTCAGTCCCACCAAATTGTTCTTTCAGTGCATCCCACAACTCCTTTGCACTGTTACAGTGTAACAGCCCAGCATATATATCATTGGGTAGAGCCATGGCCACAATACTGAAGGCCTTAGCATCTAACTCAATTTTCTGAAAATCCTAATCAGAGTAGTTTTCAAGTTTCTTAGGCTCCTGAACCTTGGGATCTTCGGTACTCGGCACCATCGGAACATGTGGTCCGAAGATAACCGACTTCCAGCACCTAGTGTTCTGTTGAGCTAGAACATGGCTCATCCGACATTGCCAGATATTGTATTCAGATCTGACAAGCATCGGTGGCTTGTTGTTCGTGCCAGTGTTATGTGGATCGTGATTGATTGAAGCCATTCTCTGATTTTTCAAAAACAAAGTCTGTTTATAAACGGTTGAATCGAAAATAAACTATTACTCTGTTTTCAATCCGACAAACAAACGATAACAATAATTGTGAGCTGATCTGTTTATATTAAATTGATTGATTAGATCGAATTTAATTGACCACGCTCTGATACCAATTGTTAGGATTTGAGTTTGATTGTTTTGCTATGTTTAGAATAAGATGAGAATTGAATGATGTAAGTATATATATGGAAAGTGCAGCGGAATGATAAACAATAATCAAAACAATAGGAATAAATGTTTTCTTTAATCGAAAACTTTCATTAATTGAAAGATTACAATCAATACAAGTACTCCCCCTCAGCCTGATCACACAGTGATTGTTTGTCTGAGAGAATGTTTGTGTGTGACCAATAGAACAGTACAAGCACTGTTCTATTTATAGACAAATCTAAACCACTGGTGACCTGTGCTGACGTCACCTAAGATAGTGACCTCTAACAGAACAACAACATAAAACATCTGCCCTATACAAACTACTGTTGTATTACAAAACACTATAAGGTAAACTACTGTTGAGGGAAAACTCTGATGGTCTTGCAACATCTGTTGGAGTCTAAGTGTTGTTGACTCCAACAGACCTTTAGTCTTCAGTACTTGATCAGCAGTTGTTTCTTCATCAGACCTTTGGTCAGCAGTCGTTATCTAGCAGTCCTTTGTATCAGCAGTTGTTTAGATGGAACAGTTGTTAGGGTCAGCAGTCTTTTGGGAAGAGTATGTTGTAAAGACTGTTTATTTGTGTGGATCAACTGTTAGTATATTTTGGCTTTTCAATCATCTGTTCTTCTTCAGGTCAGCAGACCCAACACTTACCTTGTGAACTCACCGACTTTATGTTGACGCACACTAGCATGCTTTTGCAGGTCTCTAGGTTCGGAGCACGATAGGACATGCATCATTGTGTCATGGGTTGTGAACATTACTTAACTTATACTTTGCTTTACATTTAACGGCTTTATTTTGGGCGTGTTGTTTTGCGCATGAACTTAAACGGTTATGTTTAATTTAAGCTTCCGCAACTTAACTAAACTTTTTGGTAAACGCTAAACTTTATTTTCAATAACGAACTAAATGGTTTGGGCATTTAGAGTCGTTCTTATGACTTATGGCTATGGGATCCTGGTATGTCACGCGCCTCGCGGTATAAACCCCGCAGTGGAAATTTGAGGGTGTAACAAATTAACAATACAAATTAAATAAAAAATTAAGATTGTGAATCATTCTATATATATTAATAGTTTAGGAATTCATAGTGTATGACTCAATTGTATGATGTGAAAACAAAAACAAGAAAAGACAGGTCAACAAGTCAACAACAATATTTCTATTATATATTGATGCATTGGACAAAACAAAACAGAAAAGTAGAAAATAATTAACACACATACCTAATACCTTATTTTATTACTTTAACTCTTTAAGATCCCCTTTTCTTTTCCAAACAGTAAACAAGATCGAACAACGCAACGTGAAAGCCTGAAAGAAGCGACCGATCGACCGTCAAACACAGACACTCAATTGTGACGCGTCCGGTGGTTTCCGAGAGAGATCGTGGATATGTGACGCGTTTCCAGAGGCCGGAGCCGGGAGCGTTAAGCGTGTGCAAGAAGAAGCCCTTTGACTTCTCGTTTCTGACTTTCTGGTATTAAGATTTTTTTTAATGTGTTATGGGTTTATCAACTGGTTATATGTTTTTCGGCCCAATTCTATTGATTCTTAGTGTTTCAATTTTTATAAAAGGCCCGATGCATTTTATTTTTCTGATTTTTAAACATATATATACATACTTTTTTTAAAAAATGACCCCCTCGTAAAACGTGCCTCGGCCGGGGTGCGGCTCACCCACCCCTCGGCCGGCTCTGTGCGTTAAACTTATAATGTCATATAAATCTTTCTCATATTACCCATATTATGCATTGTTACTTAGGGCTGTAAACAAACCAAACGTTCGGTGAACAGTTCGTAAACCGTTCGGCGGGAAGTTCGTTTGTGTCCGTTTGTTTAATAAATGAACAAACACGAACAAAAAAATCCGTTTGATTAACTAAACAAACAAACACGAACAAATGTCTCGTTTGTTCGATTGCGTTCGTGAACGTACGGCAATGTGTTTGTTTACGTTCGTTTAATTATATCCTTTAGTGTATGTTTGTTTATGTTCGAGCACTAGTTAAAACTTAAGATAATTATGAACTTTTGAATTAGGAATATCATGTATTCATGCCTATGCCTAAGTAATTTTAGATAATTATGTCTTAGTTAGTACAATTTGACTTATCGACATTGTTTAGTAGATGTACTTTGTCTAACGGTTAATATTAACAATGTTTTTTTAGTTAGTTGCATATTAAATGTTTGTTTTTGTTTGTTTGTGTTCAAGACCCGTGTTCACGAACAGTTCGCAAACAACTGAATTTCTTAACAAACAAACACAAACATAGAATTATGTTCGTCAGTGTGTTCGTGAACGGTTCGTTTGTCCAAGAAACCTTAACAAACAAACACGAACAAAGCCTTGTTCGTGTTCGTTTGGTTCGTTTACAGCCCTATTGTTACTTATGCATTGCCTTCACACCTCTCCTCTCTTCACATAAGTTAGTGCATGTTTGCCTCTCTTTCTCCTTTTCTCCTTATGACTTTTCCCACCTCAAAAGCTCCTTAATCTTATAAGTCACAAATTGTGACTTATGACTTTTCTCCTCTTTTCTCCTTTTCAAAGCACAAAATCTTCGATAAGTTTCTTTTCAAACAATTACCCAAACACTTTTGTTTTAACTTTTGACTTATTAGATAAGTCATAAGTTAAAAGAAGGGGGAAATGGACAGCAAAACACCCTCTTAGTCTTCACACCAACCTCTTCACAGCCATACGATCCTCATTAATGGACAATTCACAGACTTAAACACTAATAAAGTCTGCCATAATCCATAATAAAATCTGCCATTAGTCACCTCTTCACAGCCATAACTAACATCTTTTTCGTTTCCATTTCACCTGTTAATGTAGAATTTTAACCCATTTGAAAGCACCATTTACAGTTATTTAATTCATTCATTTCATCTAGAGCAAGGAGTTGAAAGCAAGTCTCAGCCAGGAAATTTGAGCAAGCAAATAGTCCAATTTATTTTTGCAAAAATTTTGACTTTGTTGTTTTAACCTCATACATCTTCATTTGCTTATCAGGGTTTTTAATCAGGATTATACATTATCGGTCGGATTTGTTGTCAGGTCAGACCTCAATTTTAGATAATTTGTGGTCTTTGTTGTTGTCAAATACCTACATCGTACAAGCAAACAAGATAACTAACAAAGATCTTTGCTTTTCCCCATCAGTAATTACAATCGGATAAGGGCCGTTTTCAGTGAAATTAATATAATGCATGCTACGTTGTCGATGAAAGTCCAATGAGATTTCTGATAGTGTATGTATACAGATTTGGCAATCGGCGACAACGAAAGTGTATAAGGAGCCGTTTTCTTCATACACCAAATAGGATTTGGTGAGTTTTTTCCCCACTTTTTTGTGGCTATTTCTATGTTCACTTTCACTTCTTAAAAGCGAATTACTATGCAGAAATCAGTGGCACCAGCATCAAGTGCAATCTTCAGCTTATCAGTATACCGTTTTCTGCCAATTACAGTAAGATTTATGTTTTGAGGTTGTTAACATTTAAATTTTTAATAAACAAGAATCTGCCGACAAATGAGGACTTAAATGATTGTGTTGTTTCTTTTGTTAGCATAGTCATCATTTCAAAGACAACTGTTTGTAACCCAAACCAAATTGACCTATTTCTAAAGTGACCCATTCTGACCAATAACACTTCCCTACCATTCACTTCTATGTTTGAGCTTTGATCAATCGTTAGTGCCTGCATTTACCATTTTACACTTCCATGTTAAAACTCTATTCATAATGTTTACTAAAATAGTCTAAAGGGTTAAAAAACTCAAAAAGGATAAGTAAATTTCTTACCGTTGGAGCTCCTACACAAGGTTGTACAGGACCTGATGTGTGTGCGGATGTTTCAAGAAAACTTAACTTCTTTTCAAAAACAAAAAGGCAAGGTCCCGAAGGAAGTGCCAAAAGCTTTGGTGAAAAGGTGAGTAAGCTAGAAAACAGTAAGACACTTGCAAGTTTTAAATTTATAATTTAAAACGATAGTTATTCATCATTCTAAACCCAGCACAATAGGCAAGCGCACATATCGTGTATAGTATAGAAATGTGCAAGCATCGAGTATCGAATCCGTGGACACGATTTTTACTACTCAGCTTCCTAAAATTACTTAAAAGACTTTTTAAAATGCAAAAAGAAAAGTAAAAAGAGAGATGTAAACTTTTAAGAGAAATCAATGACAAAACAATGGTGTTACTTCGGGATCAGATGGAACCTAGTATGATGATAGTTATCTTTATTTATAGTGGTGTGTTTAAGTTGCGCACTTGTGCTTAAACTTAGAATTGCTACTGCATTTTCTAGAGGTGATTGTTTTCTCATAACTGTATAAACAACTGTGTTCTTAATGTTATTATGAGGGTCCCCCAAATCGGGCAGCTAATCTCTCAACACTGAAAAGAAAATGACTCGAGACTATGTCGACTCAACCCCGAATTACCCACCTCCCAGTGTTGCGATATAGACATCAAACTACTCTAGACTTTTATGAATAACTTGCCGGTGGCCGGAGCATGACCGAACAAGTTACCACTTAATATCATAGAGGAGTCGTGACTAACCAGAACACGTGCATCCCCTACTTGATTTTATTAACTTGACAAAAAGTGAGTGGTCTATTATTAACTGTGCAACAGTATAATAAATAAGTCTTGACTAACTAGAACCGTTTTCTTTCAACACGGGTTCATCAATCCTTAACTTGCGCCAAAGCTTTCACATAGACCATGAAGCTAAGTCACAGAATTAAGTCTTGACTTATCACTAGGACCGAGTATAAAGACCGTACCGACCCTAAATGAGATCTTGATAGTAGAGGATTAAGCCACTAAGTGTGTGTATTTCTACCCACAAATGGGCTAATCACTATTCGCGATATTAGGTTAGCTCACAAGTGCATCGGTTTTTACACACCATTGGTACACTCATGACCACTTCCTATTAAGACACTCACAAGACCAAAGACTAAGTGCTTTATTAATTAGATCATTAAACGTAGTTTAGAATAGAAAGAATTACTAAGAACACAAAACAGCACTTTAAAATAAAAGATAAATTATATTAATTCATACCAAGTATCCATCATCACCCTAGTAACTGATAACTCACATTATTAACATATAAAACAGACATAAACAGTCTCATAATAGGATGCAATTATGCTTATATTATTGATATTTGATGCTTAATTCGTTCCTATTTGTATTTTTCAAGAAACTGGAACTCCAAGACGGAAACAGAGGATTTCCGGGGAAAAACAAGCAAACCTGAAGATTCCTGAAGATACGAGACTTGCAGCATGTTCACTGTATGTTTGAAGACAATCTCGTGACTTAAACAGTGACAAAACCAATCCGGGAGTGACCCAGCACGCCCACGCCCACGCAAACTTGCACGGAGGCCTTGCACGCTAGAAGACAACGCAACAAGCTTGGAGAGCAACTAGAGGTATAATCAGCTTTTGGTGGCACCGAGCTAGATCCAAGGCGAGAAAACCGGTAGTGAGACAGATCCTTCGGGCTTCTGATATCCAAACCAGATTCTAAGAAATGGCTTCTGAAGTAGACCAGATCTGAGTGACACATTTCTAGTACTTACCAGATGATTGAATGATGTTCTTGGTAAAAGACGGTTTCCCTACGGGTGCACCAGTAATCTTCAGATTGCACGCTTTTAGGATTATGTGCCACCTTTACCAAGGACTTCATTCAGTTCGGAAGGTTAAGGGTTGGGTTAATTAAGTTACCAATCATCAAACCAACTTTATATTTATCAGGCCTATGAATATTAAAGTGTCACTATAGATAAATAAAATAAAGATTCTATGTCTAGTTCTCGTTAGTACAACGTCGTTAGCCAATGGGGGTACGAGTCGCCTAAGACAGTCGTAAGAGAGATCCTTTGGTCTTCATGACCGTTAGCCTATTAGGGGATATGAGTTTTCCAGGATTGACTCCATATAGAGACCCTTCGGTACGGAACGCGAGAGCTAAGGGAGGCGTACGTTGTTCCAATTCGGAAGTGAAGCCTCCAATTCAAAAAGCCAATAAGTTCTGGGACCAGAGACGTGACCGCGGTTTGAGAAGCCTGCTATATGCGAGGCCCTGGCGGAGTACCCCAGGTGGACGCACACCGGAGAGGTTCTGCATTCTACTCAGTAGTAGCCTCCGCTTCTCTATCAAGGAGTCAACACTTCAAGATCTCTCTCGTCTTCCTCACAGTTAATTAACTTAAATTATTAATTTTAATAATAAACTTAACTACTTATTCGGAGGGTCCCGAGATGTGCATATTTGATCTCTCTACTATTTTTTTTATAAACCAAAACCTTTTTCAAAAACTATTTTCATCAAAAGAACCCCTCCAATTTATTTTTCTTTTCAAAACCCGATCAGTTAATGGATGAAAGGTTAAGTAGGGGAAAGTGTGAACTCTGGAATACGATACTCAATACTTACCCTAGAAGCTATACTATGCACGTCAGGTTCTCTGCGTATGTGTTGGTTTTAATTTCTAAAGTAATTATTGTTTACTTTATAAATTTAAAACTTGTTAAAACCGGTTTAGTAAAAATTAGTCGTTTACCCCAGTTTTGAAATTAAAACATCAAGCTTTTGGCACCGGGGAAATGACACCCTTTTAATTTGCTAAAACCACCCACATCAGTAACACCAACAGAAATCTAGCCTAACATGGTTGATACAACAAGCTCACAAGGTTGGGTTTGTGTACAAGACATGGTGGAAGGTTGTATGGAGATTTCTAAGGGTTTTGGATGATTTTGGGTTGTTTCTCTCTTGATCAACGTGTTTATAAAGTGATCCCAAGCTCCAAAGGACACCTACAATCCCCAAGGAGGGCAGAAACTTCATGGAGAAGTGTTGGTTTTTGAGTGAAAACGGATGCTTCAAAATGTGGGGCGTAGGCCTTTATTTATAGGCAAATCAGCTCAAGCACGCCCGTGCTCATACCCTGGCTTGCCCATGCTCGACGGCATGTACTGTTGCAGAGTCCTTTGCGTAGAAATGTTGGTCCGTAGGTTGAGCACGCCCGTGCCATTACCCCTAGCACGCTCGTGCTCCTCAGTACAGTTAACCGTCTGGTCGGTTTTGGTCGGTTTAAGCCTTGGAGAACACGCCTAAGTAAAGCACGCCCATGCCATACAGTGGAGCACGCCCATGCACTTCCTGAAATGCTGAATTTAACCTCTGTTGACTTGGAAATGTTGACTTGTTGACCCGGAACAGTTGCACGGCCGTAAGCACGGTCGTGCCATATCTGGCAGAGCTTCAAAGTCTTCGATTCTTCGTCCATTTGGTGTCGTTTTGTGCGGGTTTTCACTTCTTTTCATCACCGGGCCTCTGATCCTGCAATTATCCACAAAGAAAGATAAATCATGATAAAACAGAGATAAAAGCACAATTTTGAGTATAAGATAGGTGATAATTATGTGTGGAAAACATATCAATTTCTCGGCATATCAGGACCAAAAAAAAAAATGGGTTGTCATAATGCTTTACTGGTCAATTTGGATAAAAGGAAAATAAGAATAATTCTACATTTTTTTTTTTTGGCAAGTTGCAGCCCACCATTTCCTTGTTGATCCATCTACGGTGCTACAATGTTTCCATTGATCTGTATCACACATAATAATTGTAGACTTTCATGATAGGCTTTTAAATTTCGTTCGCTTTTTCAGATTTACTACGAGAAAACCAAACCGAGAACCCCAAAACCCGAACATGTGAACATCGCTTCTTGTAACCACCAACAATAATCATCAAAAATACCATATCAAAAAAAAGGAATACAATGAAAGCCCACATGCTAAGAATTTTACAAAATTCTCTGTGCTTTTGTACCTATTTGACTTCAAATTGGAGATGTAATACGACCAAAGTGACCTTTTGTTATTTCTGCTTACGTATATTCTAAAATTTAGACCTTAAATTTGGTACATGTTATATTGCCTAGGATTTTAGTTGTAACATACTCTTCATGTGAACTTAATTTGGAACTCTATATAAGCTAACTATCATATTATTATTAATCATTGAAACGTTTTAACACAAGTGAATAGCCGGAAATTAATGGCTTTGCGTTTGTTGACACATGGTTCTTTTACATCATCCACTGGATAAAACTTCGGTGGCTTCTCAGCCGGAGCAGCCGCAACGGCTTTCTTCTCGTGTTTAGGAAAACCACCACCATTCTTAGCCTTGATAACCCATAGACCCCCTCTGGTGGTACATCTTTGACCTTGAATACTTTCCTACACCCTGATCAAATCATGAGGCTTCCTTTGCTATGGTGCCACTAATCCTTACCTGTGAAAAAGAACCGCAGGATGTTGGTGCAGTCAGCTGAAGGTCATTTCAGAATATTGTTTCTGAGAAACCGAGGGACCTCATCAGATTGAAGGAATGTGTTTTCAGTTTAATGGCGATCAGTGAATGATTGATTTGGAAAACCTGTTCGTATGGTCCAAGAGGGTTAACCCCCGTTCCCCGGCCTAATCTGTTATTGTTTACTTTCTACAGAATTTTCCAAATTGTTGTTACTCCTATCAATTCCATCGACTCTTGTGCTGAACCAACAATGTCATTGAACCCTACACCCAACTAACCAGGTATGCCTCTTGTCTCGGTTATCAATGTGATATAACAAACCCATTTTCTAATGTCTTTTTTTTTCAGCTACGGTGTTGCCTGTACCCACAAAGGGCGCCCACACCATGTTGCCTTTAGCCACAAAGCGCGCCCACGCCTTCTACACAAATAGGTACATTCAAAAACTTACTTACGTTTATTAGATATGTTAGGGCGACGTTAAAATATCCTATTGATGGGTCTGTATGTTTGCATATGCATTGTAAACGGGCTTAATGATTCTAGATTGCATTTTTAATACTCATATCTTCCTAAATCGTTACATTATGAAAAACTACTTTTACAACACAGGAAATAATGGTTTTAGTTTTAACTGCAAACTTGAATGTACCAGTACTAAAGTTCATTAGGCATAAACTTGAGAATCTTTGCATGATATTAGTGCCTAAATTAGAAGGTAGCTAGGTTGATTGTTGACTTGTTGTCATGTGTCGTCACACAATTCAGGCATTATGTTGTTACTTTTAGATTCAAGTATTATGTTGTAAAATGTTTGACAATGAAACACCCTAGAATATATGGAACACTTTTTTTTTTTTTTTTTTTATACACAGGTTTATAACCTCCAAATAGGGGTGTTCAGAATTCGATTCGAATTCGAAATTCGACTTAGTTTGATTCGATTACCAAGAATTCGATTCGATTATTAAGAATTCGAATTCGATTCAATTCGAATTCGAGTCCAGTAAATCGAATACGAATTTATGATTTTAAATTCGATTCGATTTGAAATTCGAATAAAAATTGTACATGTATATTTTTTAAATATATATATATATACACACACACATATACATTATTATATACACAAATATACACATTGAAAAAAAAGAACTTCTAAATTTTGTCAAACTCTAAAAACCCATAGTGTGTACAACTTTTACCATGCCCATGTTTTACATATCTATATCTATATATCTATTAATATATATATATAAAAGAATTGAACACTGCTGACATGGCGTGCAATGGTGCCTTCAACCTCTCCATGAAACTGCCACGTGGCATCATAATTGAAAGATTTTTGTGTTTTTAAATTATTTTCCTTTTTAATTAAAAAAAGATAAACATAAAACCCTAAATTTATCTCTCTATCTCTCCATTCTCAATTACTAAAATTAAATTGAGTTATTTTAAAAAAAAAAGAATTTAAAAACAAATTTAGATTTTTCTCTCTTATGTTCCTCCCATAATTTTTAAACGTTAATATCTTTTATATTCGAGATTTTTTAAATAAAAAAAATACACCAAATTAACGAGCGTTTTATTATCTTTCCAACGAGTACCATAGTGCTATATAAAAAACGGAGAAAAAAACGACTATTTTTTGTGGGGTTATGTTCGTACAGAAAAAAAAACACAAAGTGTTCAGGTTATTCATTAATCATGAATTTTCTTTTAAACCAGGTTCTTATCTACGATGTTGAAATTCAGCCCAATCACCATGCTATCATTGGAATTTTACTCTTCTAAAGATGGATAGGTATACTTCATCAAGAGAAGTTAGGAGAAAGAATTGTACAACACTGCAACACATGGTGTCACCTTATAACAAGGTTATTTTTTTATTTATTTAATTATAAGAGTAATAATTATTACTATTAGTATTAGTATTATTAGAATGGTTATATTTTTCAACCCCCATCATGAATTCTACATCTATATAAGTCAAAGTTAAATTGTAACATATTTTAAATTACGTGAAGATGATTATATGTTGAAGGTTATCCTTTTAATAATGTATTATGTTTAATATGGTTTATGCTTTCTATTTTTTTAAATTTTTAAATAAATGTTTTTTTAACTAAGATTGATTATGTTTAAGTTATTTACTCTTTTCATGATTTGAGTTTTCTTCTTTTATCATTTTTCATCATTTTTTATTAAATCATATTAAATTTTTCAACCCCGGGACCTTCCCGGGGTAATCAGCTAGTATATATATATATATATATATATATATATATATATATATATATATATATTGCAAAGGGATTAATCCTACATGTCATACTCTTATGCAATCTCTCATTTGAGAGATGCCACATAAGATGTGATGTGGCAACTTTAAACCAATTAAAAAAAAGAAATAAATATGATTTAACTTAATCTATTATAATCTTTAACCTAATCTATTAAATACCTAATCTACTAAATCTAAATATTAAACCTTTATTATTTTATCTCTCGTGTTTCCTCTCATAACTTTTAAACGTTAATATCTTTTATATACGAGATTTTTTAAAGAAAAAAATTACATCAAATTAACGAGCGTTTTATTATCTTTCCAACGAGTACCATAGTGCATCAAATTAACGAGCGTTTTATTATCTTTCCAACGAGTACCATAGTGCTATATAAAAATCGGAGAAAAAAAATGACTATTTTTTGTAACCCGACAGGTATTGTATCAGGTTTGGGATTAGTTTAAAAAAATTGTGGGTTTGGGTCGAGTATGTGATTAGGTGATACCCGACTCAATTACTCGAAACAACATACCCAAATACCCGAACTACATACCCGATCATATACCCATGAATTTTTTAACGCATCACATAACCCTTAGACTAATGCGTTCGATATTTCAATAATTAACTTTTTTTTTCTTATTTCATGTTAGTTCTTTTTAAAATAGACTAATGCGTTCGATATTTCAATAATTAACTTTTTTTTTTCTTATTTCATGTTAGTTCTTTTTAGAATGATCGATTACAAACTTCCGAATTCATTTGTAATGGCGCTAGATTTATACCCCGGCGCAAAGATTCGTTTTTTTTTATATTTGAATATGATAACTTATGGCAGAGATTTGTTTAAAATAATAATAATAATAATAATAATAATATATTTTATTATATTATATTAGATATTTCAACCCGGGACGCTCCCGGGATAAAAACTAGTTTACCTTATATATCACAAAACTCTATAAAACTATATTCTCTACTATTTTTACTATTCTCGTATGTGACATATTGTTGTTTATCAATTTTGTATATTTGTATTTTATATGTTAAAAATAATGAGTTTGTATTAGTTTTTAAAATTAAAAGTAAAACAATTTGTTATTTAAGGTGAATTTGAACTAAATTGAATTTATTCGAATTCGAGTTTCTTATTCGAATCGAATAAATTGAAATTTAAGCGAATACGAATCAAATACGAATTCACGTAAAAAATATTAAAAATTCGAGAAATTCGATTCGAAAAATTCAAAAATTCGTTATTCGATTCGTTGAACACCACTGCCTCCGAAACAAATGCTGAAATACACACAATCTTAAATGTATTACAGTACACCTCGAAAAGTATATCATGAAAGCCCTTTTAGGGGTGTCGTAAAGGTTAAGTGAGTACCGTATGCCTACAATACCTGAGTTGATCAAATGTATTGTTACGTAACCGAATTTGTCACCTACATAAGACTGTACAAGTGCATTTAGCATAGAATAAAAAACTATAGCTATTGCATGCCCATCGTACAAATTTGCAATCAACATTAATCAAAGGGCGGACTAATTTCGATATTTGTAACTTCAATTTATTTGACTTTTACGCAAATTACCTATCCAAAAGCTGTTCTCTAGGTGGGGTAGGGGGTAAAGATCCGTTAATCACTTTATATATATAAAGAGCCAGTCAGCGGCTGAAAACAAAACAACAAACACCTCAGAAACGGAAAGCGAACACATTACAAGCATGCAACAACGTCGAAGTCAATCCACTTATCCCATGGCAAAGTAGGGAGTTTGGTCCGATGACTTAGCCATAAGAACGTCTTTTCCTTTATTTGATCCAGCAACACACTAACTGGAACGAAGATCCCCTCAAACACCTTGTGATTCCTCGCCCACCATATTCTCCAAAATGTAGCTAACATCACCATATAGACTATCTTTTTCCATCTGACACATGATCAATCAAGTCTTTAACGGAGCTAACATTAGTCGGCCAAGCAAGTTTCAACCACCTCAGAACGTTCCACCACAGAGCTCTCGACAAAATGCATCCAATAAAAGCATGACCACATCCTCATTCGCATAACCACATCTCGCACAAATAGAATCTGGAAGTCCGATGTCCCTCTTGATCAGCTCGACTTTAACTGCAACCTTTCCTTCCAATGCCCTCCAAACCAGATAATTGTATTTAAGCGGCGCCCATGTGTTCCAATTGAAAGTCGATCCACCAGTGTGATTGCATCTAATGGCAGCCACCTCTTTCCTAACATCTTTAACCATATACCCTGTCCTTTCTTTGTTATGCCACTTCCATTTATCTTGCCCATCTTTAAACACAACTTGCCTTAGCAGATCCTTCAGAGTGTGAAGTTGTGTGCAATAATTAGTTGAATTAGGATCCTTGACCCACTCCCTGTCCACTCCAGATTCGGTCCAGCCATGAACCTGACCGAGCCGTTCTTGTATTTTGCCAGCTTATACAAGTCTGGAAACAGATTCATCATTCATCAACGGTTCATTCAACAACCAGTTATCTTTCCAGAATCTTGTGTTGGCCCCATCACGTATCTCCACTTTGAGTTTATCTTTAATAGTTATCCCAATCTTGAATAACACTTCCTCCATCTTTCCAATATCTTTCCAAACTCCTGGAACCGTTTTCTTCAAAGGCCCGTTCTTGTATATGAATGGCATATATAACAGAGGCCCATAGCTGCGCGGGATCTTCCTTGAGCCTCCACCACCACTTCGTAAGCATAGCAACCGACCAACCCACAAACGGGGCGGCCAAAAACAATGATTACAAGCACATAAAATTACACCAATTTACCCAAGATAAGGTCTTGAGTTTAGACCTATGTTTGGCCCAAAGAAAACCTATCGTTTTAACTTCCCCTATGATATCTTCCAAACGAACCGTCTTGCCTTCAAATTTGAATCGATTTCTTGCTCTCCATAAGCTCCGACATCCAATAATAATGATGCCGTGGAGGATGTCTCGCTCGATACCTTTTAACCCTGAGTGCAAATGGAACTACAGAAGATCTTTGATTGGGAACATGAAAAATTTCTGCACCTTGCACCAACGGCTGATATGCTCCAACAAAACAGCAGCGAACACACAAGAAGTGAAAAGATGGGAGGTCGCTTCTTCAACCGAGTTACACAGGGGACACATAACATCCTCTACTTGAATATTCCGATTTTTTAGCGCCATTAAGGTTGGAATTCTTTCCATTTCCGCCTGCCAAATAAAGATATTACACTTCAAAGGAATCCATGTACACCATTCCATAACAAACTGATGTGTCGAGGCACCTCCCTGTAGTAAACGCCTAGCCTCCCCAACCGAGAAACTAGTCGCTGCGGCCCCCTTCCATGACCAGCCATCCCTGCTGGAAGATAGCCGCACATCAGCCAACATAGCTGACAGCTGCTGATACTCTGCAGCTTCCTGACCCGGCTGCAACGTTCTGTTCCAAGCCCCAACGAAAGCCCGATTATGCCCCTCCTTATTAATTCTTTCGCAAACACTGCACCTTTTCCTTCTATCAAGCTGAAACAGCCGCGGAAATGAATCTTTAAGAGGGGTACTCTGCAGCCACAGGTCTAACCAAAACGAAATATCCTGGCCATTCCCCACAATTCCTTTGAAAAACTGCCGCAGCGGTGTACCTGATATGATCGTTCTATTAAAATCCTTTACCACACTACTCCAAACCCCATTAAGATTCTTTCTCATTGGTATGAAATCCCAATTCTTTCTGCTAAAATGGATTACTCTGATCAGCTTCTTCCAAAAAGAATCCCCATCCGCTTTAAAACGCCACGCCCATTTCATGATCAACGCCTCATTAATGCACCTGAGTTTAGATATGCCCATGCCACCCTGACGCGTCGGAAGAGCCACCCAGCCCCATCCAACCCAATGCAATTTCCTTATATCTGCGGACCCGCCCCAAAGGAATCTCTTTATTATCGACTCCAAATCATTAATCACTTTGCAAGGTGCTTTATATAGCGAGAAGTAGTAAACGGGAAGCGATTCTAGTACCGATTTGATAAGAGTGACTCTTCCATCAATAGAAAGACACGACGCCTTCCATTTGGATAGTCGAGTTTCAAAAATATCATACACTGGTTTCCAATTCACTACTCTATTCATGTTGGCTCCAACCATAACCCCCCAGTAATTAAAAGGCCATTCCCCCGGATTGCACCCCACCACCGATGCTAATGAAACCACCTCCTTGTTTTCCATGCCAACACCAAATACGTTTGATTTTCTAAGGTTAATTTTCAAACATGAGCAAATATGGAAGCCTCTAAGAACTCGCATCACGTTCGCAAGGTTCACCCTCGACCAATCCCTTATGATTATAGCATCATCTGCGTAAAGAAGATGTGTCAGATTAGGCCCATCATACGGAGTTTGGATGCCATGTATAATCCCAAAATCCTTCGCCTTGACAAGCATGCATGACAAAGCCTCCATAACTATAAGAAAAAGAAATTGCGATATCGGGTCACCTTGTCTCATACCTTTCTCACATTGGAATTCGAATGTAGGCGCACCAGTAACCAAGACAGATGATCTTGCAGAGCTCAAAATCCCCTTTATCCACATACACCATATAGCCGGGAATCACATTTTTCCATGATATCGAGTACAAAATTCCAATTTATGTTATCATATGCCTTTTCAAAATCAATCTTCAAAATAAAAGCTTTCTTATTGTTCTTCTTGCACCATGTCACCAACTCATTTACAACAAGAGGCCCATCTGCCTTTGATGAAAGCCGATTGATATTCAGAGATAACTAACGAGATGACCAACTTTAACCGATTGGCAAGGAGTTTCGAGATAAATTTACTAATGATCCTGATAAGGTTAATGGGGCGGTATCCATTCAAATCGATCGGGTCTTTACACTTTGGGATAAGGGTAATAAAGGATGACCCGGATCCTATATTAATCTTGCCAAAAGAGAAGAAGTACTCTGCAATTTGAAAAACCAGCTTCCAACAATTTCTTCTCCTGCAGGTTGAAAACTCTTTTGAGAACCGTGTCTGCCAAAATGGGCGAGTTAGATTGGGTGTCGAGCTAGAACATGTCCAGGACAGACCGAATTCGGTCAAAATCAGTTTGAGTAATGAAGCTTTATGAAATTGTTGCACCTATGTATGCCATGAAATGTTTCCACGCCGTAATATTATCACCGTCTGTTTCAAATATTATGTTAAAAATAAAATTCCAATGAATATGCACTTTATTAACCGAAACAATAACATAAATTAGACATCACATGTACGCCGAAAATACTACAGCAACACTCTAACAGCGCATTCTCCATAACAAAAAAAAAACAACTCTAACCTGCGGCAACGCCTGGGCACTTCCACTAGTATTTACTAAAGCAAAAAACAAAAGTACTCAAGTAGCCACCTTACAGTTTTTATTGGAAATGACTACTCTCTGCTAGTTTTAAACTTAAAGTTAAAACCATTTGAATTTCTTGATGACTGAAAATATGACATCAAGATAGCAGGAAGGCGGGCAACAAGTTGCGCCGCCACCCTTTTCTGAATAGCAAACCCTAATCTATTAAAAATATAATCTTCCCCACCCGGAGCCAAGACACTACTATGAATAACTTGCTGGACCCTGGTTAGGAAACGGGTAGCTTCCGGTGCCAATGAGCCAAAGGTATGAAAAGATAGGAGTACGAAAACATGTTAGACTTTTCTTGACTTCGTTTTAATTTTTACATTTTATTCTCTTCTTCTTCTCTCGGAAAAATTTTCCGATCATGCTCCCCCCTTGAGTACTTTTCGAACAATGATGATGAAGGTTCAAACCAAAAGAATAACTACAACGTAAGAGGCATATATAAATTTTGTGCCCATAGAAAAACAGTTGGTCGGGGTGGCGGCTCGCCCACCCCCAAGCCGGCTCTGCCTCTATCCATAACTATCTTTAGAGCTTTACAAACCTCCTCCCTTTCCACTTGTCACACCAGCATCATCATCCTCTACATGCGTCCCTCTTTGAGCCCCAACTCCCACACCGATACCCAACACTTGTAGAACCAACCTTTCATTAAAAAATTGACCTTTCATTAAAAAATTGTTCCGCAAACTACGGCCATGTGACCATTAGAACATCCGTGTAAACCCCTTCAATAGTCGAGTTCTGTGTCAAAAACGCCCCCCACCGCTCTATGTGACAGGATCAAAACTTGTCAAAAACTATATTATATTATATGATTCGTAACGTTTTTTTACGAACTAAGTATGTATGTGATGATATCGATGTCTATACCAACATAGAAAATTGGTCAAGATGTTATTTTTTGTCACACCCTCAAATTCCACGTGCGGAGTTTTACCGCGAGGCGCGTGACAAACCAGGATCTAAGTCAACGGTCACAATAAACGACACTATATGATACGTAAAAATGACATAAGCAAACCATTAAGTTTTCATAAATGATCCATCGCTGTGGAAGCGTAAAACTTTATTACAACACGAAAGTAAAAGTACGTAAGTCTGAAAAAGCTAAATAAGATGCATATGAGTCCTAGACGCCGTGAGACTCCGTGCGCCTATGATATGCTGCTACCTCAACGACCTGAGACAAACATGCTAAAAACGTCAGCAAATAATGCCGGTGAGTTCATAGGTTTTTAAGTAAAACGACTCCAAAAGTTTCAAAGAGTACCCTTGGCCAAACCAGGCCACATGTGTACCAGCCAGATGAATACCTGTCACTACCACGATTGGAAAACCATTACTAGACACGAATACATGAATACACCTGCCCGAATACAA
This sequence comes from Ambrosia trifida, assembly GCA_028751855.1. Classification (NCBI taxonomy): domain Eukaryota; kingdom Viridiplantae; phylum Streptophyta; class Magnoliopsida; order Asterales; family Asteraceae; genus Ambrosia; species Ambrosia trifida. The sequence goes on along the minus strand of CM054122.1, from coordinate 92,864,274 downwards.
GAATACAAGAATACCGCAAGAGAAAACATGCACCCGTCCGACCTCCAGTCGACGAGTGGGGCCGGTCACGCCCAAATAGATCTATCCATATTTCCCCCGTTGTGCAACCACTGCACATTCATGGTTTTCCCCGGGACTTTAACGAATCGTATAGCAACCCAAAAGAATACCCCAACGCATAAAGAATTCAAGAATACCAGTACGTAACATATAGTAACCAACGACTACCCTGTAAGCTTTACCAATACGAGTACTTAGCAAATCATAGGTTTTATGAATACCAAAACGTGATATGACACATGTTTTATGAATACGAATACGTAAGTTGACACACATTTTATGAATACGAAAACGTAAGTTGACACACCTTTTATGAATACGAAAACGTAAGTTAACACACCTTTTATAGTACGAAAACGTAAGTTGACACACGTTTAATGAATACAAGTACCCAACATGTTTTCTCCCCCGAAAGCAAAACCAATAAAAAGTGGGACCGTGAACTCACCTTAGAGTGCGTCCTCAGTAATATAGAAGTCCGATACGTGTGTGATAGTCCCTACTAGTGGCGGCCTATCAATGAGTTTACATAAGTGTGATGACTACTAACCCGGAGGCTAATCAGTCCCCAAATTGTCCAGACCGTGACTGTGTGTGTTGAAAACATGTTTAAACGTTAAACCGACCAAACCAGACAAAACCCGACATCCCATTGGTGACCCGACGTCCCACGTGTTAGCCACATACAAGATATCATGCACATATGCAATTAAACACTTAGCATGCGCAAACATTCACCCTATCTAGCATAACGCCCAATTAACGCATAAACAAGTCCGAACACGTGTTACCAAGTTATTAGACATGTCACGGGGTTCCTAACATGTTCATAGGTGTCAAACCGTGTTTCGGGATGTTAAAATATACATATAGCAACATTACACGTGATTAAGAATCAAACATGCAATTAGGAAAAGTCAACTGGTGATTAGGGGAATCAAACTAGCGAGTAGCATTGTAAATGCCAGTCAAAATGGCAATTGGGCTCCCAATCGCCTATAGTTCAGGCGATTGGGGGCCAATCACCTATAATAGAGGCGATTAGGAACCCTATTCGCCATTACTGTTCTGTTCCGTCTTTTTGCGCGTTTAACCTTCCAAATCAGATCCGAAACATGTGGAAACACCCAATATCAACCCAAAACATTAACCCAACTATTTCAAGCAAAAACCCCTAATTTATCATCACCCTAGCCGTCCCGAATGCATGTGTTTTCCCAAAATAGCAATATTATTATGTGAACATCACATCCTCATGCAAAACATACCCTAAATAGCATATATCCAGATTTCATCATCCTAGAGTAAACCCTAACCTCAAACAATCAATAAAACACAACATATCATCATCAATCCACCATAATCATTCAAACGGGTCAAAACGCCTAATATCAATATTACACATCTATGAACCTTTAAACTCCTAGGTTATCATCATATTAACTCATTTAGATTAGAAAAACAATAATAATACAAGAACAATCATGTTTAAACGATAAAAATCCTATCTTGCATGAATACATCACATATAACAAGTATAGAGGTTTGGTTTGTTTAGAAACTGGTTTTAATGAGTTTTCAAATACACAAATGTTTAGAAATCAGGTCTAGACCTTCAGGGATCAAAACAATATCATTACAAAGGTTTGAGATGAAGAACACACCTTGAAATGGTGAGATTATGAGGTGTAAAGCATGGAAATGTGATTTCTTGCTCAAAAACGTGTTGCAGAGGTTGGATAAGGTGTGGGGTGGCTTTGGGGTGTATTAGGGTTTCACAAATGATGTTTTGAAACATAAGGGTGGTATTTATAGGCGTTTTTAGTCGTCATATGCAGATCAGGCAAGTACAAGGCTGTTACAGGCGATTAGGGCTGCTAATCGCTAGTAGTTACTAGTGAATAGCCCCTATTCGCCCATAAGATCCTCCTACTCGCCATTTTACTGGCAATTAGGCTATCCCATATGGCCTAATCGCCTATAGCCTATGTATCCGGGGTTTTGGCGCGTTAAACCCTATTTTATCATATATAAACACGTTTTCACATACCGACAAGTCATATAATGATTATAAGTACATAATGCATGATAACTAACACGTTCCCATCCAATCACCAATTCCTGGGACTCAAGACTTGCGTGTGTGCAATACGCCCGGTGATTCTACAAATCGCCAATCCTTGTACACATGGTTATGGATCGACACCCAATGATCCCTCAGACCATTGTAACGACTCCCGATGATTCCCGGAACCATCATAACGACTCAACTGACCTAGTTAAGTATGTTTGAAAACGTTTTTCGCTAAGGTAGACTTATGTGTTTTATAAAATGCTAACCTACACGTGTCGGGTGTCACATTTTTAATGCATTAATCCCAATCTATATATGTGTATATATATATATACTAGATTATATCCCGGGAGCGTCCCGGGTTAAGAAATCTAATTTGGAATATCAATTTTACACCTGAAATAGACTGATGCGTTTTACAGTTACATGCAGGAAAGCTTCAGATATCACTTAACCTAAAACAATTAACAATGTATCTCCAATGTTAGTGTATAACCTTAAACAATGTATAACTCTAATATTAAAACCAACCACACAAAAAATAGTCGTTTTTTTTCTCCATTTTTTATATAGCACTATGGTACCCGTTGGAAAGATAATAAAACGCTCGTTAATTTGGTGTAATTTGTTTCTTTAAAAAATCTTGTGTATAAAAGATATTAACGTTTAAAAGTTATGGGAGGAAACATTAGAGATAAAAATCTAATTTTGTTTTTAAATTTTAAATTATTATTTTCCTAAAATAAAGGTCTTGTCACATGGGATGACACATGGCACACTCAATAGAGAGAATACCCTCTTTGAATGTCATGTCATTAAAATGGCTTTGTTTTATTATATGTATAGATAGATATTGCAAAGGGATTAATCCTACATGTCATACTCTTATGCAATCTCTCATTTGAGAGATGTCATATAGGATGTGATGTGGCAAATGTAAACAAATTAAAAAAAGGAATAAATATGATTTAACCTAATCTATTATAATTTTTAAGCTAATCTATTAAATACATAATCTACTAAATCTAAATATTAAAACTTTATTATTTTTTCTCTCATGTTTACTCCCGTAACTTTTAAACGTTAATGTCATTTATATACGAGATTTTTTAAAGAAAATAATTATACCAAATTAACGAGCGTTTTATTATCTTTTCAACGAGTACCATAGTGCTATATAAAAAACGAAGAAAAAAATGACTATTTTTTGTAACCCGACAGGCATTGTGTCGGGTTTGGGATTAATTTAAAAAATTGTGGGTTTGGGTCGGGTCTGGGATTAGGTGATACCGGACCCGATTACCCGAAACAACATACCCAAATACCCGAACTATATACCCGATCATATACCCATGAATTTTTTAACGCATTACATAACCCTTAGACTAATGCGTTCGATATTTCAATAATTAACTTTTTTTTTCTTATTTCATGTTAGTTCTTTTTAAAATGATCGATTACAAACTTCCGAATTCATATGTAATGGCACTAGATTTATACCCTAGCGCAGAGATTCGTTTTTTTTTATATTTGAATATGATAACTTATGGCAGAGATTTGTTTAAAATAATAATAATAATAATAATAATAATATATTTTATTATGTCATATTAGATATTTCAACCCGGGACGCTCCTGGGATAAAAACTAGTGTAACATATATAAACATTTTTGGTCTTATTTCGGTCACTTATATTAAGGAAAGCACAAGATTAATTATTTAATGCAACAAAATCTTTTGGTCCAGTGATAATATGTGCTAGACTCTCAAAAAGCATGGAAGGGATAACGTATAAAGCGTCTTAACGTAAGAAACATAATAAGTTTTTTGAGGCATTGGATTTAGGCGGTGGCAAGATTGTAATTAACAAACCTAATCATACTTCAGTTAATCTAACCAGGGGTAAATTAGGGAAAAGCGTTTTAATTTTGAGAGATCGTAACAACATAGATTCAAAACAATCGATCGAAACGTAAAATCAAACAAATTTTTTTCAACGATTAAACATTATTTCAAACCGATTAAATGTTCATAATCATCACACAATCAAAAACATTAAATTGAATCAAATGACAGAACATATTTGCAGAAAAATAAAAAAACAAAGCATCACAATAGAATTGTTAAAATCATTATAATCAAGGATTAAAAAAACACAATCAACGCATATAATACTAACGTAAACATACTATTTTAATAAATATAATTAGAATTAAATAAAAAATTGGATTTGAAAAAGTTTCAGATTATGAACAATCACGGAACTTTGTATGTTTAAACGCACCTTATAATTGTATCAGAATATAAGGTGCGTTTAAAAAAGCTAGAAACTAGTTATTAAAGACAGACAACAGACGCACTCACTGTAATGTTTGGACACACTCTTATATATTCAGACGCACTCACTGTAATGTTTGGACACACTTGTATGAAAAAATACAGATTATGTTTATTTATTAATTTATTATCCGTACAAAGTAATGATTAAAAAATGCAAGTTGCATATCTTATTAATTGTAAAATATAATGTGTGAAATTTTACATGATTATTTTAATGGTAAAAAACTAAAAAATCTTACTCGCTAATAACTATGATTTGATTGGTAATAAATTTTGTTAAATCTTGAAATTTTCAACTACCAACTAATTAACTTTCTTCTTTAGTCTATAAAAACACTGTCATCAAACATACTGATTCAACTAAAACAAAAAAACAAAATGGCTGAAAATCACATAGATGCAATAAACAACATGTAGGTCAAAACTATGGTTCTGGTTAACTGCATTTCAGAGGTGAGGGATGACCTCAATTCATCTTGTGTAGTTTTGGGTGCACAAAATGATATTCAAAGGGAGTATATGAAGAACCTGGATCTTATAGAGAAGCTGATGAAGGAGGAGAAGACACCATTCACAGATGCAACTATTGAGCACCTACATACTCAGGCATCATTTGCCAACCTCATCTGTCAGTCACTTAGCAACACACAGGCATGCATCCTGAAGAACATGGAATCCAAACAAAAGGCAAGGGATGCAATCTTGGGTTCCAAGTGATGGTGATGGTTTTATGGTGGTTGTTTTGGGGTTTTTTTGTGGTGGAGGTTTTGTAAATATTTTTTTTTTTTTTTTTTTGTCGTTTAAGTGGTTGTTGTGGTGATAGTAGTGGTGTAAATGTGGTGGTGGTAATGGTTATGGTGATGGTGGTGATGTAACTGTTTTTTATGTTTTTAATATTAATGATATAGACGCACTCATGGTTATGTTTTGAACGCACTTGTTGTTTCATTTAAAAGCACTAATGTTTAAAACAGACGCACCTTTACAAATTTTAAAAATAACTGATCACATACACAAAGTTCAGACGCACCCTGTTTACATTCAAACGCACTCACTAAAAAACAGTAACATTTACAAGTCAAAACATCAGACATCTAAACACATCTAAGAAAACTCCTGATCATCATCAGAAACTTCTAATTCAATCTCTTCATTATCATCAATGTCATCTTCCACTATATGATCATCTTGTTCACCTTGCGGCTCGGTTGAAGCACCCTCCTTCGCATGTTTTCGTCGATCATGGCCACTCTCTCCACATATAGCACATGTCCTCTTCCTTTTGCCGGATCAACTAACATGCTTTCCTTGTTGGACTTTATGCGCTTCTGCTTTCCACGGCTTTTGTTCTTGATACAATTCGGAAGTCGAATAGTGGGTTCGGCATTTGATGGTTTCTCATAACCAAGAAGAGAAGCATACTTGTCATGCTTATTATGATGAGTAGGTCTCTTAAACCTGCCCTCATCAACCTTCTTAACCATCTCTTTGATTTTATCATTAACCAAAGTTAACTCGAATAAATCTGCAATTAGATAGTTTGCAAGATATTCACCACCCAAAACTATCTCACATGCAATACATCTGGCTTCTTTCGTCTTGTCATCACCAAACTCTCCTATTTCAAATGAATACTTGATTTCATTTGGAGCAACATCTTTTGTCCACCTCCTCAGAATGTATCTTTTCGGGAATCTATAAACTTTCATTAACCTTAATACATAAAAAAAATATGCCTAAACAGCAGCCCGTACTGCTCGAACCTCCTACATGAACATAATGTAGTCACATCCTCAACACCATCAACAACTTCCTTTTTGAACAGAACCTGTAAAAAGGTAAAAAAAAAACTATATTGATGACTTTGGACGCACTCGTGAGTATGTTTAAACGCATTAATATTTAAAAAACCAAAAATATACTGATGATTTTTGGACGCACTTATAAAAATTTAAACGCATTCATAATTAAAAACAAAAAAAAATACCTCAACAAAGCCTTGACCATGTGCTTGTGGATCATCAACATAAACTTTTAAAAAAACCTTCTTCATCAGCCCTTTGCATATGAACACTTATTAATCCTTCATAAGTGGCATATATTTCTTCTTGAATATTAAAGAAGATAGTATGTGTAAATATTTTAGCAGCCTCTTCCTTAATAGGGTTTGTAGTCCACATATCAGGAACTGTATGTCTAGAATCATGGTCATTCTTCCTATGATTGAATCTCTGACCTTCAAGGGACGTTTCAAAGTGGTTGAAAAACTCAACAAGAGTCAACTGAGAATTTGCCACTTGGAAAAAAAATGATTCTCACTCTCGGATCTTGATGTTGTCCTCATTAAGCCAGAGATAGGTTCATCCCAGTAATAAGCAAAGATCCACATCGTTCTCAGGTCAAACATGTCCGACAACCAATTGTTCTCATTTAGTTTGTAATCTATAATAAGTACACCCCACTCAAAATCAAAAGTCTCCGGACTGATGGAGTCTGTCCACACAATTGCACAAATTCTCCTTTTGAACTCATTATCACTACATAATACACTACCCACCTACAAAAAAAATACATGGAAAAACAAACGCTCTTTATAAATATATGGACGCACTTATCTGAAAATCAAAAAAACATAAAATCAAACGCACTTATATATATTTGGACGCATTCATTAATTTGTAAAACAAATTAAAACTATTTAAGACACACTCATGTTACTAACCTTATCAGAAACCTTCTTCATGCTATGCCACATAAACAAACTCTGTCTGCTATTTTGAAAAACCAATTGGATTGCATTTTTCTTAGCAGGATCTTGATCGGTTACAACCATTTTGGGATGCTTTTCAAAACATTTGGAAAACGATTGTAACAACCATGTGTATGATTCAGTTGTCTCTGATGACAACAAACCTACCTCAATTGTGACATTCCGATAGTGGTTATCAATTCCAGTAAATGGAACAAAAACCATCTTATACCTTCAAAAACAAATTAAAAAAATAAATTAAAAAACTAAAAACATATAATAGTTGGATATCAAGGTTAAAAATTAAAATTTAAAACATACTTGTTAGTGTTAAATGTTGCATCAAACGAAATCACATCTCCAAATTCCATATAATTCCTCTTGCATAAAGCATCAGCACAAAATAAACCGGTTAGTGCATTCTTTTGATCCACAGAATACTCAAATGAAAAATCTGGCAGGAACTTCTTCTTATCCCTAAGCCTAGACACAATCATATCTGCATCATACTCACCAATGAAGCTGTTTAATCCACCTTTAAAGTTCTTACAATCAGTTGCAGTTGCACCAACATTCTCAAAACCTCCATACTTAGTCTTCATAATGTTAAAAGCTTTGATAGGACCATGTTCAATGAAGACAGCTCACATATCATCTCTTCTTGAGTATGTGTCAGCTTCATATTTGCTGCTAGAAAATTAATGTCACTTTCATGTACAAAAGGATGATTATGACCTTCCACAAAGCCATAAACCTTGAATGTCTTTCCATCCTCAGAAGTTAGCCTAATATGTGCCAGACATCCAATCCGGATAGACGGCCTTTTCCTTGACTTAGCATCTTTATTGGAAATCTCTGCACCGACTTGGAATGGCTTAAAACCCTCCTTATAGCATACAAAGTACCCGAGTCTTAAAACACCTTTTCGCACATCTGACATACCCTTTCGAATAGAAAAACCACCAGCCTTTGCATATTGGGCATAAAACTCATATGCATGCTCAATACTAGGAAACTCCATGTTGATTACAGGTTTGATTAAATCAGGTACATCAGGAATATATGTGTTACTAGCTTGGTCATCAACAGGAACATCAGTTGCAACACGTTCAAAAAACAAACGCACTTTGTAAAACTTCAAACGTACTTTGTAAGATGATAATTTGAAAAAACTCAGACGCACTCGTGATTAACTTAGACGCACTCATATAAGATCGATATCTAAAAATAGGTATATTTTAAACGCACATATTATCTAATTTAAACGCACTAATATATGATCTGTATAAAAAATAAACACATACATTTTAAACGCACTAACTATATAATTTAAACGCACTTATTGAAATTTGATATTCAAAAAATAAATTAAAATACCTTGAACTCTGAATTCGTTGATGAGGTTCAAACTATGAATATCAACATTCTGGTTAGTGTTTTCGATCAAGTCTAAATACACATAAAAATATCATGTTAACAAAAAAATATAAACACAGCGTCGATGTTTGACTCAAAAAACAGAGCATTATGATCATACCATGAAAAGCATTATAATCAGGCACAAGATTTGAATTCTCAGCAGAAACTCTGTGATCGTCAACAGACAAGTTTAAATCTGATAAACAAAAACAACAATTAAACAAAAACCTAATGAAAAATGGATTAATTAACTATGAAGACACGTACCGAACATGATGAATTAATCGAGTTAACTTTAATCGTGATGATCGAATTGAGATTGAATCGTAATTTGATTGAATTATAATGTGTGTGACGTCTGCTATTTTAGAATTCAAATTCTGATTTGAAAAAAAAAACGTTTACAAAAATAACAAATGTGATTAATGTAATCAGTTACGTGTAAAAAAATCTGTAGTGCCCTTGGCTTTAACTGATATTAAGATTAATTATAGTTTGGTTAGGTTAACTTAGGTTTGGTTAATATGACACATTGCATCACCTGGTGGCTTCTTATTCTTCTCACGTTAAAAAACTTTATATCGTATACTTTCTCTCAAAAGCAAATACATTATATATGTATTATTGAAGAGTGGGGTGAATAGTGTTTTTTTAATCAGCATGAATTACATATATATACAGATTGTTTTCATATTGGTTAGTGAATATGGTGAGTGTTGTAGTGGTTTGTTGTGTGCTTAGTTAGCTGTGGCACCCGGGTTCAATTCCCCTTTGTCATTTTTTTAACTGCTTTAGTGCATTCCAGGTGTTAAACATGCAGCATGGACCCGTGTTTTTGTATTTAGCGGGATTATAAAATGCCTCTGCATGGTTTCATCTCTTTCTTCTGTTTCTTTAGCAAAGAAACAAGGCGATCGTTATTTTGGTTACCAAAGCAAGCGGTTTGTAAGTTTTTCCAGATTATTTGCTGGTTTTTTTTTTTTTGGGAAAATGGATTTTAATACTCCCAACTATCACTTTGGCCATTAGCACTCCAAACTTTCAACTTGTTTGCTTTTATCACTCTCAAACTAACTGAGGTCTAACCTGGTTAGTGTTTGTGGCCAAAATGTAAAAACCTAAACTTATATGTGGCCAGAATATAAAAAACAAAACTTAAGGGCCAATTTTGACATTAAACCTTTAACTTATAAATCTCACCCCCACCCCCCCCCCCCCCTCCTCTCTCTCTAAACCATGACCCTTCACCGGAAAACCACCACCACCTTCACCGGAAACCCTGCACCACCGCCGCCCGGATTCCCCCACCTATCAAGCTTCTTCTGCAACAGAACCCCCCCCCCCCCCTTCTCTTTCTCTCTCTCTCTCTCTCTCTCTAAACCATGACCCTTCACCGAAAAACCACCACCACCTTCACCGGAAACCACCACCACCCACCCTTCACCGGAAACCCTGCACCACCGCCGCCCGGATTCCCCCACTTATCAAGCTTTTTCTGCAACAGAACCCCCCCCCCCCCCTTCTCTCTCTCTCTCTCTCTCTCTCTCTCTCTCTCCCTCTCTCTCTCTCTAAACCATCACCCTTCACCGGAAACCACCACCACCCTTCACCGGAAACCCTGCACCACCGCCGGCCGGATTCCCCCACCTATCAAGCTTCTTCTGTAACAAACACCCCCCCCCCCCCCTTTCTCACTGTGAAAGCACCGGAAACCACCAGAAATACAACATCGTGAAACAAGATCTGATTGGTCAGCTTGTTCCGTTACATCCACACTTCATTTAGGGTTTCGATTGGTACCAGGTTCTCCGTCAACAAGGTAATGTTGATGTTAGGGTTTCGATTGGGGTTGGTTAAAGATTGGTTTTTGGTGGATTTTAGCTAGGGTTTCGATTGGGTGCCATGGTAGTTGTGGTGGAAGCTGTGGGGGGTGCCGTGGGGTTAAAGATTGGTTTTTGTTGGTGTCGTGGTGGTTGTGGTGGAAGCTGTGGTGGTTGTAGTGGAAGATGTGGGTGGTGCAGTGGTGGTGGAAGGTGTGGTGGGTAGTGGTTGTTGGTGATTTAGAGATAGGAAAGGGGTTTCTGTCAACAGAAGGAGGAGAGGGGAGGGGGATGGGGGCGGTGCTCCGCCTCTCTCTCTCTCTCTCTCTCTCTCTCTCTCTCTCTCTCTCTCTCTCTCTCTCTCTCTCTCTCTCTCTCTCTCTGTGTGTGTGTGTGTACTCTCTCTCTCTCTATTGATGATTTGTGTTTTAATAATATATAGATAATAATAATAATAATAAAAAAAAGTTTCAAAAATGTCTCAAAGTTTAGGGTTTTACATTTTGGCCACAAACACTAACCAGGTTAGACCTCAGATAGTTTGGGAGTGATAAAAACAAACAAGTTGAAAGTTTGGAGTGCTAATGGCCAAAGTGATAGTTGGGAGTATTATCCGCCAATAGGCGATAGTTGGGAGTATTAAAATCCATTTTCCCTTTTTTTTTAACTTGACAAATTCTATTGCACCACCAACTATTGAAGTTTGAACACTTTGCAAAATTAATTGTATGTCCATTAATCATTTTAGTTAAACTAACAAAGAGTTGAGTTATATGCATTTGGTGCTTTTGGTTCAGATTGTATCAGGGAAGAAACATAGCATATTTATTTATTTTCATTTTTTAGTTTTTGTTTTTAAAAATGTGACATTGCTGTGTGATTTAAATGGACTTTTGTTTAAAGTATTTCTGTCTATTGGCTTGGTCATAATACATGTGTTTTGTTTAGTGTTTTTTAACAAAAATGCAGTTGCTGTGTATTGGGTTGATTTTGTTTGAATGTTAGTGGGTTTATGTCAATATGTTTCTGCTATAGTTGTTGTAATTCTGCTGATGGTCATATTCGCTTATGTACGACACGTGTTTTGTTCTATGCATCTGTAGGAATATGATCTATGTTGGATTAGTTGCATAAATACATTCTGTAGCGTCAGAAATTGGAGTTTTAGTCTACTTATTGAGTTGTTATGGTATGAATCATATTGAAACAAATAGACCAAAATATATTGTTCACCAATACCCATTATATCCACATTATACACCATGCTTTTAGGTGGGTTCATGTTTAGGCGTCTTCATTTGTAGGCTATCTTTTGTTTTGGTGTTTTATTTTTTGGTTTGTTGGATTCTGTTAATGTTGAAAAGCAACAAGAATTTTTTTTCTAATATCAGTTTGTATGTGGTTTGCATTCTGTATTATATGTATTTTTAGGCGCTTTTCTAAAATTGTCATACGTGGTATGTTATTGTCGATTTATTTTACCTGCATATATAGATTGACTAATTGTATTATATGCCATGTTTTCTAGGCGGCTGCAAATTGAGTTTTGTTTATGGGAAATTGGATTTTAACACCCTGGACTATTGACAATGGGTCGCTGATGCACTGAACTATAAAATTGAACACCGCACTGTACTTTCAAGTTATTGACCTGTATTACCCTCAAACTAACCATGATTAATTTTTTGCTGACATGACATGGTGACGTGTCCATTTTGCTGACGTGGCATGGTAATGTGTCCATTTTTGCTGACGTGGCATGGGGAATTGGATTTTAACACCTTGAACTATAGATTATTGGCCGCTGACGCACTAAACTTCAAAATTCATGGATTTGAGCTTGGTTCAAGAGTTTCAAGTCGTCATCTCTTTCTTCTGTAGTTCGATTATTTGTATTGTTCGGTCATTAGGTTCTTTGTATCATTGGATCAAAATCCATCTTTGTGGTGAATCATTTTGGACAATAATCACACTTGAAAATATTTCGTTTGTGTTTGATTTGTTAACCATTTATATGTGTATGTTAACAAAATGATTCACCACAAACCAAATCAAACACAATCAGACTTGAAACTCTTTAACCAAGCTCAAATCTATCAATTTTATAGTTTAGTGCGTTAGCGGCCAATAATCAATAGTTCAGGGTGTTAAAATCCAATTCCCCATGCCACGTCAGCAAAAATAGACACATCACCATGCCACGTCAACAAAAATTAACCATGGTTAGTCTGAGGGTGATACAGGCCAATAAGTTGAAAGTACATTGCGGTGTTGTTCAATTTTGCAGTTTAGTGCGTCAGCGGCCAATTGTCAGTAGTTCAGGGTGTTAAAATCCAATTTCCCTTTGTTTATTGCATTTTCTGTCTATTGGGTTGGTCATAATACAAGTGTTTGGTTTAGTTTTTTTTAAATGTAACACTGGTAGGTGGTTAAAACTGAGTTTTGTTGAATGCATTTTCTGTATATTAGGTTCTTTATGTTAGAATGTTAGTCGATTTGTGAGGTAGGTGCATTAACCTATGTTTCAATATGCTTCTGGTATAGTTGTTTTTGTGATGGCTGCATTTTTGTTCAATATTAGGGGCAAATGGGTCAGAATATTATGTCAATAATATGGCTCCATGTTTTAGCATAAAATGGCTGCATTTTATGCCAAAAAATGGCTGCAAATGGGTCACTTTTCAGCCATTTTTTGATGAAAATGGCTACATGTTTTGGCTGCGTTTTTGTTCAATATTAAGGGCAAATGGGTCAGAATATTATGTCATTAATATGGCTGCATGTTTTGGCATAAAATTACTACATATTATGCCATAAAATGGCTGCAAATGGGTCACTTTTCAGCCATTTTTTTTGTTGAAAATGGCTGCACGTTTAAGCTGATGGGTCAGAATATTATGGAATTAATATGGCCTCATGTTTTGGCAAAAAAAAAATGGCTGCATTTTTTGCCATAAAATGGCAAACGCCACGTCACCGTTAACACTCTTGATGTGAAGGTACACCCCATGGCCTTACACCTTAATAAAGTTCTAAATAGGTCAATGGGTTGAAATTATAAATTATATGTTTTTTTTTTAATTTTAATTTTAAACAGGTCTTACACGTTTAGTTTTAGTACAATGTCATGGGTCAAGGGTTCATGTTTTTTGTTGGTCATATAGCGTTTCAAAATCTGTTTCTGATGTGTTACTCCTGGATAAATACGTGTTTTAGCTTAGGCGTTTAGACGAAAAGTTTGGCGTTTTGATTATGGCGTTTTGATATAAAAGTTTGGCTGCTATTAACAGCAATGCAAGCTGCGCGTAACAGCATAACATCAGCTAATTAGTGTTAATTCTGTGTTGTTTGATATGATGTGTGCATTTTTGGTTTGGCCTTTTACATTAGATTTTAAAATGCATTATGTGTTTCAGCTTAATTGTTGTCGTTTTGATTATTTAAGGTCTATTTGGTGTTAAATGGGTACACATTTATACTAATATAAAAACATCAATGAATTTATTACTTTCATCATAGCTTCTTGAGTCATGTTTGTGGTATTTGCCTTTTTTTTTTCCTTTGTGTAGTGGTCGAATGTGCGGCTTCGACTCCTTAGTGAAGCCGTGTTTGTTTATTTTTTTTTATATCGAATGTCTATACAATATACAATGCAAATACCGTAACGAAAGGAAGTATCAACTTGAACAAAATCAGTTACGCCGGGTACCAATATCGTGCGCGCCGCAAAGCGCGCGAAATTAAACCTAGTTAATCATTATAAACAAGGTAATAACAGAGAATATAACTAAACTATAATTTGAATAAAGGAATGAGATTTTATGTTATATTCCGAGAACACCAATTCCAACATGAGACCACCAATTCCAACATGAATCAAAGATAAAATAACCATGGAATCTTGTAACAGAAGAGGCTCCCACGCACAGACACCTTCATGACATAGAATCCTACTTGTGAGGCCGATCCGAACAGTAAACCTTGAGAGGAACTGTTGCTGTGAAGTTTTTGGGTTTTATAGCAGGAACCGACGTGCACCACCATTGTTGTCACTTTATCTCCTAATTCTCTCTCTGTTGTCACTTTGCGTTTTTAATTGGCCCCAGCTATTCACAACCCCCCCCCCCCCCCCCCCCACTTCTATTTCAACCCCCACCCCCCAAAGCGCCTCACTTTGGCCTAAGCGAGGCGTTTGGGGTCAAAATCGTACAAGGTGGCAGGGGGTGGCAGAAAAGTGGAATTTTTTGATCAAAAGCGCCTAGCTTTGGCTAAAGTGAGGCGCTTTGGATCAAAGTTTTATTTTTGGGGTATTTTTTGGTGTTTTGATTTTGTTTTTTATTTCTTTTAATATAATTATTTTAAAAAGTTAAAAAAAAATAAAAACAAAGGTCTTAACTCTAATCAAACGTCTATATAGGCGTTTTCGATTTTCCAAATGAATCAACGACTTAAACTTGACATCATCAACCACGTATAGTCAAAGATTTTAACAATAGATTCACTACTTCCGGGAAAAATACAACATTAATCTTCGTTATCCTTTATCATCTCTCAGAATTAAATTCCTAACAACTGTAAATTTAATGCAACTTCTCATATACTCCTCTTTATGGAGTACTACCTTAACAGCTATTGTGTACGAGGAACACTTTCTTCTTTTGTTCTACAATATTTTTTTCACAAAATGAAGACCTTGATCTGCAATATTTGAATATTATCATTTCTGACATGCTTGGTAACAGAGAGAAACACTTTCTTCTTTTGTTCTACAATATTTTTGTTAGTTGTTAATGTTGTTATAGTTTTTTCTACTTTTAGAAAAAATAAAAAACCAATTCGAATGCGGTATGCGCGTTAAATTTCATTAAATAAGTGAATGATCAAGGGATCCGCTTGGAGTCTAAAGCTTCGCGTGTCATGTCAAAGTATTCAATTCTGATAATCCACACCTTTCCCCTGAAGCAAAACTGCTCTAGGTTTACCATCACCAAACGGATTCACCTTAGGCCTCGGTTTGTCCACTCCAATTCCTAACATTAATTCCAATTCCAATTCCACCAGTGCAATCAGAATCTGAAGAGAAGTTATTATCATCATCATCCGCAATGTTCTTACCTAGAGCTACCAACTATCCGGTTGAAGAAGAAGAAGAAGAAGAAGATGATGACAGATATCACTAACATAACTTGCACCGGCTTGAGATATGAGTTTGATTAGCTTAAATATCTCTGATCCATGGTATCCACTTTCAAAGGATCCATGACACGTGATAATCGCTACGGTTAGTGGATACCATGGATCAGAGAGATTCAAGCTAATCAAACTCATATCTCAAGTTGGTCCAACAACTGAATTTGACTTGCTTGCATTGGAATCTTGTACGAAATCATCTCATTGCATATTCTCCATATACATACCTTGTGTTCAAGTATCTTGTAAAATTCATTTGGTCTTCAAGACTTCTAAGAGTCAACAAAGGTTGACTTATTTGAGCATTAACCATGACTATATTACATTATTATTATTATATTTGCAACCTAGTTCCTTTGTTTTATCATTATAATAATTTATTATTATTTTATTTTATTTTTTGAGGGTGTAATGATGATGGTTATGATTTGACAAACGATTTATGAAAGTATCAAGAATCGGAAATTAGTAAAACGATTTATGAAAGTATCAAGAATCGGGAATTAGTAAAATGATTTTATAATTCTTTAAAGGTTGAACACGAGTATAATCAAACAAGGATTCCGCGTTTTGGTACGTTTTAGTTGATTGGATGTGACTTCTAAAAACCACAAACGATAATTAAACATTACGAAATGCGTCAAACAGAGACCGGAAGCCCAGCATGTCGATTATACATGCAAAAATCGTGTTTTAAAAAAATATGGGTATCGACTGTATAGTCGGAGCACTACGTACAATGATTCATGAAAGTTGAACAAACTCGGATGTTTCAACCAAAACACACAAACGAGCAATAAACGACCCGTAACACCTCAAACGAATTTTGTTGTATTGGGAACAACTAAAAACATTTTAAAATGAATTAAAAATAATTTTTAATCAATAACAAGTATTTAAAATGAATTAAAACAAATTAATTTTTTTAACAAAAAGGCCAAAGCGCCTGGCTTTAGCCAAAGCAAGGCGTGTAACATCGCGTTATTTTTACTTTTCATGTATTTTAAATTCTATACTTAACAAATTCCAAGTTCGCTTTTATTCACTTCTTTTATGGTACTCCTACCAATTCGTGACGAGTCGTCATTATAATTTATCGTATTCAATTTAGACGTTATAACAAAAACTCATTTAGTTAAGATCTTAATATATAGTTATTTTATTTTTTTAAAATAAAACATTTAATAGTAATACTCTACAATTAAAAAAAAGAAAAAAAAAACCGTGTATGACTTTTTCTCCAAAACAATACTACAATATTTTTTTTCCAAATTTTGCCGTTCATTTTTTGTTATGTAATTTTTATTATTATTTTTTTTCTTTATTTCTTTTGAAGATATAACCCCACCTAACTCACTCTCAACCACCTTTTAACTTTCTTAATTACCCAACCACTTTACCCCACCTATAAATACATCACTCCCTACCCATTCTAACAATTGCTAAATCTCAAATCCTCTCTAAACCTTCAAATTCTTCAAGAAATCCTAAGTGTTGGAAGCCAACTTCTAAGTGAGTTTTCTCATTTTAAACTCCAACTTTCTTCTTCCTTCTTCATTTCTCCTCTTTTTCTAACCCCTTGGGGAAAACCTCTAGGACCTTGCTCGTGTTTGCTATAGCAAATGAATACGAGTAGGACACCAAAATGAGGCCTCAAAGGTGGTTCATCTTCTATTGTTTTTATGCACTAGAAGGTTAGTTGAAGTGATACCAACCAAGTTCACCAACAACTTAATATTGGATAGACTTATGCTATGGTTAATGGTTGACAAAGGAAAGCCAAGGCTCTTCCAAACTAAGTCACCATACACTACTTTAACCCTATAGTTATATTATGTAAATACTAAAATATATACTTTCAAAACTCTATTAATCTATTAACTTGCAAGGTTTGCGGATACATCCCTACCTTACCAATACTTGACTCTCTTGACCATCCGAATCACCTTTATGGTGGTTTGTGTTTTGGTTAGCCTTAAAGGCACTACTTGACTCTCATGACCATCCGAATCACCTTTATTGTGGCTTGTGTTTGGTTCGCCTTAAAGGCAATGCATGACTTCCTTGTACTCTTGAATCTTCCTCCGAATCTGAATTCATTTTTTTTTCTTTTCTTAACTCTAGTCTAACCGGAGCTAAAATCCTCATTTCTCAAGACTCGTTTTTGAGAACTTAACAAACACACCCTAAGGTGAGTTCATACTTGTCCCCCCTTTTTATTCTTTATTCTTTGGGGCTCAACATGTATCACTATCAAAACTTAAACGATTTCATACTCGCAAAACTATTATGCTCAATATAAATGCTATTATGCTATGCCATGCTAGAATTCAAAGTCTTACATACAAATGTACGATTAGTTAACCCACCTTACATGTATAGCGCTATAGGTTGACACGCCGCCCCCTTTATTGGTCATGATAAGATGAAGTCTTTTGTGTTATCGAGTGTTGTTGCCGTTTGTATGGTTCTACGTGCAAATGCCTATAAGATGATGATTCGAGTAGACTTTTCTATACTATGTACTTAGACTCAAACTAGTATGCTCACCAATGCTTTATGTGTTGACGGATATTTTTAAACATGTTGCAGGAATTATTTGATGCGATGATTCAAGGAATTCATTAGGATTGGACTTAGAAACGCACCACTTAAATCCTTAAATTCATGAATGTTGTATCTCTTTTGAACAATTTGTCCTCCTTGTTTTAGTTATATGAAATGAAATCTTTTAAATTATATTATCACAATCATAGTATCATGAAGTCTTTGAACAATCTATCACAAGTCGCGCCCCGATGTATTCCGCCATCGGTTGGGGTGTGACAGATTGGTATCAGAGCCATGACTATAGGGATCTAGGAAAAATTGCCATGTTTGACCTAGACTATAGTTAAGAACCTTTTTGACCATTCCTTTTATCATGCTTAATATACTTGTTCTTCTTATCTTGCTTCTACTTAATTCTTTTGATCCTTAAAAATTACCTTCCTATTTCTGCATTACTCTACACTCGAAGACGTTCGTATAACACAAACGAAAGGAAATCACCAAAATAGGCGTGAAACCCTCACTTTTGTGATAACTTTCAATCCGCGTAAATTCTTTGTGTTTTTGAAACTACACCAAGATAGGAGTGATATCCTCACCTTGGTAGAAATTTCACAATTCTCGTTCTAGTGGACACTTACCAATTGAAGGTTAGAAATAATTTTCTTACCATGTTGGACAAAGTGTACAAACCACACTCAAAGAAACGACATCGCTAAGATAGGAGTGAAATCCGCAACTTAGCGACTAGTTTCAATCCTTGATTATTTTTTTAATCTCGCCAAAGTCTCAAATTTACTAATGACAAGGAACATGTAGTAACTGGAAGGGTGAATACCGTTAACCGAAAGCTTCGGTGAGAGTACTTCCATCTATTAGGCCAAAGCATGTTTCCAAACTCAAAGGTAAATTCGAATCACTTTGGTTAGTCTTAGTTCCGTTCCGGAACACTCCAATTGTTATTAAACAAGCCTTTCTTTTTATGCTAATACTACTTTCAATGTTGTTTTCATGCTATATTTTCGATGTATATTTGATTTACTTACTCTCTTACAATCTCAAGACTCGCATTACAAGCTACTCTCGCAATCTCCAAACAATACTAATAATCACAACCAACATAAATCAAAACTCCTTTATGATAACTAAGTGCTCTATACTTGCTTATACATACGTGTTACGCAAATTGAACAATGTGAAACTTGCATACTATACATGTAACTTGAACTTGCATACTAAGTCTATGAGAACAACTTGAGCTTATGTACTTTGTTTATCTAAATTTGCATCAATTTCACCGATCTAATTTTACCCACAAGCTTTTCATTGTTAACCAAAATTCTAGTAACTTATTTCCTAAATTCAAAAGTCACCTTGTTTAAAAACGCTTATGCAAATTTTCCTATGTATGATTCTCGTAGATGTCCTCCCGTCTCGACAACATCGATCTCAACCAACTGGCAAGTCTTATTGCCCAAGAATTAGTCAAGATTCTCCCTAACCTAGAGACACCAACAAACCCAATCCCGAACTCCGGCGATGCCATCTAGGACAACACAAACCATATAGATACTAAACCATCTACCCATAACCCTACCAAACAAACGAGAAAGGATAACCGAAAACACAAAAACATCAAACAATACCACACTTCGACAACCCCCAGACTCCAATCCCCAACAAAAAAAAGCAGTACCTTGGAACCTATCCGCTATGCAACAATTGTAAATTCCACCATCTCACTCACACGCCATGCCGCATATGCGCCAATTGTGGTGCATATGGTCATTTAGCCAAAACATGTCGCCACACCACTAAACCACGACCCGAACAACCTACTAGTACCACCTCATTCACTAATGCCAATGGATGGATATGCTCCGAGTGCAAACGACCCAACCCATGAACCCAACCAATGCCCAAGACTTGCCATGGTGATCTACGATGCTGGAAGACCCACGCCACACTAAAGAAGATTGATTTTCTTTTCTTTATTTTAAAAAAAAAATTGAGAATTTCCTTATGTAATGTTTTCAAGAAATTATTTAGATGTGAAATTTTCTTTTATGAATTATGAAATACCATCGTTATCTTAGGTTACAATCATAATTTACCGGCAAAATTCAAACATCGCAAAACCCTTTTTCTCCTCTCGTGCAATCTTTTTCAAATTTTTGAACAAAATTCTTCCTACTATTCTTAATAGGATGCCTATTCTTCTATAAAACCCTCACTTTCAACCTTCAAACCACTAACAAATGTGTGTCGAGTCTATATGACAAACAAGATTCTAAATGGTAAAAGTGTTTAAAAAAAATTCTTTTGTAAACAGGACTTGTGAGCAAAGACACGCTAAATCAAATAATCTACTTCTTTATAATCCCAAAACCTTTTCTCTTGAAATCGTGTCACGAGTCAAAATATTCATCAACGCCAAACTAAAATTGTCAATAAACTATTTTTCTCGCTTAATAAAATGAATTTTTCATAAATCAAACGACCATCTTCGATAAAACTTTTACACTAAATTTCCCCCACTTCAATTAAGTATGTTTTTCTTTAACATCCAACGAACTAAATTCTTCTACCATCAAACTTGGCCCTTAGTCATGAAAAGCTAGATTGCTCGCGTACCCATAAAACTCAATTTGTGATAAACCCGAATTCTATGTTGCCCATAGTCAAAACATTTTACACGTTTTTATTAGGAATCCAATTGTCTATGCTTTTGTTTGATTTTATACATCTGAACGTAACCACATATGCACAAGTCTACACCATTATATCATGAAACCATAAAACTACACAAAAAAACACGTACGGATAACAAAAAAAACCTTGCTTAATGCCTTTTTCACATTATGTGTTTGCATGTCACGTTGCTTGCTATGTTTACAACATCAAAACTGTTTAGTGTATTTTCCTTTGTGTATGAGTATTTTGTGACTACTAGCGACCCACACATATAAGACAAATTATGTGGACCATACGACAATTGGACTAATTACGGGTGCACACGTAATTACAAAAATTTGGCGAATGGAAAACATAACGAGTCCTAGTATGTGTAACCTATCATTACTTGAATAACAATACGGATGATGTATGATAACGGCATGGTGGATACGCCGCCGGTACATCCTATACATAAATGTCCTGTCATACTACCAAAAGTAGAGTTATTCATGCCATGAGAAGTTTGGGTGTCGAGTTAAAATTTTGACCAACACTTACATTATTTATCTTTTGCGAACCCGTTTATGTTCTAGTCTGTTAGTCTAATTACGCTTGCATTATTTATCTATTATGCATATTATAACCTTGTTTTGAACCATACTCTCTACTATGCAACATTATCCTATGCTTTCCTTGTTTAATCAGCAATCCTTCCATTATCAAGAATCTATTTCTAAATCCCGTAAGCTCTGACCTTAATCTCTAAAGGCATTTATACATGTAAAACAAGATTCGTCTCTCATTTTTATATATTTCCTTGACTAGTTATGTACCGGATTTCAAAACTAAATAACTACTATTTATTTCACCAAAAAGTGTTTTCCAAATAGTCAAATTTCTCGTTTATTTAATCACTTCTAAAAAGTTTTGTCTAACAAAATATTCGACCTTGTGCAAACCAAATATGTATTACTAAATACTGCTCATTTCCAAACCTAGTCACTCATTATGCTCACATTTTTAGTATTTCCCCCAATTACCCAAAGACACCTCTTCTACAAGCCAACAATTTCTACTATTTTATATAGGATATACCGTGTAACTACCTATTTTCCTAAAATTTCTATATATTATACGATATACTTAACTATTTTAATTTTCACTATTGTATACCGTGTAACTATCTATTTTTTCAAAATTTCTATATGATATGCAAATATACTTACCTACCTTCAATTTTCACTATTTCATACCGTATAAATACTTATTTTCCTAAAAATCTTACTATTTCTTATACACTGTATACTTACCTACCTTCACAAGATTTTCACTATTTCATACGGTATACTTATTTATCTTTCCAAACTATCGCTACTTCATATACACTATACAGTGTAAAGACTTATTTTCCCAAAATCCTTACTATTTCCTGCATGTAATGTTGTATACTTACTTACCCTTCCAAAATTTGTTGCATCAACTCCATACATAAACCTACTTATATGTACCCCTTTTTTTCACTACTAAAAAAAATGACGTAATTGGTTAAACTTACAAATTCTACGTACCATTAACTCCACCTTCAGAAAAATGAATTAAGTACGACCTTGGGTTAAAATTTTAAAAAGAATTTTTACAAGCATATTATCACATAGTGACTAGATACAGTATTTGATTTAAACATAATAAACTAACAAGTTTTTATTCTTATTAAACCCATATCCAACCACTTACATATTTTTTTAAAGGTTGGCTCTTATTTAAATTTCGAGACGAAATTTTCTAAAGTATGGGAGACTGTAACATCGCGTTATTTTTACTTTTCATGTATTTTAAATTCTATACTTAACAAATTCCAAGTTCGCTTTTATTCGCTTCTTTTATGGTACTCCTACCAATTCGTGACGAGTCGTCAATATAATTTATCGTATTCAATTTAGACGTTATAACAAAAATTCATTTAGTTAAGATTTTAATATATAGTTATTTTATTTTTTTAAAATAAAACATTTAATAGTAATACTCTACAATTAAAAAAAAAAAAGAAAAAAAAAACGTGTATGACTTTTTCTCCAAAACAATACTACAATATTTTTTTTTCCAAATTTTGCCGTTCATTTTTTGTTATGTAATTTTTATTATTATTTTTTTTCTTTATTTCTTTTGAAGATATAACCCCCACCTAACTCACTCTCAATCACCTTTTAACTCTCTTAATTACCCAACCACTTTACCTCACCTATAAATACATCACTCCCTACCTATTCTAACACTTGCTAAATCTCAAATCCTCTCTAAACCTCCAAATTCTTCAAGAAATCCTAAGTGTTGGAGGCCAACTTCTAAGTGAGTTTTCTCATTTTAAACTCCAACTTTCTTCTTTCTTCTTCATTTCTCCTCTTCTTCTAACCCCTTGGGGAAAACCTCTAGGACCTTGCTCGTGTTTGCTATGGCAAATGAATACGAGTAGGACACCAAAATGAAGCCTCAAAGGTGGTTCATCTTCTATTGTTTTTATGCACTAGAAGGTTAGTTGAAGTGATACCAACCAAGTTCACCAACACTACTTTAACCCTATAGTTATATTATGTAAATACTAAAATATATACTTTCAAAAACTCTATTAATCTATTAACTTGCAAGGTTTGCGGATACATCCCTACCTTACCAATACTTGACTCTCTTGACCATCCGAATCACCTTTATGGTGGTTTGTGTTTTGGTTAGCCTTAAAGGCACTACTTGACTCTCATGACCATCCGAATCACCTTTATGGTGGTTTGTGTTTGGTTCGCCTTAAAGGCAATGCATGACTTCCTTGTACTCTTGAATCTTCCTCCGAATCTGAATTCATTTTTTTTTCTTTTCTTAACTCTAGTCTAACCGGAGCTAAAATCCTCATTTCTCAAGACTCGTTTTTGAGAACTTAACAAACACACCCTAAGGTGAGTTCATACTTGTCCCCCCTTTTTATTCTTTATTCTTTGGGGCTCAACATGTATCACTATCAAAACTTAAACGATTTCATACTCTTAAAACTATTATGCTCAATCTAAATGCTATTATGCTATGCCATGCTAGAATTCAAAGTCTTACATACAAATGTACGATTAGTTAACAACCCACGTTACATGTATAGCGCTATAGGTTGACACGCCGCCCCCTTTATGGGCCATGATAAGATGAAGTCTTTTGTGTTATCGAGTGTTGTTGCCGTTTGTATGGTTCTACGTGCAAATGCCTATAACATGATGATTCGAGTAGACTTTTCTATACTATGTACTTAGACTCAAACTAGTATGCTCACCAATGCTTTATGTGTTGACGGATATTTTTATACATGTTGCAGGAATTATTTGATGCAATGATTCAAGAAATTCATTAGGATTGGACTTAGAAACGCACCACTTAAATCCTTAAATTCATGAATGTTGTATCTCTTTTGAACAATTTGTACTCCTTGTTTTAGTTATATGAAATGAAATCTTTTAAATTATATTATCACAATCATAGTATCATGAAGTCTTTGAACAATCTATCACAAGTCGCGCCCCGATGTATTTCGCCATCGGTTGGGGTGTGACAAGGCGCCTGTGGTCTAATCAAGGTAACCAGGCGCCTAGCTTTGGCTAAAGCTAGGCGCTTTGGCCTTTTTAAAAAAAAAATAATTTCTTTTACTTAATTTTATATACTTGTTATTGATTAAAAATTAATTTTAATTTATTTTAAAATGTTTTTAGTTATTCCCAATACAACAAAATTTGTTTGAGGCGTTACGGGTCATTTATTGCTCGTTTGTGTGTTTTGGTTGAAACATCCGAGTTTGTTCAACTTTCATGAATCATTGTACGTGGTGCTCCGAGTATACAGTCGATACCCATATTTTTTCAAAACACGATTTTTGCATGTCTAATCGACATGTTGGACTTCCGGTCTCTGTTTGACGCGTTTCGTAATGTTTAATTGATCGTTTGTAGTTTTTAGAAGTCACATTCGATCAACTAAAACGTACCAATACGCGGAATCCTTGTTTGATTATACTCGTGTTCACCCTTTAAAGAATTATAAAATCATTTTACTAATTCCCGATTCTTAATTTGCCTTGTCTTTTTGGTTTTCTTTTGTTTAGTTGGGGATGGGTCCATTTCTTTGTATTATTGGTAAGGATAGTACCATAGTTGCTTGCTAAGGTGTCAGTCTTTTTTTTAATTTGAACCAGTGTTTTATGTTTAGGCGGTACAACTGTTGGCAGGACATGGGAATTCAAAGGAAGACATGGACAATGCAGGAAAAAAACATAAAAAATATGTGGACCCACGAAGGAACCTATGAGACTTATTTTAGTGGTACGACACTGTCGTACAATTAGGTCACTTTTATCCATTTTTTGGGTGGGTGGCGTTATATACAACGGACGTTTTGGCTGTGATTATTATTATAAATTATTATTATTATAGATATGTGAGAGAGAGAAGAGGAAGAAGAAGTGAAGAAGAAGAGGAGAGGAAGAAGAGTTGGGAAGAAGGGTTGGGTAAAGAAGATGGGTATAATAATAATAATAATAATAATAATAATAATAATAAAACAATAAAAAACAATGATTACCCAATCATTTATAACCTCCCATAACCCCCCTTCAATTACTTTTTAATATTTTAATACCCATAACCCTATCACTACAGATACACTAATATTAAAAATAAAAGATATAGGTTATGTATTAAATTCAATGCAAACACGTACGGGTGATTGGGTGAATAGTTGTGAGTAGATGAAACACTGCCAGTTTTGATTTGAATGCATGCATTAGCGACAAAAAAATACAGAAACGTAGGGGATTGAACAGTTCAAATTACATCAACAAAAAATGATAATTATGAGCAATCATATTCGGCGACAAAAAAATACGGAAACCTATTGGATTGGATTGAACGGTTCAATTTTTTTTTTTAATGGCTAACGAATCAATTTCCGAGTACTTTCAGGCACCTTTTTGGTGAATCAGGTACTCGAAAGTACCCGGGCCACCAATTGCCACCAATTCCCGGGAAAACTCGACCACTCACCTGCCTGAAGGCACGACAATGAAATAATCGGTAAAACCGGTCGGGATCAGGACTCGAACCCAAGGCAATGGCCGCGTCATCCCTCATTTCCCCTCCACCAATGTCCTCCAAATGTAGCTAGTGAGAATTGAACCCAAGCCTCTCATAGAAAACTTAGGCCCTCAACCAACTAGGCTACAAGTGTTGGACTGAACGGTTCAAATTGCATCAACAAAAAATGATTTCGATGGATCTTATCATGGAGGTGAAGCTATACATAATTTTAACAAAGGTGTGGTAAGTTTAGCAGATCCTAAGTTGATTTTGGTAACATTACTTACAACTTAATTAAAACTAGGATTATCTTATGGATTATAATTATACTAGCTTATACCCCGGGAGCGTCCCGGGTTAAAAAATCTAAGTAAAGTAAATAAGATTTGAACTATTTCAGAATATGGTAGAAAAAGAAAACATAGCAATTACCTGTTGGAGAGCGTCCTGGGTTGAAATATCTAATATGACATAATAAAATATCTAATATGACAACATAATTAATGACTTGCCAATATATGATTAATGAATATTATTATTATTATTATTATTATTAATATTTTAAACAAATCTCTGCCATAAGTTATCATATTCTAAACTATATCTATATCTATATTATTATATTATAAAGCATTTGACAAGGACTTCTTAAATTTTAAGAAGTACAAATTTAATTGCTTATGAAACAACACCCAATGCATAAAATAACTACATTAAATAGAAAACATATAAAAAATAATTTTTTTTTGAAAGGTTTAGATCAATGGAAATCCTTATACAACCCTAACCTATTGGTCTCAAGTTCGAATCCCTACCCACGCACCGGTGTCCTCCTTGCCTAAGCTCAAACCGTCACGGGGAATTTTTTTTGTGGTGTGCATGGATCGAACCTGTGACCTCCCCCAGGATGGGAACCCCTAAGGGAAAACCCACCCTACCTCAAACCAGCTGAGCTGGAGATATAAGAAATCGATAAATCAATAAGGAAAATTGTGTTTTTAATCATCAGGTAACGACTTGCATTTTAAAATTATTACGTTACATTGATACACCTAAACATGCCCAATCTTACCTAAAACAATACGTCACCGGATTTAATGACCGAGGAAGAAAGTTTTCGTTTATAATGAATTTCAAACAAAGGTTTCCCGTAATTATAGTCAATTGATCATGATTAAATTAGATTGAAATGAATTTTCTTTTACAAAAGGCGTTTAACTTATTGTAATATGCGAAAATTTGATATCGAAATGTATGATGATTTTAATATGTCGTAAATTTGGTTGATGACTATTAATAAAAAGAAAATTCTGGAGTTTGATAGATAAGTATTCCTAATACTCTAGGGTGAGGGGATTGAAAATGAAAATTTATGTTATAAAGAAAAGTTGTCTCATCCTTAAATCCTTTTATATGAAATACATCAAACTTATTGTTTTTGATAATATTATATTGTGTTTATAAGAGAGAGAAAGGAGAAGTTCCTATATTGGTTCCATTTATATTTACTTTTCAATGTAAGTTTCGTTTAAACATAATTGTGTATGATAATATACAAGTCATCTAAGCATAAGCAAATAAGTCATGAAAGTTTTTTTTTTTAGTTTTTTTATTTCTTTTTTATGTAGTTATGTTACGGTTTCGACTTAGGTTTTTCTATGATAATTTTTACCTTTTTTAATATGGCGAGTTAACTTGCTGACACACATGTCTATGATTCAATGTTTTTTCGCTTATTTCTTGTTCGGTTTCGGTCCCGTCGCAACGCGCGGGTTTCCTACTAGTATAAAAATAGGGTAATTGGGTCGGGTATCACCTAATCCCAGGCCCGACCCAAACCCACAATTTTTTTAAACTAATATATCCCGGGAGTGTCCCGGGTTGAGAAATCTAATTTGAAATATCAATTTTACACCTGAAATAGACTGATGCGTTTTACACATACATGCAGGAAAGCTTCGGGTATCACTTAACCTAAAACAATTAACAATGTATCTTCAATGTTAGTGCATAACCTTAAACAATGTATAACTTTAATATTAAAACCTAACCTAAAACAATGTACAACTCCAATGCTAACACATGTTGTAAATAAAAATCATATTTACTGGTTTGAACATAACTAATGACTTACCTGTACATGATTAATGAATAACCTGAACACTTTGTGTTTTTTTCCTGTATGAACAAAACCACACAAAAAAATAGTCGTTTTTTTCTCCGTTTTTTATATAGCACTATGGTACCCGTTGGAAAGATAATAAAAAAAATTTCTTTAAAAAATCTCGTATATAAAAGATATTAACGTTTAAAAGTTATGGGAGAAAACATTAGAGATAAAAATCTAATTTTGTTTTTAAATTATAAATTATTATTTTCCTAAAATAAAGCCCTTGCCACATGGGATGACACTTGGCACACTCAATGAAGAGAATGCTCTCTTTGAGTGCCATGTCATTAAAATGGCTTTGGTTTATTATATGTATAGATTTGATGATGAATACGATTTTTGGAATTACTTACACTTGTCTCGTGTTTAAGTGATCTTCCAAGATTTCTGATTAAACGAATGGGTGCTACAGTGTGTCACACATAAAAACATTATAGAAAATCACCAAACTAGCCATTGACTTTGGTCTTTTACAAAAGTAGCCATCTTCCACGTCTTTGGAGGGATGCCTCACGGTTTACAAGGCTACCCAAGCGTCTCCCGTGAGGCTTCCACTGAGGACCAGTCGATATGCGACACGTATTACGCCCCTCCCCTCTCAGGCATCTTTGAGCCCTTTCAGCTGTCTCTGAAGCCTCTCAGTCTTCTTTGAAACCTCTTTTGAAAAATATTTTTTATAAAACTATAAATAATTTATAAAATTACTTTCCTATTTTATAAATAAGTGTCTAATATTTTCCATAAAAATTATATTTTAATAATTTTTGTTCGATTTAAGCCATATTTATGACATTTCTATCATTTAAAAGTTTATTTTATAAACTTATATTATTTAACTTAAAATATTTATACTTTCAAAACTCTAATTTATAAAAAATATTTTTTATTTTATTTCTCGTATTATTTTATATATATTATTCGTTTTATAAAAATCATTTTTATATTATTCTTTGTATCATCTGGTCGTAATTTTTATTTTTATAATTTTTTTCTGATTAAATTGTGAAATAAATGTTTTAGAATGCATAAAAAATAATTAAATTTAGGTTTCCTGGAATCTAAATCTACAACAATTTGTTAAAATGATACAAATAAAGTTCTAAAAAAATATTTTTACAAATAGGCTTCAAAGTAGGCTGAGAGGCTTCATAATGAGAGGCTTCAAAGACGTCTGAGAGGCTTCAGAGACACTTTACAGTCTTTAGAGACGTCTAAGAGGGATCAGAGACACCTGAGAGGGGTTAGAGACGCCTGAGAGGGGAAGGGGTTTTACACATGTCGCATATCGGTTGGTCCTTAGTGGAAGCCTCACGGGAGACGCTTGGCAAGCCTCATAAACTGTGAGGTGCCTCTTCAAAGACGTAGGATGTGGCTATTTTGGTAAAACACCAATGTCAATGGCTAACTAGGTGATTTTCCCAAAACTTTATGTTTTCCTGTTAGCCACAATAATTTATGGTAACTTAGAAAACAAACATTCGTAAGTATTTTTGAAAGAGTATAATATACTTCAATGTGATCGATTTTATGATCATATTCTCGCCAACTTGAATAATGAATTCACCGACTGAAACTATAATGTTTAAAATATCGGAATCCATGAGACCATCAAATTACACCCCACAAAGTCGACTTGAAATGTAAATGTTCAATTCACACATTTCAACTAGAAAGTGAAGAAAGCAATAAGAGTATACAAGATTTTAAAACATTTAAAAACTCTCACAAGGATTGCCCTTAGTAAAGAAATTAAGAAACCGAAAACAATCAATGATGTTTAGAAACAAACAAAGTTTGAAGTATAGTGGCTAAGGGAACATGGTATTCTCTTCAAAAGCATTTTTATCTTTCATATGTTGTTCTAGTACTATGCGTATTTAACCTAAGAAGCATGAGAAACAATGAGAAGACCATGAGTCAATTTAATGGCGAATGATATTTGCATTCATTTATGTACACGAGTTTAT
The DNA here is from genome assembly GCA_028751855.1 of Ambrosia trifida. Classification (NCBI taxonomy): domain Eukaryota; kingdom Viridiplantae; phylum Streptophyta; class Magnoliopsida; order Asterales; family Asteraceae; genus Ambrosia; species Ambrosia trifida. Next base: position 92,834,159 of record CM054122.1, on the reverse strand, counting down.
GTCACACATGATACACACCAGTAAAATGTAATAACCACACATGATTAATGCGTAAAAAAACTCATTTCTTACATGGGCATATATCACCATATAAATTAGGGGTGAGCATACGAAAACCGATAACTAAAAAAACCCGAAACCAAACCGATAACCGAACCGAAAATAACTAAAACCGAATTAACCGATCGGTTACGGTTAACATATGGCCAAAACCGAACCATTCGGTTACGGTTTTGGTTTTGGTTTTGGTTTTCCCTTCTCCCGTAACCGAAATAACCGAAACCGAACCGATAGTTATATACTTAAGTATTTTCCATACATATATCCATGTATTTGGAACATATTTTCATGTATTTTTGGTATATTTCATGTATCTTCCATATACATCTATGAACTTGAAATATATCTTGTATATAACTCGTGTATATCCATATAGTTGAAGCATTTTTTATTTGTTTCCACGGTATTTCATGTATTTTACTTGCGTTTTCATATATATTAATTTGTACTAGATTATACCCCGGGAGTGTCCCGGGTTGAGAAATTTAATATGATACATCAATTTTACATATGAAATAGACTGATGTATAACTCTAATATTAATATTTAACCTAAAACAAATTAACAATGTACAACTCCAATGCTAACACCTAACCTAAAAGAATGTAGAACTTTAATGTAACTCTAATATTAACACCTCTCCTAAAGACTAAACAATTGTACAACTCTAACATACTAATATTGATATCTAACTTAAAACAATGTATAACTCTATTAACATATTTGGCTCTGGTTGAACAAAAAAATTCATATTTACTGATTTAAACATAATTAGTGACTTGTCTATACATGATTAATGATTTACCTGAACACTTTGTGTTTTTTTCCTGTATGAACAAAACCTCACAAAAAAATTTCTCCGTTTTTTATATAGCACTATGGTACTCGTTGGAAAGATAATAAAACGCTCGTTAATTTGGTGTAATTTTTTCTTTAAAAAATCTCGTATATTAAAGATATTAACTTTTAAAAATTATGGGAGGAAACATGATGGTGAAAAATCTAATTTTGTTTTTAAATTATTTTTTTTCCTAAAATATCTCAATGCCACATGGGATAACACATGACACACTCAAGGAAGAGAATGCGTCTTTGAGTGCCATGTTATTAAAATGGCTTTGGTTTATTATATGTATAGATTTTTGAAAAAGATCCAAACACTTTACTAACTGTTTTAAGTTCACAAGTTTGCACAAGTTTTATGTTTGGATATTAACCGAACATAACTAAACCGAACCGATAACCGACATATTAACCAAATTAACCGAACCAACGTAACCGATCGGTTGCGGTTATGGTTTTTCCTAAAACCAAACTTCGGTTATCGGTTTTGGTTATATGTAAAATCCTAACCGAACCGACATTTGCTCACCCCTAATATAAATTCATTAGACTCACTATGTAAAACTATATAATTGCACCGTTTAAATGATATAACCATACACTAATATCACACGGTGCATGTTTATTCTAAAACGTCAGTTAAAAAATTATAACAAATTATCGACTCATATTAAAGAGATAAAGTTCTTGATTTTATGTTAGAATATTTGTTAACAGAATATGAAGTATATAGATTTTGTTTGGGTTGAATAATTGGTAGAACGATAATTTAAACGGAGTCCCTCTTTTACCAATTCTACTGATTAATAACTTTCATTTAATTCCAAAACCGTGATTTAAAAAAATAGTTACAAAACTACTACCGTGTAGCCATTCAATAGATTTAGTCATGACTCACATTGTTTCATAAGGTGGGTTAAATGCACTCACTCATCATATCCCCTCTTTAAAAGTGTTAGTTCAAAAGTTGTTAAATTTTACCTCTTCAAAATTCCTTATTTTTATATTTGAATTTGAAATTTATAATTGAATGACTTTTGCAATATTATATTTTGCATCTTTTGAACATTTCAATACATGTATTAATTATATAGGGAAAGTGAATATGGTGATGTTGCACACCTAAGCTTAGATGCAAAACTCTCAAAACCACATCATTTTGATTAAAAACTCAAAAAATCTAAACTTAAACACACCAATTTATATTTGTGTTCTTTTCTTTACTGCATCTTGGTTTTTGTTTTCCTGTGATGACGAAGGTCTACAAATCCGTATATCTAATTTCCAAGAACATACCAAGTAGCTTTAATCCCTATATCATTTTTTGATCAATTTTTATGTTTAATCAAAAAATGAAATAAAAAATAAAATAGATAAAAGATAAAATCTCGACTACCTAGCTAAATCTGAAATTAAATGGTAAAAAGAAACTAATTTTTTTGTTGGCTCAAACCTTGATATTTAATCATTTAGATGATATAACTATTCTCAGTTTCTCGAATTGTGAAATATATTTCAGTTATCTAGCCTTAGCATGCCATCGGGTAAAATTTATAAAATTCGGAATCAATAAAAGAGTCATGGTGTTGATGCAGTTGTGAAATATATTTTGATTTTGTAGATTACAAGGGCTTAAAACAATAATAATTTTTAGTTTATTTTTGGGATTTTGTTTTAGATTTCAGTAGTCAAGATTTGATCTTCATTAATTTGTTTTTCGGTGCCGTTTAGTTAGAGTTTGATTTGATTGTTAGTTTTATTTTCGATTGAAATTCATTGATAATATAATTAGTTCAAATAACATGAATTTAACTAAAGCAACTTTTCTTGTTTTGTATGTTTTTAGAAATAGAGATATGTAGAACTGCATTATCATAGGCAAAAAGGAATATATGAAATGGGGGTTAGGATGAAATACATAGTGAAAGAAAAATAGGAAGTCGTAGGAAGGGTATCAAACGGACTCTGATTGAACGCATTCAAACGACATTGAAACCGTCTCATCGAACCCTACGATGTTAGTTTTTACGATGTTAGTTTTTAGGTCTTCGTTTTTTTTTGGGGTTTTAGCATGCAGTTTTTAGAATATACTTTATATCATTGTGTCTTTTATGTAGCATTGTGTCTTTTTCTTATTTTTATCATTTTGTCATTTTTCAATTCATTGTGTCTTTTTTCTTTAGCATTGTGTTATATTTTTCAATACTGTGTTATATTTTGTGGCTCGTTGTGTCATATTTGATGATCTATTAAGTTTTTTGTATCCTTCTCACCCTTCTCATTTTTGTTACACTATGTAGAATAACTTGACCCTATGAAATGGTGTGTTATAGTTTAAATTTGTAGGGATTTTTTTCAAACCGACGTAGTTTTAAGGGTTTCGCATGACAACACCATATATAATTTCCCCTAATCATATATTTTTAAATAGGTTTATTGTTTTTATATGTTAAAGGTTTTGATTTACAGATGATAATAACTTGTAAAAGATAAGGTACTAAAATTCAAATAAGTAGGGTTAAATGCGTTTATAGTACAATTTATTTATCAAGTTTAATAATATGAGATAATATAACATGAATTAACTTAACGTTTGTTAGCATTGAAAATAAAATTGCATGCATTTGTTTTTAAATCATTAACATAAATCATTAACTTTATTCCTCTTTGTTAAATAGTTTTCAAAATTTAGTGCTGAAAAGAATCATGCGAGCTAAATGCCAATTTCGTCTCTGAGGTTTGGTCTATTTGCCGCTTTAGTTCAAAAAAGTTTTTTTTTTCAATGGAACCCCTGAGGATTGGATTTTCTTGCTATTTTCGTCATTTTCACTAACTCAATTAAAAACTGGCATTAAGTCAGGGGTAAGTTTGTCATTTTGCCTACATAAATGAGGGACAATTTAGACCCCCTTTTAAATGAAACCCTAATTATTAAACCCACCCATCTCTCTCTCTCACTCTCTACATACATAACACCACCACCATTCACCATTCTCTGCAGAATATACCCACCACTTTCACCACCATAACCACCATGTCCACCATCGTAACCACCACCACCTCCACCGTAACCATAACCACCTTGCCTAACAAAACCACCAGTACCATCGCCTTTCCCAAATCAGCAACCATCGACTGCCTAACAAAACCACCACTACCACAACTAGCTAACAAAACCACCACTACCACCGCCTTTCCCAAACCCTAAACCTGTCCTAATTTAATCACCATCTGAAATGTTGCAGATCGAAAACGATCATAAAGGGCTTTTGAACCACATCAAAAATCGACCCAATAGACCAAGGTAATCGAAACATACTGGCTAAAAGAATGTGTAATCGAGCGGAACAAAAATTGGGCGCAAAGGAGTCAAATTCATGAGAATTATTGGATGTTAGGAAATATTTCAAGAGGGTTAATGTTATTCGACCAGGTTATAATTGGTGTTTTGATTTTGGTTATAACTGGTTATAATTGGTATTCGACTAGGTCTGCTGCAACTTGAATCTTTTTTCAAGGGATTTACGTTCTTCAAGTAAAGATTGAAGTTGGGTCTGTTGGTTTCCTATTAGTTTCATTATTTTCTGCTGCAACCTCGGCTGTGTGTATGGTTGTGTGCCGGCGCAAAGGGAATAAGAGAGAGAGAGAGAGAGAGAGAGAGAGAGAGAGAGAGAGAGAGAGAGAGAGGTGGGGGTGGGGTAAGGTTGATTTTTAGGAAAAATTAAAAGATTTTTTTTTTAAATTTTAAATCGCAGGCAAAAGGACAAAACTACTCATCACTTAACGTCAGTTTTTAACTGAGTTAGTGAAAAGGACGAAAATAGAAAATAACAAGAAAATCCAAACCTCAGAGGTTCCATTGTAAAAAAATAATAAAAAAATTGGACTGAAGCAGGAAACTGAACCAAACCTCAAGGACGAAATTGACATTTAACTCAAATCATGCACTTACCTTTATGACCCCACTTTTTTGTTTATTGTTTTACTAGTTTATATCCCGAGAGTGTCTCGAAGTTGACAAATCTAATATGACGTTATAAAATGTGGGTTGAAAAATCTTATTTATAGTTGACAAATCTAATATCGGTACCCACTTTTATTGATTTCGGTATTCGGTACTTTCGGTATCGGTACATGTATGGGTACATGTGCCGAATTCTATATACTAATGAATTTGATAATATATTTTACTTCGTATTATGATATTTATGGTATTCGTGTCAATTTTCCCTATTTGGTACATGTACCATATTGGTAATTGTACCAATTTTATCAATTTTGTACCCGTATAGTATTGATACTTGTAATAGTTTACCTATTTGGTACCCGTACGAGTGCTAAAAAAAAGAAAAATAACAAAGTTGTACAAAAATAGGTACCATACCGAAATATCATGACTTTATTTATTGCATTACACAAGACAACTTTTATGCCAGTGGGGGGTGCTAAACGGGTTTTATTCACAGGTTGGCGGGTCCAACCCGACCTGTACCCGAAAATTTTACACGAACTCGACCCTGAAAAACGTGTAATACATATGAACCCGAACCCGACCCGAATATTTACAAGTTGACCCAAACCCAACCCGTTCAACCTGAATTTTTTTATTTTTTTAAATTTTTTTCACAAACTAATATGTTAAAATTAAAATTTTACTACAAAAACCACAAGTGTATATAAGACATTCACATTTTAATTATAGAATCTTATACCAATTTCTATTTTAAACTATAACTATAGCATAAAATAGCTAACCAAATTAGCGTATAACGCAAAACATATTGTAAAAATCTAAAATATAGTATAAATGGGATAACCGGATCAACCCGCCAGCCAACATACCTGGATTGACTTGAAACTGACCTGAACCCATTTAAACAAAACCCAAACCCGCTAAATTCATGTTAGATTCAGGTTGTGTTTTCAGGTTATTTTTAGAAATTCACACCCCTAAGTACCATAGGAAACCGAACTAATACCAACTAAATTTTCATCTGGTCATTTGAAAAAAAAAAAATCCTACTAGCTATACACATAGATAGAGAGCATAGTCACCAAATTCGCTCATATAACCGCGAATCTCGTATTGGTACGTGATGTACCGAATCAGAATACGCTAGTGTACCGAATGCCACAAAATTTGCGATTCCAATATGCTAGAACAACGATCCTATTAGATCAAAAAACGGACAAAATCATTCAACAAAAACTACTTCTTACATGTAATATGGTGCTACCTGTGATTATTCTCCATGATTTCAAGCTGAAATCTATCATATTAGGCGAATTTTGGCTAGGGTTTGTGTTTTCAGTGCTGTTGCATCCTGAATGAAGGAGATGGGGTCATAGGGGATAAGTAAGATCTGATGAATGAATGGAGGCATGAGGGAAGATTACGGTTTTGTTAACGTTGGGTTTTATTAAAATATAACCCCCTTCATTCTTACTAGTTTACATTTAGTCATTTATCCACTTAACCCCTCCATCTCTAAATAGTTTACATGTTCACCATAAAACTTAGTAATTTTTTACAAACAAAAAGTGTAAAATTAATCTATACTATATTATAATGCATGAGTGAGGGGTAGTTTAAGATACTCAAAAGTTAAGAACTTGTTTTTCATTAATAACCCTGAAATGAGGGTAAAATAGTCATTCATACATTATTTATTTGGGGAAATGGAATCTAATAATCCCAACTTTGGGGGGTTGGAAGGCAGCAGTCCCAACTTAAAACTTGTACCACAACAGTCCCAACTTGTCAACCATTTTATTTGGTTGGTCCCAGACTAACCTCAGTTAGTTTTTTCAGTTAAGTGCCACGTAGGCATCCCACGTGGCAGTCCTACGTGGCAAAATCTGTCTAGTTGAAAAAAAAACGTGGGTCCCACAATGTACATGTGTCTTTTTTAATCTTTATACCAAAATATTTATATATATATATACACACACACATATACAATATATATACACATATACAATATATATACACATATACAGTTGACAGAGAGAGAAAGAGCTGAGAGAGAGAACGTACAGAGAGAAAGAGATGAGAGAGAGAACGCAGAGAGAGAGAGGTTGCAGATGGCGGTCGTCTTCTCCACCACCACCCGGTCATCTTCTCCACCACCACAAACACCACCACTACAAACACCACCTTCTCCGGTCGTCTTCTCCACCTTCTTCGGTCGTCTTCTCCACCACCCACTACCAGATCTGAACCAAAAACGTCCATCTCCGACGACACCCATCACCACCACAAACACCACCAATTCTTTATCATTATTTTTGTTTGTTTATACCAAACATGAAACCTTGAGTACGTATTAAAGATTTTCGACCACCGTTCAAGATTGGAGGAAGAACAGGTGGGTTCCGACCACCGTTCAAGATTAGAGGAAGAAGAAATTGATGGGGTTGTCGGTTCAATCAGATGAAGAACAATAGTATCTAATCAGGTTAGGTTTCTTCCCCCAACAATAATTAGGGCTTCTCCCCTTCTTCTTCCCCTTGTAAAATTAGGCCTTCGTTAGAGGTGGTTATGGTGGGTTGTTGGCTGTGGGTGGCAAGTGGAGAAGAAGGAACTGGTCACCGGTGACGGAGGAGGGCAACCGGAGAAGATGACCGGTGATGTTCAGGTGAGTTGTATAAGGTGTTGGTGTTGGTGGTGGTTGGTGGTTGGTGGTGGTGGTGGTGGTGGTGGCGGGTGGTGGTGGTTGGTGGTGGTTACTAGGTGTGGTGGTTACTAGGTGGGCTGATGTGAAGAACACAGAATTATTATTATTATTAAATTTGTGGGTCCCACTTTTTTTTAAGAAAAATAATTATATTTGATTAAAACATGTGGGCCCCACCTTGTTTTTTGATAGATACACCATTCTTGCCACGTGGGATGCCTACGTGGAACTTAACTGGAAAAACTAACTGAGGTTAGTCTGGGACCAACCAAATAAAATAGTTGACAAGTTGGGACTGCTGTGGTACAAGTTTCAAGTTGGGACTGCTGCCTTCCAACCCCCAAAGTTGGGATTATTAGATTCCATTTCCCCTATTTATTATTTAATACCCTATCTTAGTTACACTTTAATCCCTTAAACTTACTTAACTTTTGCTTATTTAAATTATAGTTAAACTGTTTTTCCTTATTTTAAGCAAACCATCTCCCATGACTTTTAAATAGTCATATTTTTTGCATACGTTTATCTTTTATAAAAAAATATTACATCATAATAATGAACATTTTATTATCTTTAATTTGAGTACAGTATTGCTATTTTTTATTTTTAAAACTTTATGTGCTACGTGATTAACGATATCTAGGAGTGGCCAATAACTAAACCGTTCACCGAAGCCAAACCAAAAAAATAACAAAACTGAACCAAAATCTATTGAAAATTGTCAACATCCGATTTAACTTAAAATTGGTTATAGTTTTTATTTTTTGTACCCTTAGTTAACTCAAATTAGTTAAACTGAAATAGACCTATTAATATATTCATAACAGCATGTCCGCACGATTTGGCAGGGAACACAGACACTTTTAATGATTCATAGTAGGGTTAGGTTCAGTTCGGTTATAAGCCTCAATCGAAACAAAAATCGACATTATCGGTTTATCAATCTTGTTAACCAACCGGATAATTGGTTTAGTCTATTTGGTTAGATTGTCGTTTTTAGTTCGGTTTAGTTAAGTTTGGTTAATAACAAAAACCAAACTTTGGTTAAAATTTTGCTTAGAAGCACATGAAATGAAAGTATAAATACATGTAATGGATGTATAAAAGGTATAAATGTATGAATGGTTCAGTTTTGGTTTGTTAGTTTTGGTTAACTTAGGGTACAAAAAAAAAGGTTAACTCAATTTTGGTTCATTTTCAGTTTGGTTTTGTATGTTTTTGTTCGATTTCGGTTAAGTTTCAATTATTGTTCACCTCTAGATATTGTTAATCACGTAAAAATCAAATTTTTAATTAAAAGTATATAGAAAATTATACTCTAATATGGTTTGAAGCTGAGTAGATAGGTTTATGAATTGTAGTGGCGGTATAAATAGAGGAGGTTTTGAAATTTTTAGCTTTTATACCTAGGCCTGTAAACGAACCGAACGGTCATTTAATTTTAACCGAACACGAACACATAATCAAACACATTTTTGTGTTCATGTTCGTTCATTAAGAAATTTGTCATGTTCTTGTTCGTTTATGTTCATTTGTTTAAACCTAAACGAACAGTTTACCAACGAACATAAACGGACGTTCACGAACATAATATATGTGAACGATTTTGTATTACTAAAAAACCCAATTACTAATCGGTTATATATTTATACAAGTAGCTAAAGCTCAATTTATGTTTGTATTTATGTAAATATAACTACGTATGTAATTAATAAACTTAAACGGACATAACTAAACGAACATAAACAGACATTCACGAACATAAATGAACAAACTCAATGTTTGTTCATGTTCGTTCACTTAACTAAACGAACAAATTTTTTAGTTCGTGTTTGTTCATTTATTAAATAAATGACATAAACGAACTTCCCACCGAACAAGTTCACGAACAGCTCATGAACATTCGGTTCGTTTACAGGCCTATTTTTTTTACCTCTATATCATGAATTTATACCTCCATTTCATGTACTTCAAGGCAAAAAAACTTAACCAAAGTTTGTTTTTGTTATTCACCAAAATTAACTAAACTAGACTAAAAACCGATAATCTAACAATACTAACTGAACCAAGGAACCAATTGTTTTATTAGATTGATTAATTGATGACCTTTGATTTTAGTTTCGGTCGAGGCTAATAATCAAACCTAACCGAACTATACGCATCCTTAGAAGTGTTTGTGTTCTTCGCTGCATCGTGCGGGCACTCTACTAGTGTTATATATTAATTTTATTCGTACCGCGTACCCGTATCGTTGCGAACCGCGATTTAGATAACTATGAACTAGAGACTAGGATACCAAGTAATTATAAACCACAAGAGAAATAATAACATTAATCGAGCAACTACGATACAACATCATCGCCACACATTTAAGAATAAAACCACAAGAATACTAATTAAACATAGACATCTAGCAACAAACGAAACACCATCAATGAAAATGGTAACACAATCCATTCTCATTCAACGCCTTATTCAAATCACACACCTAACAACAAACCAAATGAAGCACCACCTTATTCTTGAAACACACAACATCTAGCTTCAAACATCATCCAATAAATGCTTGGAGGTTGAGGGCAGAGGATCCACCATTGTTGATAGCTTCACTTGCCAACTCCTTCCATTTCGACACATTTCTACTTATCTCTTCATCTCCCATCACCAATTTTACACACCTCTCAATCTCCTTTCCTTTCACCACTCCATCTCGCTCTCTCCTAACCCTAATTCCAGTTTTGCACACACCTTCAATCATCTTAGCGTTCGTTGGCTGATCTGTCCACTGCGGATAAGCCACGATAGGAACACCAGCCGCCAACGCCTCCACCGTAGAATTCCACCCACAATGCATCACGAAACACCCAATGGCTTGGTGGCTCAATACTTCCACCTAAAACTCACGATTTAATAATTTCTTGTAAATTATTTGACTTTCAAATATAAAAATTATTATCCAAAATTCAATAACATAATTCAAATAAAAAGATTTAATATGCAAAACCGGGTTTAACCCTAACATTCACCATTAATTAATTTCTTATACCAATGTGAGTAGCCATTTGGTAGAGTTTATGTCTTTTAGAGTGGGGATCCTAGGTTCAAATATATGTAAATGTGTATATAGTGGAGTAACATTAACTGTTCAAAAAAGAAATTAATTTCTTACAAATTAGTTTAACATTTAAAAATAAAAATTGATCCATAAATTAAGTACCAAACATTCAAATAAAACGATTTAGTCCATGCAAAACCCGTGTTTACGGTTCAATCCTCAGTATTTTCATGTTTGCGTACATGCAAAACTGAAACTGAACCGAAAACTTTTTTTTTTTTTTTTTTTTGAGAAAACATAAAACTAAACCGTCAATTTCGGGTACACTTTAGTTATTTAAGTCCCATTTAACATGTTATTTCGGTTTGATGCACACCCATATATACCTGACAGCACCAACTCACTATCAACCCTTGTTTCTTCAACTCAGTTATCTTGCTAAGTTTTGCTGCTTCATCAGGGTTTCTTATCACCCACAAAAATGGGCGACCGCTTTCTAGCAACCCAGCTGCAATCTCTTCCGCTTGATCACTTGACAAACGAGACAAACTTCCAAAAGAAACATACACGACCGAGTTTTTTGGTTGTGTATTTAACCAATTAACATAATCACCGTCTTCAACACCATACGAGTCTTTTTCGTTTAAGGGTCCGATAGGAAGGTACTTAAAGTGTTTGCTTCCTTTGATTGAGTCAACTTCTAGCTCATCAAAAGTGTTGACAAGAACACTTGACCCAGTTTTAATTACATCAACGTGATCTTTATAAATTGGTAGAAGAAAGTCGTGTTCCTTGGGACTTGACTGCAAGAAAAACGAGGGATAATCAGCCATACATAAAGTTAAGAAAATAAATAAAATATAGTAAACGAGGTGACTTAATTGTTCGCTAGTTGTCAAAGTAGTTTGACTCATTTTTTTAGTTTTTGTCCATGTCTTAGCACGTGATCAATTTCATAGTTTTTTTTTTAAGGTTAATTTCTTTTAAATCTTTTGTGGGACTTGAACCCAAGACCTTCCACAACCTTGGTGTTTTAAAAGCTTTGCCTTTGCCAATGGACCACCACCCCATTGGTAAGCATTTTTTTTAACGACAAATTTCTACTCCTTGTAGGACTTGAACCCATGACCTCCCTTTATGTGTTTCTAAAAGCTTTGCTTCTACCATTGGGTCACCACCCTAGTGGCACATCAATTTCATAGCTAGTCGCTTGCCCTTAGTAGCATTTTAGAAACACTTACACTTATTATTTTGCTAAAACACTTGGCAATAAAAATAATCTAATAAACCGGTCAAAGGAAATAAGAAAAACAAAAATATTATAAAGTGGTATAGAAGCTGTGTTGTATAGGACTTGCCGGAATGAAAAACGACGGCAGATCAGCCAATGTTAGTGATGGCAGCCCCGGTAAGTTAATCGGAAACAGCGGGTTATGTTTGTTAGCATATATCAACTCTTCAAACCCATTAAAATAGTGATAGTAAACATCCAAAACAGTAGCGGGTTGGCACCACAAAAGAGTAGATTTAACATTATGAGCATCCGCCACACGGGCTACCCACGGGATAATCGTGGTGTAGACCACGTGGTCAAACGGTTCGCCTTTAGCTGTTGCGGAAGTGATGATTTCCGCAACAGCAGGCGCCCCGTGTGTAGCGAAGTCCGAGATTTTTTGTTCAAGGGTGGTGGGTGGGTTTTGGCCAATGATGTGGTTATCGTGGCCATCGGAGAATGGGGCGAAGGTTAGACCGTTTGGTGCGGTTTGTTTGTCGATGCATTGCAAGACGTTGAAAGCGGTGCAAAAGGTCACGGAGACGCCGGCTTTAAGAAGGCGGTTTGCAAAGCGGAGGGATGGGTTGATGAGGCCTTGGCCTGCATAGGCGACGATTAGGATTTTCCGATGGGTTGTCATTGTAGTGGTGGATTGTGGTAGTGACATGGTTGATGGAAGAAATGAGGGTTTATGCTTTGGTTTGGTTTGTGACGTTTAAAATCTAATGAGACATGCATGACATTTATAGGCAAACGAAGCTCATATATCGATTTTTTTTTTTATAAATGGCATAAATGATGGTCTATACAAAGTTACTGAAAAAACACAAATCTAACAATCTATATATATCAGCACATATTGGACCCTATTATTATTATGGTTAATTTAGGATAAGCTCACGGGCTCCGTTAGGTTTCTAAGATTCCTTGTGATCTCTATATATTGTAACCTAACCTTTTAATAATATTATTCAGTATTCTATTATCTTACATGGTATCAGAGCCAGCCTAGGCTCTATACCGTATCTGCTGCATCACACAAATAACCAAACCATAGTTGTCCCCACTTTAGAAAAACCCTAGACAGGGCGGCGTGCAGCCACCGTTGTCGCCGCCCTGTCCAGCTGTAACATCGCAAAATTTTTTCCCCAAATTTTAATACATAAAAGCCCTTATTTTTTTTTATTTGCATCTTTATCATTAATATTATACAAATGTGCCTAAGTCTTTATTTTTTCCTAACTCACAACTTATATATATATATATATAAATGTATATATATAATAATAATAATAATAATATGATCTAAATTCATTTTTTTTTACACATACACTTGTCAAGAATTTTTTTTTAATAAAGTCCTAGTCAAAGTCTTAGTCAAACAGTCAAAGTCTTAGTCAAATAGTCAATTCATCATAAAACCTTACTTTATGGTGTTGACCAATTTTAATGGCTAATTGAATCCAAAACTAGTATAAATACCCACCTATGACCCATTATACTTTGCACCTCTAAATCGATTGTTTCAATCCGATTAAACTTTCCCTCATACCTTTCTTCTATAGTCTATTACTTCTACAATTGAAGCTTTGATTATAAGCTCTTGTAATTGGCGAATTGGAAGCTTGATATTCTTTCTTTTTCGTTTTCTTCAATTTGGACTAGCTACGTTGTTGAGTCTTTGGGATTCGCCTCACATACATTCACAACACATTATTCTATTTTTTTAACGAGACATAACATTTTGCTAAGGTGAGTTTTACATAGCCCCTTTTCTATTTATCACCGTTTTTGGGGTGAAACATGTTACAACATCATTTATGCAATTCAATCATCAATGTGTCTATGTGTTTTCTATGTTGCATTATGTCTTGAGCATGATTAGAGTAAGCACCATTCTAGCATAATCATTAACATTGATCAAGCCGACGGTATACATTGATAGATCTATTGGACTGACAATCCCACCCGGATACGTGCCTCCTACAAAGGTAGCGTGGGTGTTTGTTATCGTATAACATATTCAAGTGGACCATGAGCGTATGGTATGTATCATATTATAACAGTCATCAGGGTTGGTTATGCACTCGATTTATTTCTAGTATGTTCTCACATATGGACTAGATTGACATGACACATGAATTGCACAACATTTTTATTCAATCATCAAAAACCTATGTAATTCTCACCAACTTTTGTTGACCCAAAACATTTTCAACTTAACATGTTTCAGGTTCTAATTGCTTGAAGATTTGAATTGATGCTTGAAGATATGTGTATAGTTTTATCCAATTTGATGTACAAATTTTAGAACAATTGTATGTAATTCAATTAAATCATCTAATGAAATTTATTATTCACCATGAGCTACTGAACAATCATCACTACGTGACATCCCGATGTTTCCGCCATCGGTTGGGGTGTTACAGATTGGTATCAGAGCCATGGTTATAGGGAATTAGGTTATTAGAAAAATAATCTAGTCTATAACCATAGGATATAACCAGTACTTGCTTCTTTTACTTGCTATTCTCTATCTCCCTCCTACTTCTTATGCCTACTTTCATCCTTACAAGAAGGTTGCTCTCCATCAGTGGATCTACTCTTAGACCAATAGGACAAAATCCTCAGGTTTTAACCTGAACCACCTTGAGATCTCGTCGAAGTTCTAGATTTTAATAACGAACACGTGCAATCTGGAAGGGTGAACGCCTGTATTCTGAGTCTTCTGTCTAGGCTGGCATTGCGCATATATCCCAGTCAGACGAGGGACCCGGATGCCTACCTGGGAATTCTCGGGATGAGTGTTCACTTATAGGCTAAAGCATGTCTTCATATGTTATTAGAATCTATAATCTTTGATAAGTCAACGTTTTCGTTTATTCGTTTTAATTAATGAATAAATGATTACATTCCTTATATTACCTCATTCATTTCATGCCTCATTGAGACTTCATTGTATCTCTTACAGATCATGTCTCCACACCACATCACTCGCATTGACAGTGGTGACAATCATGAAGAAGGGAGCAACAACCACAACCACGACCACAACACTAACCACAACAATGGAGGTGACGCCCAACTAGCTACGATTATTTCTCAACAATTGGCACAACAAATCACAACTCTGGTTTCTAACTTGTTGGCTCAAGTCATCCCAATGAATGGGAACGGCAATGGAAATGGAAATGGCGATGGAAATCACATAAAGGACGGAACCTTAGTTCGGAAAGGCGAGAAAACAAGTATTGTGGCCGCGGTAACTGCCAAGAACTAGAAGCGTAAGACCAGGAATCCTAATGTAAACCTCACTACACAAGCCTCTAACAAGAAGCCTTATACAAGAAACTTTCCATTGTGTAACACATGCAAACGACATCACCCCACTGTTTCAGTGTGTCGCCCGTGCACCAATTGTGGTAGGTATGGCCATCTGGTCAACATGTCGTGAGTCCCCAAACCCTAACACCAACCAACCAACCAACCCTGCTCAGGTTGCTAACCTTAATCGTCCTGGTAAATACAACTATGGTCAATGCTATGAATGTGGAAACCCAAATCATTTCCGTAACCGATGCCCTAAACTAAATCGAGATCAAGACCCTCCAGCTACTTAACAGCAAACCCCACCATTTGAATGATGTCTACTTTTTAATTCTATGTATTGACACTTTTTGATTCAAGTAATAAATTCAAGTATTATCATAACATCTGAGTGCATGCTTGTTTGAATGTGAACTAATTGCTATATCTATAATCATACTTGCTTACTTGTACAACAATTAGTTGACTACCAAACAACCTACTCAACGATTGGTAGAGGTCATCATGTCTTTCCAACAGTCGGGAGAGGCCCTACAACCTGCTCAACGACTGGTGGAGACTATCGAACCTGCTCAACAATCGGTAGAGTCATAAAAGGACGCAAAACCCTAATGTAAGGTAAATTGATAATTACGGTCCGGAACGTAATCATGAATTTACAGGTACGTTAAGGTAGTGAGAAATTTTATCAAGGTTTTCGGTAGTCGACCAATTGCATACCTGGTGTTTTTCTTTTAACTTCGGGACGAAGTTCCTAAAAGTAGGGGAGACTGTAACATCGCAAAATTTTTTCCCCAAATTTTAATACATAAAAGCCCTTATTTTTTTTTATTTGCATCTTTATCATTAATATTATACAAATGTGCCTAAGTCTTTATTTTTTCCTAACTCACAACTTATATATATATATATATAAATGTATATATATAATAATAATAATAATAATATGATCTAAATTCATTTTTTTTTTACACATACACTTGTCAAGAATTTTTTTTTAATAAAGTCCTAGTCAAAGTCTTAGTCAAACAGTCAAAGTCTTAGTCAAATAGTCAATTCATCATAAAACCTTACTTTATGGTGTTGACCAATTTTAATGGCTAATTGAATCCAAAACTAGTATAAATACCCACCTATGACCCATTATACTTTGCACCTCTAAATCGATTGTTTCAATCCGATTAAACTTTCCCTCATACCTTTCTTCTATAGTCTATTACTTCTACAATTGAAGCTTTGATTATAAGCTCTTGTAATTGGCGAATTGGAAGCTTGATATTCTTTCTTTTTCGTTTTCTTCAATTTGGACTAGCTACGTTGTTGAGTCTTTGGGATTCGCCTCGCATACATTCACAACACATTATTCTATTTTTTTAACGAGACATAACATTTTGCTAAGGTGAGTTTTACATAGCCCCTTTTCTATTTATCACCGTTTTTGGGGTGAAACATGTTACAACATCATTTATGCAATTCAATCATCAATGTGTCTATGTGTTTTCTATGTTGCATTATGTCTTGAGCATGATTAGAGTAAGCACCATTCTAGCATAATCATTAACATTGATCAAGCCGACGGTATACATTGATAGATCTATTGGACTGACAATCCCACCCGGATACGTGCCTCCTACAAAGGTAGCGTGGGTGTTTGTTATCGTATAACATATTCAAGTGGACCATGAGCGTATGGTATGTATCATATTATAACAGTCATCAGGGTTGGTTATGCACTCGATTTATTTCTAGTATGTTCTCACATATGGACTAGATTGACATGACACATGAATTGCACAACATTTTTATTCAATCATCAAAAACCTATGTAATTCTCACCAACTTTTGTTGACCCAAAACATTTTCAACTTAACATGTTTCAGGTTCTAATTGCTTGAAGATTTGAATTGATGCTTGAAGATATGTGTATAGTTTTATCCAATTTGATGTACAAATTTTAGAACAATTGTATGTAATTCAATTAAATCATCTAATGAAATTTATTATTCACCATGAGCTACTGAACAATCATCACTACGTGACATCCCGATGTTTCCGCCATCGGTTGGGGTGTTACACCAGCCACCTTCGTTTTCTTTAGCTTTTGTTCGCTTTCCTTATTTTCAGTTTCTAATAAAGTCCTCGTTTCGGTTTAAAGTTTCAACTGTTATTCCTAAACCTTTTTCACTCGTACCATCGCCGCCGGCACAAAATAGTCGGTGAAAAGAAACAACCACTTTTAATTAATCCCAAGCCTTGTTAGTTGTGACCAACGTCTGCATAATTATTTTTGGTGGATTAATGTTTGATGGCTGACATAAGCATCCACCTACGAAATTGGTGCGTGGTGTAAACATCATTCAATAACTAGAGGTCCATTAATTTAGTTAATTTAGTTTTGAGAAAAATAAATTCTCAAACGGATTGCTCTAATTTGCCGACCACTGAATCCTCTCCTTTTGGCTCACAAGTACAACCTCACAGATGATGCTACGGCTTATCTTATTGATCTCACTTCTTCTCAAAACCGTCGCCTGACAACGGTCACCGTGCTTTTACCATCTCTTTCATCTCTTTGACAGCCCGCCTCACGACAAGTCGTAGGGTGTCTATTTGTTCTTCCTTTTATCTCTTTTTTTTTTCTTTCTTTCCCACAACCTCTCTTTTATCCTTTCTTTTATATTTTGTATAGTCATGGCCAACAAAGATGGCATTGCGACTTTATTGGAATCTAGTGGATCTTATTTGTCATTATGGGAAATAAGAAACGAAACCAAACATAGGGAACTTGTGGACCGAAATAAAGTCATTATTGAAGAGTACGGGTATGTTTTTTTTGGACAAAGAAGATTGCAGGAATATGAGACTGACTTGAAGGTTGTGGATTTATGGCAAAATTTTGGACTTACAAGTCAAGTCAAGAACCGAGATCAAGACTTGTTTTTTTTTTTATGTATATTCTTTTTTTATATATGTTTTTTTTTCAGTCTAAGCGTCTGATTTTCTATCGCTTTGACTGTGGGGGAGTATTGGACCATATTATTATTATGGTTAATTTAGGATAAGCCCTCGGGCTCCGTTAGGTTTCTAGGGTTTCTTGTGATCTCTATATATTGTAACCTAACCTTTCAATAATATTATTCAGTATTCTATTATCTTACAGCACATGTATATAACACAAATAAAGATATGATTCTTATTGATATAACAAGACTTTTATATAAGATCGTTACAGAGTTTCAACTATAATCTATCTTTCACAGCTATATGATAAATTCTCTCCCGTCTATCTTTCACAGCTATATGATAAATTCTCTCCCACGGACTAGATCCCTTCCTCTTATGACGAAGGGGGGTATTTATAGGCCCCTGAGGTGGCCTGTGATTGGCTGTAGGGAGAATGACAGCTGGGTTGTACGATTTCGGCCGTTGCTGTCATTTGCGTTGTCTCTCTATGATTGGTTCACGTGTCTTGTGATTGTCTTTTCTGTCCTTTTCTATACCTCGTACCTGCAGGGGATCGTGGAGCAGGGAATGGACGCCTCTGATTGGCTATGTGTCCCTATCATTGTCGGGTGACACCTGTCATGTATTAGGTAACGTGTGCTGGCTTCTGCATCCCACGTCAGCTTATTGTGTTGACGTGTAAGTGAGTGTGGGGCCGGGCGCACGTGCGGGTACATATCTCTTCAAGTCCCCCTAGTCCAGTGTGTTGTATGCGTAGCTTGTTGGACGCTAGACTCAATATAAAAGGAGTGTTATCGCGGGGGCTTTTTGTGCTCTTATTTTATTTTAATTTACTACGCTGGCGCGCAGTGTTATGCAAGTGGATGACTCGCGCATGTCAGTAATCAATGCACACATCAAAACTGTCAGGGCGCGTAGCTGAAACGACAGGTTGGTAGCCGGAGCGTTCCTGACACTTGTACTGTGTCAGGGACGTGGTGGGCCCTCCTTGTCGTTTCGTGTGCTTTTTTTATTTTTCCCAGGATGACGTGTAGTTTTTTGATTGGTCGTCGTTCCACGTTCCAGAAACCGTTAGTGGCACGTGTTGCCACTCTATTTAATCCCCTTTTTCTTTCATCTTCCTTCATACTCTTGGCAAATTGTGTTAGCAGATTTCTCTCCATCTTTCAAACATTGTTCTTATATTTTTTCACTGTGCTTTAGTATCCGAAGGTTGTTTACACTTTGACAGATGGAGAACATTGTGAATATTCCGAAGAAAAAACGTAGGGGTTCTAAGATGGGTGATGATGGTTCAAAGAAGGGCCCGCCACACACTAATGAAGTTACGGCGGTATGGGCTAGGGATGAGTTTAAAAAGTTTCGTAGAGAGTACGGGTTTCCCTCTTCGTTTGGTGTGGAGATACCTGCTCCGGACAAGACGATTCTTGAACGCCCTGTTGGGAAGGTTGGTCTATATGCTGCTTATTTCCAGGATTGCAACTTTAGGGTTCCGATCACCAGATTTCTAAGTACTTTTGTACAGGCGGTGGGTGTGCATATTAATCAGATCCACCTGGGTCTGATGTCTCGATTGATGTTTTATGTGTTTTATAGCCTGAGTTTTGTGGAGAGCTGGCTTTCCTGCAGGCCGTGCGCCGCGCGCCGGAGTGCCTTCATGTGCCGGAGCCGGTATGAAGAGCTTCCGGGAATGGAAGCCAAAATTTTTCTGGATCAACAAAAGGGTCATTCCAATGGAGATGGGCCGTTTGGACCCTGCCGAGGGGATAGGAAAGGTGGTTTGATTGATTACATGGACCAGGAGTGGTTTAAGACCTTGACCAGTCACCCCGTGGATCTTTGTGAGATTCCGAAAACTGGACTGGTGATGGCTGGTATGAACATGAAGTATGATGTCAAGGGTCGCAACCCGCATCTTACTGAGGACGGGAAAGGTTAGTTGCGCCTGTTTGTCATTGTGTTCTATGCTTGAGTGTTTTTATAGCTTGCTATTGGGTGGAGACAACATGGGCTTTGCCTTCAGGGAGTTGGCGGATAATGAGCTTTATGTCTTGGAGAAAGCGTGGGATACATTAGTTCGCCCTCAACCAGATTTGGCGGTGCAGGAGAGGGTCCAGTCGCAGCTGCTCATAACTGAAGCAGGTGAGTCATCTCCGCTCTTTGTTAATCCCTCGCCCGTCAACATGTTCATGTGGACGGGTTTTCCTTTTATTGTTATTTCCAGTGACGAGTCTTCTGACTCGTCCGCGTCTTCCTCTCCGCATTCGTCGTCCGCAGGCGTCAATGAGCCGAAGTCGTCCCCTGTTTTCGTAGTGGAGGATAGTGATGAGGAGACTGAGGACGATAATTACCTCATCCACCAAATTCATAAGTCGCGGTTGGGGGGAGTCGGGGAGAGCTCTGGAGGTGAAGACTGTTGCTTTATTTTGAACAACGAAGTGGTTAATAGGTACTTTGAAAATTACAATCCAATTGAACGCAACTACGTTGAACTTTCAGATGCCTTCGTTCAAGGGGAGACGATGGTCAAGTTGACAGAAGAGGTGCGGGATGTCTTAGTGACGAAACCCGTGTTGGCTGATACAACAGAGGCTGGGCCTATTGTGGATGATGCTCCTCGTAAGAAAAAACATTCCAGACGCTCCAGGTCTAAGGGTAGGGATGTTGCGAGAGGTTTAACATCCCCAGTTGGAAAGAGGGTGAAGTTGGATGAGCTTGTACATTCCGCAGAGGATATTTTGTTAGGTAAGTTTATATTTCATTTTCCTTGGCTCTTTTCGTTTTACATTCTTCTGCTTACCGTTCGCGTATTTCGTGTGCAGCGGACTCATTAGGTGGGGGTGCACAAGGGGGTATATCAACAGCTCCATTCGCTAAAGGGTTTAATATTGACCAATCTGAGGAGCAGAAGACCCCGAGTCAGGAGACTCATGAGCTTGCCCAAACTGGGGTTCAGAGTGAGCCGCTGGTACAGGCGTCGCCTGTCCGAACTTTAGCTCAAGATGATGCACTCATACCGTCTCCACCTCCATGCCAGCCGACGCCTCCGCGTCAGCCCACGCCTGCGCGTCAGCCTACGCCTCCGTAGGACGTGGTGGAGACAAGTACTGGGCGAATTTCGCCCTCTGACGTGAGCGAAGGTTACGGGCGGGGCATCGAGATGCATGTGGATGATGACGATGAGAAGAGGGTGACCACGGAGCCGGGTGGTAGTTTTTCTAATGCCTCTCCACCTGATGGCGGCGAGTCATCTGCTGGTATCTTTGTGCCGAACTGGACTTTGACTCCTGACACCCGATTTTCGGATGTGGAGAATTGTCGCCAGTTCTTGGCTAACCTTGTTCCCCCTGTGGAGCGTGAGCACCAGGGTACTCATCCACGCGGTGATCTGTTGGATGATCACATCATGAGAGTGGCGAACATGTTGTCCACATCAGCTGAGATTGTGTGCGAGTGGGGGTCGATGGCTCACGATCGCAACAAGTTTCATCAGGATTTAAAGTGTGTGACTGACGAGCGCGACAAGATGCACAAGGAGCTGAAGCGTGCTAAGTGGGATGTTGTCACCTTCCGCGAGGAGCGGGATAAGTTACAAGGGAAGTTATCCGAGAGAGAGAGCAACAGTGGAAAGTTTCTTGTGCGAAGACGAACGTCAAGCTGGAGGCCGCGACAAAGCAGATCAGTGAAACCGACCTAAGAAACGAGGAAGCTTCCAAAGAGGTTTCTCGTTTGGAGAAGCTTGTGAAGCAACGTTACAACCAGTTACTTGAGGCTCGTGACATGCTGAGGGAGAAGGATGCTGAGATTGCCCGGCTGAAGGATGAGAGAGAGGAGATGGATAAAGACAACTTGCTGTTGCAGCAGCAGAATGCCGACCTAGAAGGAGACTTGTTGGACACTCGCGCAGAAGCGCGTTTGGCGTAGGAGGATTGTAAGTGGTTGCTCACCAGTTGTGTTCCTGAGGTTTGTCTAAATGTTCTCCTTTATGTCTTTGATGTTAGTGTTTTTCGTACTAAGGTTTGTGTTTTGTTTCACGCAGGTGGCTCACTACGTCAAGAACTGTGATGAGACTCGCGAGGCGGTGGTAGCAGTGAACGCTGCTGCAAAGCTTGTGGGGCGCAAGGCGGGGTTTCTAGAAGGCTATCAGCATGCCAAGGATGGTAAGGTGCCAAAACAGTTCGCGCTGCATGGCCAAGACTTAGATGTTGTGCTTACAAAGAAAGCTGCAGAGTTTGATCGGTTGAAGTATGAACAGGTGGATTTTGTTGTTAGCCACCGAGACCGACCGTCGTGTTATTAGCTGAAGTAGTCTTTTGAAAAGCAAGGTCTCGTGCATACGCGACGAGAGTATGCCCTTAGGAAAGCGATGAAAGCGGATGCGCCCCAAGGTGATAGTGAAAAGTTGGACCTGTCGGGCTCTGAAAAAGAAGACGAGTACAGTGATGCGTCGTCAGACTTCAAGGATTGAAGGCTGTTGTTGCTGTACTTACTTTTATCTGTAAAGACATGAAAACATCTTTAACATTTTTTTTTTGTGTTGATGAACCTTTTGCCTATGAAGGCAAGTTTGATATAATATGTTGGTTCTATGTTTGTTGTCGCTGATGCTTGTTGTTTTTTGTCGTGTTTGATGTGTAGCATAATATAGGTTTATTGTTTAGCCACGCGACTTTATTTTGGGACGCGGTATGTTAGTAACACGACGTTTTTAGTTGTAGGACGGCACACTTTGTTTGTGTGGTGTTTAGTGCGCGTTTAACCATACAACTTTATTTTTGGACGCTGTATCTTAACCATACAACGTCAAGTTTAGGACGTTGCACTTTAGCTGTGCAACGTCTAGTGTGCGCAGTGCATTGTACTGCGTGTTTAGCGAGTTGCATCTTAGCCTTGCAACTTTTGAATTTTGGACGTTGTATCTTAACCATACAACGTCAAGTTTAGGACGTTGCACTTTAACTGTGCAACGTTTAGTGTGCGCAGTACATTGTACTGCGCGTTTAGGAAGTTGCATCCTAGCCATGCAACTTTTGAATTTTGGACGTTGTATCTTAACCATACAACGTCAAGTTTAGGACGTTGCACTTTAACTGTGCAACGTTTAGTGTGCGCAGTACATTGTACTGCGCGTTTAGGGAGTTGCACCCTAGCCATGCAACTTTTGAATTTTGGACGTTGTATCTTAACCATACAACGTCGAGTTTAGGATTTTGCACTTTAACTGTGCAACGTTTAGGGTGCGCAGTACATTGTACTGGCGTTTAGGGAGTTGCATCAAAGCCATGCAACTTTTGAATTTTGGACGTTGTATCTTAAACATACAACGTCGAGTTTAGGACGTTGCACTTTAACTGTGCAACGTTTAGGGTGCGCAGTACATTTTACTGCGCGTTTAGGGAGTTGCATCTTAGCCATGCAACTTTTTAATTTTGGATGTTGTATCTTAACCATACAACGTCAAGTTTAGGACGTTGCACTTTAACTGTGCAACATTTAGTGTGCGCAGTACATTGTACTGCGCGTTTAGGGAGTTGCGTCTTAGCCATGCAACTTTTTAATTTTGGATGTTGTATCTTAACCATACAACGTCAAGTTTAGGACGTTGCGCTTTAACTGTGCAACGTTTGTTGGTCTTTTTTGCGTTATCATGAATGAGTGTTCGTAGGACAACTGTATAAAGCGAGGAAGTTGTTAATTCTCATTCGATTAAATGGCTAAACAGCCTTCGTTACAATTGTGAAGTTGGCTACAAGTAACATTTTCTAAGTTGAGCTGCGTTCCATGTGCGGGGGATGGGTTTGTTTTCTAAGGTTGATAGTTTGTATGCTCCTTTGCCGAGGACTTCTATGACGCGATACGGACCTTCCCCGGTGGGTGTTAGCTTGCCTTGGGGGATTGCACCGCTGGCCTCGTTGTTTCTGAAAACGAAGTCCCCTGCGCGAAAGGTGTGAAGCTTGACTTTGGCGTTGTAGTACCGTTCCAATTGCTTTTTGTAATTCGCCTCTCTGTGTGACACCCAGCATGTTTGGCTTAAACATATTAGTAACATCTAAGTCTACCTTAGCGAGAAACGTTTATAAACAAACTTAACTGGGTTAGTTGAGTCGGGTCAAGTTAGGATTGTCCAGGGTACAATGATCTGGAGGATCATTGGGAGTCGTTTTGGTAATACACTAGTACCGGGTTCCGTTGTTGGTGACATTACATGAACTAATTAAGTATATGTGTAGATTACGGGTCGTGTGGTGGATTATATACATAGATGTGTTTAAATGATGTATAAATGATTATCTGTGCTTAAATATGTTAAATATAGATTAAGGATGCATGCCTATGTGTTATGATGTGTTAGAATGCGTTAAACACGACAAACTGGAAAACTAGTTAAAAAGGGATTCTGGTTCGACCACTTTGGGTGGTCGAAGGAGAGTAATTGTCTGGTTCGACCCTTTGTAGATGGGCGAACCAGGGAAGTGGAGTTGAAGGAATTCCCTTCACCAGGACAGGGCTCATTCGACCCTGTGTAAGGGTCGAAGGAGACCACCTTCGACCATTTAAATGGGGCGAAGGAGGATTAGTATAAATACCAACCTTTGTCATTTTTCATCATTTCACAAACCCTAACCGTCCCAAAACGCTCTCAAACGATCTTAATCACTAAGGAAGGAGTTTTTGCTCTTCTTTTTCATAATCTAACCCATCTACAACATCTAAACAAGAATCCAAGGTGTGTTCTAAATCCTAAACCTTTTTAAAAGCATTTTAATTCGTTTTCATCTAACCCTAATTGTCCGGATCTGTTCTAAGGGTGTTTTTATGATTAAAAACCTTTTAAACATCTTTCTAAATCAAAACGTTATCATTAACATAGGTTTCATGGTGAATAACATATGTAAATTGTATATTATGTGGTGTTATGTGTTGTTCAATGATTTGCTGCTATATCTATGATAGAAACATGATATAGGACTGTTATTGATGATGGAATATTGTTGTTTAGGGTTAGGATTGGATATGATGATATGATGGGTATTTGGGGGTTTTATTGGATCTAAACTTGATGCATGATATTTATGATCAATAGAATTGATAAGAAGAGATCGAACACTTGACAAACTGAGCATTTCAAGTTGAATATGAATCGATTTCAAAAGTTTCCAAATTGGGTAAATTATTCATGCATGAAAGTGATGTTTCCATAATCTTTATCATTTTGGGAAAGGGCTGAAACGGACGTATTATCGGGGGAAATCGGTGGGGTTTTGTAGGGATAAGTTATTCATGCTTGACTGCTGTGTTTGATGATGTTTCGAGTCGTTTTGAATGTGTTTGAAGCGTTTTTAGGAAAATTTACACAACAGGGGCGAACCTGGCCTCCTTCGACCGATCGAAGGTGCGAAGGAGGTAAACCAGGGTCGAACCTGGGTGTTTGTTGGGCGAATGTGGTAAAACGGGCGAAGGAAACGTCAAACGGTCGAACGAAATGTAAAACGGGCGAAGGAGATTGAAAACGGGCGAAGGAGACATAAAACTGACTAGTTCGACCGTTCTGATGCAGAAATGAGATTTTTGATACAAACTAAGTGTTTTATGCTTGAACCTTGTGTGTAATCTATGTGTACTTGATTAGTTAGGGTAATGGGTCACCAACGGGATGTCGGGTCGGTCTAGTGTGTCGGTTAAACATTCAAACACGTTTTAAAACATACTTGGTTAGGATCTGGACAATCAGGGACTAGATAACCTTATGGTTATTAGTCGGAACACTTATGTGAACATTTTGATAGATCTCCGGTAGAGGGATTATCAAGGGCTAAACATCTTTACTTGTAATTGAAGAACACTATCTAAGGTGAGTTCACGGCCCCACTTTTACTGTTTTTAACTTTTGGGGGAGAAAACATGCGCTAAACTATTTTGGTAACATATGTCATACTATGGTTTTAACTTTATATTGCTATACGATCTTTGGAAGTCCCGGGGGAAACCATGAATGTGCGGGGATGCACAACGGGGGAAATGTGGATAGATCTATTGGGCGTGACCTGCCCCACTCGTCGGCTTGGAGGGCCGGGCGGGTGCATATTGTCTCGAACAGGAACATTATCATGCTGAACATACGGGCTGCTTAAACATGCTAAACATTGCTAAACGTGTCTAGTAATGGTTTCCAATCGTAGTAGTAATAAAACATACGCCTAGCTAGCGTACTCGGTAACATTGATATAGTATGGACATGGTAACGTTTTGGTAACATATTGAACAAACCTGTGAACTCACCAGCATTATATGTTGACATCTTTTTGGCATGTTTTTCTCAGGTCGCTAAGGTAGCAACAAATGGAACTAGGCGCACGGGTCTGCATTGGCGTTTAGGCATAGTTGCACGTTTTGTAATAAAAGTATTTTGAATAACTTTTGAGATGATAGCATAGTTGATTAAATGCTACTTAAATGCGTCCGCTTATAAAATTGTTGGTTATGTCTCTCTACGCTTTACATATAGAGTTGTTTATTGTGATCGTTGACTTGGATCCTGGTTTGTCATGCGCCTCGCGGTAAAACCCCGCAAGTGGTAATTTGAGGGTGTGACAGATTGGTATCAGAGCCAATGGTTATAGTGAACTAGGACTGCATGTAGAGTCTGGTCTATAACCGAGTCGCACACACTAGACGGTCACATACTTTGGGTCTATTAGTGGGATACGTACTAACGTTGTCGGGGTGTCCTTACATCATCATCATGCTTCTCCGTTACATCATTCGCTTTTATTTGGGTTCTTACCTACTCTTGTCTTCTGGATTGAAGAAGGAGGGGTTGACTTGTTGGTTCTAGCACACACATGCCTTCTTACACTTGCACCTATCGTCACACGTTACTAGGCGACGATATTCAGTGACTGGGGTCTGGATTAGGGGTACATCTGGAGAAACATGTAGAGCAGTTTATCATTTCGGGTGCACACGAAATAATAAACTGGAATGCATGAAAATCCCGATGGACTTCGAGTTTGGATGTATAGTCCTGGATTTGTCCCTAGGTTAACTCTTGTAAATTTCTAGTGGTTGACACTGGAAGTGAATCTGAATCCCTCGATTTCCTGATTTGTTAGATCATGTCTGGTGCTCGCAGTGGTGGACGTCGTGGTGGCGGTGGTGGCCGTGCTGGCGGCGGTGGTCGTGCTGGAGGCGGTGGTCGAGGAAACATCTGTCACACCCTCAAATTTCCACTGCGGGGTTCATACCGCGAGGCGCATGACATACCAGGATCCCATAGCCATAAGTCATATGAACGAACTCTAAATGCCCAAACCATTTAGTTCGTTTCAAAAACCAAGTTTAGTTAAGTTGCAGAAGCGTAAACCAAATTTAATCCTTTTAAAAGCATGCGCAAAACAACGCGCCCAAATTAAAACCATATGAAAGAAAATGTAAAAGCATAACATGTAATTTAGGTGTATGCCCAAGACCCCAAATGCAATGAAGTGTGCAGTGCTTTCTAATCCTGGCACCGGAAGCTAACTACCTGCAAAAGCATGTAAATCGTGGGTCAACAAACAATGTTGGTGAGTTCACTAGGTAAAGTAAATGAGTATGTAACTGCGCTGGTTTCCAAAACCAGGTAAGTAAGTAAGTTGTGTTGGTGCCCCGCACCGTGTAACCACTAATTCATCGCATGCCAAGGGTAGCTAACCCATTCATGATAACTAACCGATTATACCGAACTGCTATGTACGTGTAGCCACAAAAGTGTGCCGTATGCCTGACATCATTGTCTATCCGCAATGATAATGTTTCGTAGTTATAGTTCACGCCCGCGCTCCCCGAGCCGGTGTGAGGTTTGTAAGACCTAATAGCGCTATCAACTAATAACCCGCTTGCCAACCCTGGCAACTCATTCGGTACGTGAGGACTTACAAAATGATAGAGATGGTTCAGTTTATCAAGGACACAATTGCGAATTAGCAAAGTGACCGACCCTCATAAGGATCCATGGCATCCCAACCCGGGATGTGTAAGTAGTCCCAAACCGGACTAGAAAATATTAAGTAAAGTGTCTCATACCTGAGACGCATGCTTTTGAGAAAAAGAGTAGTGAAACTCACCTTAGGTCGCAAGTGAAAATCCAAATTCCTCGAATAGTAACGTGCTACCGACTCCCTTGTGAAAGATTAAACTCCCTAGAGCCTTGAAATCAAACCCGAACTAGCTTGATTAGTGAAAGATTGCTTGATTGCTTGAAAACAAAGAGAGAGGGGGGTGGGGGGTTTCGCACGGCACCAAGGGGGCAAGGGAGTAGGGTTTTTATCTTTTTCCTTGCCTCCTAATTGTAAATGGGCTTTGCTTGTTCCCCAAGCAATTGGTATTAGGGCCCTTCTAGTCCATTAACTTAACCCATTAACCATGTTCTAGCCCAATACCGGACCCAATATTATTAACCATGCTAAGATATATAAAAACCATTATTTTTATTATTACATAGCATATCATTCATGTTGTGCACGTAATTTGCATAATCTACGCATTACCTTTCAGTTAGGCGATCATTCACAAAAACATGTAATTCACATAAGCACGTACTTCATGTTCACCAAAATTCACTTGTATATATTATTGCTATGTATGTCATATAATTCACCAACGTTCGGGATACAGGACTCATGTGTGTGTTTAACAAGGATTTTCCTACGTATAACATATGTTAGCATCTTCTAACATATGTTAAGCCTACTTAACTAACCCTAGTTAAGTATCTAGCCATGTATGAACATGTAAGTTAACTAGAGTTCAGTAAAAAGTATTTAACCTGAAAATGCGGGGTGTCACATCATCCCCAAGTTGAAAAGAATTTCGTCCCGAAATTCAGCAAGTAAACAGTAAAGCCAGCTATAAAAATGTGTTCTTGGTTCCCGGATGTCACAACATCAACATGACCCAAGCTGAATTGAACAACTTGCTACATCAGCAAGTGAACATGGCTATGGCTAATTTCCAGGCTGAGATTAATGCCATGGGTGGTGAGTTGATTTTTGTCGACCTTGCCTCATTTTTGGGTTTCGTGTCCTTTCGTTTGTGTTTTACTCGTGTACCGTGTTTCAGGTGTTGGTGCCAATCCACCCCCACCTCAGTGCTCTTATAAGAAGTTTCGGGACTGTCAGCCCCATAACTTCGCTGGAACTGAGGGAGCAGTGGGAATGTCATCCAAACTGTAAGGCTTTGTGTTGTATCTTCTTGGCCTCCGCGCGTTGCTCTAGTAGCGTGCCTGTAGTGAGGTAAGAGACTATTGGGGTCATCCAGCTGTCAACACCAGTTTGGATGACATGAACTTCCTTGGGTGGAACAGACGGTTCGTTCAGAACTTCAATTAGGACCTCTTTTGCTAGATGGCCAAAGCTTGTTGATTCCATCTTGCTTAGAGCGTCCACCGGCATGTTTTGACTGCGGCTGATGTGGTCGATCGTGCAGCTGGGAAAGTTGTTCATGAGCTCTTTCGCTCGCTGAAGATACATGATCATGGATGGTTCCTTTGCTTCATATTTCCCTGTGATGTGGCCCGCCACTAATATTGAATCGACGTGCGCGAAGACGTGTTTTGCGCCCAGCTTCTGCGCTATGCGTAGCTCAGCGAGGAAGGCTTCGTACTCAGCTTCGTTGTTAGTGGTTTTGAACTCAAGCCTGATTGCGTAAGTGAACTCCGTTCCTTCAAGACTAACGAGTCAAATCCCGACGTCTGCGCCGTCTTCATTTGATGCTCCATCTGTGTAGAGGTTCCAGATGGCTTTGTCATCACATATCGGCTGCGGCTCTTGCCCTGCTTTACATTCTTCAATTTTTTCTTGTGGTACTTTAGCTATGAAATCTGTTAAGACTTGTCCTTTGATGGTCGGGCGGGTTTTATACGTGATGGTATGCTCGCCTAACTCGATGGCCCATTTTGCTAGCCTCCTGGAGACCTCTGGCTTAGATATGACATTGTTCAACTTGTAGTCACTCAGCACATTGATGGGGTGGCCTTGAAAGTATCTGCGCAATCTTCGCGAGGCGTGAACAAGGGCCAGCACTAGCTTTTCCATGGTTGTGTACCTTGTCTCTGCGTCTGTCAAGATTCTACTGATGTAATAGATGGGCGTCTGCACCAGTTTTTGGTCAACCACTAGCACCGTGCTTACTGCCTTTTCCGTTGCGCAGAGGTAGATTGTCAACGGTTCTCTTGGGAGTGGTGCGGTGAATGTTGGGAGGTCCATTAGACACTCTTTCATTTCTTGAAATGCTTTTTCCACCTCGGCGGTCAACTTGAATTGATTCTTTTTCAGACAGTTTTTCAGTGTTTCCATGAATGGGACAGATTTGCTCACATGATGTGATAGGAAACGGTTGATTGCTACTAGGCGCCCATTCAGCGTTTGCACTTCTTTTAGCGTGGATGGGGAGGGCATCTGTGCTATGGCTTGTATTTTTTCTGGGTTTGGTCGGAACCCATCCTTAGTGACGACGACGCCCAGGAACTTCCTTTCTTCCATTCCGAACGCACACTTGCTTGGATTCAGCTTCATGTGTATCTCTTTCAGGTGTTTGATGCTTTCTTCGATGTCTTTCAGCATTTGATCTTCTTCTTTGCTTCTGATGACTAAGTCATCCACATAGACCTCAAGATTTTTCCCGATTTGTTTTGCGAATGCGCGGTCCATCAATCTTTGGTACGTGGCGCCCACATTCTTTAGGCCGAATGGCATCTTGGTATAGCAAAAAACTCCCTTGTCGGTACTGAAAGCTGTTTTGTCCTCGTCCTCCAGCGCCATTTGAGTTTGGTGGTATCCTTTGTAGGCATCCAAAAAGCATTTGAATCTGAAAGGCGCTAGCGAGTCAATTTTTAGGTCGATTACAGGGAGAGGGTAGCAGTCTTTTGGGCACGCTTTGTTGAGGTCTGTGTAATCCACACACATCCTCCAGCCGCCATTGCTCTTCTTGACCATTACTGGATTGGCAACCCAGGTTTGGTACCTTGTCTCTCGTAAAATGCCAGCTTTGAGTAACTCGCCTCCTTCCTCGTTCATGGCTTGTGTTTTTTCTGCGCCCATGCTTCTGCGCTTCTGCGTGATGGGTTCTACTGAGCGGTAAGTGTTTAGCTTGTGTTGGGCGAGTTCGCGTGGGACCCCGATCATGTCTGATGGTTGCCATGCGAAGACGCCCGTGTTCTTTCTGAGGAGCTGTTTGAGGTGGTTCCTGATGTTTTCCGAGATTGCTGGTCCCAAAGTGATTGTCTGTTCTGGGAACTTTGGGTTGAGGATCCACTTTTCTGGCTCTGTGTGTGAGCATGGTTTTAACATTTTTGCTGGGTGGGGCTCTGTGGTCATGGCGCATTCTATGTTGACCCATACGATTGCCACACCGTTTGGGGTGGGGAAACCTATGGCGCCATGGACTGTTGAGGTAACCATATTGTATGCTGCCATGGAGTCTCGTCCCAAGATGATGTCATGCTTGGATTTTGTTGGGATGACGAGGAAAGTGACTTCTTCAGTTCTTGAACTCCCGTGTGCTCCCAAGGTGAGGGGAAAAGAGATTTCCCCGAGTGGGGTTTCAACTTCGTTCGAAAATCCCATAATTGGATAGTTGATGGGACACAGACGTTGTTTGTCTTCGTCATCCAACAGGTTGAAACATTGGCCGTACATGATGTCGGAATTACTTCCTGTATCCATGAATGCTCGGGTGGTGCGGAAGTGATTGAAAATAGCCGTGACGATAATTGCGTGGGTGGAGGAGGGTCCGCCTTTGACCACTGGGAAACAGACTTGTTGTTCCTTCCACTCCGCGGTGTTATCAGGTTCGCGTTTTTGTTGCCTGCGCACCCCCCGTGGATCATCATTCTTACAATCTTGATCTTTTTCGGCGGTGGTCCCACCGCCTGTTTGCGTTCTACGTTTTGCAACAAGTGGCCAAGCTTGGCAGACTTTAAAGCGTCTTCGATGGCTTGTCTCAGTTGGTAGCATTTGTCGGTGTCATGACCTAAGTCCTGATGATAGGCGCAAAACTTGTTGTGATCTAAGCCTTCTCTTCTTTTTATGGCCTTCAGTTCTGGGAAGTCTATGTTCTTTGTGGCCAAAACTTGTGTTGGTGTTTTCGTCAGTGGTGTCCGATTGTTGCTTCTCTTTCCTGACCTTTGAGCGAATGACGTGTTGTGTTTGTACTCTGGCACTTCTGTGGGCTTGGCTGCCGTTTGGGTGGCCCCTTGAAGCCTGGTCCATACGAAACTACGGCCTTTCCTTTCATGTCTGTTGTTGCGGTTGCGTGCGGCTTGGGCCTGTGTGTCTGTGTACTGGGGTGCTTGGATTCTGCTCGAGACAGACAGCTCCCGCTCAGTTTTTGCATAGTTTTTTTGCGCCTCGCATTATTTCTTCCAGGTGTTTGGAATTCTCGTACATCCTTCCAGGGTGCGGATTAGTGCATCGCATTGTACTCCTTGCATGAAAGCTGCTTTCATGAGCTCAAAGGCGATTGGCCCGATTTGGAGGGCTTCGCGATTGAACCTGGTATTGTAATCCTCAATGGACTCATTGTCGCGTCACTTAACTTGTATGATGTCTCTAGAGTCGCGCTCTATTCGTTTGTTCTGGCTGAAGTGATCAGAGAACTTATCAGTCAGCTCTTTCAAGTTATCTATCTTGCCATTTGGCAGACTGTGGAACCATACTCGCGCAGCGCCCGTGAGCGTTTGCGCGAACATGTGACTCCATGTAGGCAGACTCCTTCGCTGAAGGATAGCGCACGGGATGGCCCCTCCGATATTTTAACGGACCTTCCTTCGCTGAAGGACAGCGCGCGGGAGGCTTCTCTTAGTTGTTGTTCTTTTAGTTTCTGCATAAACCCTTGCTTCAGGGCTTCCTTTTGTTGGGCGTACCATACCTTCGGGCTAACCATCGGCGTTGTACGACCAGCTGGGGAAGCGTGAAGATTATCTGTAATGAAATGGAAAGATGGGGTCTGTCTGGTCCCGGAGGACGGAGTATGACCGGCATCTATGACGTTAAGGTGTTCATTTGTGATATCATTAGGCTGGCTGGTGTTTGCCTGAGCGGCACCAGTGCCTGATGTACCTTCAGTGAAATTGGGTGTTGCAGGTAAAGAACTCATAGCTGGTTTTTAGAAAGATAGAAGTTTTTTAAGTTTGTTGTTTTTAAATGCTCAAATCAGGAATGGCGCCAATGAAGAAACACCAATCTAACAATCCATATATATCAGCACATGTATATGAGCACAAATAAAGATATGATTCTTATTGATAGACAACAGGCCAAATACAAGACTTTTATATAAGATCGTTATAGAGTTCAACTATAATCTATCTTTCACAGCTATATGATAAATTTTCTCCCGCGGACTGGATCCCTTCCTCTTATGACGAAGGGGGGTATTTATAGCCCCCTGAGGTGGCCTGTGATTGGCTGTAGGGAGAATGACAGCTAGGTTGTACGATTACGGCCGTTGCTGTCATTTGCGCTGTCGCTTTGTGATTGGTCCATGTGTCTTGTGATTGTCGTTTCTGTCCTTTTCTGTACCTCGTACCTGCAGGAGGTCAGGGAGCAGGGAATGGACGCCTCTGATTGGCTATGTGTCCCTATCATTGTCGGGTGACGACATAAGAAGATTGTATCTTGTTAAAAAGGCTTTTCAACCACGAGGTCATCAATTTAAATAGACACACTGTCCTAATGGCCGGTGAAGTGTTGATGTAAAATGTGTTGATAAATCAGAGGTTACAATATAGCACTAAACAAGAAAAAATATATGGAATATTGGATTTTAATACTTTCAACTTTCAGAATTTGGCCGGCAATACTCCCAACAACAGAAATGTTTGCCAGCACTCCCAACTTTTAAGGTATTTTCCACTGCACTCCCAAACTAACCCAGTTAGTTGGTTCAGTTAGTTTGCTGACGTGGCATGCTGACGTGGCCATTATTGCTGATGTGGCATGCTGTGGAAGATGATGTGTCATCTTATGTGTCATCCACGTCAGCATGCCACATCAGCAAACTAACTAAACAAACTAATTGGGTGTTGGGTTATATTGAGACCACAGTTACCAGAATAGAGACTTTTGATAGTATATTGTATAGCTTTATAGTTGAAGGACTTAATATGTAATTATGGCATAGTTTTGTAGCTAAACCCTAAGCTGCGTACTTATCTAGACGGGCTCTGCGCACTTAAGTTAAGTGCGCAGGCCCATTGGTTGCCTATATATAGAATGTTATGTGTGCAGCTAGGGTTTAGGGTTTTGGTCATTATCTTTTGATAGCACAAGATAGGTGCGTACTTGCTGTAATCCATGGTTCTTCAGTGTTAAATCATCAATGGAATTATCGTATTATTCATCTTGTGTGTCGGTTCTTACAATATTCATCTAGTTTCTTTGATTGTAGAAGATTAGTCACTTAAAACACCTAATTCATAGGTGTTTCTAAGTGATAACAATCTCGTGCACTTACAAGATCTAGCATTTGGGACTTACAATTTGGTATCAGAGCCTCTGTGCTCTAGATTGTATCTACTTTAAGATACCAAAATCCTCATCTTGTTAGTTTTTATTATCAAGATTATTTTCTTTATAAACTTTAAAATTTTAGGTGTTTTTCTTATATTTTGGCTTCAAATTTCGTGAAAATCGTGTTTCTAAATGTTTAAAGTATGTTATTTTGATCAGAAAATGGTTTGGAAAGGATTCAGCTGAGTTTTATGTTTGTTACAGCTCGTTTTTGCGCACTTATTTCATATATCCTGTGCACTTATCTCATAAGTTGAGCACTTGTTTCTTAGTTTGAGTACTTGGCTCATATATTGCATACTTGTGACTGTGAGTACTTAAACTTGTTATTTTAGTACGCAGTTAGGGTTTCTGCGCACTTATTGCATTTTCATTTGTCTTGAGCACTTATCTAGGGTTTCTGCGTACTTAAACAGAAATCTTGGATTTGTGCGCACTTACTGAAGGTGTAGTCTTGAGTACTTGGCTAGGGTTTCTGCGAACTTAAAATCT
Source organism: Ambrosia trifida (assembly GCA_028751855.1). Lineage (NCBI taxonomy): Eukaryota > Viridiplantae > Streptophyta > Magnoliopsida > Asterales > Asteraceae > Ambrosia > Ambrosia trifida. The sequence continues at coordinate 92,798,918 of CM054122.1, read as the reverse complement.
TAAACGAGAGTTTAAGTGAGTCTGCGCACTTATTTTAGTACGCAGGCTGATCAGTAAACACTGAGCACTTATCATGCCCAAGTGTTGACTGACCTGCGCACTTATCAAGAAACATAGCCACACGTATACTTCCGAGCTGCGCACTTAACAAAGACTACAACTTGACAAGGCTGTTTACATTCTTACAGGTTGCTGCATACTTATCCGGACTGCTGTGAACTTAATTGTGAACTTACCTGCGCACTTATCTGCGCACTTAGCTGTGTACTTACGGACTTGGACAATTTTCTGGACTGATAACTAAAATATGTTTAACTACATTCCTAAAATCCATCTAAATCATGGCTGGTAACAATAATCATTCAACAGTTAACCCTATCACTTAACAAGATCTTGAAACCGGAACCACTACCAGAGTACCTAAGTTAAAAGGTGCTGAGGATTATGGGACTTGGAAGAACAGAATGAGGTCATTCTTTTATGTTACAGACTTCACCCAATGGAACTCTATCCAGTTGGGCCCACACATTCCCATGAGAGCCACTGCCACTGGGGAAGAGTTCAACCCTGATCCAACCACCTACACCGATGTTGATAAACAATTACTCCAGAGAGATCACAAGGCTTATGGTGCTCTAACCATGGCCCTATCAAACGATGTTTACAACATGTTTGAAGAGTATGGCACGGCACATGATCTATGGTTTGCATTGAATGAATACTATGAAGGGAACGAAGAGATGCGCCAATACAAGCAAGACATGGTGCAAAAAGAATATGACATGTTTGGCAGTATTCATGGGGAAAGTTTGAGCTCACACATTGATAGGTTCATGAGCATGTTGACAAAGATGAAGAAGGCTGGAATTCCTGTGAACAACAGAAATTCTATCAAGAAGCTGCTAGATTCATTGCCAAAAGAATGGAGCATCCAGTGTATGCTGATCAGAAAAGAATATCTTGATGCCCAGTCTACCTTGGCTGATCTCATCAACACATTGAAGTCGTTTGAGATGGACATTACAAAGAGAGAGATGAATCAGACCAATCCAAAGGCAGTACCCATCACTGCAATGAAAAACTTAGCATTAATGACTCCTGTGGGTAACATGGGTTCAAGCTCATCTCAGGTGTATACTGATGGAATGATTGGTGGTAGCTCAAGCTCAGGAACGACCGCTCTATACTCTCAACCCAGTGGCAAGAATCCTCAACCCCCAACTCTAAATCCTCAACAAACAAAGCTTGCTAATGAACACGTTGAACTCTTCAACACCTTCATGGCCAGCTTTGAAGAATTAAAGACAGGTGATCTGAAGAATGACATGATGAGCCCTGAAGATATGTATCAAGTGGATCCCGATGACATGGAGGAGATGGACCTGAAATGGCAAATGGCCATGATTACTCTAAGGGTTAAGAGATTCCAAGACAGAACAGGTCGAAGGGTTGGATTGGGAAAGGCTGGGTTTGATAAATCAAAAATCAGGTGCTACAATTGCAAAACTCTTGGACACTTCAAGTATGAGTGTCCAACCTTAAATCAAGCTGAAGTTAAACCGGCAAAGAGGATGGTGGCAATTACAGATGGAGGAGAAGCCAACCAGCAGAAGGCGCTTGTGGTTCAAGACTTTGACTGGGGTGAGGAAGTTGCTGTGGCAGAGGCTGAAGTAAACAAGGCACTGATGGCAAAAATTTGCACAAAATCAACACTTGGTGTGAGTTCCTTGGAAGGGTCATCAGCTGAGATGACAAAAGGAGAAGGGATGGAGAAGGCTGGTCTAAGAGGTGTGTTGAGTGAGGACAAGGGCAAGGAGGCTGCTGCTGAGGAAGCTTTAGTTGCTGAGAAGACTTCCACAAGCAAGGATGATCAACAACCACAGAGCATGCAGAAGAAGGTTGAGGAGAGAGACCTGGTAAGTATCCCGCTCGAAATAAAATCAAAGCTGTGCTCACCAAGGTGTGTTACAGCCGTTGCTTACTGTTTGTCCCAGAATAGGAGAATTTTAAGAGAGATGGATGACATCCGAAAAATCAATACTGAAATGAAAGAAAATGAGTTAGCTTATCAGCGAAAGTTAAATGCAACAATAGCTGAAATGCACACTCTAAAAGAATTTGTTCTCAGAAAAGATTTTTTAATAAATGACTTAACTGAAAAACTAGAAAAATCTAGAAATGAAACAAATCATCTCCAAATTGTTGTGGACAAATGGAACGTAAGCAAGCATGCTCATGCTGATATCCTTGATTGTTCAAGGAAATCTTTCGTCAAAGATGGAATTGGGTATAATGATAAAAAGGGAATTGTAAAATCTCTATTTTTACCCTTGAGCAAAAGTGAATATATACCCATTCCAAAACCACATCCAAAAAATGATCTTTTCGAAAAAGAATGTGTCACGTCTGAGTCAAACTCTAATATAAGTAAAAGTAGTGCAGATATGACCCAACAGGATCAGGTGGACGATGATGAAAGTTGTGGTGGTCAAACAATGGGGTTAGGTCACCCAGGTGCCAATTACTCTACAGTGAATTGGTTCATCTGGAGCCATGACAAGTCAAAAACTTCTTTGAATTCGGATGACTGTAATAATTTAACTAATTTGAATGACTGTAATAGTTTATCTAGGATGGATAACTGTAATAGTTTATCTAGGCCGGATGACTGTATTACTTTAACTTCTAAACTTGATTTCAAGGGTGTTGTGGACCCAAATGATAGGATGAATCCTATCAAACGATCAGATATTTGTGTTGAAAATGTTATGCCTGTTTGTGTTGATCTTAATGATGCATTCTCTGATAATGAAAATGTATATAGACCATCTCCATTTGTTCCAGAACTAAAAAGAAACAGGTTTGGGAAATTTCTTACTGAAGAAATTCCAGAGTTTACACCATCATCAACAGATATGTCATGTTCTGAAGAATCACAAAGTGAAACAGATAACACAACTTCTGGAGAATCACAGAGTGATACAGAAAGTGACATCAGCGAGCCAGAATGCAACACAAATGAAGAATCGAGCAACAACAACAGTGATGAAGCATGTTCAACAGACAGCCCCAACTCAAGCAACTACAAGAGAAGAACATCACAACCATCATCATCCAGATCTTCTTCAAAGATCAAGCCTAAACACTCTAAATGCTTTAGATGTGGAAATGAGGGACATGTGGTTAAGAATTGTCATTTGCAACCCAAACCACAAAGTGATACCAATACCCAAAAATCTTTTTCAGTTCAAATTAAAGATCTTCAAGAAACTATAAGAAGTTTTGTTAAGGCCACAAAAACTTGGAAAAGACAAGAGTCAGTTTTGGGCGAAAATCACGACAGATTAAAACTAAAACAGACCTGGATTCCAAAAGTTACTTAAATTATGGTCTGAGTCGTGACTGTACATAGTGTCTCGTATATTTATCTTTATATTTCTCTTGTTTTATGTGTTTTTCAGAATAAACTACAGAAATGGTTGATTGCCCTGATGAGATATCTGTGGCACGTTGATAGCGGGGCGTCAAGGCACATGACGGGACTAAAAGAACTCCTCAAAAACTATCGATTCATTGATGGAGAATTTGTTGCTTTTGCCGGCAACGAGAAGGGCGGAAAGATAGTTGGGATAGGGGACATGATTTCTGATGCACTGACTTTAGAAGATGTGAACTATGTTCCAGAATTGTGCTACAATCTGCTGAGTGTATCACAAGTCTGCGACAAAGGAATCTCAGTGTTATTTAATGACATGGAGTGCATCTTTCTAAAGCCAGGATTCATTCCTCCTACCAATATGATTATGCTTAAAGATCCTAGACAAAATAATACTTATGTGATAAACATGAGAGATGCAAAGTCTGAATGGCAAATGACATGCTTACTTTCTAAAGCATCCGAGTCAGAGTCACTGCTATGGCACAGGCGATTAGGACATGTTAACTTCAAAAATATTAATAAGCTTTCAAAACTAAATCTTGTCAGAGGTCTTCCTTCTAAGGAATTCCCTTTTTCTGAAAAATGCTTAGCATGGGCCAAAGGAAAACAACCCAAAAGTCGCATAAGTCCAAAGATGTGAACTCTATAGACTCACCTCTTCAATTATTGCACATGGATCTGTTTGGTCCTATTAGTGTTAAAAGTCTAGCTAAAAAGTCTTATTGTTTGGTGATAACAGATGATTTTTCCCGACTCACATGGGTGTACTTCATGGAATACAAAAGTGAAGCTGCTGAGACTCTGATGCTGTTTGTTCCTCTCATTGAGAACATAATAAAGACAAAAGTTAGATCAATCCGAAGTGATCACGAAACTGAATTCAAGAATCAAAGTTTCGTGACTTTCTGCAACAACAGAGGAATTCATCTTCAGTACAGTGCTACGAGAACTCCTCAACAGAATGGTGTTGCTGAAAGGAAAAATCGTACACTTATTGAGGCGGCCGGAACCATGCTTATCGACTCTAAATTGCCGATCATTTTCTGGGCTGAAGCTGTGAATACCGCCTGTTATGTTCTTAACAGAGTCTCAATTGTAAAGACGCGCGGGAAAACAGGTTATGAGTTGCTCTTTAAAAGAAAACCTTTGATTGACTACTTCAGGCCTTTTGGATGCTCATGTACGCTGCTTAACAACTACGAGAACATAATGAAGTTTGATGCAGTTGGAGATGAGTGCTTCTTTGTTGGATACTCCTCAAGTCAAAAAGCTTATAGAGTGTACAACAAACGAACCAAAATGGTTCTCGAGTCTTTTTATGTTGATTGGCAGGAATCCAACTCTACCAACACAGGAGCCGGTCCTGACTGGTTCTTTGACGTGGATGTTGTTTTCAACAATTTCAGCATCATTGATGAACAACCATCTGAAAATCAAGCAGCCGATCCTTCTCCTCTTGAAGATACTCTTTACTCTTCCGAAGACGATGCAGCACCTTTCACCACCCGATTTTCTCCACTCGTAGCTGATCCAATTGTTCCCCTTCAGACCACAAATGGTGATGCAACTGTTGAAACTACTCCATCTCCTGAAGGTACTCCAGCTTCAGAAGAAACATCTTCAGCACAACAGTCTGCAAATGATCCATCCAGTTCGTCGAATCCTGCAGATCACCTTTCCAATCTGCCTTCCCAAATTCAAGAAGAACCAAACATGGGATTTAAGTCTTCGAAGGATCACCCTGTGGAGAACATCATCGGACCAATCTCTGAGGGTGTTCTTACTAGAAATCAGGCAGACAAACTGAATATTGCACTTTCAGCCTTCTTATCTCAGACGGTACCTTTCAGCATTGAAGACGCTGTCAGAGATGCAAGTTGGGTTGAAGCCATGCAGGATGAGCTGTATCAGTTTAGAAAGCTAAAGTTTTGGGAACTTGTGGATTTACCTGAAGGAAAGTATCCTATCGGCACAAGATGGGTGTTTCGCAACAAAATGGATGAACGAGGTGTGGTAATTAAAAACAAGGCTCGTCTGGTTGTTCAGGGCTTTCGTCAACAGGAGGGTATTGATTATGAGGAAGTGTTCGCTCCAGTTGCTAGACTTGAAGCCATACGTATCTTCCTGGCATACGCCTCATACAAGAACTTCAAAGTCTTTCAAATGGATGTGAAGAGTGCATTTCTGTACGGGAAGATCAAAGAAGAAGTCTATGTTTGTCAACCCCCGGGTTTTGAAGATCCTCATCATCCCAACAAGTACTACAAACTGGATAAGGATCTCTATGGACTTCATCAAGCTCCTCGAGCTTGGTATGAGACCTTATCTTCATACTTGCTGCAGAATGGGTACACCAGAGGGAAGATCGACATGACTTTGTTCACCAAAGAAGTCCACAAACACTCTATCCTTGTTCAGATTTATGTTGATGATATTATCTTTGGCTCCACTGATGAAAACTTATGCAGGGAATTTGAAAGCATCATGAAGTCTCAATTTGAAATGAGCATGATGGGAGAATTATCGTTTTTCTTAGGCTTGGAAATGCAGTAGAAAGAAGACGGAATTCTCATCCACCAAGCAAAGTATACAAGAGACATTCTGGCAAAATACAACATGACCGACTGCAAGCCGTCCAATACTCCTTTTGCGGCCCAAACAACACTTGTACCAGATCTTCAGGGGACTTCAGTGAATCCTCACACGTATCGATCAATGATTGGCTCCCTAATGTATCTAACAGCTAGCAGACCAGATATCATGTGGGCAGTTGGATGCTGCGCGCGTTTTCAGTCCAATCCTAAGCAATCGCATGAGACTGCAGTGAAAAGAGTCTTCCGCTACCTCAAAGGAACACCAAAACTTGGTTTATGGTATCCTAAAAGTGATAACTTTGATCTAATCGCTTACTCTGATAGTGATCATGCAGGTTGTAGGATCGACAGAAAATCTGTCTCTGGTGGCTGTCAATTTCTGGGTAACCGGCTTGTGTCTTGGCAGAGCAAGAAGCAGACCACCGTGTCCATCTTCACTGCTCAGGCCGAATACACAGCTGCATCCAGTTGTTGCTGTCAGGTGTTATGGATCCAAAATCAGCTTTTGGACTACGGTTTGAATGTCATGCATACACCTATTTTTATTGATAATGATGCATGTCGTGACATCGTGAAGAATCCAATTGATCATTCTAAAACCAAACACATTGAAATTCGGATTCACTCAATTCGCGATGCGCACGACAAAGGGTACATACAGGTGTTGCCTATAGATATCGCTGATCAAAAAGCAGATATCTTTACAAAAGCTTTCGATAAAACCCGGTTTCATCAGTTGGTTTCATGGCTTGAGATGATAAATTTTGAATAAAAAAAAACTTTACTTGTGCATATTTTATAGAAAAATCTTCTTTTCTTTAAAACAAACAATATTTTTGGGGGAGAAAGTAAACCAGTCTATTCTTAATGCAAAATTAATTCAGGAAATGATAGGAACTAATCATATCTCGTCAGCATGTGAATAGGACCCAGAGGATGTTGTGGCCTCAAGCAACGATGTGTCGGTAGATTCAGCCTGGAATCAAGTAAACTGCTACTAGGTGATTAACAATGAAGATCTATACGGAAAGCTGGATTCCCACTGTGCTTTAGGTCTGCACAAGCTGAGTCCGGTCATACATAGGTTGAGAAATTAAAAGACACAGAAAATTTTGTGCATAGGTAAATCAAAAGACACCTAAGAGTGCAAGCTACCAATGCGGGGCTAAGAAAAACAAATTTTTTTGAAAAACTGAGCAGCAAAAGGCACGCAATGTTAGTGACGTGCAAACATATATAGATAGCTCATCAAACGATCAGATGATCATCTTCTCTGCTTATGGTAACATAGACCTGAAGCTCTCATCATCTGATCAAGATAATGATCATCTTCTCTGCTTATGGTAACATAGACCTGAAGCTCTCATCATTATATTTCAATAAACCTTGAGGATCGGTAGGCGAATACCTAGCACACTGTGGGGTCCATAAAATTTTCGTCAATATTACCGATAAACATGATAAACAGCATCGCCAAACCCATGTTGAAAGAGAAAAGGCATGGATTTAAGTGGACAAGCATACCGACAATTGTTCTTAGGCTGCAGCTATCCAACGGAAAGTTGAAACGGGTTCTGGCAGGTATGATTAGTATGATCTTGAATGAAGAAGGTGAGACTTGGTAAAACCCCACTTATTGAAATGGATTTGGGCTTTATAACTCTCTTATTAGGCCAATTCTTGTACACTGCGTACTTATTGGGCCCTGCGCACTTAACTCAAGTGCGCAGGCCCAACTGTTGATGTATAAATACTAAGTTAAATGTGGTTAAAAAGTTTTATCCTCCTTAACACTTTTTACTAACCCTAATTATCTGATTCATCACCTTGTTTATCATCATCACCGTTCATCATCATTCATCATCATCATCATCACACAATAATCACCCCAAATCACACCCTAATCACCTCAAATCAAACCTCGTTTCACTGTTTGTTGTTTCTCATCTACTGATTAAGGTAGATTTTGTGTTTCTAATGGTTTATTGCTTGAAATTACAGGGTATTGTAGTATGATCAAGATGCATCAGTGGGGATTTAGTTGTATTATGGGTTTTTGAATTCTTGAAGTTCTGCGCACTTGATAATGAACAAGTGCGTACTTGTCTCATAGAGACTGCGCACTTGTCTCATAATCATACTAGTCTTCAAGAACCCTAGTGCCCTGCGCACTTATTGTGTGAACTTAAATCTTGAACGAAGGTTCAAGTGTCTGCGTACTTGCCTAGTACGCAGACCTGACTAGATTGCTAAGGGGATACCATGCCCGTGTTGGACTTGCACTGCGCACTTGTCTTTGGCTTGAGTACTAATCAAGTGCTCAGTCAAGCATGTGCGCACTTGACTGAGCACATGACTCTGTTGACTTTGATTGGACTGCGCACTTGATAACCTTGCGCACTTGGACTTTAAACAACAATATGACATTCATTTTGACAATTAAGACACTTGAACGGACTGCGAACTTAAACCTGGACCTTAATGATCTAACAACTGAAATTCAAACGTATCATTGACACCGATGACACCAATCCATCAAATCTTAATCCTATGACTGTTAAAATTTAAAACCTAAAAAAAAAAATTAATAAAATCTAAGTCTAAGTTCGTTGTTCGTCTAAGTTTAAGTCTAAAGTCAGTTATCGGAGATCTAATTGGCTTTTCGTGCTCTTGGTTAAACAGATGGCACTTGACTGGGATCCTAGAGGCATGCACAACCAACCGATGAATCTCGATACTGATGATGTCAAGTTTAGAGATGTAGTGACTTGGATAAGACGCAGCAAAGTCGGATTTGCTGTGCAGAACGCTGAACCAGTTTACGTTTCCCACATTGAAGATTTTTGGAGATCAGCTCGAGTCGAAACTGTATCAAGAGTCAAGCGAATCAACGCAACTGTCCGAAACAAGCTTGTAATCATCACTGAGGACACCGTTCGAAACGTACTGAGACTGCAAGATCAACCAGGAACTTTCAGATTCATGTCTAAAGCAGATATTCACCAACAGTTCAGGAACTTTGGCTACAAGGGTGAATTTGACAAGATAGGCGATGTCAAGAAGAGCCAACTAACAAGAGACTGGAGACTTATCAGTCATGTATTTTTAATGTCTCTATGTCATAGAAAGGGAGGCTACAATGCGCTTAGTGCTGAATGGTCGACAGCGATGATAAAGATTTGCAAGGACGAAACGTTCAACTTGTCAGGCATGATTTTTGACTACATGGTGAAGAATGCAGATGCTGGGTCAGGGAAATGGGCAATGTACCCAAGGTTCGTACAGATGATGATCAACACTCAACATGATAATCTGCCTCTCGGTGACCAATACATCTTCACCAAAGGTGCACGATTCTTCACAGAATGCAACACATCTGACTGGGAACCAATGCTGGAAAATATGTATGCGGCCCAGCGATATCCTCTTGTTATGGAGCTATACAACAAGATCAGGAAGAGAAGGTCAGATGCTGCTGAACCCCGACAACAATCCAGAGCTGCTCCTGCACCTGGACCATCTGAACCCACTCCTTCAGCCCAGCCGACTGCTGAAGAAATTGCCCTAGAAAAAGCAAGGGGCAAAAGAGTGGCGATTGAACCTGCTCCATCAAAGCCTAACAAAAAGAAAAGACAGCTACCTGAATCTGAGATTCCTCGTGTTGTAACTCAGGATGACATTGAGGAACAAGTGGTCTTAGAACACATTTTTGGGGCAGAACAACCGAATCAACCAGGGCCTTCCACTGCTGCTGCTCCAGCCCCCAAAGCTCCAACCCAGCGATCAGCCGAACCATCCTCATCAGCTCCTGCTGCACCTCGTCGCAAACCGGTGCATCAGGAACTATATGAGAAGCTTGTTAAAGAGGTTGGTAAAACTACTGCAAGGGAGATCTGCACCTTAAAAAGTGACGTGCACAACAACCAGGAGCTGAGAAAGAAAGTAAAGAAGCTCAAACACAAGAATCGGAACATGAAGAAAATCATTAAAGATCAAAGATACATTATCAAGTTTCAGAATGAAGTTCAAATGCAGATGTTTGAGATGTTCCAAGAATTCAAGAAGCAGCAAACAGGTGCTCCCAGCGCTACTTTTGATGAGACTTTCGATTTCGGAAAGTTTTTGGAGAAGGAGAAAGAGAAAGAAAGGATTGCCGAGGAAAGTGAGGTTGATGAAGTGAGTGAAGATGAGATGCCAGAGAGATTCGTGGAGATGGGAATGAATGAAGAAGTGGTTTATGAGACATCTGATGGGCACAAGTTGGATCCCGAAAGATCAACTTGGTTTCCTCGAAAGCCCATCACCATTCCAGCCTTACATCAGAATATCCATCACACCAAGTCTGCTCACCAGGAGAAGATCATCTCCTGGAAATATGATGAAGAAAAGAGATTGTTTGCTGTGAAAAGGAGAGGGGGAGTGATACAATATTTCAAAGGTCAAAAGGAGCTGAAATCTCTCCCCCGATGGGATATCCGGGAGCTCAGCAAGGCCCCTTTCATCAATCACTCCCTCGACTCTCAGGCTGCCATGGTCGAGTGGTTTATCAAGAAGGAATGTGACACCGATTTTCAAATCCTGAAGCCGCAAAAACCAAGAAGGAGAATATCCAAGAAAAGAATCGATCCAGCAACCGGATGTGCGATGATAACTTATGTGATTGACCCTCCACAGGTCGTCACACGAGTCCCTATTAGATCTGAGCTTCCAGTAATGCTGAGGGATTTCAAAAAAGTGGTTTTACGACAGCAACACTGGTGAAGCTGTCATTAAACTGCAGGACGATTCAGAGGCTTTAAGGATTCTGGATCCAGTGGACGTGTTTGCACTCAATTTGTCAGATCTGAATATGCTGTTTGCAAATCAGATCAATGTGGGTGCCGGGAACACGTTGTTTGAAGAAGTTGTGTTGTTTAGAAGGGCTGTGGATAGAGCCATGAATCTGAAAAGAGAGCTGCTTGAGATAATCGACAGGATCAATGCAGCAGATAAAGAAAAGGATGATAGAGAGAAGGCTGCTCATGCTGCTGCTGCTGCTGGTGCAGAAACTACTCAACCTGAAGTCGAGACTGCTTCAGAGGCACATACAGAAGAACCTGCAACAGTAGCCGATCCTGAAGAAACTGCAACAGAATCAACTCAAGCTCCTCAAGTAGTTGAAGAAGATCCAGTTGCGTTATACATGCAAGACCCCCCTGAACAGGTTGAGGGGGAGGAAAGTGAGATCGAGATAGATTGAAGATTGAAGAACTGGTAGCTGTGGTCTAGGGGGAGTATTGTTGGGTTATATTGAGACCACAGTTACCAGAATAGAGACTTTTGATAGTATATTGTATAGCTTTATAGTTGAAGGACTTAATATGTAATTATGGAATAGCTTTGTAGCTAAACCCTAAGCTGCGCACTTATCTAGACGGGCTCTGCGCACTTAAGTTAAGTGCGCAGGCCCAGTGGTTGCCTATATATAGAATGTTATGTGTGCAGCTAGGGTTTAGGGTTTTGGTCATTATCTTTTGATAGCACAAGATAGGTGCGTACTTGCTGTAATCCATGGTTCTTCAGTGTTAAATCATCAATGGAATTATCGTATTATTCATCTTGTGTGTCGGTTCTTACAATATTCATCTAGTTTCTTTGATTGTAGAAGATTAGTCACTTAAAACACCTAATTCATAGGTGTTTCTAAGTGATAACAATCTCGTGCACTTACAAGATCTAGCATTTGGGACTTACACTGGGTTAGTTTGGGAGTGCCAGTAGAAAATACCTTAAAAGTTAGGAGTGCTGACAAACATTTCTGTAGTTGGGAGTATTGTCGGCCAAACTCTAAAAGTTGGGAGTATTAAAATCCAATAAACCAAAATATATGGCTTATGAAAGTATGGTAAAAAAGATGAAATGTGCATATAATTTAAATTTAAACGGTATAATATTTGAGGTGTTTGTATGAATGAGTTGGCTTTCACACATGGATAAACAAGAATCCTCTTTTGTGATTACAAGGGTTTCTTGATTTAGGAACTGTACTTGAACTTTGTATTATATGTAAGGGTAATAATTAAGTCATCAACTGTTTGTTTGTTGGAAATTACTTTTAGGTTTGAGAGTGAGTTTATTGCATCTAAATTTGAAACATTTTCTGCTCTTTTAGTCTCTTTCTTGGCATATATGAAGTGGATTAGGCTAATAAGCTATTAGTCATTTTTCAGGTTCCATCTTCTGTCACTACAACAAAAATGGGTTTTTAGTACGCACAAAAGCGTCCTAAAATGTTATTTTATAGGACCTTTTATTTAATAGGACCAACGGTAAAAGCGTTTCATGTAAGGGGGTCGTAATAAGTCACGAAACTTAAAAAGCGTCATAATATCTCAAATAAGATTATGAAACCAGGTTTATGGTCGCATAATATGTCCCAAAAAAAACTCCTAATAAAACATATTAGGACACTTTTACAAGGTTTTAACATGTGCTTACCTAGTTTTAATCTTTTAATACATATACAAGAGTCCTAAAAAATTAATTTATAGGACCCTTATGATGTAACATTATACGAGCATTAGTACCAAAAAAGGGGTCCTAATATCTCAAATAAGATTATGAAACCAATTTTATGGTCGCATAATGTATCAATGAACAAACAATATAGCGTCCTAAGAAAAGCATATTGGAACACTTTTACAATGCTCTAACAAATTAAATAGGAAAAAATTTCAAAGTCCTAACAAGTAATATGATACAACGTTTTTTTAAACATTCACATTTCACACACAATTTTATGATATACCGTATATAACATCAATTAATGAAAGAAAAAAAAACTTTATTATATTTCAAATAAGAATATTCATAACAAAAACACTAAACATAAATTTATCCAACATTAATGTGGGTTATGATTTGTGTCCGATGTGCGATGAATTTCCAGAAAGCATTCATCATTTGTTCTTTTCATGTGCATTGGCGCAATCACTATGGAAACTTATCTCTCAATGGTTCAAGGTGAGTAACGTGTTCGCTTTCGAGTTCCGAGATTTAATGAATATGCATGAATATTGTGGCTGATCAAAGGAAAAGAAGAGGGGGTTTTATGTGGCGTGTATAACGACCATTTGGTGCATCTGGAAAAGTCAGAATGAAACGGTCTTTGCTCAGAAAGGATGCTCGCTGCAGAGTATGTTGGCGAAATCAAGTCTAGAAGTTATCTTTGGGTTAAGTCAAGGGCGAAACAAAATGGTTTGGGATGGGATTTGTGGCGAGCGTTCAGTTTTTAACCTTCTGTATCTTTCATCGCATAATACAATAACATACCAGCTATCGGAAAACTTTCAAAAAAGATTATTGAGCCTTGAGGTTGGTTTCAAAAGTTCAAGGGGAGCGATTGTAAAATTTTACACCGGCGATTGAGATTTTCACACACGTATAATACAAAAAAATTAAAATTTAAGGTGGGCGCCCGCACCCCTTGCCGGAACAGTAGGTCCGCCCCTGTGTTTCTAAATCAAATTATGGCCTAAATCAAAAAGCACCAATTTAGACTTTAAAATTCCTTATATCTCCAAATTATGATTATTTTTTAAAAAAAAAAAATCATCAGACTTTTTACACTATCTCTTGATGAAAAAAAATATAACCCCATTGAGAAAATGCAAAACAAAATCAATAATGAAATTAGCATCTCTAATGAGACTGCGAGACATCATACATACAAAATATAAAACCCCACGAAAAATAGAACCAGAAAATCCAGTCGTACATCACTAATTTCTAAATCATTTCAAATAATTTCCAAAATTCAACATATAAAAAAAATAAAAGCCCAAAATTCTTCAGATAATAAAACATAAAAAAAACCATCAATAATAGAGTAAAATGAACCTGTGGATTGAACCTTTGGTTTGAAGGTGGAGATGTGGTGGCGACGCTGAGGTGGAGTGGTGGTCGGCGACTGAAACGGACCTGTAAACTGAAACTAGGGTTAAATATTGAGTTGGGTATTTATCTAAAGGGGCAGAGAATAAATTGGGAGGGAGAATGAAACATTGATGAGATGGAAACTATCAAAATTTGATATTTTAAACAAAAATATGACGCGCCATTTTCAATTTTTCATATTGTCATGTTTTTTTGTTTATTGACATGAAATACACCAAAACGTGTGTCATTAATTTAGCATATTTTATAAATAACGCTTTTAAATGTTATTAAATAGGCGCTGGTAATTGTTTGTATGTCAAGAAATGAGTATTTTCTTCTATTGATTGTATCGACGTTAAGATGATTAGTAGGAAAGCCCGCATGCTATAATGTAGTATAGATATTGTATGAAATTGATTAGTTTGCTACGTGATTTTTTTATTATGACTTAAATAGCAAGTGTCCAATTACGGTGTATTATAATAACACCTATATGATTAACCATCCTATAAAGGTTAAAATTATAAGACTCAAGTGTTAGGTATCCTATTAAGTTATGTTATAATAAAAATCACTCCATTATGATTAATCGCCCTACAAATGTTAAAATTATAAGACCCAAGTGTTAGGTGTCCTATTATGTTATGTTATAATAAAACTCTAGTGAATAAGCATTATATAAAACTGATGTTTTATAACTCAAATATCATGCGTCCTATTACCATGTATTATAATAACACCACAATGATTAAGCGTCCTATAAAGGTTAAACGTATAAGACCCATGTCTCAAGTGTCCTATTATGTTATGTCCTAATATGACTTCGACTATAAAGGGTCCTATAATATGGAACATTTACGACTTCACTATAAAGTGTCGTATCAAGTTATGTTATAATAGGACCCTCGGTGATAAGTGTCCTATTACATTACCACATAATGGGACACCAACAACTAAATGTCTTATAAATTAATTTATTAGGATCTACATTTATTTTAAGTGTCGTATTAAGTTATATGATAATAGGACCTCAAAGAATCATCTGTCCTATTAAATAGTGTTTTAGGACACCGGTTTAGTAACGTATATTATAAAAGGACCCCAAAAGTTCATTCGTCCTATTAAATAGTTTTTTAGGACCCCACTTTACAAGCGTCCCACACAAAAGGTCCTTAAAAGCCCTTTTTGTTGTAGTGTGTGTTGTATATGCAGTTTCCTTACCAGTGGTTATGAGACTTGATACACAGATGTGATAAGTTTTTTAATTGTTACAACTTCCAACTTAAGTGATTGTTTAGTTGAGTAGGCTAGGAATTATAGGAGTCATTAAAATGTGTCAGATTAGAGAGATGTGTTGAGTTTTTGAATAGTTGTAGCTTACTTAAGTGATTGTTTAGCTGCTTACTGATTAGGTTTTAGGTTAGAGAATATGAGTTATTACTGATTAGAATACTATGGACATGCAGTGATTGACAGATTCTGTGGTTAGTTAACTTGAGCCATTTGCAATAGGTTTATCACGTCATATTAGAATTTTCAACCTCAGGACCCTTTCGGAGTAATAACTAATGTATATGCATATATGTAACTAAAATTTGCTTCCTATAAATACTACGTCATAACATTTTAAATGCTTCCACTCACCTTGATTTGGTTGATTCTAAATTTCGGATTAGTTTCTCGCTAGTTAAAGATACCGATAGGCACCTCCAAATTTGGTTAGTTTACGGATTTCATAATAGTTTTTCTTATGTTATTGTTAGTTTGTCCGTAATTATGTGGGTTATATATTATACTCATTTGGTTGACTCGTAACTTGTATCGTAACTTTTTTTTTTTTTTTTTTTTTTTTTAATGAAACTAGAAGTGAATATGTATGTTGATTAAAAAAATAAGATCATGCGAACCTAACGTGCCAAGTCATAGTATCATTCAAATTCATATATAAGATAGTACTAGTATTTGACTCGCGGGCTTTGCCCTGCGGATACGTATCTAACCTTTAGGGGCTGTTTGGTAGCCTCTTAATGAAACTCTTAACCATTCAGTGCTGAATGATTCAGCATTCAGCGCGTTTATTTCAACCTCTAAATGGAATGGTTAAGGCTGAATCATTAAGACTTGGGATGTTGCTGAACCATTAAACACTGAACTAGGCTGAACCTTAATGAAACTCTCATACAAATGTGGGACAAGAAAACTAACCATTAAAAGGTCCAACTTAATGATTCAACACTTAACCATACAGACCTCTTAACCATTCAGACTTCTTAATAATTCAGCACTTAATTAACCAAACAGCCCTAAGTGAGTTAGAACCATGTAAGAAAAATGGTGACGGACAATACGTAAAATTTGTTTGTAGTAAAGACAAAATAATTAATTGGTAAGTGATAAATTTCTATCAGTGCAAGAAAGTGGAAAAGATATGGCATCATTAAAAGTATTTTAAAGAAAAGAAAACATTGCGTCTTTGACTCTTTGGTAAAGTGAAACAGATCTTAGTGGTTCAATATTGAAATGTTTTACATATTTAATATTTAATATTTCTAAAGTAGATCACATGGCCTTTGCCAAAGGCATTAGTGTAGTAACATTTTTGTGGTGTGATAAAACTTAAGAACTATAACGTTTTGAGTTTGAATCTTACAATGAGGTTTTTTTTATAATTAGGAGTTTTCTCCTGAATTAGTAACTTGCTGGTGAAATATGATCGCGTGATAACACTGGTGTCACAATGATACTCCAGTGATCCATGAGTGATTCCAATTGACCCTTCAAAAAAAATTAAAAAAAATAAGCACATGGCCTTTACATTTCACTTTGGAAACACAAATGTGCACAGCATCTTAGCACCACCTGCACAGTAGTCATGAGAAATGAGTGACATTTAGCCTAAGGGGTGTGGGGACAGCATAGGCCCGACAAGCTTAAGCTTGGCCTGGCAACCAGTGGCGAAGCTTGGCCCGAAGGTTCGGGGGTCGGAAGTTACCGGGGGGTCGGAAGTCACCGGGGGGGTTAGAAGTCACTAGTTTTGGGGATCGAAACCCTATATTTCCAAAATTTTCTATACGAATACTATATAATCGGAACTTCTGCGTGAAAATTCGGGGGGTCGGCCGCCCCCGCCCGCCTCAACTAAGCTACGCCACTACCGGCAACACCGCCCCCTAGGGTGCCGTGCCTCCACCTCATCCTTATATTATTTTTAATAATTTTTGGCCAATTATGAGGCCTATCATCATAGTGCACATCACCCCCTTACCCCATAATCATGAATATGTCACTTCCTCACTGACACATTTGCCTACGTGGAGCCTACGTAGAGGCTCATCATCATCCCTCCACACCCACCAGCCTTATCTCTCTAAAATTCCAAACACTGCTACAACCACCTCCATTCTCCTCTCTCTAAAAATATTGTTGTCGCCACCACTCCTCTCTCTCAGTCTCTCTCTCCCGCACCACCTCCACTGCCATCTCTCTCTGTTTCTAAAAACCCCCCACTACCAGCCACCTCCCCTAAACCCAGTTGCCATCACAACGACTCCTCCCAGTCTCTCTAAAAACCTTCCGCTACCACCACCATTCCTCCCTCTATCTCTCTAAGAGATAACTCGAGAATAACCGACCACCATCTGGCTACGCTACCGTCGCCTACTTCAAGTTTCCCCAAAACTCCAACTTCCTTCTTACAGATACACCACTCCTTCACCGTATTTTTTTACAAACGTCTTGAAATCCGTTGTTAATCATCATTTCAAAACGAATGTCAAATATGGAGGTGTGGTGTTTAACACAGACCTGGTTCACCGATACGACCGATGTTTTCGGTATGTTTTCTGGGCGGTTTTGGGTAGCTTTTTTTGAGCGATTTGGGCTTTTGATCCTCACCGTTGAGATGAGCGACAATCACAACCCCTCAAACAAAATCAACCTTATGTTTTAATATATATATAAAGCTCATCAGAAACTCAGCCGACGGTCACAACCCCTCGACGTCCACCACCGCTGTGACGGTGTTGTGGTGGTTGGTGTGCAACGTCCATTTTGTGGTGGGAGCAGATCGAAGGTCCACACAACATAAGTGTAATTCTCGCATTTTTTTCCCAAAACGGATGAAGCCGAAATGTTGATGACGGTGGCAGTGGGTTGCGATGCAGCATCGGCCAGTTGGATATGGCGATCATATTGAAAAGCCTACCCAAATGACCAGATGGTGGTGGTTACGGCTGTTGAGGGTGAACCGTAATTTCAGTGATTTGATGGGGGCAGAAATGTAATTTAAGTGTATTTTATCTGCACCGACTTTCTACTTTTAACTAGAGAGAATTACACAAATTGTCCTTTAGTTATTACTGAAATTGCATCTTCTGTCCTTTATGGGAATTTTTCACTCCTTATATCCTTTATTTTATCAATTTGTTACACCCTTTGTCCTTTAGCCTAACTTAGTTAAAAAACTTAGTTAACTTTATTTTCTAAGTTTACACTTTTAGCCCCTATAGTTTTGATCGAACCATAACCTTTGATTGACCTCGAATTCAACCACGGCAATTAATGAAATCATAGGGCTATTATAGAACATCAAATTCCGATCAAAACCATGTATAATAATCGTACTAACCTGATCGTTTTCGAGGCTAAATCGAACGATTAAAATTGCAACTGGTTGATCTTATTCTTCAAATTGCGAACAATTTGGTGAGTGTTTATGGTATAATTTGACTTGATGATTGGAATAAAATTGTTATATTCTGCATCTTGGCAGGGCAATCGTGATGTTTATGTGAAAGGAACATAAGTTTCTTTCATATTACAACCAATATTTTTGCAGCTATGGTGGATATATCTTATTTTGTTAAGTTATTTATATATCTGAGCCATACTAAAATGTTGTGTATAATTCTATACTCTTACATTAGCAAGCCATGCTTACAGTACCTTGGTGTCTAGATCTTAGCCTCATATATTGTTGGTGAAATATGCACCATTGTTGTAAGGTTGGGTACAAAACGCACAAATGTATCACTTTCAACAAGTTAGAAAGTTGCATACAGTGTCCTCAAATCATATGAATCACAAACTACTTGAAATGCAAACTTCAGTATGTGGGTATGAATGGATCAGCCTTGACTGCATATGCATGGATATCCCCAGCAATGTTGTATATTTTTCTAAACCCCTGCCATATAATTCCAACCATCATTAGGGGCATTTAAAAATCAATACTCACATTATAGTAATCAAGTTATAGCCCGTCACCTGTGTCTGCAACCATTTGGCAACTTGCAGTGACCGCATTCCATGGTGACACTAAAAAACCATCATAACTTGTCATCAGTTATAAAACAGACGAATATTGCCTTAGGAGTGAAAACCCGGACTTTGTAGTATAATCAATCATATTTAAGACATTACTCAGTCTAAAATAATAAATGGCGGTGGTTGATGAACCCAAAAACATTTTTGTAGTATAATCAATCCTGTTATAACATCTTATGCCTTCGTCGACCGTTTCTGTGCAAAAATATACTATAAACACCCATCAAATCGTCCGCAATTTAAAGAACAAGATCAACCAGTCGCAATTTTAATAGTTCGATTTAGCCTCGAAAATGATCAGGTCAGTACGATTATTATACATGGTTTTGATCGGAATTTGATGTTCTATAATAGCCCTATGATTTCGTTAATTGCCGTGGTCGAATTCTAGGTCAATCAAGGGTTATGGTTCGATCAAAACTATAGGGGCTAAAAGTGTAAACTTAGAAAATAAAGTTAACCAAGTTTTTTAACTAAGTTAGACTAAAGGACAAATGGTGTAACAAATTGATAAAATAAAGGATATAAGGAGTGAAAATTTTTCATAAAGGACAGAAGATGCAATTTCAGTAATAATTAAAGGACAATTTATGTAATTCTCTCTTTTAACTATATAGTAATTTCCGAGGAATACATCTATCCATACAAATATACAATAAACAAAAGGCCATGGCCGGCCCTTAAGGGGTGCAGGGAGGACTCCCGGCCCGGGCCCAATTTCTCGGGGGCACATTGACCCTCCGACAACCCAAGTTTTCTTAACAGTGATGTCCTTACTTCAATGGATTTTGTATGTTTGAGCCTCAAAATTGTTAATCAAAGTGAAGAGTAGTTTATATAAAACAGAAAATAAAGAAATGTTTAGAGAAGTTAAGAATTAAAGAAGAAAATGAAATGGTTTGAAAAAGAAAAAAATGTAGGTTTATAAATAAGTGTAGGACAAGAGAGGATGAAGAAGATGAAATGAGGAGAATCACACTTAGTCGTTTTTGCTTTTTACCAGTTGGTTTTGACTTCCTTTAATTTTTTTTAAATGTCACACTTTCACCCATTTATATTTTCACCATTTGTGGGATTCGAACTCCCAACCTCCCCTAACAGGGTTTATTGCATCTACCGTTAGACTACAACCTAAGTGAGAAATAAAATTTTATCCATCAATTTGATATTACGTTAATCGTAGCTTAAAAAAATAGTTTACATTATTTATTTTGTTAAGGCCTAAAGGTAAGACTAAGGGGCACAATTTTTGCAGCTCGGTCCGGGCACCTAAATTTTCAGGGTCGGCCTTGCAAAAGGCATTCATCATTTGGCATCAACTGTACGTCACAAATATAACATCACATCCTTGAGGGGTTTAACAATTTGGTCACCAAGTCTATGAGAACATGTGTAGTGAGGGGCTTTATTTATAAAGCCTCTGTTTCTGATTGGTCCATGTGGCAGCTGAGTCACCATGAAGAAATAAAGTGAAAAAGGGGTGTAGTGGTAGGAGCTTTATTTATAAAGCTTTAAATAAAAAAATAATAAATAATAAAAAGAGAGAGAAGATGAGGTGGCAACCTATGATTGGAGGGGGATTTCTTTCCGGCGCTATATTTTTAACGCCAAAACAAGTTTTTGAAATATAAAGTCCCATGTAACGGTATTGGGGGGCTTTATATTCAATTATAGCGCCCCGTCCCACTACACACTCTGATAATGTGTTCTTTTCCATATGGGTCCTAACGCTCTCACTACTAGAAAAATGACATATCTTGACACACATTTTATGACACTCGCTTATTCATGATATTCAAAAGCGGTGTGTCATTAAAAAACTGTCATGATTTAAAAAATTTGGTTAAATAATGACACGTTTTTTTGCGTGTCAACAATGTAATGTCATGAATTCAAAAAAGATGACGGTATAACTAATGTGTGTCATCTTAGTGTCATTATTTTGTGCAATAACTATTTCCCTCCCAATCCTTGCTCTCTCTTTCTTCTCTTTCTTTCTTAAGTTAAATTCACAAATTTATTTTCCTTAAAACCAAAGCCAATCGATCTACCCAACTGTCCCTCCACGTTTGCATCCTCATCCGGTTTGGCTCGCCGCCTTGCCGCTTCTCTTATCAAATGCCTATGAGCCCTACTTTTCGTCACTGGTACCCGTGTTCTATGTTGTTGCCGGCTTTTTTGTGAAGCCGTTGGTAGCGGCAGCGATAGCGCTGGTATTGAACCGGTGGCGGTAAAGGCTCCGTGCCTGACTTTGATGGTTTGATTGTTGTCTACGATGTCAGGAGCTTATCGGAGTCTAGGTTTGCCCACTTCTTTCTCTCTCCCTCCTTCTCTCTGTCGTGTTTCTGTCTCTACCCAGCACATCCATAGGTATGTTCTTGACTATAAACAATCAGGGAAGGTGATTTGGGGGGTTTTTGATGTTTTTGTTGTACGGTTGCAGGGTCGCCGGAGCTCGCTGTAAATTATTTTACTTTCATATACAACGAGGTTATGAGGTATCCTTCTACTGCTTTGTTAATGAGATTATAGCAAAGATTTTTCATAATGTTACTTTCTTTGTGCTATAGTACTAGGTGTAATTGTTTTCACTATTTTAGGCAAAATGATTGTCTTGCTGTTGGGTATGTTTATCGGCTATGATGAACTCTTCGGCTATAGATTGCTTTGACCATTGTGACCTTTGCTTTGCCGCCTATGATAGCTATGCCGCTTTTGGTTTCGCACGTTATTAGCCTGGTATGCAGCCATGGCGGAATTATCCGTGAGATATTCCGCGTCTTGGCGGGGCAGCGGGCGGATTCACATGCGAATCAAATAGTGTGTCGCCTTCTGAGATTATCTGAGCCATTTGCTGCTGCTTCGACCTATGTTTGATTCTGTATTAACGGCCCGTCTCCGCTTTCATGGCAAAGGCTAGGATTTGTTTACCTCCCCATTGTCATGGCCTATTATCGGTACGGCTTTACTTTCTCTTCTAACTGATTTCATACATATATACCTGTTTACCACGCCTTTACAACTTTATTATTTGAATTGCATTCAACTGTTTGCATTCATATTTGTTATTTTCATGATAAAGTTTAGGTTTAATATGTTGTCATAAACTATTATACATGATTTGTTGCTTGCTTATTTATCAAATAAATTAGGTATAATTCATTGTGATTTTTGGTGTATAAATTAGTCACCGATCTGAATTTATTTCTATGATATAATTTAGGTATAATTCATACAATTTAGGTATACTTCATTGACCAGGTGTGACTCAACAGGTACAGATGAGAAGAGGAATGTATTATTGTTTTCAGCAGTATGCATGTTTCATGTGAGGCGATGATGATTCAATATATCTGATTGTGAAATTGATGTCGGGATCACCTTGGCGTGGCAGGATTAAAGGATGGCAATTCGTTATTTGCAACCTTTCCAGCAGCCATGGTTGTATCACGTCTTCTAGAGTCTGAGCCTCAAAGATTGTGCTACAATCGAGAACACAAAAAAAAAAAAAAACCAGGAAGCGTTACCAGCATGAACACATTACCTGATCTCTTCCTCTGCACACACACCACTGCCTTGGCGAAGTAGATATTTTGTTCTATGCACCGTATTTCTTATGATGAAGATTAAGAAGGCGATGAACTGAAAATTGGTTTGAGCCTTTGCATTTTGTTGCTTATAGTTTCCGTTTCAGCATTTTTTTTATCTAACATATGTTATGACAAAGATTGAGAGGTGATATATACATATGAGGTGGGCTTTGTAATTAACATCAGTAAGCTTGGTGAAGATGATACACTCTTGCAGAATGTAAGATTTCACTTTAATTTTACTGCAAATATTATTGTTCTAATAATAGGTTTTTATGTTTCGAGTAATGTTGGTATCTTCCACCTCATTCCCATGGTGCTTTGGGTGTTCGGCCCCTAGACACCAATGGAGAAAGATGTGTGACCGCAGGTCACAGTGCACGTGACATCGTTCACGACTCCGGTCGTTGCTTGGATGCTTCTTTGTCATCGAAATGGTGTTTCACATCGGTAATTTTCCGGTCTTATTAACGTTGAAATTAAGGCCTTCATTGGCTATGTATGGTACCGATATTGTATCTGACCGCTTTGGCGATGACAACGACTTTGTTCGATTCGCGTTGCCCGTGTACGTCTACTGTGATGGCATACCTCTATTGCAACCGGTTGACGTGTAACGCGGCCTGCCTTATATTGTCTGAGCCTTTTTATGCTATGATCTCATGTCAGAAATGGCACTTTAGCACAACAAAACTGATGTCATGGTAGTATAAACATCCATATTTAACAACTGTTGTTATATATCTATTATGTTGCTGCTCATTTATTTTGCAACAATGGGTTGATTCTTATTCAAGTAGATAGTATAGAAATTGGTTTCGTCATTGCAACAGTTATTCAATTGACGCTTTAGTAGAATGTTAAAAATGTTATATAGTCATCATGTTGAGTAGGGTAGCAATTTTAAACCTTTGGGTATGCTTTTCTTGCTTTTTATTATGTAGACATTCTATTGTTTAGTTAAAATTGAAGGAATAAGAAGCTTAATATGATGATTTTGTTTGTCCAGCTATATGCTTTTTGACAAGGAAGGTAATCAGGTTCCTCAACAGATGGTAATTCAGGTCGGGGAAGCATTTAAGAGATTTCTTAAGGTAGGTTCATTATTTAACTTTTGTATGCACCCATGGTAACTATGTAAGTAATTATATAATATTTATACAACAACCATTTGCTTTGGTTTGTTTTGTTATAAATCTTAATGTCTGAGACTTTCTAAAGCACGTAAAGCGCCATTCGTCTGTGTTTGTGCGTGCCAAACTACCGGGTTTTTTCGTCTTGATACAACGATATGACATTGCACATTGTCCCTTTGCTAACATCTGACGCTCGGTGCGATGAGATGACGGCCATGATATGTTACACGCGACGGCTACATATGATGCATTAACCCGTTTGCCCCCGCCGCGGCAACGCGCGGTGGGTATAAACCTAGTTGTTTACTATTAGGTAATTATTTATTTCTTACACAAGTTGATATATAGGTGCCTTTCATCTTATTAATTTAATTGTGTCTCGGGTTGGGGGAGGAGTGGATGTTTACACGGATGCGGATATTGATTTTATTCGGTGAAGAATGGTCAAGTTATGCCGCAACCTTCATTTTCAAGTGATCCGTATGTTTAGGTCTAGATCGACTAACCTAATGTATTGACATAATGTTTTTGTAACCGTTAATACTTGTGGTAGGATTCGACAAATGATTGTAATGGGGTTTTTTGGTGGTATATATAATATATTTAGTTTTATTATCAAATTTATTGATTTTGTTATTATAAATAATAAATATAAATCTAGGTTATTAGCTATTTATGCAAAATATTTTTTTTTGGTAAAAAAAGCATGACACGCAAAATTAGTGTCATAAAGGTGTGTCGTAAATGATTGTAAAAAAAGAGTGTCATAAATGCGTGTCAAAAATGTATGTCATGAAAGAGTGTCATAAATGCGTGTCGTTAAAAGATGACGCACACTTGCATGTCATAAAAATTTAATGACATGTTCTTCCTTGACATTTTGCTGTGTGTCATAAACACCCTTTTATGACGCGCAATGCGCATCAAGATAGGGGTATTTTTCTAGTAGTGTCTAAACTAACTCGTAAATGTTATACAAGTTTTTCATAATTGAAATACATCTATGTTTATGAACTTTACTGGGACGTAATAACTTTAAATTACATGCATTAACATCGATTTAAAGCATATAAAATAATTCTTTGCCTTTTAGTGCCATATAAATTGCATTTTAATACAAAACTTTATTCGTTGTGGTTACGCTGGTGGTTGTGGGGGTGTCGCAGGCTTGTCCACACCACCCCCTTAGGGCCATCCCCGTCGAAGATATCGTGGGCAAGACGAAAACGACGAGCCTAAATGTGAACATTAGTTTTTAGGGGTTTGTACAACGGTCCAATTTTTAAACGGCTGTATTGTAAATAAAAATTTCCAATTTTACAACTATAAAAACCCATTTTAACTCCCATTTTTTACACCAACTCTTCTTATCTCAAATCTTTATAAAAATCCATCTTAACTCTCAATTTTTTTACACCTAACTCATCATGGATCCATACCAAAACAACTCGAATCCAACCTCGTTCACGTCACCCGGCTACACTCTACCAAACAATCTAAATTGGTCAACATTTTCGGGTTTCCAACAAACCCCCCAACGCTTTCAACTAAATTAGCCATCAAACCCCCAATGCTTTCACCCAAATGTAAATGCAAATGCACCTAAATCCTCATGCTTTCACCCAAATGAACCAAATGCAAATGCACCAAAACTCCCATTCTTTCACCCAGCCAATGCAAAACTCGTTTAACATGTTATTTCAACCGAATCAACAAACACAACCACCACCCGCAGTAGGACCGTATCAGCCGGAAGAAGATGAAGTTGAAGAATTCGTGCCCGAACGCAACCCAAACATCCAACCAAAAAAATAAGAATCGGATACGTGAGGAAGGTGCCAAAGCAAAAGATAATGTTGGTGTTGAATATTTCAGGAATGTGAGTGTATATCCTTGGGATAACTAGAATACTATTATATTCAGGATATGTCTGTAAAATGTCTATCATATATATATATATATATATATATATATATATATATATATATATATATATATATATATATATATAGTTTAGGTTCCTGTACAAAAGACATATTTCGTGAGAAGTGTGAGAAGGATTAAGAATTGACATGTAGGCATCATGTTTTGGATTTAGGAATGATGTTTTAGGTTGTTTTAACTTGAAAAACACCAAACACAACAATCTAAAACACAATCCAATGTATTATAGTCATTAAATTTAAAAAACAGCTAAAACACACTACTTAACACTTAAAACACACTGTTTAATGTTCTTAGCATGGTGTTTTATGTTTTAAGCCTAAAATACATTGTTTTCGGTTCTTAATTGTTATGTTTGGTGTTTTTCTAGGAAAAATAATCTAAAACATCATGACTAAGTTCAAAAAATGATGCCTACATATCAATTTTTAATCCTTCTCACACTTCTCACGAAAAATGGTTTTTGTACAGGAACCTCACCCATATATATATATATATATAGGGTTAGGATACTTTGAAAACCTCTATTAGTTGTGAGAACCATAAAAACTCTTTTAGACCTTTGATCGTGTACATCCAAGGGTTGAGATTTCATCTTGGGTTTGTTTTGTCTTTTTATGAGTTATAAAATACAATTAGATTTTTTAATTAAAATAATAGGGCTTAAGGGTATTTAAGTAAAATACACAATGAGAGAGAAAAAAACAATATAATATCATATTAATATTTTATTCAAAATATTAAAGAATCATATTTTTTTAACTTATTTTTTAATTCATTTACTTTTTAAAAAAACAAAAAAATAACATATATTTATAATTCAAATCTGTCCATCTTGTTTAGGAAACCCCCTATATGAAAATTATTTACCCTAGTGTAAAATCTAAAATATACTTATAAATTTGAAAGCCATTGTGTCTTTTACACCAATGTAATATAACTCTTACACCAATGTAAACAAACAAAATATGTAATGTATCCGTTACACAAATGTACAACAACAAATCTTGCAACAAAACTTGCCACTAACTCAAACAATTACACCAGTGTAAGAAAAACATCAATGTAATATACTTACACCAACAAAAACGAAAAACATAACCAAATTACTAATCCATTAAAAATATAAGAAACCTACATCTAAACTAATTCTACAAAACTCTTGTCCACTAAGTCAAGCAATTACACCGGTGTAAAAATCTTCAACAATTCAGATCCTGGTCTGCACAACATAACAAATTTAAGAGATTTACGTGTGGCAAAATGATCAGCAAGTAAAATCATAAAATTTCACCTTTATGTAAGGTCGTCGCTTTTTTGTGTCTTGCGCTTGGGCCCCAAGCGAGGCCTATGCGCCTAGCGCCTTTGATAGTTATGCCTTACTCTACGGGTAAAATTTTACTAGGTCCGTTTATTTGTTTCGTTTGTTGAGCAATAAACTAGTGAAAAACACAAAGTCACTATGACAATTTACATTAGTATAAAACACAAAAAGTCAAGGGACCAAATTTGAATGCCTAACTGATGTAATCAGTTCTACCTTATGCATCAAATCTTGTACCTTTTCTGTACAGGTTGGTCTCAAGAATCTCAAATATATCAATATATCAACACTACTAATATCTTCAACACCATTAAACTTAACCAATTCCCCATTAATCTCCATTGACAATTTACCCAAAAATCCATGTAACGTTCTAAAGAAAAAGACCCCTAATTTTGACTTTAAAAAATAGAGAGACAGAGAGGAATTTACCAAAAGATTGGATAATAATAATAATGAGAATGAGAAGAAGAAAAAGAAAAAGAACATACCAGATCTGTTCATCCCCACCACCATCACCACGAACTAACCCGTCGACCACCGCCCACGAACCACCGTCCCTCCGCCTCCGGATCTGTCCAGATCCCAAACCCCACCACCAAAAACCAGCACCCCTATTTCAAATCATCTTCAAACCACCAAAAACCGGATCTGTCGCAATCAAAACCCACACCAACCACACCACTGTTTCAAATCATCTTCAAACCACTTTCAAAACCCACCACCACCCATCGAAACACCACCACCACCCATTGAAACACCACCAAAACCCACCACCATACCATCGCCTCCATATCTATCGAACCATCGCCTCCACCAACGTGTTTCATCGATTCAGATCTCAAACCCACCATCACCATCGCCTACAAAAACCACCGCCCATAACCTCCACCCACCTACTCCACAGCCACGAACCACCAACCAAGACCACTACCATTCAGATCCCAAACAACACCGTCTTCTGTTCGTCTGTATTATGTGTTAGAGAGAGATGGAGTGTGTGTGTGTGTGTTAGAGAGAGAGACGTGTGAGTGTTAGAGAGAGAGAGACTTGTGTGTGTGTGTGTGTGAGAGAGAGAGAGTTTTAATAATGTTTAAAATAAAATCAGATGAGTTTTAATAGGGGGTGATGGTAGGGTGGGGTGGGGTGGGGTAGGGGAGGTGGTATTTGACAAAAATGCACCCCATTATAATAATCCTAAGTGCGTGATGTGTCACATTTTTATTGGGCTAAGGGAGTTCTCAAGTTCTCGCAACTCAGACGAGTTCTCAAATTATCCAAATCCTATATATATATATATATATATATATATATATATATATATAGGGTGGGTTTAGGGTACAAAATATGTGTTTTGTGAGAAGGGTAAGAAGCTATAAAAACGTGACAAGTGGCAATATTGAGTATCCGGTTATAAACCGAATTCACGGATCGATTAAGCGAAAACAACTCGGTTTCAGATGGGAGATTCGAGACGAGACAGAAATATGCAATAACAAAGTCATCACAGTTTCGTATTAATTCAGAAACGGTTACAGACACTGTCATTAGTAGGATAAACATCTATCTCGGGGTAGGGGATGTCGGGCATGACCTCCCCCTTGAGAGCATTCAAAGCACAAACTCAAATCTTCAAATGAAAACCAACACATGAGATTGCTATTTATAGTCCAAAATCATAAGCCACCTTCGCCCATTTAAGGAGGTTGAACCTGCAGATTCTGCAGGTTCGCCCCTTGCAAATGGTCGAACCTAGACTTAGGTTTTGGTCTATATTCAACCCTAGTCTATTTGACAGTGACGTCCACATAATAGTGCATCAACAATCTCCCCCTTGGACGTTGCTGGCGAATTCACAAATCTCTTGCACATCAACAGTCAAAATCACAGGTCTCCCCCTCAATACATTCACTATTGCATTGAGTCAGAAATACAATATCCTTCGTGAACCGACCAAGTAATGCACTTACGGATCCTCAGCATCAATACGTAGGAAGTCAGCTAGACCACGTATATCATTTGTGAAATCAGCGAGCCACTGAATTACAACCAGATCACCTAGTTACGCCAATGTGAAGTTGACAATGTAATGCACTGCATTCTCGTAGCATCAGTACCCAGGAATGTCATCTTGACCAAGTACATCATGCGCAATCCAACTAGCCTGATAAGACCCCTGCTAGAAGGATTCCATACTGACCGATCAGATATTCAACGTAACACGTAGGTACAACCACTAATTCACATCTCATATCTGCACTTAACCTTTGCATCACCCTTCACACCAACTGGAGGAGTCTAACTGTCACTACTCAATTAAACATCTCAAATGTGACTATGTGCAAAACAATCCACTCGGACCCTTGTACTTCTATGAAATTCTTCATCTGTGCTGACTGTGATTGCATTAACACATTCTTCTCTTTAAATGTTCTTGAGTAACTTCATCTGTTCGACAGAATACTAGCCGTAGACGAGTAAATCAAGCAATCAGAAGTTTTCAGCAGGAACTACCGGTACAATTTTGGACTTGAAATGCTTCAGAAACTGAAGTTTTCTATAGGGCCAACAATAACCACCAACAGCTCTTGAAATTCTTCAGGACTATAACCTTGAAACTTTCATTGAATCTACGTGCCACATGACTCCTACTGGGATCCCTCATTACTTTCGGAACATTGAGATCTCAGTCTTGATATGCTTGTACATAACAACTTTGTTTGAACAAGTTCCTTCAATCACACTGGAACTGGGTTGACTGTTCTTCATCTTGCGGAATAAAATCTGTCTATTTTCTGGCCCATAATAGTCATTTGAATCTAATTATCATACTGTTGATTCTCATGACTACCCCCACAATAAAACGTTTCATCATCATCATTTCTTCAACAATTTTATGTAGACATCATCACCATTCTCCCAAAAATCTTCAAAAATTATTCTTTTCGAAACTTTTTACCCCTTAAAAAAAACCAATTTTTTCATTCTCTATGTCGAAGGGGCGAAAGTGGAAATAAACCTACATTCGACCCTTGTGTATGGTCGAATGTACCATGATTGGGTCGAACCAAGTTCATTTAAACCTGACTAAAATTAAGATTCCACATTCGACAAGTCGTGAGGTCGAATGTGGAAAACTTCCAGGTTCGACCTTTCTTATCAACTCAAATTAGCAAATTCGACCTTCAAAACCTACGTTCGACCATTTACAAGCCACGTTCGACCACTCGTAAGGTCTAATCTACTGCACATTCGACCGTTTGCAGAAAAACGTGTTCTTCTTCAATATTTTCTACAAATCAGCCCATAAACACTCTGATTGTTCGAATTTGATGATGAAACTTGTACAGAAAGGTGCGGAAATGAAAACCTAACCCTCGAATTCACAAAAAACATGGTAAAATCACATGATTTTGGGTTCAATTAAGAATCTAGGGTTTCTAGGTTTTCAACCTTTCAATCAAAAACTGAATTTTAACGTCTGAAATCATGAAAACAAGTTGTGATTGATTCAAACGACTGTTAGATCGTTCAAATCGGTACCATAGCTCTGATACCAGTTGAGAATCCGGTTATAAACCGAATTCACGGATTGATTAAGCGAAAGCAACTCGGTTTCAAACGGGAGATTCGAGACGAGACAGAAATATACAATAACAAAGTCATCACAGATTCGTATTAATTCAGAAACGGTTACAGACACTGTCATCAGTAGGATAAACATCTATCTCGGGGCCGGGGGAGGTCGGGCATGACCTCCCCCTTGAGAGCATTCAAAGCACAAACTCAAATCTTCAAATGAAAACCAACACATGAGATTGTTATTTATAGTCCAAAATCATAAGCCACCTTCGCCCATTTAAGGAGGTCGAAGCTGCAGATTCTGCAGGTTCACCCATTGCAAATGGTCGAACCTAGACTTTGGTATTGGTCTATATTCACAAATGCATCAGATCCATAAAATGCCCTTATGGATCACCACAATCTCATGTAATACAATACAAGACTCAACCCTAGCCTATTTGACAGTGACGTCCACATAATAGTGCATGATGTGTTGCAAAACAAATCTCTTTTCCTATGTATTTTGTATATTATTTGGTCATGTTTTTATTCGTTTGTGTTGTTTTTATTATGTATTTATTTATTTTATTAATTTATAGGTGTTCGTGAGAAAGGAGCTTAAAATAGTGAAAAATAATCAAGATGCGAGCACCTGGTGTTCATGGACGTTGGAGCGTAAACGAGCAACTTTGATCAAGTCAAGAACACCCAAGTCGAGAGCACGGAGTATAATATTATTTATAATAATAATAATAATAATAATAATAATATTTAATGGTCATAAAAAAAGATATAAAAAATTGAAAAAACAAGTCAAGCCTGGTGACTTGTGTTGGGCTCAACATTACGTAGGAAAAAACAAAACCCTAATTGGGTGCAATATTAATAATTGGAAGAACATTACAAAAGGGGAGATTATCATCTGAAAGGGAGGCCACATAGGAGGTTATCACGAGGAGCTCAACAGCGGCCAATCAAAAGGAGGCACAATCATCACAGCGAAGATATCAAAACAGCCGCCAAGAAGAGAATAAGTGAAAGAGAAGAAGGCACGGGTTTAAGATTGAACCTACGGGTTTGACTATAATAAGTTTTAGTTTTTATATTTATTGACTTTGTGTTATGAATATTATTACTATTACTTTTATTTTTCTTGAGCCTATGTTTTTATTGTTTTATCTAATTATGTTTGGCTAAAACATTAGTGGCCACCTAGGTTGAAGATGATGACTATTTGATTTTGGTTTATGTTTCGGTTTTGGATTTTATAGTTGGATTTATGTTTTAGTAAGAAACTTGTTTATGATTCTATGATGTATGTGCGTACTTTTTACTAATTTATGATCTTTTGATGTTCCACGAGTGTCTTAGTGAATGTCTTTCATGTTTGGACACTTGTTAGAATTACTTGCTTTGTGCTTGTAGTTTATTTTATGGTTTTAGGCCTGAATTCCATAGGAACATTAATTGGGAGTTTAGAGGTAATTAGTATTCTTCCTACTCTTGAGACCGAGAGGTGATAGGTAGTCAGGTTTGTCTTTGGTGCTAGAGTTTTAGGCTAGAAACGCTGAGAGATCAGGTTTTCTTAGGTTCTCTAGTATTATTTGCTTATCTGTGTCATAGATTGACTTTATAGGTTACTCCTTGCACTTTAGGGTGTATTGTGATTGGAGAGTGAGAAATCTAAACCAGTCTAGCGAGTACTTTAGCATAGTTAGTGAGACCGAGAGGTGATCTAACCAATCAGTGAGATTAGTAGCCTTTAGGATTCCTTTTCGGGCAGTCTTGGTAAATGATCCGGGAGCCACTAGGATACTAGGGGTGAATATTATAGGATCCTGATTGCCAACATAGTTTCCAAAGCCGGGGCAGTTCCAATTTCATTAGTAGGATTCGATACCTAGGTGGTTGCCTTTCCCATCTCTGATTTCCTCCTTAGTGATCCTCTGCTATCTTTTAATTTAAGCCTTTTAATTTATTTACTTTAGTAATTAATTAATATAAAAAAAATCACAAAAAATCCAATTTGCTAGGCTAGGAGTCGATAGAGGTCTAGTACCGAGAGTCGCCACATTGTGTCCACGGATCGATAATCCGGACTTACTTGCTCTGCTACACTGCGACCGGTGCACTTGCCGTTAGTGTGTGGTTTAGAGGGTTTATCCATTTTTAAAACTTGACCCGAATTTATTTAATACACTTTTCACACATCAAGTTATTGGCGCCGTTGCCGGGGACACAGTGCGCTTTCGAGGACGGCCCGAGTCGGGGATCTAGTCACTTTGTAGATATTTTTATTTATTTTTTATATATATTTTTTTCTATCTGGTGCCCGTGATATGTTTGTTTAGTGTCTGTTTGCAGTGAGATTTTAGGATGCCAGATGCTAGTGGAAGAAAGACTGTAGCAGACTACATAAGAGAGCGTGACCAGGCTGGTTACAATGAAGAAGGCATCTACACACAAATGCAAAATCACTATATGCCTGTCTGGAGGGACCCCGATAGTTTTCTTGCCTCTTCAGTACCAAGGATCTTTGTAGATTTGTATGAAGGGGAAAATCCATACTTACAACCATTTGATATCACTCCAGCACCGGAGACAATAATGGACGAAGAAATCCCACCTCCGGTCCAACAAGATCCCATTGAAGATGATTTTTTGAGTGATAGTGAGGTTTTAGAAGATGTCGGGTTGATTGAAGAGGTTAGTGAGAAGGAGAACAAGATGGGAGATGAAGATGAAGATATGCATACACCATCTTGGGATGACGAGTTTGGTGATGAGTTGGATAATTTACCAACTCTTGAAGAAGAAGAATTTGACCTAGTTGGTGATCTTACATTTTTAGAAATATTACTTATGGGAGAACTAGCCACGGGGATCAATACACCAAACGAGGAAAAAGAGGAAGAGGTTGTAACAAAGAAGATCAAATCACCTCATCACATTCGAGATTGCCGGCCCGTGCCGCCACCATCACGGGAGAGGGTTCACAGTCACATGGACCATACCCCTCATCAAATGCCACATATAAAGTTTAGTCCAGGTAAGTCTAGAAATAGGTGCTCTGACCCGTTTGAATTTTTCAAACGTTTTTCTAGATTCACCATTCGTTTTTTGACGAACAATGGTGAACTATCTGAATTAAACGGGTTGGATAAAAGGTGGATAAAAGAGAAGCCACCTGATTGAACTTGGGCCAAAACCCATGTGTAGAGTTTTGTATCATCATCCGCCAGGTATGTTTTAATTTAATTTTATTTTCATTCTTATTTATTTTATTTTTTATTTATATTTTTTTTGTTTATCGAGTCATGTGGGATTGCCTTGGCCTTTTTCACCGTTTGATCTACCCTGCCCGTACTCAATCTCCATTCGGGTGGGGTCGATCTTAAAATTATTTTTTGTAAACAGGCATCTCACTTGTCATTGAGTCATTTTACTTTTATTTTCTTTTTAGTTTAATTTTTCAGGATTCCAACTATGGCCGCGAAGGAAATGCTATACGGTTGTAGATGATGGACAGATGGGACACTTTCTGCGAGCTATCGCCACATATTCCAGGGGAGTTCGTTCCATTTATTTTGTTGTCATATATTTTTTTCGTTTCTTATTTATTTTTGTATTTTTATTTTTAGTCTGCGTTGTTTTCTGGAGCACATTGAGGACATTGTGTCTTTCTAAGTGTGGGGATGGAAAACTTTGTTCTTATTTTGCTTAGTTGTAGGTTGAGTCATAAAAAAATAAAAAAATCAAGAAAAAAAAAAAAAGTTGTTTTGTGTTAATCCCGATCCTTTTTGCTCTTAGTAAACGAGCCTTTTCAATACGTCGGTTAAAAGCGGGGTCGATTGTCGGGTTTACGGGTTTTAGCATATGTTTCTTTAAGTTGCGGGATAGTAGGCTTGACTGAGTTGTTTTTTTTTTAAATAAAATGTTTGGGGTGCCTGGGATAGTGGATCAAGCTGGATGGTCAACTGGTTTTGCACTTGTTAGTATCGGTAACCCTTATTTCCACATGTCAGTGAGTTTTGAGCCATTAAAATATTATATAAATATTCACTATTTCGTTTCATGTGTGATATACTGACTTTGTTGCATTATTTTAGAACTTGTGCGTTTTGATGCATTTTGAGACCATAAGCTTAGACTTGACACAAATATGATAGGGGCATTAGGATTACCCATTTTTGTTTAGCCTTTTCATTTGTTTTTGTTATTTGACCCGTTTCCCCTTTTTTACCTTTAGAAACCACTTTGAGCCTAAACATTTCGTTTGTCACCCATTTTATTTTATATTGATTACCGGATGGTATATATTTATGTAATGTGAAAAAAAAAGAAAAAAAATATATCAGCATAAAGAATAGCTGACAAAAAAAAATCAGCATAAAGAGTAGCTAACACAAAAAAAAAAAAAAAATTGAAAAAAAAAGAAAGATATATGAAAAAGAGAAAAAAAAAAGAATAAAGGTTGTGAGTCGAGAAGACCAAAGAGTTAGAGTTTATTTGTTTATGGTTTATCCGGTTTATCTCTTATTTTCTTTTTCGCCAATTTTCCCAACAAAATACCCTACCTTTAACCCTTACCAACCCTTTCGAAGTCCTCTTGATTTGTGTTAGTTTTAGCAATTAGGTGGAGATTTGATTGACGTACAAGCTTATGATAATTTTGCTTCATAGTTCGGTTTTGAGAGATTCACTCCAAATAAATATATAACCGAGAGATGAGTGATATTGTGAGGGGTGCTTACAGGTGCATAGTCGGTTGCTTGAAGGTAAGTGAAGCTTGACCAGGTAGGCCTTGTTTTTAAAATTGTATCATCTTGACTAGTCAGCCTTTTGAACGATGTAAGTCTTGTGAAACCGCTATGCTTGTTGATTTCGTAGTTTGCTTTTGACCCTGTTTGATGCTATCGTTTTTGTTGAGTGCTTTGTTGAAAATGTTGTTTAGGATTTTGTATAATTCTTTTTCGGGATGCAAAAGTTTTAAGTGTGGGGATGTTTGATGTGTTGCAAAACACATCTCTTTTCCTATGTATTTTGTATATTATTTGGTCATGTTTTTATTCGTTTCATGTTGTTTTAATTATGTATTTATTTATTTAATTATTTTATAGGTATTCGTGAGAAAGGAGCTTAAAATAGTGAAAAATAATCAAGACGCGAGCACCTGGTGTTCATGGACGTTGGAGCGTAAACGAGCAACTTTGATCAAGTCAAGAACACCCAAGTCGAGAGCACGGAGTATAATATTATTTATAATAATAATAATAATAATAATAATAATAATAATATTTAATGGTCATAAAAAAAAGATATAAAAAATTGAAAAAACAAGTCAAGCCTGGTGACTTGTGTTGGGCTCAACATTACGTAGGAAAAAACAAAACCCTAATTGGGTGCAATATTAATAATTGGAAGAACATTACAAAAGGGGAGATTATCATCAGAAAGGGAGGCCACATAGGAGGTTATCACGAGGAGCTCAACAGCGGCCAATCAAAAGGAGGCACAATCATCACAGCGAAGATATCAAAACAGCCGCCAAGAAGAGAATAAGTGAAAGAGAAGAAGGCACGGGTTTAAGATTGAACCTACGGGTTTGACTATAATAAGTTTTAGTTTTTATATTTATTGACTTTGTGTTATGAATATTATTACTATTACTTTTATTTTTTTTTTGAGCCTATGTTTTTATTGTTTTATCTAATTATGTTTGGCTAAAACATTAGTGGCCACCTAGGTTGAAGATGATGACTATTTGATTTTGGTTTATGTTTCGGTTTTGGATTTTATAGTTGGATTTATGTTTTAGTAAGAAAGTTGTTTATGATTCTATGATGTATGTGCGTACTTTTTACTAATTTATGATCTTTTGATGTTCCACGAGTGTCTTAGTGAATGTCTTTCATGTTTGGACACTTGTTAGAATTACTTGCTTTGTGCTTGTAGTTTATTTTATGGGTTTAGGCCTGAATTCCATAGGAACATTAATTGGGAGTTTAGAGGTAATTAGTATTCTTCCTACTCTTGAGACCGAGAGGTGATAGGTAGTCAGGTTTGTCTTTGGTGTTAGAGGTTTAGGCTAGAAACGCTGAGAGATCAGGTTTTCCTAGATTCTCTAGTATTATTTGCTTATCTGTGTCATAGATTGACTTTACAGGTTACTCCTTGCCCTTTAGGGTGTATTGTGATTGGAGAGTGAGAAATCTAAACCAGTCTAGCGAGTACTTTAGCATAGTTAGTGAGACCGAGAGGTGATCTAACCAATCAGTGAGATTAGTAGCCTTTAGGATTCCTTTTCGGTCAGTCTTGGTAAATGATCCGGGAGCCACTAGGATACTAGGGGTGAATATTATAGGATCCTAATTGCCAACATAGTTGCCAAAGCCGGGGCAGTTCCAATTTCATTAGTAGGATTCGATACCTAGGTGGTTGCCTTTCCCATCTCTGATTTCCTCCTTTGTGATCCTCTGCTATCTTTTAATTTAAGCCTTTTAATTTATTTACTTTAGTAATTAATTAATATAAAAAAATCACAAAAAATCCAATTTGCTAGGCTAGGAGTCGATAGAGGTCTAGTACCGAAAGTCGCCACATTGTGTCCACGGATCGATAATCCGGACTTACTTGCTCTGCTACACTGCGACCGGTCACTTCCCGTTAGTGTGTGGTTTAGCGGGTTTATCCATTTTTAAAACTTGACCCGAATTTATTTATTACACTTTTCACACATCAGTGCATCAACAAATATTAATATTTTGCAATAAGGGTAGATTAGTCAATTTAACCATTAATTATAATGTGCATTTAATTACATTTCCATTATTTATTGAAGATTATCTGTCCTCCTCAATTTTTCAACCAATCGAAAACACAACAGTATCCAACCTATGAATATAAAACACATTAGTATGATCATGATAAAATACAACACACCCAACCTATGAACATAAAACACGACAGTATAATCATGATAAAACACAACACACTAAAACCAATAAAAAACACAACAGTATCCAACCTATGAATATAAAACACAACAATATGATCATGATAAAAAAACAACACACCCAGCCCAATCAAAAACACAACAGTATCCGACTTATGAATATAAAACACAACAGTATCCAACTTGTGAACATAAAACACAACTAATCTAATACAATCGGTTAACAACAACAACCTAAATTATAAAACACACAATATGTTTAAAAAAAACTAGAATCGAGTCTTTTCAATTAATATGCACGATAATCTGCAGGTCGATATTAGACTTCATGAGTATTGTCAAATGTGTTTTTAAATTACAATGATGGCATTTATATTATAAAAAACACACATAAGGATAACACATAATCATGGCATACGTCAAATGCTACACGGATTGCTAGAAAACATTTAATTATCTTCAAAATGCTACACGGAACTATTTAAATTAGCCGCATAAGACTTTATTTTTAGAAGACTAGAAAGAGAGGAGAGAGAGAATCCTAAATAAAAAAGGGGAGAGAAAGGGAGAGAGTTATGTAAATCTATTTAAATGAAGGAGGTATTAATTGATTTTTATTTTGTGTTTTGACAATTATACCCCACTAGGACTAATCTATGTTACCTTATTAAGGAGGAGACATGTCTAGAAAAGTAATTTTACACCCATTTTAAGATGGGATATCAAGAGACTCATGCTTTAACATAGATATGACATGTAAAAGTTCCCCATAAAACCCTTATTGCATTATGCACTTGTACTATAACTATATAATCAATTTAGAGACTTATTAATGTATTTGAATTATCACATGCAAATTAATATGCTCGTATACTGATTATCCTATGTTACCTTATTAAGGAGGAGACATGTCTAGAAAAGTAATTTTACACTCATTTTAAGATGGGATACCAAGAGACTCATGCTTTAACATAGATATGTCATGTAAAAGTTTCCCATAATACCCCTTATTGCATTATGCACTTGTACTATAACTATATAATCAATTTAGAGACTTATTAATGTATTTGAATTATCACATGCGAATTAATATGCCCGTACACTGATTATCATGTACTTATGTATAAATAAAATTTGAAGTATTCTATGAAAATTCTACTTTTATAAAAATGTTCATTACTATCATGTGAGTTGTTTTGAAGCTCCTCACCCTTATATGATTTCAATTAAAAAGACAAAGTGGCCATCTAGATCAATTGCAAAATGACTATAATATAAATATAAATTCAAAAATCATTATATTATACTAAGGAAGTTAAGCTTGAATGATTGTATGAACAAAATAAACATAAAAACATATGTGGGTTGTACAAAAAACAAGAATTGTAATTTTGATTGTTAAATCTTAAATTTACTTTCAAAAGTTGTTTCTTATGAGAATGAGAGCGAGAAAGAGACATGATTTACGAAATTTAGCCAAATTAGAATGCAATACGCTGCCATGATTTTTTAGAATTGTATATTTGACAATTATACCCCACTAGGACTAATTAATCAATTAACTTTATAACCCTTATTAAATTTTTGCTATCAACCAATCTTAACCATCCATCTCTAGATCTAAGGGATATAAACATTTCTTACCATTCTCACAAAAATCACCTTTTGTACCCGAACCTTTACATATATATATATATATATATATATGTAGAGGATCCCGTAGGAAAATTGATTTGTGTAAGAAGTGTAAAAAAGATTTATAGCCATAGAATTAACTTTTGAGATTAAGGACATTTAAAACTTTTTACCAATTTTTAAATTTAAGAAATCCCACTAATTTAGCACTAGTTTTAACAAATTATTCAAATATCTATCATTCAATTCAATGATTCAATTTAGTTATCATCAGATCAAATAAAAAAAAACTATATTCTATCAACATCAATTTATAAATCAATTATACACCCAACTCCTAAACCCATGATCGGTGTATATATATATATATATATATATATATATATATATTTTAGTTCTTAATTGATATCATCAATTCTTACAATCATGATCATATCAGAAACACGGGTCATACATGGTGTGTTATTTTACTAACAATTTTTTACAACATATAGGAAGTATAGATTTTATCATCAAATGTTAACATCAGGAGTGTTTTATAATAACGTCCGGAGTGTTTTATAATGAAAGAGAAACTAGTGTGCATTAATAAGGAGTGTTTTATAATATCATCAGGATTGTTTTATAATAACATCAAGAATGTTATATATTGAAACTAAACACAGTAGAAGTGTTTTAAATCTGATATGGGAGAGAAACTGGTGTGCATTAATTAAGGAATTATGGGAACGGTTTCAAAACTAATAGGAGAGAGGAATTGGTTTTCTCTAAATAAAGCACACACAATTACCATAGTGCCATCAAATAAAACACTGATTGTACTATCTTGCCCTTAGCTACTATAAACAATTAATTAAAAATTAAACACATATAGGTTTTTAATCTCAACCATCAATCTCAACATCTAATGGATCAAAACACTTCCTACAAAAAATCATTTTCCTACAGGAACCTTACCCTATGTATAGGTATATATATATATATATATATATATATATATATATATATATATATGGTGGGGATCTGTACAAAGTGCATTTTTTCGTACAAAGTGTGAGAAGTCTATATAGGCATTTTGTTTTAAATTTTAGACATTATGTTTTTTATTCTCTTGGCATAGTATTATATAGAAAAAAACAAATCGTAACAATTTAAAACACTAA
Organism: Ambrosia trifida; assembly: GCA_028751855.1. Classification (NCBI taxonomy): domain Eukaryota; kingdom Viridiplantae; phylum Streptophyta; class Magnoliopsida; order Asterales; family Asteraceae; genus Ambrosia; species Ambrosia trifida. Next base: position 92,758,332 of record CM054122.1, on the reverse strand, counting down.
TTACTGTATTCTCAACATGTTATCTAAAACACTATTCGAAGAAAGTAATCAGTGTGTTTTGAATTTCATGTCTAGAATAAATTTGATTGTATTTTAAGTTGTTATGTTGGGTGTTTTTCAATATAATACAATGCAAAAGGAATCCAAAACATCATACCGAAACTTAAAACACAATGAATACATAGACTTCTCATACTTTGTACGAAAAATACACCTTGTACAGGAACCTATACCTATTATATATATATATATATACACACACATATAGGGTCAAGATCCTGTACAAAGTGTGTTTTGTGTGAGAAGGGTGAGAATGTGTTTTGACCATTAGATCATTTTAATCAATGATGTGGATCAATTGAGTGACATTTTGGTAATTATTGTTATATTATTAATAATAAATTAGATGGATGAGGGGTATTAAGGTAAAATCATCACCCACATTTAATTCACATTTAAATTGAAATTTGTTAATAAAGGGAAACATTTAAATTAATTATCTCACCTCTCTCTCGCTCTCTCTCTCTCTCTCTCTCTCTCTCTCTCTGCGCCACCTACACAACTGCCATCAACCACTACCATCAACCGAACCACCATTCGACAATCGCCATAACAAAAATCATCGGAGTGTTTTTTTTAGGAATGAAGATGAAGACGTCATCCGGTGATAATGGATCAGTGTGTTTTATCTTCATTGGTGTGTTTCATGGTGGATTATTTTTTACATTTGTTTATTGTTTTTGTTTTATGTTCAAAGGATTTTTCTGTAGTTTAGTGTGTTTTGAATTTAAAACACATTTTAAATGTATCTATAGTTGATGTGCTCAAAGTGGTTTAATAAAAACTACTTAAATTAACCTAAACTAGACACTCTAAGTTTTAAATTTATAAACTAAGACTCTCTAAACCTAAACCACACAACCGGCAAGTGTACCGGTCATTGCAGTACAGCTAAAGTAAATCCGAGTATCGAACCCACGAGACTCTACTGGAAAACGTAAACTAGACTCGATTACTTATCCTAGATACTAATTTAATAATGTTTTGTTGGTTTGGGGGGATTTCTAATAAAACTACTGCAAATAAATAAAAGAAACTAAAATAACTTAAAACACAAGCTGGAGATTGGAATTCGGATCAGATGATTGGAAGGCACTACCTAGGCTAGAATCCTACACATGAATGATAATCTTCTAACGGATATGGAACTGGTGTGGAACCGGGATCTTAAAATACTAAACATCAAGAATAGACTAGACACCCTCGACCCTTCTCAAGGGGAAACCCTAGAATACTGTTGTGCCGTTAAACCACCGGTTGAGAGGTTACCCTCACAGGCTTACCTACTCGAATCTTAAAGTACCCGCTAGACAGTCTACCTCACAGCGCAAAAGTCACAATACACCCTAAAGTGCAAGGGGTAACTACAATATTTCTGATAAGACTTGGCCTACAAGGAATGCTAGGGAAACTAGGAAGATCTTCTCACAAAGCCTCTTGAACTAGCAATTTAACACCCTAGACAGATCAACAATCTCGCACCTTACAGCTATTGAGAATTGGTAGAACACTTAGAATTACCTAACTAACAATTACAACTCCTATGGATAACACGCAAAATTAACCATAAACTAGCTGCTAACACCCAGTCCGCAACCTAACCCGCATTCATACATGAAAGACATTCACAAAAACGCAAGTGGAGTTTATAAAAATTAATTAAACAAAACTAAATATGCATACACATCAGAACAGAAAATAAAGAATTCTTTACTTTAAAATTCACCCACAACCAAAAGTTCCAAAACCAAAGAAAATAATTAATCAAACATGTGAAATCATCTTTAACCTAGGTAGCATTAAGGTTTAGCGAATAAAAGTCATGGTAAAAAAAACAATAAAAACTAAACATATTAATGATGTTCACAACGTGTTAGAATAGATAAATCTATAATCTATAACTTATAATAAAAGAATTGAATATTGATGAGGTAGCATTCAATGGAGGCCTAAGAAAGCCATTTTAATGACATGGCATTCAAGGAGACATTCTCCTCCTTAAGTGTGTCATGTGTCATGTCATGTGGCAAATTAAAAATAAATAAATAATAATATAAAACCTAATCTACTAAATTTAAATTGAGTTATTTTAGGAAAAAAAGAATTTAAAAACAAATTTAAAATTTTCTCTCTTATTTTCCTTCCATAATTTTTAAATGTTAATATCTTTTATATACGATATTTTTTAGACCTGGCAATTTCAACCCATCTAGTTGAGTTTGGGTTGTTTTGGGTTTAAAATTTGACCTTGTGGGTTAAAATGGGTTTAGTATAATTTTCAAAGGGGTTAGGATGGGTAATTTTAATTCTAGGAAATAAGTAAGTGGGTCAGGATAGGTATTTAAAAAAAACAAATGGGTCAGGATGAGTATTTTTAGATAACCATATACAAATCTAAATTAAAACTCACCCAAGTTGATGCCTCATAGAAATCAATATCAATGTCAATAAAAACAAAAAATTATATCTTTTACATTTGTTGATCACCCTAGTCGGTTCGAAATCGTTCGGGTCATTAACGGACGACAATGTCGAAACAACACGGGTCGTTAACAAGACCGATCTCATCGAAACGGTTTGAGTCATTAGCGGGTTTGATCGAGTGCAAACGGTCTGGGTTGTTGACCGGCCTGTTCGGGTCGAAATGGTCCGGTCGTTGACGGTCCCAGTCGGGTCGAAACGGTACGTGTTGATAACGGGATCGGTCAGGTCGAAACGGTCCGGGTCGCTAACGGGCCCGGTCGGGTCAAAACAGTACGGGTCTGGTTGAAACGGTCCGGGTCGTTACCGAACCCAGTCGGTTCGAAACGGTCCGGGTCGCTACGGGACGGGTCAGGGTGAAACGGTCTGTGTCGTTACCGGGCCCGGTCGGGTCGAAACGGTCTGGGTCGCTACGGGACGGATCAGGTTGAAACGGTCCGGGTCGCTACGGGACGGGTCAGGTTGAAACGGTCTGCATCGTTACCGGGCTCGGTCGGGTCGAAACGGTCTGAGTCGCTACCGGGCCCGGCCGGGTTGAAACAGTCCGGGTTGCTATGGGACGGGTCAGGTTGAAACGGTCTGGGTCGTTACCGAGCCCGGTTGGGTCGAAACCGTCCGGGTCGCTACTCGCTAGCGGGCCCGGCCGGGTCAAAACGGTCCGAGTCGCTATGGGATGGGTCAGGTTTAAACGGTCTGGATTGTTACCGGGCCCAGTTGGGTCGAAATGCTCCGGGTCGCTACCGGGCCCGGCCGGGTCGAAACAGTCCGGGTCGGTACGGGATGGGTCAGGTTGAAACGATCTTGGTCGTTACCGGGCTCGGTCGGGTTGAAGCGTTCCGAGTCGGAACGGGACGGATCAGCTTGAAACGGTCCGGGTCGCTACGGGACGGGTCAGGTTGAAACGGTCTGGGTTGTTACCGGGCCCGGTCGGGTCGAAACGGTCCGGGTCGCTACCGGGCCCGGCCGGGTCGAAACAGTCCGGGTCGCTACGGGACGTGTCAGGTTGAAACGGTCTGGGTCGTTACCGGCCTGGTCGGGTGGAAACGTTCCGGTCGCTAACGGGCCCAGCCGGGTCGATACGGTCCTGGTCGCTAACGAGACCGGTCAGGTCGAAACAGTCCGGGTCGTAATGGTCCGGGTTGTTAAACAACCCGATAGGGTCGAATCGGTCCGGTTTAAAATGAAATATTTCGGATCCCTTAAAATTTTATTTTTATGTTTATTTTTTTTTTAAATTTGTTTTTTTCTTTTTTTTTTTTACTTTTAAAATTTTGTATTTTTATTGTTATTTTAATTTTTAAAGTTTTTTTAATCTATTTTGATGTGAACCTATCCTAATTTAAACCATCTAGACCCAAACCCATCCTAATCTAACCCAAACCCATCCTGACCCATCACCTAACCTAACCCAACCAACCCATTTTGCCACCCCTAATATTTTTTAAAGAAAAAAGTTACACCAAATTAACGAGCGTTTTATTATCTTTACAACGAGTACCATAGTTCTATATAAAAAAAATGAGAAAAAAACAACTATTTTTTATGGGATTTTTTTCATACAGGAAAATAAACACAAATTGTTCAGGTTATTCATTAATAATGTTTTTTCTTTTAAACAAGGTTCTTATCTACGATGTTGAAATTCAGCTCAATCGTCATGCTTTCATTGGAATTTTACTCTTTTAAAGATGCATAGGTATACTTCATCAAGAGAAGCTAGGAGAAAGAATCGCGCAACACTGCATCACATGAGCCGGATTGTATCAGGTGGTTCAACCGGAATGACTTGTTAACTCTACGAATTCATAAATTACAACATGAACTCAAAATATAATCTAAAAGTGAATGATTACATATTAAAAGATAATCCAAAAGTTATTCGATATAAAAAAAATCATCCAAAAGTATTCAATTTTTTAGCAATGTTCTTTTAAATGAAACTTTAGGTGATGTATAAGCCATTGGAGTATTGAATACATCAAGTTTAAATTTGCTTAAAAGATGAAATTCACTACCATCGCCTTTCTCAAAATTTAGAGCATAACTATTTTCATCTCCTACATTATTACATAAGATGTTTTAGTAGAAATAACAATCATAATATACTTAAATTACGAAAGATAAGTAACATATATAACAAGTAACAGTGTGTTTGAGGAGCCGGTTCGTGCTCTTCCTCACCAAACATGTTATCTATATCATTATTATGAAGTTCTCCTTCTTGCTTTTCTTGAACCACAAACAAATCAATAGTTCAAAACCCAAAAATTTACCTTGTGCCGGTACCGGTATAATGGTTCAAACCGGTATACCGTATTTTACCGGCAGTACGAACTTGATACCGTTTCGCCTTTATACCGGGGTGTTTCCTACCGGGCTACCCTCCGAAAAACGGCATTACTGGTATAACTGGCCGGTACGTACCGGTTTTTTAAACATTGCTTCAAATCCTCTCTGCTGTTGTTGATGTCCCCCTCTTCCCGCAATAATAATTGCTCATCTCGATAAAATATATGTTTTCTTTTTTTCCGCCGCTCCTTCCTTTTCTCCCCAAGATAATAATCCTCCCCTTAAATCTTGGAGCCCTATACTGTTCTTTTGTTGGGCCTTGACCAAACTCAAGGTACAGATCACGATTTTTTTTTTTTATTTCTTTATTATTATTATTAAACTTATTAATATTAGTTTATTATTATTATTATTATTATTATTATTATTATTATTATTATTATTATTATTATTATTATTATTATTATAACTTCGTGCTTTCGACTCGGGTGTTCTTGACTTGCTCAAAGTTGCTCGTTTACGCTCTAATGTCCACACGAACACCTACCAAATTATATAATAAATAAATAAGTACTAAAAATGGCCAAAAACTATTAAAAATCTATAAAAACCTATAAAAAGCCAAAGTAATAAAGAAATACAAATAACGACTCAACACGAACAAAAACCTATTAAATAATGTATAAAAATACACCGAATAAGAGATGTGTTTTACAACACATCAATAGTTGTGTTTTAAAGTACATTCTAGTGTGTTTTTTAAAATGTGTTACTGATTGTTAGGGTTGTACACTAGCCGAGTCGAGCCGAGCCAGGCCCAGCTCGAGCTCGAGCTCAAACTTAAACCGAGCCAGCTCGGCTCGGCTCGTTTTTCTGGTCGAGTTGAAAAGTTGAGCTCGAGCTCGGCTCGTAAATGTTCGAGCCGAGCTCGAGATAGCTCGTTATATTTTTTTATTTTTTTTACAAATATTTATTAAATAAAAAACAATAAAATTATACATATTCATGTATATATTTTTTTTTCTTTTTCTAAGTTATGGTTTATTTATTATGAAAAGATGGGGTAGATAGGTAGTATGAGCGGGATTTTCAAATTTTGAATTTTAGAATTAGGTTTGGAGCCAAAATATATTAGTTTCATCTATATATTAATTACACATACACAAGCCTGAGTCGAGCCATCGAGTCGAGCCACGAGTCGAGCCATCGAGCCGAGCCACGAGCTGAACACCCCTGGCTCGAGCTCGGCTCGATTACAAAACGAGCCAGCTCGGCTTGGCTCGAAAACAAAACGAGCCTCTTCGAGCCGAGCTTTTTTCGAACGAGCCTCGAGCCGCGAGTTTTTTGTACACCCCTACTGATTGTGTATGATGAAGATAAAACACACTGGATTATGGAGAAGATGATTATAAAACACACGGGACTGTTAAAACACAAAGTTGAGAATATGATGATAAAACACACGGGTATGAACGTAAAACACCTTCTGGATAAAACAACTTACAAGACTATAATAAAACATCATACCTTGTATAAAGAATAACTAAAAATCTACCATAAACATAAATCACCACACGTTGATTGTTAAAACACCATGATGTTAGAAATGACAATGATGATGGTGACCAGAACCATTCTCTCTCTCTCTACCTATTTTTATGTCCTCTCTTACCTCTCTTACCAAAATTATAATTTTAATCATTATTTAATAGTATGTAAAAAATCACATGTCACTCTCATATTGCTTCTCACAAAAAAATGGATTTGTACAAAAACCTAAACCTATTTATATATATATATATATTGAGTATGACTAATGGTCCTTGTCGATTTAAATCCTTTATGTAGGTTTGACTCAACTAATTAGATGAAGACTCGGTCTTGCTTAACTCTTAGAAGTTGGTTGATACCCGTTAGATGTTGTGGGAACGAGGAAGGACTTGCAACGTGGACCTAGTATATGCAATCCCAGATATCTTGGGATGTTAGTTGCTTCATTTTTAGTATAAAACGGGACTTTGGACGATCACTTAGGACTCTTATGGCTTACCTCTTTCAACTATTACTCATTTTCTTCCACTGACAACACACTTACTGATTGTAATACTTAGCTTAATTGATTCACGGTTTCCAAAGTTGTATTTGTTAATTTCTTTTAATACAAACATCAAGGCAGGGTACTTTTGTCCGATCCAGAGGTTTTATGCCATAGATCTAAACTAATCAAAGGCTTTCCTCGTACATCTCGTGTCCTTTTTTTGCTATTTTATCTTTATTCTTGCTTGTTTTCATCCTGAAGTTGTCACTGTTTTAATACTTCTTATCACAGTGATATCCTGAGCATATTAGTCACTAGTTATCAAATTTGTGTTCTTATATTTTTTAAACAGTTTTCTCAATATATCAATAACTCAAGCACTATAATTTTATAAAATCATTTTAGCACTCTACTTCACATAGCTAATTTGGAACACAAAATTAACTTGTCGATTTTTGACCAAAACTTATACTTCATTGGTAAAAAATCAGAGAGTATGCATTAGCAAAGGCGTTTGGTGATTCGTCAAAATGTCCAATAGTTGGTAAATATTATTATAAATATTTAACACATATTGATTAAAATATCCGTTACATTTATTTTTATTACATAGAAAATGTATCTATATTCTTGATACTATTATTTATTAGATTTATTGTTATTACATAAAAAAATTAATGTATATATATTCTTATTACTAATATTTATTACTGAAGGGATATGGTATCAAAACATCATAAATACCATATCATCGCCCAACTAAAACCGGCATCGCCTGGCGTCCATCCGCCCGTTTTACGTTAGCGGATCATCTAGCGTCCATCCACCCGTTTTACGTCAGCGGAACGTCCAGCGTCCGCCCGCCCGTTTTACGTCGGCGATACACTTGGCGTCCAACCGACGCCAGACGCAACCTCACCCGCCCGTTTTACGTCGGCGATACACCTGGCGTCCAATCGACGCCAGGCACAAGCTCGTCCGCCCGTTTTACGTCGGCGGACCCAATACGCTTCTAAGCTTTCCCAGCAAGCCAGATTAAGCTTCATCAGCAAGACTAGAAGATGCCTTCCAGGGCAGCCTTGGGACTTACACCCCTACCCCAGGCAACTGTTCCTGACGCAACATGCTGCCCGTCAGAGTTCCCCTCCAATCAAAGACTGCTCCCAGTCTGACACGCAGAAAGGACGATGATGTGGCAGCCTCCCAGCCAAGATATCTTTCTGACACCAGGCTTTCTCAACCTGTCTCGAGTTTCAAGGAAAAGGATGATTACCCACCGTCCTCGGTCTACCAATAGGCGGACGACACGTGTCCGCCGCCCACCAGCGTCCACTCAGCGGACGCCACGCGTACTATCGTCAGGACGGTAACATCCCCCTTGCACTTTACTCTCTCGTTTTTACCAAAACTCACTTGCACCAATTGGGATTAAGGACTTGGGCCGGAAACTTCGAGACGCCTCTACCTGGGCCGAGCCCCATCAAGGGTAGAGGATGGGCTGAGAAATTGTGATGTCAAGGTACTACAAAAGGAGGAGCTCCTTCTCCTTTTGTTGGCATCTGATATTCATATACACTTTCACTCAAAAAGACTACGAACTCTCTCGTATCTTTTTCAACCCCTTGTTTATTATACTTACCTTTAGAGGCTCGGCTCTTCTAATTGGTAGTCTCCTAAACTCCTTGGTCTTGTCCTTAGACCTATACATCTTTTATAAACACTCTACTTTATAAAATACAATAGAATCACTACCAGGATTAGCGCCTATACAGTAATCCAGGATCCGTGTTTCTTCATTGGCGCCATCCGTGGCCTTACCACAACACTCTAAACAACAGCTTTAACTAACTTACTCATTAATCCACATAGAAAAAAATGACAACTTCACCTCCAAGAGTGCACACTCCTTCTGGAGTCGTCGAGGACATCACCGACGCTACCCCATGATCTCACCCAACATCTGGGGATCACGACAACAATCAACTACACCCCGTCGTCACCCCCAGAAATCTAGACTTTCAAATCACCGAACCAGCACCTCCTACCGAGGAGGAGATAGACGCCCTCAATAATGACTAGTATGAACACCAGAAACGAATTCTGGACGCCCAGATGGAACGTCGCCGACTCACCGGCAAAGCCATTATGGGGTCATCCTCCAAACGACCCACGCGAACAGCAGTTGCTGCCCATCACGGGGAAGGTCCAGGGCAACCCCTTGTGGACCAGGCCCGTGTAGAGCACAACCAGTTCGATGAAGATGACTATGATGAGAGTTCATGGGAGGACGATGCCTCCAGGGACTATCGTCATAGCCCATACCACAGGCGGGAACGATTATACAGTGTAAGTGCATTATTCATGTATGTTCCCAGCTAGTGATCCGGTGCTGAATGTCGAAGGTTCAGATTATCAGAAAAAGACAAAGACTTTAGCTTGAAGACCCATTTGACCAGACGATAGGTCGAATGGAGTTCAACATAGGTCGAATGTAGAATGAAAGATACAAAAGGCTTCATTCGAACCCACGAGGGGTCGAATGAACACGTTCGACCTTATGAAAGGGGCGAATGTGGGAGCTTATAAATAGGGAAAAGTTAGTTATTTTGAGTGAGAGGGTTATCATTTGGAGCTTTTCCCTATTTTGTGTGTGTGATATTCTCTGTATTAGGTATAGGTTTGAATTGTAATTGTTGATATTTTGATCTAATACAAAGAGTAAAGTTATGGAAATTGCTCGGTGATTCATTATCTGTTTTCATCACGATCGTTACGGTTTATTTCTGAATCATTTTGCACGATCAGAGGGGATTTCGCACCCTACGGTTGGTATTCGTGAGATCACGGTTCATGATTACGATCCTAAAACGAATTCTCAAACAGGTACAAAAACGACGCCACCACAAACCTTTCACTCCTCTACAGGCCAACGGCCTTTGCCGACAAATCCAAATTTACCCGGCGTATCTCTCAAGCACCAATACCACCGAGGCAACGCCTCCCGGCCAATGTCAAAACATATGACGGCCTTACTGACCCCGATGACCACCTCGGCATTTTCAACCAAGCCGGGGCCGTTATCGGGTGGACTTTACCCGTCTGGTGCCATATGTTTGCACAGACGCTTACCGGAGCCGCCAGTGTCTAGTTTGACAACCTCCCTACAGGAAGCATCGACAGCTACAGACAGCTGATCGAAAAATTTTCACTCCACTTCAGCCAACAACGTCACCATAAACGCGACAAAAGACAGAACTCTCTATGCAAACGGAGAGACACCGAACTGCTCGAAGACTTCATCGTGCGGTTCAATAAAGAAGCACTCCAACTTGGAACGAGGGACGAGGCAACTCGGACCTCCTTCCTCGCCAACGTCAACGACGATGGCCGTCAACACACCCTCCAAGGGAAAGACGACATCCCATATTCCTAAGAAGAAGTTGTCCGCATCTCAAAACTATATGCGGGCAACCAAAAAACAATGCGCCAGAACCAACGCGGAAGTTCCAGCAACAACCACAGCCGCAACAACAACCGATCCTCCGTTTGGAACCGTATTTCAGGTTCACCGACGAAGGAAGATACTCGACCTCTGGCGATGCCAGAAATATAATCGGAAATAAACAAACGCGCGACCAGCGCAACAGCGGCCGCCAGAACCAAGACTGGACTCCCCTCACGAAAAAACCATCCCAGGTGCTGTCTTAAGTCCTTTCAACTGGAGAGGTAACTTTCAAACTCCCAAAGCCTATGGGTACCAAACGAAAGAGCATAGACACCACCAGATTCTGTGGCTTCCACAAAGATGTGGGTCACGATATCGACAACTGCTACAGCCTCAAGATGGAAATCGAGACGGCCCTACGCTCCGAAAAGTTGGCCAACTTGGTCAAAAACGTCTGCGCCGGTGCACGCCGGCCAGACGAACCCGGCAAGGCCATCAAAGACATCAAGACACACCACATCCGCGGCGCATACAACCGACAGTGCAACATGACGCGCAACATAAAGCGGAAGACAAACCTCGCCAACAGGGCGACCACGTCGCAACAATCAGAGGCCGCGACGTCAGAAAATTGGAGGGAGGACCAGGTCATCCGCCCAATATTACCAAGGGGCGCAAGCTCAACGACCCCACTTACCATCACAGCACTGTTCAGACACTACCGAACTTACAAAATGATGTGCGACGGCGGAAGCAGCTTCGACATCATGTACCAACAGTGCTTTGACCAGCTCGATGTCGAAGACAAAGCACGCCTGCAACCAGATGCACCTATCGCAGGTTTCTTCAACGAAGTCATCCACCCCATCGGAAAGTTTGACTTTACAGTCAAACTCGACAACGGGACACATACACGCTCCGAAGTTTGCACGTTCCATGTTATCCCCGCAAACTCCTCATTTAACATATTGCTCCGCAGACAAGGCCTGACAAACTTCAACAGCACCGCGTCAACCCACGGGGATCGCGTACATCAGAGGCAATCAAGAATGCCCCATGACCACTGAACCGGCGGCAGACACTCTTCCAGCAACACCAGCCGCCGCAAAAGAAGAAGAATAGGTCCTTAACCCGGCCTTCCCTGAACAAACCATCACCTTGTGGCCGACGCTGTCCCCCCATGTACGAATACACCTAAAACAATTGTTGGTGGCAAACAAAGACATCTTCTCCTGGCATTCGTCTAACATGATCGGTGTCCCAAGACACATAGCCGAGCACCGTCTCAACACATAGAAAGACGCTCGCTTGGTAGCTCAGAAAAAACGACCACTGGGCCCCGACAGAGTCAAAGCCATGAACGAGCAGGTCGATGACCTACTCGAAGCAGGCATCATCAGAAGATGCAACCATCAAACTTGGGTAGCTAACCCCGTCATGGTCCTCAAGAAGAACGGGTCTTGGCGCATGTGCGTCGACTACAAAGACTTGAAGGTAGACTCTCTAGTGCCACTTAAATACAAATGCTTCCTCGAAGCTTATCGAGGATATCACCAAATACAAATGGCCTACAAAGACGAAGACAGAACCGCCTTCAGAACCGATCGAGGGGTATACTGCTACACCAAAATGCCCTTTCGGCCTAAAAAACGCAGGCGCAACCTACCAGCGCCTAATGGACCACGCCTTCATTAACCAAATCGGTGTCAACCTTGAGGTCTACGTAGACGACTTGGTCATCAAGAGCACTCAAGAAGACACCATGCTACTGGACATCCAGCGCACCTTCGAACAGTTGCGCGACATTAAGATGAAACTTAACCCGGGCAAGTGCTCCTTCGGAGCCGAAGAAGGGAAATTTCTAGGCATCATTGTTACCATTGGTGGCTTCAAACCAAACCCGGAGAAAGTTCAGGCTATCAAACGCATGCCATCACCAAACTCAATAAAGGACGTGCAGACACTTATGGGGCGCCTTGTCGCCCTCAACTGATTTCTATCAAACTACGCGTCCAAGTCTTTTCCTTTCGTTCATACACTACAAAATGTACTGAAAAAGACACAATTCCGCTGGACTCCAGAGGCGGAAGTGGCTTTTCGTGAAATGAAACAATGTTTGACTTACTTGCCAACTTTAACAGCACCCCTCCCAGAAGAACCATTAACACTGTACCTATCCGCATCTGAAACGGCGATAGACGCAATACGTCTGGTAGAACGCAACAAAGTTCAAACACCAATCTACAACATCAGTCGTACCCTGGCAGACGCAGAAACTAGATACTCCACAATGGAAAAGCTAGTCCTCGCACTTGTACATGCATCAAGACGCCTACGACGATACTTTCATGGACACCCAATCAATGTCCTAATAGATTACAGAATCAACACCGTGCTCTCAAAACTGGAACTCTCAGGTCGCCTAGCAAAATGGGCAATCGAATTAGGCGCACATACCATCATCTATAAACCAAGACCGACGATCAAAGGACAGGTTCTCGCGGACTTTATTGCAGAAATCCCAACAGACAAAATACAAGACTGCAAACACGAACAAGATCCAAAACCCGTCCAAGATTCCCGCGTAACTTGGTCACTATACATAGACGGGGCTTCTAACGATCAGGGCGCAGGCGCAGGTCTACGACTCGTTAGCCCTGACAAAACCGAAGTTACATACGCCATCCGCCTTGAGTTTCCAAGAACAAACAACGAAGCAGAGTACGAGGCATTCCTTGCAGGACTACACTTGGCAGAAAAAATGGGCGCAAGACATTTGAACGCCCATGTCGACTCAATGCTCATGGCGGGTCACATGAACGGCGTCTACGACGCTAAAGACCCGGTCATGGCTCAATATGTCGACCAAGCCAAGCTCCTCATCAAAATATTCACAACCTGCACAATCCTCCACATCAACCGCAGCGGCAACAAAGAAGCTGACGCCCTCAGCAAAATGGCATCCACAACTTGGCCGCACATGGCCAAAGAGGTACGCATCGAAACTCTAGCTCAACCTTCAGTACCACTTAGAGAGGTCAATATAACGCAAACGGGCACCGGGTCATGGATGACCCCCATCCAAGAATACCTAGCAACGGGTAACCTACCGCCCCAAAAGGCGAAAGCCCGAAAAATCCAGCATAAGTCAGAACATTATCAACTCATGAACGGTATCCTTTACCGACGCTCCTACCTTGGTCCTCTTTTAAGATGCGTTGATTCCGCAAACGCCTCATTCCTTATCAAGGAAATCCACGAAGGCATATGCGGTATTCACGTAAGACCAAGAATGGTCGTCGCCAAAATCATGAACGCCAGATAGTACTGGCCACGAATGCTTCAACTGCCAGCAACACGTGCCAAATACCCTGCGCCCAAAAAATGATCTGGTCCCAGTCACCGCAGCCTGGCCATTTCAAAAAATGGGCCATCGATTTGGTCGGTCCTTTCCCAATGGCCCCAGGAAAGATACAATATCTTATAGTCACGGTCGAGTACTTCACAAAATGGGTCAAAGCCAAGCCTCTAGCGACGAGCAGCGCCGAACACGTCAAAAAATTCATCTGGGAATTCATTATTTGCGGATTCGGGCTGCCCATGGAGATCGTCACCGATAACGGAACGCAGTTCGCAGATAAAAAAATCCAGGCATGGTTAACACAAATGGGCGTCAACCAGATCTTCACATCCGTCGCCCACCCTCAAGGAAACGGACAGGTCGAGCGTATCAACAGATCACTGGTTGAAGGCATAAAGACACACCTGGGCTCAAAGCGAACAGGATGGGTCGATGAACTGCCGCACGTCCTGTGGGCACATCGCACCCTGACAAAAACAAGCACGGGTGAAACTCCGTTCAGCCTAACTTACGGCTCCGAGGCGGTAATCCCCGTAAAAGTCAACTTCCTGTCCCCACGGGTCCTCAGCGCATCTCACACAAACAATGATAAGGAATTGCGACTAAATCTAGACCTTTTGGACGAAAGACGCGAAATGGTTGCCATACGCGAGGCAAATTACAAAAAACAGCTCGAGCGCTACTATAACTCCAAAGTCAAAAGCTGTGCATTCGACATTGGAGACTACGTCATAAGAGACAACAACGCTTCCCATTCAGAGCGACCAAGGAAACTAGCGCCCAACTGGGAAGGCCCCTACAAAGTTCAACAAATCTTGGGAAAGGGAGCATATGCACTAGAAAAATTAGATGGAACACCTGTACCAAGATCATGGAATGTAGCGCAGTTGCACCCATGTTACTTATGAACATCTCAGTTTCGGAAAATATACTTCATTACTTTACATTTTGTCCACAACTGCACAATTTTTACTTTAGATCTAACTTATGAAGTTAATTCACTCTTCATAACCTAGACGCTAAACGTTGCCATAGTTCTAACTTATGAAGCTAATCTACTCTTCATAACTTAGACGACAATTTTTTAGTTCTAAATTGTTAAGTTAATTTACTCTCCACAATGGACGCCAAGTTTACTTCTAAGTTATGAAGCTAATCTACTCTTCATAACTTAGACACTGACTTATTCTACAAACACGAACAATACAAAAGCTTCATATTCCATTTCATCGAAGAAAGATACATTTACATATGCAAAAGACAACTGATGCTACAACACAACATCCTAATGAGGAGGCTCATGGGCCGTCCCCGAACTGCCTACCCCGCCAGCTTTCGTAGCCGGCGCCTTCTCCTTCTCCTTCTCTGCGCGTTCACGCCTGGCACGTTCAGAGTCCTCCACCTAACGCCTAAACCGCCCAATGGGACCAGGAACTGACAAATACTGCCTCATCGCTTGGAGCACAGGGAACTCCATCTTCTCTAGCTTCTCCAACTCCTTTATCAGCACAGTCTTGGGATTTATGTCCTGTAAGGGTTGCGCCTCAACCGGAGCACCGTCCTTGGCGGCCAGATACCCTTCCAGCCAACCACTATGCAAACCAGTGGTACGTGCAGCGTCCACTACCTCAACAACTTGCTCGACCATCTTCGGCTCGTTCCAACAGCGATAGAAGATGTGGAACAAAGATATAACTTGTATGAGATAAACCAAAACTCAAAGATAAAGCAAGTAAAAGAAAAAGAAAGAAGCTTTTGGTGCTTATCCCATCAGACATCATCCATAGTGATCTCTCACAGTATGACTTCTGAGCATACAACATCAGCGACTTCTCCAACTCCTAAGCTTCCTTCTCTATCAAGAGGGCACCAACCTGCCCCTCCAACTCCGACACACGACTGGTGGCCCTCACCACATCTTCATCTTTCTTCTTCAACTGGCCAGCAGCATCAGCATATTTTGAAGTCAAAACCTCCAACTCCTTATCCTTCGCGACAACAACCTTCCCCTGCACGCTCCTTGTTAATATTCACAGTAGATTGCTCCCATGCCTCCTGATTAGCCGCTGCATCAATATCCTTCTGGCGCACATCGGACTCTAGCTTCCGAACTTGGGCTACCAGACGCTGCTTAGCACTCTCAAAAACCCCCTTCTCCCTAGTCAGACGATTGGCTTCATTCGCCACCGTCTCCCGCTCATCCAAAAACTCACCCTCCCCGCGGTGAAGGGCGTGCAGATTCCCCAGAGACTGTGTTAAGTTTATACACAACTCTGAGAACAATGTAGCCTGGATTTGGGAGCGATGATGAGCACGCTCCGCAGGGGGTGGGCATAGTTTACAAACTCCTCAGCCACAAAGGGGCTGAGGAAGCAACAACTGTCGGTTATACGCCACTCAGGCGTATAAACCGGGGCATTCAGTTTAAAAATAGGGCCGCTCGAAGACGCCCCACCACCTTCAACCTTTTTTCACCTGCGACGCAACAAAGCCGCCACCCTCATCCATCACCGGAGAATCCTCTGGGGCATCACTCCCCTCAAGATCCACAAACAAGGGTTCCACCTGTGACCCCTCACCACCCTGAGCAGACGCCAACTTACCTTGCTCATTTTTCACGGCCACAAGGGCCGCATGTTGCTTGAGTAGCTCAGCTTGACGCTCCTCCTCTTCTTCCTTCGCCCTCTTCTTGGCCGCCAGACGCTCCTCCTCAGCCTTCTGCCTGTCCACGACAGCCTCCCAGATGCGGGCATCTTCCTCTTCTTTTTTCTTAAGAGCGGCCGCAGCAGCACGACTCTCTTCCTCAAGTTTTTTCTGCGCCTCGAGATCAGGCGCAGTCTCACTGGTCACAACATCAGACCGACCCGTTAGACGCTCCTCTTCCATAAGTGTCTTCTTCTGCTCCTCCTGCAACTGCTTGACCGAAGCAGGAATAGAGACTACAAGAAACACAAAGCTATAAAAACAAAAACAAAAAGGTATGATACACACAACTCATACTTACCGCTCAGCTTCCGAAGGGCCTTCTTGCCAAACGGCTCATGAACAGGTGGAGGCTCAAGCTCCAAACCTTGGGGCGGATCAGCAGTACCGCCACCCTTGGCCATCCTCTTCGGAGACGAACCTTGAGTTTCGTCTTGTTCTATGGTCTCAGAAAGTTTCCGCTTGTGACCTACAACAAAACAACCGGTTCAGCTTACAAGACGCAGATACAGACCAAAATACGAAGGTTAAGATACTTACCCTCAGCAGTCACTCCTTTAGTAACACTGGTCTCACCAGTCAAAACACCACCCTGTGCCGCGGTTGCGGACACACTAGACCCACCACCACCTGCAGAGCGACGCGCACGGTGAATTAGACCGGACGATGATCCGCTAGACTCATCGTCGGACAAAAAAACATAATCAACCCCAACCGTCGTGCACACGGACAACGGCTCAGGGTTGATTAGAAAACCAACTTCAAGTTTACGAAGCGCACCTTCCATTGGCGCCGGAAACAGGAAGTTCTCCTTCTGCTGCTCCAGGGCCGACACCCCTCCCTCTGGAACTGCAATATAAGTGGTTTTGGTACCACGCACAGCAAACACCTCAAATAACAGATCACCTACAAACAATAGACACGTGCGTCAACATACAATGGACAATATAAACACAAGAAAAAAATGGAGAACTTACCTTCAACCGACAAAGGCCCATCAGTACCAACGGGAGCTACATCATACCCCTCCCTGACGCCTAAGCGGCTCATTCCTAACAAACGCAGGATACCCTCATCCAACCTTTCCAAATCATCCAACCGGGTTAGATGCGCACAAAACTCTTGAAACCAACCCTCCTCTTGGAAGTCCTTCATAACTTCGAAGGACGGTGCCTTTTGGCCGGCACGGAGTTCCAGTCTGGCCATCTCCACCGTAGTCACATCCTTCTTTAGAAAGAAGAAGCACTTCTTCCAGTCACGAAGAGTTTTAGGTTAACTCTTCGGTATAATCAGGCTAACGGTCTTCGACCGCTCGGTAAAAGAAACCCACCCTAAATCCTTCACTTCAAGTTTATAGAAGACATTGAAGTGTTCAAACTCCGGCACCCTCCTCAAAGCCCAGCAGGTGGCTTCAAAATGCATAAATCTCATCACCCCGAAGGGGCTCATCTGAGAGATATGGATACCATACTTCTGCAACACAAAGATAAGAAACCTAGAAGTCGGCATCCGGAAGAGACCTTTCAAAAAATAGGACTCGTACAAACAAATTTTTTCCTCCGGACAATCAACCGGAGTCTGCCCCTTCTCCGGAAACTCCAGTTCCCATTCCCGGAGAACGTTGAATTTACGAACCAAGGACCGGAATTTGTCCTTGGACCACGAGATCTGGGCATCCTTCATGGCGAGCTCCGTCTTCTTATCTTCTGACGACATCGTCTCCAACGAAGAAGACAAACCACGAAGAGAGAGAGACAAAAATTCTCTTTCGAAAACTGTAAACTTTCACCGGAAAAGCAACAAACTCGCCGGAGAAAATTAAAAAAATTTTGTAGTGGAGAGAATGAAACGAATGAAGGATCGAGAGGACATATTTATACTCATCGCATTTAATGCAAGACAGAGAATGAAATCATCACCTGCAGTCTTTTCGCACAAGGGTCCAATCACAAAGAGACACGTCAGGAAGCCCATGTGACAAAACGGCCCATGCGCCGCGCGTGGCTTAGTTGCCTGATGGTTACCCTGCCCCAGCTGTCACATGATGTCGATGATCGACACGTGTACGCCCACGTTCAGATCCATTACCAACAGCTGTCCACATGCAACAGATGCACGACACGTGGCGGACTACCAACTCAACAGTCACAGTAACTATCAGACACGTTCTCCAAGGCAGGTGTACCAACCGTCAGACACATCCCTTCAGCTTCAGACATTCTCGCCTTGAATTCAAAAAGACAAATTCAATGCGGAGTAAATACAGGCGCAAACAGGGACAAAAAACACCTTTTCACATCTTTTGGATGCGCAATCAGGCCCGACGCCTTTTCAGGCCCCATGCCTGCACGCCAGACACAAATCTGAGTATTTTCTTTTTCACATATTTTGGACGCGCAATCAGGCCGACGCCTTTTTAGGCCCCACGCCTGCGCGTCAGACACAAATCTGAGGATTTTCATTTTCACATCTTTTGGACGCGCAATGAGGCCCGACGCCTGTTCAGGCCCCACACTAGCGCGCAAAAAGGCAACAATTAAGGACTTCCTTTTCCCACAAGACGAATAGCTTTCAACATATTGATCAAGCCAGCCTGATACTACTGGATGAGTCTATCACCAATCCTATGAACATAGCTATCAATATCAGAAGGAAGACAAAAATTTATAGCGAAGACGTCAAAAGCTCCTCATCATCTTCAAGCTTTACACATGATGAGTTAACTCTCCCCATCCTCTTCAAGCTTTACACATGATGAGTTAACTCTCCTCATCATCTTCAAGCTTTACACATAACGGGTTAAGTCCCTTCATCATCTTCAAGCTTTACACATGACGAGCTAACTCTCTTCTTCATGCTTCAAGCTTTACGGATGAAGAATTAACTCTCTTCATCCTGCTTCAAGCCCTACACATAACGAATGAATTTCCCTCATTCTATTTCGCCCGGACCTAATCCTAGGTCCCGCAATAAACGCTCATTCCGTCATACGCCCGCAACTTGATCACTGTGCGCGCACCAGTTGACGAGGTTATGCAAAAACACACGTACACTTTGTTACACGAAAACCCACTGACGATTGGATGTAACTCAAAGTACACTTGTAAAATCAAGTCCAGCACCTCCCTACCAAAGGTGCATGAAAGAACTGGACTGGGGACTTGAAGGGATATGGTACCAAGACATCATAAATACCATATCATCGCCCAACTAAAACCGGCATCGCCTGGCGTCCATCTGCCCGTTTTACGTCAACGGATCATCTAGCGTCCATCTGCCCGTTTTACGTCAGCGGAACGTCCAGCGTCCACCCGCCCGTTTTACGTCGGCGACACACTTGGCGTCCAACCGACGCCAGACGCAACCTCACTCGCCCGTTTTACGTCGGCGATACTGTTGGTGCGAGTTTGTGACAGATACTCAAACGGATAAACAAACGCTCGGGATTATTGACAGAAGACTTTATATTGTTCGTGTCATTAGAAGAACTTGTCTAAGTTAGTTAGTGAATATGTAATTAAGCTTGCATTGTAAAAGCCTAACACAAGCCCAGATAAAAGCCCATGAGGATGCATGTATATAAGCAAATGATGCATGGTGTTTTAGGGGTTGGTTGGTTGGTGGGTTTTGTGTGGTAGAGAGAGTTTGAGAGAGAGCTAGCTAGGATTACAAGTTCGGTGTGGTTCTTATTATTAATAAGAAAAGCATTAAAAAGTAATCTTGTGTTCTTTGTGTGATATCCACGGATCAAAGATATTTCGCGTCTAGGATTCGTGTTTGGTTTGATTGCAGAGAAGATCTCAAGGGAAAGGGACCTACAAGTGGTATCAGAGCATTCGGGCTAGATATCATTCAAGGAACAAGTTCGTGGGGCTTGATAAAATCGGTTTGCTTTCTCTTATTGGTTTTAGCTTTTTTAAAAAAAAAAATTTTGTTTTGGTTTGGTGTTCATCAAGTTTCATAATAATTAAAAAAAATCGCTTTGCATTTCAATTTTGTTTTGGATAATTCTGTTTTGGTTTGCGTCATTTTCTAATCTTGTTTTGCATTTCTATTTTGTTTCAATTTTTTTTGTTATTATAATCTTGTTTTGCCGATTCATTAAAAAAAAACATGATAGTGCTTATTGATTTAAAGTTTCTTTGTGTTGAATTTATTAAAAAAAATCTGTTTTGTTTTCTTGTTTGTTTAGATCTCACGCTTCATAATTTTTTTTTTTGGTTACGGTTATTTTTTTTATTTATAATGCTTCTAGTTATTTTTTATTTATATTATTAATTTTGTTCTACGTCTTACGATTTGTTTCAAGTGCTTTTGCAGGTCTCATAATTATAGGATTATTCGGGTTTGATATAAACCGGCCAAGAACATCAAGAACACTTTGGTTTTTATTAAAATTTTTGTGTTTGATCTTGTTTTGTGGTTTTGATTTGTGTTTGTGTAGGATTTTTGAAATTAGGAAAGGAAAGTTTGTTACAAGAAATTAAGGAAAGGATTGAAAATTTGAATTTCAATTTAAGGCCTCAATCAATTACTAAATTTGTGGGATCACAACTTGTTGACCAAGGGATCTAGTTCTCGAAGGATTGGTTCTCGGATATAAATCAAGAAAGGTGGTTCCCGGATCATTAAGAGACCAAATTTAGTTCTCGAACATAGTTTGCTGGTTCTCGATTCCTTTTAGCTCTTGGAAACTCAGGGTTTTCAGACACACCACTCGATCTCGGACAATTTGTTCTCGGAATCTTTGTTCTAGAACACAACTCAAAGTTCTCGAAAAAACATCATAGTTCTCGAATACAAGTGTCCGCTGTAACAAAGCAAGTTCTCAAACAACTAGTTCTCGGATTGGTTCTCAGCTACATAGTGGTTCTCGGAAACAAGCTTTGGTTCTCGGATAAGTTTAGTTCTCTAACAGGTTCTTGTTCATACTAGTTCTCGGACAATCATAGATTCTCGGATACTAGTTCTCAGCCATTGTGGTTCTCGGGCATTCTCTTAGTTCTCGGACTTGGACTAAGTTTGGTTCTCGGATAGATTGTGGTTCTTGGAAATTGTTCTCGGACTATAAGTTCTCGGTTATTAGACTTGGACTATATTTTGGGCCTTGAAAACATTTGGACCAAATTTGTTTTGGACTTGGACTTTGGACCTACATTCACATCTTGGACATTTAAAATTAATTTAAATCCTATTAAAAAACAATTAAAATGTTGACTCTAAACAAGATGTTGGAAATGGACCATGAAGTAGGCAAGTCAAACTCACCACCTAAAATGATTTCGGTTAACGATTATTATTGGTGGAAGGACAGGTTTGAAGAATGGGCTAGGTTCTATATGAAGAGAGGATGGATTTGCATAAGAGATGGTTACATACCACCATTCAGAGATGTTGATGGTCGAATTGTTAAGGTTGACTTCAAAAATATGTATGAAGAAGAGAAGCTTATGTTCGAAGCTGAGAACAAGGCACATGCTGCTATCACAATGAGCATGCCACAAGAGATATTGCACACATTCAGAAAATTTCAAAATGCACAAGATTTGTGGGTAGCTCTTGAGAAACGTTTTTAGGGAAATGACAATGTTAAGAAAAATAGAATTGACTTACTCAAGAAACAATTTGCTGTCTTCAGGGCATTCACAGGTGAAACCCTAGAAGAGATCATCACAAGATACTACCATCTTGTTACGGAACTAGAGAACTACAAGATTGAGCACATCACTGTAGAGATGACCACCAAGATTCTGGATGCCTTGCCTTCAAAATGGGAAG
This sequence comes from Ambrosia trifida, assembly GCA_028751855.1. Taxonomy (NCBI): domain Eukaryota; kingdom Viridiplantae; phylum Streptophyta; class Magnoliopsida; order Asterales; family Asteraceae; genus Ambrosia; species Ambrosia trifida. Next base: position 92,736,177 of record CM054122.1, on the reverse strand, counting down.
TCTATACTCTTCTCATTAAAGTGAATCCAGAATTCGCCACCTACACGCTTGATGATGTTATGGGAAAGCTAAGAGGATATGATTTGGCTATGAAGAGGAAGGATGAAGGTTCTGATCAGGTTCAAGATCCGGGAGTGTATTATGGGAAATCATCATCCAAATCCTCATCTGGTGGTACTTCAAGTAGTAGTGGGAATGCAACTGCATTCTTCTCAGGAGATAATTCTGGTAGCATTGTGTTAGATTCTGATGGTGAAGTTTGTTTTGTTTCTATTTCAGGTGAGTCAACAAAAGTGAAGGACATTCCCTCAGGAAAAGCCAAGGGAACGAGCACTGATTTCAAATGTGATCACAAGTTATGCAAGTCTATGCCTATGAGTGTCAAATCAGCAGAAGAGTAGCTTGCAGTTTTGTCTTCCTTTGTAGCATCTTATGAGAACTACATACAAGGGAAAATAAACGATCCGGCAATGTTCGATGATGACTACGATCAGATAGATCCGGATGACTTGGAGGAAATGGATCTTCAGTGGAATCTTGCTATGATTGCGCGAAGAGCAAGAAAGTTCATGGAGAGGACAGGAAATAAGCTAGTTGGAGGCAGACTTGGTTTTGATAAGTCAAAGGTCAAGTGTTACAACTGCTACGGGTACGGGCACTTTGCCAGAGAATGTGCGAGACCAAAGAGCCAAAATCAGGGAAACACCACAAGGCAAAGCTCATCAGTGGCGCCTTCTCAGAGTAACGTCAGCTCTAAGGCACTAATGGTGGCTAAGCCTGACGGTACATATGACTGGAGCAGTGTTTTAGATGGAGCTGCTGGATCAGGAAATCAAGCTCTCATGGCAGAAATTATTGAAGAGGGATCTGAGAATGCTAAGAAACCTGTTGAGCAAGTGACTGAGGAACAGGTTAATGAGACAGAAATAGAAGTGAATGAGTGTAAGGAGAATGAAGCTGAAGCAGCTGCAACTGAGAGTGAAGCAAACAAGGAGGTATCTACCCAGGTGCTGGATCTGACAGCATCATCTGAAGGGATGTCTGCTAAAGAATTCATGGCATACATGGCAGACTTATCATCCAATGAGAAAAAGGTACCCCTTCCTTTACCTTTAGTTCTAGAAGCTTGTAATAAGTGTGTCGATTATGCTGAGCGTATTTTGTTACTTGTGAAAGAAAATGATAAAGTAGCTGAGCATAACACTGACTTAGTTGTGCTTCTGGATAAAGAGAAAGAGTTTAACATAGGAAATAAGATTAGAGAAGGGAACCTGAAAACCTCCCTTAATGCTGCTAAGAAAGATCTAAAAGAACTTAACTATGCCCTCAGGGAAAAGATAGATTACCTTAATCTAACACAGTTGGCCTTAGTTGATAAACAAGAAGAGATTGCTAAGAAACATGCTGAAATACACCAACTTAAGGTTAAGGTAGCCGATCTGAATAGGCAAATAGATCAAGTTCGCAGCTCTAAGTATCTTATTAATGCCTTAATAGACTCTAGAAAGGACACTAAGAAGCATAAAGATGATAACAGTGGATTAGGTTACCAAGATGTGCATCCTCCTGTGACTGGTAACTATTCGTTTTTACCAACTGAGATGGAAGTAATTGAGGAAATTAGTAAGCCTAAATTAGATGAAATGGAAGTTGTTGTTAGTGAGAGTGAAGATAGTGTTGAGAATGGTAGTTCATCCAATGTGTCAATGGATGAAGTAACAGATGAAGTGTTCAAGAACACTAAAGGGTCGGGGGTTAATAAAGGTAATACAGTTAAAACTAACCCAACTGAATCAAAATAAGAAAACCCAGTGATTTCAAAAACTCAAACCAGAAAGGCTGAACCAAAAATTATTTTGAAAAATCCTAAATTTGTTAAACAAGGTGAAGCCAAAACTGAAAATCAAACATGGTAATGCTGAATGTTTTGGTAATGAGGGATCGACCCAAATCTGCTAGCAATGAGGGATCGACCTCAAGGGGACAACACAAAAAGCCCCTTGAGAAACGATCTTGTTTTAAATGTCATCAAAAAGGTCAAGTAGCTAGCATGTGTACTGTAAAAAGAAGGACAACACTACATCAACTGACGCAAAGAAAAGTGAGACTCCTGCTAAGTCTGAAAGCAGGAAAGAGGTAAGTAACTTTGCAAAGAAATCTTTGCAAAGGCAATTAGAAAAAGAATCTGATGGATGATCTAGGGATCTAGGCAAACGACCAGTAAACAAAAATTTTGAAAATCCTGCGTTTGTCCCTAGACAGGTGAGTGTTGGCCAGGCAAGCACTTTTGGTACTGTTCCTCCAAAGCAGGCACCTCCTGCTAATGCCAACAAATACCAACCACCACATTGGAAACAATGTCACCAAAGTCCACAAGGTGAAAAATTTAATTTTGTTAATAATCAAAATAATCAAAATGGTTATAGGGATAGACACTATTCAAATAACCAAAATTTTTCTAGAAATAACTACAATAAGGGATACTCCAATAGAGGGAGTTATCCTCAAAATACAATTAATGGGCCAGTGACTGACGGAGGATATTACAATCCTCATAATCAAGGGCCCTACAGATATTATAACCAAATGAACATAAACAGTCCACCTAGATCCAGGACTCCAGTGGGGAGTGATGGATACTGGAGGGAGTTTACTATTGTCGATGAAATGGGACGACCCAACACTTTCACAGCTTGGGTCCCCTACTCTAACTAATCTTCTTTGTGAATGCAGGAGCTGCAAAGGAGGGTTAGCAACTGGTGGTATGTTGATAGCGGCTGCTCCAGGCATATGACAGGGGAGTTGAGATTGCTGATTGAATTTATGAAATGTGATGGAGGTTATGTGAACTTTGCTGCTGCCAAAGGCGGGTGCATCTCAAGAAAGGGGAAGGTCACTAATGGCAAGATCACCGTAGAAGGAGTGAACTATGTTGAGCAGCTCAAACATAATCTCATGAGTGTCTCACAAATTTGCGACAAGGGGCATTCGGTTCACTTCACCAAGACTGAAGCTTTAGTGTTGAAACCAGGGGTGGTAATTCCTAAAGAGTGGATAATCATGAGGGCTCCTCGAAGAAACTACACATACATCATGGACATGAGTATACCGGACAATACTTCAAAAGAGACCACATGCCTTCTTTCAAGAGCATCTGAATCAGATTCACTATTATGGCATAGGAAATGGGGCACATTCACTTCAGAAAGCTGAACTACATTGTGAAAAAATGGTTTGGTGACAGGTGTTCCTTTAAAAAGCTTTGGGGTTGAGGATAAATGTGTTCCTTGTAAAAAGGGAAAGCAACACAAGAAACCTCATCACCCTAAAGCTATCAACACCATCTCTACTCCTTTCGAACTACTTCACATGGACCTATTCGGTCCAGTGAACGTTAGAAGCGTTGGTGGTAAATTCTATTGCCTTGTGATTACTGATGATTTTTCGAGATTCTCGTGGGTGTTTTTCTTAGGTTCGAAGGATGAGACAGGAGAAGTCTTAACAAACTTCATTCTTCAAGCAGAGAATCTATTCAACACCACTCTCAAGAGAATCAGAAGCGACAACGGCTCGGAGTTCAAGAACAACACGTTTTCAATCTTTTGCATTCGCAAGGGAATTGAACATCAATTTACTGCTCCTTATGAGCCACAGCAGAATGGAGTCGCGGAGAGGAAAAATAGGACTTTGATTGAATCAGCGCGGACAATGCTAGCTGACTCTAAGCTTCCTGTTCAATTATGGGGGAGGCTGTGAATACAGCTTGCTATGTTCTGAATAGGGTTTTGACCATCAAGAAACACAATAAAACGTGTTATGTACTCTTGAACGGTCGAATACTAAATATCAAAGATTTTGAACCATTTGGGACGCCTTGCACTATTCTTAAAAATGAAAACCAACCAAAATTATGTGAGGTTTCTGACGAGGGATTTTTCCTTGGTTATGTACCTGGATCACTAAATAAACGCGTTTTTAATAAATCTAAAGGTGTAGTAGAAATTGCTTTCAACATTGAAATAACTAGTTACTCACCAAAGGATAGTGCACAGGAACCCAGTTGGATGTTCGATTATGATTCTGTTTTTAAATCCTTTAACGTTCCTCACACCTTTAATGCAGAACCAGGTGAAGAACCAGTGATTGTTACTGAGGATAACGACGACTTTGTTTCACCTCGTTCAATAGTCCCAATTTCTGCAGAAAAGGACAAGACAGATGCTCAAGAAAGCTCTTCGGGAAATAACCAATCCTCATCTACCAAACCTGCCACCGAACCTGAAGAAGAACCTTTCACGAACCCGTTCGGGACAGATTCTATTGATGAAGAAGTGGCTACAGGAGCAATTAGCTCCAACTTAGATGATGAATTAATAGTTGACACAGTGGCATCAACACGTGCAAATAAAGATCATCCAGTTGACTATATACTCGGAGATCCTACTGCGGGAATTTAGACAAGGAGAAGCTTTGCGACTGCCAACTGCATGTACGCAAGAATTAAACACTCAGGGATTGTGAACAAATGTATGAAATGCTTTATCTCACAGATCGAACCGAAGACGTATCAACTGGCTCTTCGTAACAACTCGTGGGTAGATGCAATGCAAGAAGAGCTGGCTTAGTTTAGGAAGCTCAAAGTCTGGGAGTTCGTCGATCTCCCTCGGGGTACACAAGAAATTGGCACCAAATGGGTTTTTCGGAAAAAGAAAGATGATAATGGTGTTGTGGTCAGGAATAAGGCTCGACTAGTGGTCAAGGGGTTTAATCAACAGGAAGGGATAGACTTCAATGAAGTGTTTGCACCAGTTGTTAGGATACAGGCAATTCGCTTGTTTTTGGCCTTTGCGTCTCATAAAGGATTTAAAGTTTATCAGTTAGACGTTAAAAGCGCCTTTCTGTACGGAAAAGTCCAAGAGTTGGTGTATGTCTCTCAACCACCGTGGTTCACAGATTCAGAATATCCAGATCGGGTCTACAAACTTGCACCCCTTATCATACTCCTCTACCGGTCAACCACGGTCTCGGTCCAGATACCGAAAGCGACAAATATGTCAATCCCACAGAGTACCGGGCAATGATTGGTTCACTCATGTACTTAACTGCTTCTAGACCTGACATTATGTTTTCAGTTTGTCTTTGTGCCAGGTTTCAGGCGGATCCATAGGAGTCACATATGATTGCGGTCAAACGGATTCTTAGATACCTAAAGGGGAAACCCAAATTGGGAATATGGTATCCAGCTGATGACGAATTGGATCTTGTAGCGTATACAGATTCGGACTACGGCGGATGTAACCAGAATCAAAAGTCTACTACTGGTGGATGTCAATTTTTAGGAGGAAGACTCATTTCCCGGCAGTGAAAAAAGCAGACTTCGGTGGCTATTTCCACTTGTGAAGCAGAATATGTTGTTGCTGGTAGCTGTTGTTCACAGGTTTTGTGGATACAACAACAAATTCGGGATTACGGTTTGAATTTCACTCATAGTCCTATACTTATTGATAATCAGGCCACCATTTCAATCACAGAAAATCCCAAAATCTTTCCCAGCTGTTTTGTTCACAAAAGCTTTCGATAGAGCTCGGTTTGAACTGTTAATGCAGCTGAACGGGATGAGAAACCCGGAATAACTTTTCGTTTTCTCATAAGTGCTGAAGCTTTTAATTTTTAAGTTTTTATTTGTTTCTGCTTGGTTTCGCAAAAAAAAAATATAGCAAATTTGGTACCTAATTGGAAATGATAGCACATAGCTGTTGATTTTGTTACACTTAATAAAATTGAGCAGAAAAATTAAAGCTAAGTGTGGCTGCATCTTCATTATATGATGTACTAGTAGGCAATTGACACACGAATCTGGTGTATTAATTGAAATAGAAATCTTAATGACTGTTGATTCTGTGGGATACATGTCATTGGCGTATGATTTTATAGTCTTAAATCTTGCGTTGATAGCGTGTTACAAAATTATGAGGTTTCAGGTCTTTAAATTGTTAAATTTATCCAAGGATGATCTGACTGGTCTTTTGCTGCATCCAGATACACGCTGACCTAGACTTTGTCAAAACATCTTAAAAGAGCATACGATAAATGCCAAAACCCTCAAAGGCAAAAAGGCAATCAATCAAAGATGCCTAAAGCTGAAAATTTGTACCGCATATAATGGTATTTGTCTTAACCTTGGTTGAGTACACGTTTGGTCACTTTGTTGCATCCAGAAATATGCAGACCTGCACACCATCGTGTCTCGTGCCTTGTAAACAACATGGATACTGGCAATTTACTCACCTATTACGATGAACCTTTGTGCATGACTTGATCGCGGGGGTATGTCATGTCGTGGGTAACATAGATGATTCAGTTTAATACACTTAAATGCTAATTTGGATTTGGAATCGTTAAGTGTTATATTGTTTATGTGGATACATAATACTGGTAATCGTCTTGGAATGCAGTCTTACACATTAAGTAGTTATTAAGAACATTAACTCAGTGTGACATCTCAATCTAGCTGATATGATCCTTTTAACTAGTGATTGCTATAACAAAAAATAGAGTGTTCTTATGTTTGTACATAGTTTACTTGAATTGTCTTTACGTTCATTTATTTTACTTGTCATAAAAAAATCCAAAAATACAAAAAGATTTTATTTTGCTTCAGGATTTGACGCACGAGAAACGGTTGTTCTGTGGTGGATCTGACTGTTTAGAAAATTTGAAGTTGTTTTTCTAAAACACTTAGAAAATTTTGCAAAACAGCATATCTTTTGAAAGCTTATGAATTTTAACCGCAAAACAATTTTTGTCACAGGTGGTTTATAGACTTTGTAAGTTTATATGTGTGATGATGGTTTACTTACAAGTTAGTTGAGTGTGACACGTATTTTGATGATAATGATGGACGTGATGAGGTCTGAACCTCCTTTTGGACAAATTCATGTGATTCAAGAAATTTTTTAAAGAAACAGAGATAAGAAGACGACAAAACACTGAAGTTCTAAACAACAGTTGCTGATTTTAGATGACTTAGCAGCTCAGGGGGAGAAATATACATACAGGAAGAAATATTCTATGTTTCAGGGGGAGTAAAAAGACTTCAGATCGAGCAATGCATTCGTGTAGAGCTCAAGTGGAAGTTTTTACGATCCAAGCTTATTCTCAGGGGGAGTTACTTAATTCTCAAGAGATGCTGAACATAAGAGAGTTGTTAAAGACTCAAGATCACAAGTTGAAGAAAAGAAGAGAAGTGATCTGCCAAGTTCTTCTAAATTACTTTGGTAGACAATCTCAAGATCAAGATGTTGAAGATTAAAGACTTCAAGTGGAAGACAATTGAAGATACTTTGAGATTTGAAAAATAATCTTAAAGAGCATCTGTCAAGGGGGAGTTTGTTGGTGCGAGTTTGTGACAAATACTCAAATGGATAAACAAACGCTTGGGATTATTGATAGAAGACTTTATATTGTTCGTGTCGTTAGAAGAACTTGTCTAAGTTAGTTAGTGAATATGTAATTAAGCTTGCATTGTAAAAGCCCAACACAAGCTGTAGATGCATTTATGCGACTAATGCTTTGGATTTACAATAAACATATGTTAATAGTTGGAGTCGAATGGGCGAAGGAGTTTTAATATGGGCGAAGGAAAGAAATCATGGGTGCGAAGTAAGAATATCATACGAAGGAGACATTGGAGGCGACGGAAGATTTTGATAGTTATGTATTGCTTCATTCGACCAGAGTGTTTGGTCAAATGTGCACGTTCGCACGAACTATGTGGGCGAACGTGCAGCCTATAAATAGGTTAAGCTGGTTTTTGATAGTTAGTTTTAGCATTATTATTCCCTCCAAGTCTAGTGTGTCTCTCTAGTGTTTTTGTAAACTTAATTCACGTTCATACCTTGTTGTTTTCACTTTATCAACGTGTAATTGAGTCTTGATTATTAATGAAAAAGCTTTGAATGATGATTTACTTGTTTTGATCTGATTGATTATCATTTTGTGATTGGTTTAGGGTTTCCGCACCTAAATCAAACTTGTTTGATCATTTCTTTGTTGATTAATCGATCCTTATAGCACATACAAAGTGGTATCAGAGCGTAGGCTTGCTTTGAGCACTCTAATTTCTTCAAAGTAACAACGCCGGAGGCACGACCCGCCCAGTTAAGGGAAGGAGCGCATCGCCGACAGAAGTGACGAGTAAACCGGTGCACACCTGAAGGCGGACCGGCCGACCCAACCCAAAGTCCAACTACGAGCTTTTTAACTGCAACAACTTAAATATACGCTACTGGAGCTGGAATTACCGCGGCTGCTGGAACCAGACTTGCCCTCCAATGGAAGCAGACCGCAGTTGCACTATCCACATGTGAAGCAGAATACGTTTCAGCATCGAGCTGCTGCTCACAGGTTCTTTGGATCCAACAACAGATGGTGGATTACGGTTTGCAATTTCTTAAAACCCCTATTTACTGTGATAATGAAGCCGCAATCGCATTAACAAAAGACTTAGTAAATCACTCAAAGGCTAAACATATCCAGATTAAATATCATTTTATCCGTGATTGTTATGCTAAAGAGTTGATCGATATGGTCAAAATCCACACTGATTACCAACGCGCATATCTTTTTACCAAAGCTTTTGACAAATCCAGATTTGATTATCTTTTAAAAGCTAATGGTATTAAAGAAAAACAAGACTGATCACCACCTCAGTCTATTACTTTTTAGCTTAAATTTTTACTGTTTTTCAGAAAAACTTCGAAAATCCAAAAACATTGAAAAATTTCAAAATCCATAAAAATTAGAAAATTTCTTTGCTGACTGCTATATCTTCTTCCCTTAGAATAATGCCGTCAGATTTCTGTGAACAAACGATATCTGGGCACTCACATATTTGAAAAGCTCCAGCTTATCCTTGGGAACAGTAAATTCAAACATTTATAAAAATCAGAAAAATCAAAAATGATTTCCTGGAGTAAAAGGGGAAATGATAGTACATCAGTGGGGATCTGACACATTCTAAGTAATGTACTGCTATATAGGGCATGTGTCTGAGTCTGTGCGATGTGCTGATAGGCTTCGTAGACCTATTACTGCGTGTCTGATACATACATATCAAACGAATTGTTGTGTGGATGAAATCCTCATTGGCATATGGTCTTAGTACCGTAATTTCGTTTGATAGGGTATTTGTACAAAACTCGGAGGTTTAGGGTCGTTATGTTAATAGTTGTCTGGGGATAGCCTATTTGATCTTCTGCTGTAAGTCATTACGGACCTAGATCAGACAGGGTGTCTTTATAAAAGAGCTTTATGCCAAATCCTAAAGTTACCGAATTGAGGAACTTTCCATGTTTTATGATGATCAAAGATTATCTATTACATCGTATTAATCATTGATGCAAATCATGATTAATATCAGTCCTCAACCTGGTAAAGTGGACATGTTACTTTGCTGCATTAATTTGCTGACCTGTATACCTCTATGCATTATACCTTGTAAATTACAGATGACGAAAGCATAATCACGCTTTACAATGAGTCTTTGTGCATTTACTTCTTGATACGGGAGTATGTCGTGTGCGTGGGAACCACATACAATTATGTTTATACTATAAATAACAGTATCAGTTTAAAGCTCTGCACAAAAGTCTGCATGTGAGTTTATGTGGATCACAATATCAGCAGTTGCCAGATCACACATTGTCTTTAATGATAATAATTCAAAAGATCAACGGTGTGATCAGATTTCTCAATAATTGATATGATCCCTTTACCGGAAATCCCAAAACATTTACTGTTTTTCATTTACATTTTTGCATTTTATTTTCTCGTCAAAAATTACAAAACTCAAAAAGATTTTAGGTGTGTTTTAGCATAAACTTTAGAAAATCCAAAAAAATTTTACATTTCCATCTTCTTTTTGATAGCTGATGGTGGTTGATGTCGATTTTCTAAACCTTGATGAACCATTTGAGCTTTGTAATCTTTTAAATGTGAAAATATGAATGTTGGATGCTTAAAAGTTGAAAAATAATTGGAACGGGACTCGATTTTGAGATTTGAAAAATTTATCAAAAATCCCAGTTCTCGTTCGCCCATTCGTTTGGTCGAACGTGGGATTTTTAATTCTCCTTCGTATGTTTAAAACGGGCGAATGAGAGTGTTCTTGAACATCTGTCTCATTCGAACCCTTTTGCCTCATTCGAACCTTTAACTAGGGTCGAAGGAGACAAAAGTATCTCATTCGACCGGTGAGAATGGTCGAAGGAGCTTGCCTATATATACCCATTCAGTCTCATTCGAACCCTTATCAAATTTTTTCAAAATTTCTGAAGTGAAGTCCATTTGTTGCACTGTTGTTTTGCCATATATCAAAGTGTTCGTCTTGTTCTTCTGATCATTGTGCACTACTTTTTACAGATTAATACATCATTTTCAAGGATCAATCGCTGATTTTCAGTTTTGAGCCCTAGCTTTCTAAAATCTGCTATAAACATGTTCATTGTTGCAATTGATGTTGGGGATTCATTATATCTGTGTTTTAGGGGGAGAAAATCCATAAACCAAGGATTCTAAATCATCAGATTGATCAATTGATTATAATTTTTATTTCGAACCCTAGGTTTAATAAGAAAACACTGATATAATGTGTGATTGATAAAACTGTTGACTTGGAAACCTTAATCGGTGTTGTTACTTGTTAAATGAATCAAAATAACTAGTTAAAATCAACTGATGTTCAAAATTAAAAATTTGAATTATGAACAGTCTCTTTCGCCCATTACGAATGGTCGAAGGTGACTAATTTGGGCGAAGGAGATGTTTCACTGGGCGAATGAATAATAATTGGGCGAATGAAACATTTTATTAAAATCTCTTACATTCGTACCTTTATATTTTCTCATTCGCACCAAGATTTTCTCATTCGTACCCCCGTTTGGGCGAATGAGAAGATAAATTACCAAATTTTCAAACTTTGAATTTTTTGTCGATTTTTAACATGTTTCTTTGTTTTGTTTTGCAGATCAAACCATGTCTGAGCAGAACAAGCCTACTGAACAAGCCGGATCATCCTCACAGCCTGCAAAGAAAGTGACTGAAGAGCTTTTGACATTCGAGAATGCGCATAATTGCTGTGCGTATCTTGGAGAAGTTAAAAAGCATACGGAGTTTATTGAGATCATAGAGTTCTTGAAGAGAAGTCGGGTGATAGACGCGATTGCTACACCTACCATTATTTATAGAGACATGATGCAAGAATTCTGGACTGAAGCGAAATTGGATTTCTGGAATTGCGAATCATCTGTGATTAGCAAGATCCAAGGAAAGATGGTGATTGTATCTGAGCAGGATATTAGAGAAGCCTTGAATCTACAAGATGAGAAGACGGATCTTAAAGAGCTTAGTTTTATGGATCAACGAAAGTGCTTTCTGAGGATGAAGTACAATGGACCGATTACTGATGGTTCATTGCATAAGGGAAAGCTGTGTCCACAGTTCAAATACTTGGCACATGTATTGATACACGTCTTTGGTTCAGCTGCTGGAGGATATGATTTGATGCGTAAGAGTATTAGCTCGATGATGGTGGCACTGGTATTGAACAAACCGTTCAATGTATCAGGGATGCTAATGGAACATTTGTTGGAGCCTGTGAATGGCACGAGGAATCTGAAGTTTTTGCTGTATCCTCGATTCCTTCAGATGGTGTTTGATCATAAATATAAGGATTTGAAGAGGGATCCTAAGCACATTGTTGTTCAAGAACATATGTCAATCAATACACTGGCTAGGATGAAAGCTTATAAGGGCTTGTCAGTAAATGAACGTCCACCTGTTAGGCGTTTATTGGGACATTTAGCTAGGATTGACTATGAGGATCCAGGTGAAGGGCAAGTGAGACATGCTAACAGTGATTCAGATCCAGATAACCCATTACATCCTGTTGATCCAGATGCGAAGTGTAAGAGACAGGTTGTTAATGTTGGTGCAAAGAGTGGAAAGGGTAAGGAAAAAGAGATCAGAATAGAGGTTGTTCCTGAACCTGCTAAGAAGAAGAGTACACCGAGAAGAAGCAAGACAATGGCTAAGAAAGGAGTGCATATTGTGGATGAGGCGTCAATTGATTCTGAAAAGACGCAAGAAGATGAACACTGGGATTCGGAAACTGAAACGCTGAAGACTACCACGCCCAAGGCCACTGTGGCTGGTGAGTCTGTTAGCTTAAACCAGTCTGTTGAAGATCAAGGTAATAAGAGCCCAATTCCTGTTGATGAAGATGAAGAGGGTCTTAATGTAGAAAAAGATTTTCCTGGTTCACCAGTACAGGCTGTGAAATCAAAGAAGAAGCCTCAGTACAAGAAACAAGAGAAGGTACTGAAACCGAGTCAACAGAGATTGAGGGAGATTGAATCACTCATTGCTGGAAAGAAACTACCACCAGTTTCTAGTCCTAAGTCACCGGTTACTACACCTGTATCTAAGAAGCAAAAGACTGCAACTACTTCTAGCACAGAACAGGGAGATGAATTACTTGTTGATGAGTTCAATGAAGCGTTAGGCAATGTGCTCAAGAAGCTAAAGAAAGGCAAACTGCATGAATTTTCTGAGATGCCTGTTAAAAAGAAGGTTACAGTTGATAGTGATGTGATGGATACTGTGAACCTGAGACTTTCTGAAATGATGAATCTGATTAACAAGCAGCAGACTAAGATTGCCCAATTGAAACAAAACGACTCAAAGATGCTTGATGTAGTTGTTTCAACACGTGAGAATAATGAAGAGTTGAAACAGAAGATCAAGAAGTTGCAGAAGGATAATAAAAGGTTGTTAAAACATGAGCAGAGAAACACCAGACGGATAATAGCTTTGAAAGATGAAAACAAGAAGCTGAAAGAGAGTAACAAAAACATGGATAATCTGATCAAGGATTTATACTCTCGAGCTCCTCAGCTGAAAGAAGGTGAAGAAGATAAGGAGTTAGACGAGGAGCAAGTTGATTTTGAACTATCTGATGAGGATGAGGAGGATGATGCAGATCTTGATGAAGATGCTGGCAAAGCTCCTAAGAAGAAGAAGGATGATGATGATGATGGTTCAAATGATGGTTCTGGTGAAGATAATAGCTCTGCATCTGATGATGATGATGACAATGATGATGATGATACAGACAGGTATACGTATGAGAAGAGAGAATCTGGAAAAGAAGGATAATCTAGTTCTAAAGCACCTGGAGGATCAGTAGATGATGATACGATCTTTTGGAACGAAAAGCTGAAGTCAATGTTAGAAGAAGACAAACAGATGTATCGCCAGATGCTCACTGATCGAGTCTGGACGATTGACATGACTAGCCGATTTTCTGAGATCTTTGAATCTCGTGACAGGATGTTTGAACTAGAATACAATGATCCAGATTTGGAAGACGGTGAAGTCTCGGCGGCGATGGCAAAAGAGATATTTGAAGGTCTGGCGAAACAGGTTGGCAAAACTGTTGAAGAATTATTAGCTGATAATCAGATTCCTGATCTAACTGAAAAGGAAGCTGGAGATCATTCTGATGATCGTGATATACCTGGTTTCGAAGATATAGAAGTTGAAGATGTGACGAGTGAAGAGTATCCAGAATATTTCAAAAGAGACAAGAATTCTGGATTTACTGCTTTCACAGATGAATTGTTAAAGGAAGCCGAGAGACGTGCAAGAGAGAAAGGTGATATGTTTGTTAATGAGATATTCGGAGGGCTTGAGAAACCGTTTATCAGACAATCCGACAGTTTGAAAGAGTTATTGAGGGAGTTAAAAGAGAAAGAGGCGAATCGTCCTAAACCTGAGATTCAGGGTAGCTTTTATAAATTCCACAACGACATGTTCAAAGGAAAAGTGTTGGGATGGAAATTTATAAAGCAACTGAAATGTGTAGCAGTGAAGTGGGAGAAGGGTATTCTATATTTTGATAGATTCCATGATTTGAAGACTCTTCCATATTGGGCAATTTGTGACATTTGTTGACACAAGATGACAGGTACGACAAATGGTCAGATTGCATACTTTGCTGAGAAGATGGCTAGGGAGAGTAGGACAAAGTGGAACCTCTTTGAACCTCAATATCCCAAAAGGATTGATCACAAGAAGAATATTGATGATATTACTGGTTTGCCCAAGGTGACCTTAAAGTATAAACCACCGAAAGTGTTGAGGCACATTCCATTGTTGCAGATTCCTCAACACTTCGCCAAAGACTTTATTTGGTGGTACTACGACTGGAAGATCGCAGAAGCTGTTATTGTTCTAAAGGATGATGATAAAAGTTTCAAGAAAATACACATTTTTGATCCCATGTGGTTAGTGAATTGCTCACATGAGGACATTATAATGTTGTATTACAATCCTATCTTCTGTGATGCTAAAGATGCTGAACAGGCTAGTAAATACCAGCGAGTGGTATTTTTGTGTTTTGCTCATGATATCAATGCTGGATGCGACTATGACAAAAAGCTCGGCAAGTTTGTGAAAGTTCAAGAGATTTCTGAAGAGAAAAAGAAAAAGCCGAAGCAAGTGTTTGAGAAAGTTATGACGTCAGAACAGAAGAAACTTTTTAGGATCAAGCTGATGAACAAAAGAATGGATGAGGAACGAAGAGTTAAACAATCCAAGCAATAGTCGAGGGGGAGTTTGTAGATGCATTTATGCGACTAATGCTTTGGATTTACAATAAACATATGTTAATAGTTGGAGTCGAATGGGCGAAGGAGTTTTAATATGGGCGAAGGAAAGAAATCATGGGTGCGAACGAAGAATATCATACGAAGGAGACATAGGAGGCGAAGGAAGATTTTGATAGTTATGTATTGCTTCATTCGACCAGAGTGTTTGGTCGAATGTGCATGTTCGCACGAACTATGTGGGCGAACGTGCAGCCTATAAATAGGTTAAGCTGATTTTTGATAGTTAGTTTTATCATTATTATTCCCTCCAAGTCTAGTGTGTCTCTCTAGTGTTTTTGTAAACTTAATTCACGTTCATACCTTGTTGTTTTCACTTTATCAACGTGTAATTGAGTCTTGATTATTAATGAAAAAGCTTTGAATGATGATTTACTTGTTTTGATCTGATTGATTATCATTTTGTGATTGGTTTAGGGTTTCCGCACCTAAATCAAACTTGTTTGATCATTTCTTTGTTGATTAATCGATCCTTATAGCACATACACAAGCCCAGATAAAAGCCCATGAGGATGCATGTATATAAGCAAATGATGCATGGGGTTTTAGGGGTTGGTAGGTTGGTGGGTTTTGTGTGGTAGAGAGAGTTTGAGAGAGAGCTAGCTAGGATTACAAGTTCGGTGTGGTTCTTATTATTAATAAGAAAAGCATTAAAAAGTAATCTTGTGTTCTTTGTGTGATATCCACGGATAAAAGATATTCTGCGTCTAGGATTCGTGTTTGGTTTGATTACAGAGAAGATCTCAAGGGAAAGGGACCTACAGATACACCTGGCGTCCAATCGACGCCAGGCATAAGCTCGTCCGTCCGTTTTATGTCGGCGGACCCAATACGCTTCAAAGTTTTCCCAGCAAGCCAGATGAAGCTTCATCAGCACGACTAGAAGATGCCTTCCATGGCAGCCTGGGGACTTACACCGCTGCCCCAGGCAACTATTCCTGATGCAACAGGCTGCCCGTCAAAGTTCCCCTCCAATCAAAGACTGCTCCCAGTCTGACAGGCAGAAAGGACGATGACGTGGCAGCCTCCCAGCCAAGATATCTTTCTAACACTAGGCTTTCTCAACATGTCTCGAGTTTCAAGGAAAATGATGATTACCCACCGTCCTCGGTCTACCAATAGGCGGACACCACGTGTCCGCCACCCACCAGCATCCACTCAGCGGACGCCACGTGTACTATCGTCAAGACGGTAACATCCCCCCTTACACTTTACTTTCTCCTTTTTACCAAAACCCACTTGCACCAATTGGGCTTAAAGACTTGGGCCGGAAACTTGGAGACGCCTCTATCTGGGCCGGGCCCCATCAAGGGTTGAGGATGGGCTGAGAAAGTGTGATGTCAGGGTACTTCAAAAGGAGGAGCTCATTCTCCTTTTGTTGGCATCTGATATTCATATACACTTTCATTCAAAAAGACTACGAACTCTCTCGTATCTTTTCCAACCCCTTGTTTATTATACTAAACTTTAGAGGCTCAGCTATTCTAATCGGTAGTCTCCTAAACTCCTTGGTCTTGTCCTTAGACCTACACGTGTTTTATAAACACTCTTCTTTATAAAATACAGTAGAATCACTACCAAGATTAGCGCCTATATGGTAATCTAGGATTTGTGTTTCTTCAAATACATTTATAAAATTTAGGAAACAATCAAACCGAAGATAATTTTTGGAAAGAAGTTCGTGACAAATTCCATGAGCTAATGGAGTAAGGTCCATATTGAGAGGTCTATTCTATAAGCTCCAAGTTTCGGAAGATGAATATTGTGATCCAACACTTTTGTGGGTATAATAACCCATTATTTGTAAATAAACCAAGTGGGTGGAACGAGGAAATCATTTTCCAAGAGGCAATGCGTAAATATGAAGGCAAGTATCATCACCCTTTCCCGCACATCCAGCATGGCAAGTTTTGAAGAAATCTAGTAAATGGGTGTCGGTTACAAAGGAGGCTTCAAGCGCTAAACAGTTTAAAACATCAGATGTTGGCAATTATAGCATGGGGGTCTCGACCGCTCGTTGTCAAATAGATATCAACGACGAGCCAAAATTTGATGATGACCCCATTCTAGAGGAGCCACGTCCTAAAGGGAGGAACAAAGCCAAAAGGGAAGCTGCTACAAAAAAAGCTGCATTAGGGAGCGCTTCCAAACTAGATAATTTAATTGGCGAATTGAAAACGTTCTCTCAAATCTTTTGTGACACCTAAGCCAAAAAGGTAAGACTGAAGATACGTGAAGTCGATGAAAAGCTTCGGTTGAAAGAAGAATCGAAACAATTAGAAGTAACGTTCTCTCCATCACCCACACCCTTGATCCATCATTTAGATGATGAGTATGCCCTACATTGATGTAGAGGCTGATGTAGAATACCATCCCTAAAGGACACCAACCTTATTCTTAAGCTCACTCAATAATTAATATACACGCTATTTTACAAACTTAAGGGATGATGTAGTGATAATTAGCTTTACACAATCTTTCATGAAGTTTTACACTATGTTTCAGAGTTTCATTAAATTATGGAAGAGAAAGGATTGGGAAGGAAGTGGGAAAAAAATGTGTTTTAGAGTTTTTTTTAGGGAGGGAATGAGAGGGATAATAAATAGGTTTTTAGGGTGATTTTCAATCTTTCCAATTTGGAAGGAACTGGAGGGAAAGGAAGAGGAGGGAGATCCCTTTTTCTTCCATCCTTTAACGAAACTCTGGAACAGAGTGTTACTCTTCGACCATGCGTAGCGAGGCACTAAAAGGGGCTTTAATTCTAATTTAGCGCCTCTCACACCATTACATAGGGGCCTTAAAGATAAAAAAATGGGAGGGACCTTTAAAACATGCCACACCCTTTCCCCATCAACGTCTCTTTTAATTTAAAAAAAAATAATAATAAAATATTAATTAGTTAATCATTGGATGGAGCCTTAAATTTAAAGCCCCCACTATACCCAATTTCTTTTTAAGGCCCTCATGCTGACTGAACTGTCACGCGTCGCAATTTGCCCCATTTGGGGTCTTAAAATTTTTTCCCCATTACACATGGTCTTAGTCAAAGTGTTAGTAAAATTCCTCAAGAACACCAACAAGCATGAACCTGAATAAGTACATCATGCTATTGTTGGGAATCATGGTATCATATACGAAGCGGGAGTGGTTTATATATTTATCAAAAGGTCTATTATATATACATACATATATATAGCCGATTTATATATAAATATTATTGGTTTGATTTATTAATCCAATTAATAAAATATTCCCAATCAGGATTAAGGTTAAATGCGTATATACAAATAAATAAGATAAACAACCATAATGGGTTTAGTAATCAACATTTGACGACTACACCGGAATTGTAACACGCGGGTTACAACGAATCCTCGCTAGTAGGAAGTTCACAACCGAGCACCAGACACCCGAAAGTAGCAACCCACAAAGAGGAGGCGGCGACAGTGGTTTGATCGGTGACGGCAGTTTAGGGCCGGCCGAAACTATTACTTGGAGAGGAAGGGAGTTTATGTTTTATCCAAAATGTGGCTAGGGTTTGCACCTTAACCTTCCTTTTATAAAATGTAATCTTACAATAAGCCCCATTGTATTATTTATTAATACCTCCTTTATGATAAATTAATTTATTATAAAGGCCCTAACTTATTATTTCATAAATAATATCCCACCTACATGTGAACTTATTTGATTCGTGTACCAACTGTTTTGGTCAAAAATTAACTAATGAAAATTAAGTTTGTTTTCCAAATTAGAAATGTGAGGTGGTGTGCTAAAAATGTTTATTATGTTTAAAATCAGTTATATCTTGAAGATGTTTATAATTAGGACACAAAAGATTAAGTTTTGACAACTATGCTTAGGATATCAAAGGAAACAATGGAAAATAGACAATTGTATCCTCAAGATGGAACTGTCTGGAATGAAATAAAATGCTCAAACAGAAATGAAATAAATCAACATAACAACACTCGATGTACGATGAAAACTCTTGATCAATGATGATCGCCGGCACAAAACCTCAGGAGTAGTCTATGCCCCTGCCTTCGTTGTTTATACTAATTAAAAATGAAAAGTACAACTTTGGAAATGAAATGTGTGTGAGCTAAGAGAAAGAAAGAATAGTAGATATCAGGTGACCTATAATCGTCCATAACACCCCTATTTATAGTAAGAAGTTACAACTATCATCCCGAGATATCCGGGATTGCAACTACCAACTCCACTAGCCGTTTGAAGCTATCCCACGATTACAAGAGCTCGAAAATTCATGAACTAAGTCCTCCGAGAATCCAGCAAGACCCAGTCAAGTGCAATTATAATCCAAATTTACCTGCATTTGAATAATTTCAAGATATTATGTTAGTCCATCCTCAGGATTTACATAGGATAATACACAGTCATAACCTGAACCCGATATAACCTTTAGTATCCTGAAGATGTCAAATAAAGAACACAAGTAAATAACATCCTAAGAATTTCACCATCAACAATTGTCCCCAAAAATGTTACCGTTAATATCTCAACGGTAAGATTTTTCATACTTGTCTCCTCCTGATTTGACGTCTGACAGGACACATCTGCAGCTATATCCTAGCCAATTATTATGGGATGACCGTTACACTTATCCCTTCATTGCCTATATTTACAGAAATCACCCTGCCTTTAAAACCACACCAAGTCCCTTTCGAAAGGTACATCTCCTCTGTTTTACAAACCTATGAATTATTTTCAAAAAAATCAAAGCATGGGAAAGAAAAACACTCGGGCAAGTGGTAATGTTGGAGTCCTTGATGACTTCACAGCACAGAACCTGCTTGATTCCCCTATTGAAAAGGTCTGCTCATTCATGGACAACGATATAGCAGCCCTTCAGAAATCAGGGGCCTTCCTTGAAACTGCAGTGTTCCGACCCTATGATCAGAATGCTAAATCAGACTTTGCTTCTAAAGTGTGGGTGTGCTTTCTATACATTCCCTTCCATCTTGGTCTTAAATACCCCTTCCCTGATTTCATTCAAGAGTTCTTTGATAGAACAGGTATGGCATATACCCAGGCCATGCTTGAGGTTTGGAAGATCTTGATGGTGTGCAACGGGATTTTCGAAAACCATGGCATTCCTTTTGCAAATAGGGGACCTATCTTACATCTATAAGCTTAAAATTCATGGTTCAAATTGTTTTGTGCTTCAGTTGATCAATAAAACCCTACCTTTTTTTTCATAATGTCATCAAATCTGAAAGGTCTTGGAAGTCAAATTTTTTTCTTTGTTAGTAGGGATTCTATCCCAGATGGAGATAATATCCCTATTTTTTGGTCGAAAAGTGGTAAAATCCTTAAAAAATAAATTTTATAGATATATCATGAGGATATAACTAATATTAAAAAAATGTTTTACATGTTCTTCCTTTGTGAAACTTGCTCCTCCCTTAGACGATTCATTCATCAGGGTGAAACAGGTTAGAGACTTACCTCAGCTGGCCAAAACCATTGAGATCGAAGAAAGATTGTCTACCAGTCAAGCCAAAACAATGTCATGTAAGTTACCTTCTGCATCCTCAAGATGTTATATTCACACAATAATTACTAATGTTGCTCTTTGTTATTTCAGTAAAAAAAATAGCCTTCTTTGACCTAGACTACATCGACAGCTAGGATGTTTCCAAGATAGTGAAGGTCACATCTCCTTCAAGCTCCAGGATGGCTAGTCCTCCACCTAAGCCCAAGGCTCTATCCTCCAAAAAGAGGAAGACTGTTGTTGCCACCTTAGGTCCTAATGCATCCCCATTTGAGGGTCTCACCCCTCAGGATGTTTTGGCCAAGATCTCTCACTACTAAAGAACTTACCTGCTTTTCTCTTCTTGTTTTTTTCAGGGACATGAATATGTGTTGGATCATGAGTTTGTTACTAAACTGTTTATCACAGATTCTTCTATGAACACTTGTATTAAAATATATCAAAGTAAATTGCACAGCGGAATGTAATAAGTGTTCTAAGTTAAAGTATCACATTCAGCAGGAGTTATTACTCCCCCTTTAATGTAGAACTAAAGCAGTTAATGAGAATCTAAGCAGTTAATGAATAAAAATAGTTATAAGTTGGTTTCAAATGATTCTCAATATATTAGAAATGTTACTGCAGAAGCTGTCTAAAAAAGAAGGGATGAACCCATCTATTTATAGATGAATAATACGTACAAGGGAAGTATTAGAAACATTATAATAATACTACAACATGTTGTATTATTGGAACTTGTACATAAAGTAGCAAATACAAATATAATACTAAAACTACAGAAGTTCAAGGGCGGTGGGAAGCTTTTATCAGAACTGCTGATGAGTACAAACTTTGTCTTCAGCAGTTTGTATAAATTTCTTCAGTAGTTGTCTTCTTCTTCTTCAATAGATTCCACACTTAACAAAATATGCAGAATGTGATTAAGACTAAGGATTAAAACTGGCTTTGTCAATCCTCTTTGACCTTACAATCTCCCCTGTAAGTAGTTAAGTAATTCCAAAACAGGTTAACAGTTCAAAACATAGTTTCCACAGTTTAAAACACACAGTGATGTACAAGTCACACCTCAATCCTAACACTGAATTCATCTACTCCCATTATGGATTCCTATGGCAAAATATATGCCACAACGGTCCGCAGACCTCAGTGGAGGGTTTTCCGGGCTTCCGGATCCACTGTGCGTGGGGGATTCCCCAAGTAGTACTACCCATATATTAAGTGGCCAAACTCCCTTGGGTTAATGAGTGTGCATCTGGTTTCGGGGGCCCTTGTCACATCAAATAAGTTTTACACACACAAGCATATGTTCACCCCAAAATAGTAAAACAGAAAAGGGGGAGTACACGAACTCACCTTAGCATCGTTTCACCCAGTTACACAGCTTCCCAAGTCAAGTTTCTAATTGCTAGCATGATCCTATTTAAGTTCATAAATATTAGTGCGTGTAACCAATACCGTGGTTACACGTATGGGCATTCTTAGGTTCTTTGTCCAAACTTCTAATTGTCGTGTTTAACATATTATTTCCTACTAGTCACTAGATACATATGTACTATTTAGTTAATTATATCATTGTTATAACTAGCCGAGTCCATGGTTCATTGTCTTAGTCGCTAATATCGTATAATAACCTAGTTACACTAAGGTCCACATTATTCATCTTGTGTCCAATCTCCTATGTCTCAATATCCCAATTGTCATTTGTATATCTCACTTAATGTTTCAATAGTTGTCTATATTGCTTGTCTATATTACTCTTCTGAATGTTCCATTTACGTGTCCAATCGTCCAAGTTCCCATGTGTTGCAATTAATATTCTTAGCTTTTATTATCCAAAACCAATTCATACTTTGTCGTTTATATCCTAATGATAGGTCCCATGGTTCCAGGTCTTATATCCGCAAGTTCGTCTAGTGTTCAATGTATGTCCAACATCTCTTATCGTCTAATGTCCAAACTATCATTGTTTCCGTATTATCCGAACATAAGCTTCTTCGTATAATATGTATAATATGTTTCTTTTATGTAATACATATACATCTTAGTTTATTAGTTAGTATTATACAAATAAGTTGATCTGAAATACGAGTCGAGGTCCCACACGTGATAACCATCTCAAATAGTATCCTAAAGCACTAAAATGGTTCGAGTTCTCGCTTTGTACCTCTCGAATCCTTTGTTTGACCGAACCTCCTGTCCTTTGACTTTTGTTAACCGAGTTAACTAGGTTGACTCGGGTCTTGTCCCTTCATCTTCAACACAATAATCCCTTATCAATAACATCACAACATACTAATATACTAATTATTCACCTAGGAACCATTGATCTTACCTAAGTTATTGGAGAGCATAACTGAACTCACCCAAACACCCTCGTCGTTAACTCGGTCTGAGCCCTCACCATTAGTACAACCAACACCCTCACCATTAATACTCTAAGATTATTAATAAAGATGGGTTTAGGATCTTTACCTCTCACCTCTCACCTTAGGTTTGACCCGATTGCAAGTCCAAAAGTCACCACCGTCACCGTCACCGTCGTCCACTTCCCTCTTCGTCAGTCCCTCTCACTCCTCTGCTACTCTCTCTCTCTCTCTCTCTCTATATATATATATATATATATAGATTTGTTCCTCTCTCTCTCTAGAATCAATAGGATGAAGTGAGTTGTGGAAATGTTGCTTGGGTGTGCGTATGGGTTTATCAGGAAGAAAGGGTGGAGGTTTGAGGGTGACTCGCCGGCGCTCCGCCCCTGCTCCTCCGGCTCTACTCATATCTCTCTCTCTCTCTCTCTCTCTCTCTCTCTCTCTCTCTCTCTCGTGTTGTGTGCGTGTGTGCTTCGATCAGCAGACAAGAAAAAAAGGGGCAGGGGGTGGTTTGGGTATTATATAGTACAGTGTTGAGTTAGTGGTTTTATAAAACCATTTTTGTATAAATGGTTTTTGTGGTGTTTTGTCACCACTAGGGGATGGCATGTGTGTCCCCTTGGTGACTCACCAATATGGGTTCGGGTCCGAGTTTAAATTCGTTAATGGGTGTAGGTCCAGTCTCGCAACGCGTATTATATTATTCCCTCGTCAAAATAATTATAAAATACTTTCAGTTTCTGTTTCGTGTTTGTATACTTCTTGTTATTATTATCTAGTTCCTCGTCGTCTTACTTTTAGTCGCGAAAAATTTTGGGCCCTAGGTCCGGGTTGTTACAGACAATGCCACATCTTTTGGAAACCAATAAAGTATGATCTTCAATTATCTTCTCTATAATCTTTTGGCCTTCTAGTGAGATAATCTTGCAAGTAGTTTTGGTGAAAAAGGAAGAACATCTTGTATCACACAATTTGAGAGACACTCAGCAAGTTGTACTCCAAGTTTTCAACCAGATTGACCTTATCAAACTGCACTTTACCAGAGGATACAATGCCATATCCTAGCACATATCCCTTGGTATTGTTCCCAAAAGACACAAATCCTTCTCTTTGACTTATGAAATTGTTGATCAGGTACATGCATCCTGTCATGTGCATAGAGCCTCCACTATCAACGTACCAAATGTTGTTTAGACCTCTGAAGACCCTTTGCACAAGGAGTAGATTAGTCAGTTTTAGGAAACCAAGCCATTTTGGCTTTGGGTTTACTCTTGAGAACTGGAAGAGTAACAGTTTGTTGTGGGCCATTTTTAGAAATCCATGTAATTTTAGCTGTTGGATCAGTATGCTCTTTGAAGGTTTACTTGCTTGTGAACACTTATGTGTTTAGCAAGTTTAATCAGATTTGCACAGCGGAATAAGTATATAAAGTTACACTATCAACATAAGTTATTACTCCCCCTGGATGTTTGCAAACTAAAGACAAGTTAATGAGAATCTAAGTATTGAATGTGAATGATAATAAATACTCAGATAGATTCTCAGTTAATGAAATGGAAATAACAATAATAAGCTTTAAAGGATTTCAGTTTTCAATTAAAATCGATGTGTAAAATAGAGGGATGAACCCATCTATTTATACACTTACAAATGCATGAACCTTGTTACACAAGCAAGTCTGCAACAAGTTGCAATCTTTGAACTTGTACAAAAAGATAAAGTAATAATAAACAATTAAACTACTGAAACATAAGGGCGGTGGAAAGATTCTATTACAAGTGCTGATGAATGACAAACTACTGATGAGTAGTTTGTCTTCAGTAGTTCTTCAGTAGACTTGTCTGGTTTGACTTCAGAACTTACGATCTATCTTCTTCAGTACTTGTTGAATCCTTCTCAGTACTTGTGTCTTCTTTCTTCAGTAGTTCTATACTTAGAATCATTTGCAGAAATATGAATTAGACTAAGGTTTGCAAAAGTGGTTTCCTCAATCCTTTCTATCCTTACATTAGCCATGGACTTGCTTTTGAGAGCAATGGTGGAATCCTGTTGAGGTCCACCATCAACTCTGGTCATCAAAAGTTTGAGCATATTCATTAAGGGGCTATTTGGCAAGTGCTTAACCAGTAAGTGCTGAACAAGTAAGAGGTCTGAATGGGTAAGAGGGTCTGAACCAGAAAGTGCTGAACTAGTAAACTGGTGTTTGGATAAATCACTAAATAACTCTATAAAATTACTATTTTACCCTTCATATTTTTTTATAAAAACATAAAAATCAAAGACACACTTGACACCACACAACATAAAGAATCTTTCTTTTTCTTTCCCACATACTTTCCCTTTCCCTGTTTATTTTATTTACCAACAACAACAAACACATACACGATTCCACACACCCAAACACATACATGGTCTCTATTCCCATGTTTCATTTTCTTTCTTGTTCTAAAATCAAACATACACACACCACACCACAGAAACAGTTGGGTGGGAGGGAGGAGGCCGCGCTGTTGGGTGGTGAGGAGAGGGAGGAGTAGGGCGGCGCTGTTGTGTGGTTAGGAGAAGGAGGAGTAAGGCAGTGCTGTTGGGTGGTGAGGAGAGGGAGGAGGAGGGTGGCGGCCGGCGGGAGGTGGTGAGGAGAGGGGTGGGGGCGGCGGGCGGCGGAGGTGGTGAGGAGAGGGTGGGGGCGGAGGTGTTGGGTGATGGTGTGTAGGTTGTTCTTGATAAAGAGAAGAGAAGGAATACAGAGGAGAAGGGTAGCAAGGGTATTATTTTCATTCAGCAATGTCTTGATGCTATAGTTGGCAGACATAACTGAATCATTAAGAGGGTGGGATTTTTGCAACCAAACAAGTCCAACCTCTGTCCGAATAAGAAGTGAACCAAACAGCCCCTAAGTCTTTAACCTTAGCAGTTTATGAAACTGCTGAAGGTTTGGGTCTAACTTCCGAAGAAGAATTTTGAGAAAAAGGCTGTTGTTGAGATTTAGTCTTTTTTCTGAGAAAATGTGTTACTTGGTTGTTGTTTGTTGGGATAAAAAGTGTTTTGAAAATCTTATTTGATTTGTTTTTCCCACGACCAGTTGTAAAATCTTCTTATTGTACTGATTTCCTTTTCTATATCTACAAAATTCCGTTATGTGGTTAAACAGACCACATACTTCACATGGTTTTGCCTTTCCTTTCATTTTTAAATTCTCAGGAGTTTTGGAAGGCAAAGTACTAACAATATCAGTATTTTGAATTAGGTTGTCAGGAGTGTTGGTGGTGAAATCCTCAGGATGGATTTACCTTGAATATCTTATGTGACATCCTCAGGATAGCAAAGTATTGAGTAGACTTCAGGATGTAACAGGCTTCTGACCAGTGTGCATCCTGAGGATAGACTAACGAATTACCTTGTCTTAATATTTTTGCAAGTACAATCAATGAATGAGTAAGACTTGTAACTCCTTTCCAACAGCTATAAAGTCTTACCAAGTCAACGAGTTTAAGGATGCATAAAGAATACGCATATAAACTTAAAGAATGAGTCAAAGTGTAACCGCCAACACAATGGATGATAGGCGAGAAAGGTGGAAACTGATGCCTAACGTCTATTTCAGTTGAAACATCCTCAACAACTACTTGAAACAGCCCACAAGATCATTGAAGACAACGAGTGTTATGAGATCCTCTATTTATTATCATGTAAACTATATATAGGGGTATGATGAACAAAATTATGACACTTCTCATCACTTGCTCAACACTTTGGAACACACCTGATATACTATCTACACACACAACCACAACCACAAACACTAGACAATCAATGTAATCATAGATTGTTCATCATACTTCCAAAGTTGTAACACCTTTTACATGAACTGGTCCCACCATCCCAAGAATATACATGGGAATCATGCGCTCCAGGAGAGGGTTGCTAACCCAATGTGAAAGGTGAAAACCTTTAAACCTTAGGAAGGTGTCAGACACCTTAACGAAGGAGAGGGTGGCCAAACCCCTAGTCTTCTAAGCATTCCATATTCAGGATGGTACTGCAAAATTCTCATGATGGAGTATTTCTAGACCATGTTTAGTAAAAATATAATTGATCGAAATAGATAAAGGATAAGTACTTACATATGGAGATGAAACCGTTTTGGAATGTCTGCTTGGGGTTTGAAACCATTTTGGAATCTCTGTAGATCCATCATAGAGCTTCATGCTTGGGGTTTGAAACCGTTTTGGAATCTCTGCATCACATATGGGAGGTGCAAATCTTGACACCCTATGGCATGTTGAGGATACTTTAGGGATGGGTTGTACTATCCCTGGCACACTCGATACCATATCCTTGATCTTCTGAAGCTCCCTTGCTAGCTGAGGACTTATTCCTGTATCCTACAAAGAAGCAACCTTGTTAGGACAAAGAGGATTGGTGAAACCACTTTTGGAAACCTTAGTCTAATTCACTTCTGTCAATTTTGGCTAAGTATAGAAGTACTGAAGACAAACTACTCATCAGTAGTTTGTCATTCATCAGCACTTAGCATCAGATATTTTCCACCGCCTTTTGTATCAGTAGTTTATTGTTTATTATTACTTTTAGCTGTAATTGTTTGTTTCAATGTTGCAACTTGTGCAACTTGTTTCTGATATTTGTATACTTGCTTTATTGGCAAGATACATGTATGTAAACGTCTATAAATAGGAGGCTTCAACCTTCTATTTTAGACATTGATTTTAAGAGAAAAATCCTTCAAACACTTTCACTGTTCTATTCCATTTTAGTATTTATTGTGAATCTGCCTAAGTATCTAATTCTCATTTACTGCTTAGATTCATAATAAATACTTGTCATTATTAGTTTCAATCATCAAGAGGGAGTAATAACTCCTCTTAAGTATAAAAAGTGTTGCTTTAACTTATACATTTTGCTGTGCTTACAATCTGATATACAAGAGCTTGCTAAACACTTAAGTGTCAAAGATAGCAAGTTCTTACTTAAACAAAGAGCATACTGATCCAACAATTGGTATCAGAGCATTGGTTTATCTGATCACATATCAATCTAACAAATTGAGAATCAGACACAAAGCTCTTATTGATACTCAATAAAAGATCAAAAGTTCACTTTTTATCAACATCCATCACTTAAAAGAGTCATCTGACAAATCAATACTCTTTAAAATGGATCCACATAATACTGGTTCTGCGACAAAACCTGCTATGGTAGTAAGAAATGAATATAACATCTGGCAAAGAAGGATGACGCATACATTATCACAGACCAACACAGGTTGCTGGAAATCTGTGATATATGGACCACATAAACCAGTAAATATCAATCTTGAAACTAAAGTTGAGGTCCCTAAAGACCCAAAAGAATATACAGATGATGATTTCCTAAAACTTGAGCTAGATGCAAAAGCATTCTCTATATTGGCAATGGCTCTCCCAAATGAGATATACTCTGGCCTTTTACATTGTGAAAGTGCCAAAGAACTCTGGGATTGTCTTAAAGAATAGTTTGGAGGAACTGAAGAGGTGATTGCCAACACCAGAGAGATTTTAGCTCAACAATATGAGACATTTGCTCACATTAATGGGGAAACTTTAACTCAACAATTTGAAAGATTCTCCTCATTAATATCTGAGCTAAAGTTAAATGGTCAGACCTATACAACAATATCTATGCTACATAGAGTTTTAAGGTCTTTACCAGACAAATGGGAAACATACTCCATTGTTTTAAGATCCTCACCAGATTTTGGCTCCCTCACTCTTACAAAACTCCATGGGAGATTACTTACTTTTGAAAGAGAAATTGATCAAAAGAAGAAATTACAATCATCTGGTAAAACTGTTGATGACTACCTACCAGGTAGTACAACACTTTTAGGACAAGACTCACCAACTTGTTCCTATGGATCTTATGACAACATTGACATAACAACTGGGATCTCATCAGAAAGATCTTTCCCAGGTTATGACAATGATGACCAAAGTCAAACTGCTGATAATCTATGTTTTATCATGGATGATTTGAAAAACTTTAGCAGTGATGACTTAGAAGAAATGGACATTTTACACCAACTGGCCATGCTAAGCATTAAAACTAACAAGTTTTATAAAAGGTCAGGAAGAAAATTTCCAGGATTGACCAGTAATACAAAAATTGGTTTTGACAAATCTAAACTGAGATGTCACAAGTGTCAGAAGTTGGGACACTTTGCTAGAGAGTGTAGAAACTCTAGCTTTAACCAATCACAATCTGGAAATAACTTTAACCCCAATTATAATAGGAATAATGGAACTCAAGGGAGTGCTCATTTTGTACAGGCACAAGCTCCTCAACAGCAATACATGCCACAAGTACAATATGTTCAAATGCCTGCTCAACAGAAGCAGTTAACACATCATGTTATGCTCAGAATAGAGTTCTTGTGGTCAAGAGACATTCCAAGACTGCCTATGAAGTTCTTCATGGCATGAAGCCCCTTATCTCCTTTTTCAGGGCTTTTGGGTGTCAATGTTTCATCTTGAACATCAAGGAATCTATTTCAAAGTTT
The DNA here is from genome assembly GCA_028751855.1 of Ambrosia trifida. Classification (NCBI taxonomy): domain Eukaryota; kingdom Viridiplantae; phylum Streptophyta; class Magnoliopsida; order Asterales; family Asteraceae; genus Ambrosia; species Ambrosia trifida. The sequence continues at coordinate 92,707,011 of CM054122.1, read as the reverse complement.
GCTACCAAAGTTGACTCAGGTTACTTTCTTGGTTACTCTTCAACTAGAAAAGCCTACAAGGTTTTTAATTCTCACACCAGGATAGTAGAAGAAACATTGAATGTCAAGTTCAATGAGTCAAAACACACTCTTATTCCAGCACATCCTACTGAACTTTTTGACCTTGACAACTTCCATTTTGGACCTGAGAAGGCTGTTACTTCATCAAAACCTACTTATTATGCTGACAAAAGGTTTGATGATGAGGATCCCACACCATGGACTCCTCAAACAGTTATCAAGTCAACTTCAAAATCATCAGAAGTTCCACAAACTTCTGATCAAACAAGTACTGAGGAACAAACTCAAACTTCTGGTTCAGTAGATCCAACTACTGAAGATCAAGGAACATCTGAACCAGATATTATAGACCTCAGTAGTTTGTTTGAAGAACATGAGCCACCTACACCTGTCAGTGGTTTACAACAACTGATTGAACACAGAGATCATCCACTTGATCAAATCATGGGTGATATAGCTTCAGGTGTTCTTACCAGAAACCAGCTCTCCAACTTTTGCCTATTTTCAGCCTTTATCTCACAGTTGGAACCAAAGAAGTACCAGGAAGCCCTCAAAGACAATAATTGGGTGCAAGCTATGCAAGATGAACTGCTTCAGTTCAACAAGCAACAGGTCTGGGAAATCTGTCCCTTACCTCCAAACAAGCAACCAATTGGCACAAGATGGGTTTTCAGGAACAAACAAGATGAAGCTGGTATGATAATCAAGAACAAGGCACGACTGGTAGTTCAAGGGTACTCTCAAGAAGAGGGAATTGACTATGATGAAACCTTTGCTCCAGTTGCAAGGCTTGAGGCCATCAGGTTATTTCTGGCCTATGCCATTTCCAACAAAATTAAAGTTTATCAAATGGATGTAAAGAGTGCATTTTTGTATGGAAAGATAAAAGAGGAGGTGTATGTCTGTCAGCCACCTGGGTTTGAGGATCCTTCTCATCCTGAGTAGGTGTACAGACTGAACAAAGCTCTTTATGGGCTCAAACAGGCTCCAAGAGCCTGGTATGATACACTCTCCACCTTTTTACTCAAAAATAACTTTACAAGAGGTGCCATTGATAAAACTCTTTTCATTAAACATGTTGGAAATCATGTCCTACTTGTTCAAATTTATGTTGATGATATCATTTTTGGTTCAACAAACACAAAACTGTGTGATGATTTTAAGAAACTCATGCAATCAAAATTTGAGATGAGTACCATGGGAGAACTGCAGTACTTTCTGGGACTGCAGATCAAGCAACAAACAAATGGAACTTTTATACATCAATCAAAATATGTTAAAGAATTATTAAACAAATTTTCTTTACAAGACTGTAAATCATGTTCCACTCCCATGACACCAATCACACAAGTTGAACCTGATGATCAAGGAAAACAGGTTGATCAAACCATATACAGATGCATGATAGGTTCCCTTTTATATCTAACTGCTTCTAGACCAGATATTATGTTTTCAACATGTGTCTGTGCTAGATATCAATCAGCACCAAGGGAATCACACCTTATAGCAGTCAAAAGAATTTTCAGATATCTGAAAGGAACTCCAACACATGGAATTTGGTATCCTGCTTCAAGCAATACCAAGTTATCAGCTTTTTCAGATAGTGACTATGCAGGGTGTAAGATGACAAGAAAGTCAACATCTGGTGGTTGTCAATTCTTGGGTAACTGTCTAGTGTCATGGCAATCAAAGAAGCAGACATCTGTTGCAACTTCAACTGCTGAAGCTAAATACATTGCAGCTGCAAGTTGTACATCACAGATACAATGGCTCCAATATCAACTTCTTGATTATGGAATCAAAGAAACCAAGACACCTTTGTTTGTAGACAGCAAATCTGCCAATAGCATCATTCAAAATCCGGTACAGTTCTAAAAAACTAAACATATTGAAATCAGGTACCATTTCATAAGAGATTGCTATGAAAAAGGCAAGATTGAGGTGAAGCATGTAGCAACAGCTAATCAAATAGCTGACATCTTCACAAAACCCCTTAACACATCAACATTTCAGAAGTTAGTATCCATGCTTGGGATGCTAAATTTGTAAGTGTTAATTTTTATTGTTCTGCACATATTTTTCATTTTCCACTTATAAAAAGGAAAAAAAGTCTGAAACAAAACTTCTGAAAAGAGAGAAACTACTGATGAACAAAACATCAGTATGGGGATAATTTCTGGAAAGTGAATAACTTCTGATAAAATAACCTTCAGAAGTTATGAATAAAAGTATTTATAAAAACATTTCTCATCAGCTGTTAAAACTACTGAAGAGGAAATGGGAACTACTGATGAAGATAATCCTTCATCAGCAATTTAGTCAAAAAGGGCAAATCTGACTTTTCCCATCATCAGAAGTTTTGACCTAGTCGGTTTAAAACTTCTGATAAAGAGATTTTTAACCTAGGCGGTTTAAAAACTTCTAATAAAGAAGATCCAAGCGGTTAAAAACTTCTGATAAATATCTTTTTTCAACACTTATCCTTTCAAACTCAAAAAATTCCCTCCTTCTCTCTCAAAAACTCTCTTAAAAACCTAAACCTGCAAATCAACTGTTCGATCAACAAAAACCCAAACCACATGGCTCTCGTTCTAAAACAGGGTCACAATCAAAGGGCCTTTCTTGAAAAACAAGAAGGCTGGTCCCAATACGATGAGATCATTGATCTTGTCGTCAAATCCCAATATTTTACTGCTCTCACAATCGACCCACCAATTCATACTGAAACTCTAAATGAGTTCTGGGCTAATGCTGAGACGGTGACGGCTGATGGTGAAATTATCTCCCTCAACTCAAGAATAAAAGGGAAACCACTGACCATCACACCGGCCACACTGGCAACAAGACTGGGCCTGAATGATGTAGCTGCCCCTGATCATGTTGCTAACTCTGACATTCACTTAACCATGACAGAGTGTGGTTATCAAGGTACTCTCTCCCATGCTACTATCTTCAAAAAATATTTTGAACCAAAATACAAGCTTTTGTTTCATTATATTATTATGTGTTTGAGTCCAAAGACAGGGTCTTATGACCAGATGCCCTCTACTTTTCAACCAATATTTCATTCCATAGTGAATGAAACCAAATTCAGGGCATCAAAATTATTTTTCAATGAGTTGGTGTTACATCATAATAATACCAAGAAAAAGTTTTTGTTATACCCAAGGTTCATTATGCAATGCATAATAGGGGAACTGGGTAATGAGGTGCTTGTGGGAAAAGTTTCAACTTTAAATCCATTAACCTCACAAGCATACTCTAGGCATAACAAACCGGCTACCTGGCCAGAAGATGATCAGGGAGAACAACAAAAAGTCCCCCTGAAACCCACATCTTCCAAACGCACACCATCAAAAGCCAAAAAGCCCAAGCCAACAAAGACAACAACCCACCAACCCAAAAGAAAAGCTGTTCAGGAGGTTGAGATGCCTGAACATGCTCATGAGCAATCTGCTCTTCAAATAGGTGAGACTGAAACACCCTCTCAGTCTCATCCATCTCAAACCCCACCAAGATCACCCATAAAAATCTTATTCAAAAGAAAAAGACTTAGAAAAACTGTTGTAACTGACACTTCTTTTGAAACTACTGACCAACCTATTGAACCTATTACCCAAACTTCTGAACCAACCCCTCAAATTTCTGAACCAGAGGCAATAGAAATTGCCAAACTTCTCTCTGGGCTAAAAGAGATAGTCCCACCTGATAATGTCAGTCCCCTACAACCACAACAAACAGGGGACATAACCACAGAATCAGACATGGATGTGGACATCACTAGCCCTAACCCAAGAGAAGAGGGTGGACCAGGGTCTTTAAGCCCAATCTTAGAGACTCTTGGGGCATCTGAGGCTGCTACTACTCAGTTACCACCCAGTGGTGGATCTGTGGATAGAAGTAAAACAGCTAAGACCTCAGATGTGGCAACTACTGATGAAGGCTTAATGCCTGAGGTAGGAAATCCTCAGAACCAAGAACAAGAGGTTCATGAGAGAACTGAGTTGGGCTCAGCTCATGATTTAAATGAGACAGTCCTCATTGAGGACAACATCAGGGATTCAGATGATTCCATTAATTTGGATGATGATTCAACAACCAAAACTACTGAATTGACGGCACTTTACGAAGGTCCTGTTTCAGGGGTATCCAAGCTCAAGAAGCTAGTCACCCCTGAATAGGTTAAAGTCCACTCAATCCCTAAAACCCCTAGAGTGGCATCCTCTGTACAACATGAGGATCTCCCAAAAACACACCCTTCACATCAAATGCCTACCCAATTCCCTGGGCCTTCAAGCATAGACATGAACCAACTATGCAGCCCAGGTGGTGACCTTTATCTTATGATGAATGCCCTCATCAAGAATCACCTCCAAACCTATACAGCTAACTTGGAGCTGTCCATAAAGAACCAATTTGGGGTGATTCAGACGAAGATGAATGATCTGCAGACCAAGATTGACTTCAACAGCAAACAAATTGCCAATCTGACAGATCAGATCAAACCTCTGAAGCTTATTGATGAATCCAAAAAGAGGGAGAAGATGAAGGAACCAATGGATACAATTGAAGCCAGAAAAAAGGCAAGACTTGCTATCCTAGAGAGAGATCAGAAAAACCAAGCCAGAAAAGAAGCAATGGCCAAACAGTTTGGTGTCTCAGTGGAAGATATTGAAGCCACAGAAAAGGAAGATGAGACCCAAACTTCTGAAGAATCCCTAAGGCATAATAAAGAAACCTCTGATGGTCAAAGTCCTGATGACTCAGAAGATACTGAAGACAATCCTTCAGTAGTTGACAAACCATCAGCAGTTGTCAACCCAGCAGAGGTTAACACTTCCAAATCTCAACAAACTAAATCTTCCAGATTCACTGAACAAATCAAACCAACTTCTACTCCTCCAAGGCCTACAACAACCACTACTATGACTGTCCTAACCCCTGCTCAAATCTCTCAATCTACTGAACTTCTTGAGCAGAGGTTAAAGGCAGTTCAACGAAAAGCCAAGGAAGACCAGATTTGGAAAAATCTGGAACAAAGGGATGACTTAGAATTTGAAGAGAAGCTCCAGGCCTATCAAGCTGAACTGGAAAGACAGGTTGAAATTGATCATGTTGCTGAAGAAGACAAAAGACAACAACTGGTGTCTTACATCACAAAGAACAGCAAGACTAAAGCCTAAATACTCAAGGGACTCTCTATGCAAGAGCTGACAAGAAGGGCACAACTAATTGCAGACAAACTGGCCACAAGTAAAGAAGGAAAGGCCAAGAGAGCCCAGATGATAGATGAATTAGTAGCAGATGGCTATGGTTCAAAAGCCTCAGTATCCAGATGGAAAGAAGAAAGACTGATGGATACTTATCGAAAATATAAGGCTGCCAAGGCTGCAAATCCAGAGAAGTTTCAAACTGCTGATCCTTCAAGATCAGTAGTTAGAACTTCTGGTGTTTTAACAAGAAGGCCTGCTACTCAAAGAAAGAAATCAGAGGACAATGTCAAAACTGATTTCAAAATGGTACTACTTGAAGGAAGTTCAGTAGTTCACTCAGATTTTGACATTGATGAGAAACCTCTGATAACACAATTCAGGGATCCTTCCACCTTTGCCTACCAAATTCAAAAGACTATCAAAGAAAAGATGCATACCAAGGTAGTGACTGAACACCATCTCCCAACTATTCAGATGCCTGATATGCAACAACAACAACAACAACAAGGAAGAGACTCCCACCTGAGGCTTACTGAAGTAGAAAGCATCCAACACTCAGGATCATCAACCCAAGGGACAAGTCTGGTTCCCTATACCTCCGACTTTAACAAGTCAAAGGTACCTATCATCAGATGGTCACTTACTGCTAACAACTCAGTATTATTGACAAGAAGAGACCTTTCAAGCAGGGCTTACAAGAAGATCAGTGATCTAAAGAAACTGTCAACACAAGACCTGCTCACAATTCAACATCTGGAACCACAGAAAGGATCTCTATCTGATGGACAGTTAAACCAGCTAAAGAACACCATGTATAAAGAAATATGGAAGATTGTTCAAGACAGAAGAAGATCATAAGGAATTAGTAAGGTTTTGGGTTCATCAATCCAGGGGGAGATTGTTAGGACAAAGAGGATTGGTGAAACCACTTTTGGAAACCTTAGTCTAATTCACTTCTGTCAATTTTGGCTAAGTATAGAAGTACTGAAGAGAAGACAAGAAACTGCTGAAGAAAAGATATGACAAGTGCTGAAGAAGAAACTTCATCAGAAGTTCTGAAGTCCAAACCAGACAAGTTCACTTCAGAAGTACTGAAGACAAACTACTCATCAGTAGTTTGTCATTCATCAGCACTTAGCATCAGATATTTTCCACCGCCTTTTGTATCAGTAGTTTATTGTTTATTATTACTTTTAGCTGTAATTGTTTGTTTCAATGTTGCAACTTGTGCAACTTGTTTCTGATATTTGTATACTTGCTTTATTGGCAAGATACATGTATGTAAACGTCTATAAATAGGAGGCTTCAACCTTCTATTTTAGACATTGATTTTAAGAGAAAAATCCTTCAAACACTTTCACTGTTCTATTCCATTTCAGTATTTATTGTGAATCTGCCTAAGTATCTAATTCTCATTTACTGCTTAGATTCATAATAAATACTTGTCATTATTAGTTTCAATCATCAAGAGGGAGTAATAACTCCTCTTAAGTATAAAGAGTATTGCTTTAACTTATACATTTTGCTGTGCTTACAATCTGATATACAAGAGCTTGCTAAACACTTAAGTGTCAAAGATAGCAAGTTCTTACATAAACAAAGAGCATACTGATCCAACAAACCTCATTAGCAGTAATAGTACTAGAACTTAAATTGTTACCGTTAATGTTATAATCTTGGGATGGCACAGGTGTATATCATGTATCCCTAGTAGTCGCCATCCTGGGAGTAGTAGTTGTTTTTGGAGCAGAGAATATAGTACTCATGGGGATAAAATCTCCTTGATGTACCCCTCCAGAGATGCTAGAATTAAAATCTAACGCTCTGGGTTGAAATGGTGTCCCCATGTCTTCACTTGGCCTTCTTGAGGATGATTTAAGAGCTTGTATTTCTCTTATCAACATCTGGTTTGTGTCTTGTTGTTGATGTATCGAATCTTTCATTAGTGCAACATAGAAAGTATTTCATCATTTGATACAAAAACAGGAGGAGTAGATCCAGATGGTCTAGGTGGGATTTGGGAAGTAGAACTTCTTGGAAGTGCAGGTGGAGGTGGTAAGGCAGTATTTCTGGCAGAGGTTCTAGATGGCATGGTTGTTGAAACAGATTTTTGTGAAGAAGCCATAGTTGTCAAATTTTTTAAATAAGAGAAAGTTTTAACAAAGTTTTTTTTGTTAAAATAGCACCACTTGCCCCACGGTGGGCGCCAAATTGTTTTGGTAAAAAAATTATCTAGTAAAAATAACTTTGTATTCCAAATTAGTTAAAGTGAGGTAGAGTTCTAAATGTGTAAAAATATGTTAAGTAATCAATAATATTCTGAGGATGGTGTATTAGGATGCTAAAGAAGCAAAAATGTGACAACTATGATCTGGATGGCTTAGGTTAGTTTCGGGATGGACAGTTATATCCTCGGGATGGAACTGCTTGTAATGAACAAATAAAGTAATGAATACAAAGAACAACACACGATCTACGAGGAAAGCCCTTGATTAGTTGTAGATCGCCGGCATAAAACCTCGGGAGGAGTCTAGGCCCCTGCCTTGTTTGTTAATATTAATTTGGTAAAAAGATACAACTTTGGATGAATAGTTGGATGATTGTACTATGATTACAATGATTGTGCAAGTGTTTTTGATCAGCTAAGTGTATGTGTGTAGCTATAGTGTGAGCAATGTGTCCTGTACTCGTCCAATACCCCCATTTATATAGTACATAAAATAAACAAACAATCCCACGAAATCCGCTAAGTAGTTAAGGTCTTTGAAAGCTTGTGGACTGTTTCAGGTGACCGTTGTGGGTGTTTCAGCTGAAATGGACGTTGGATAACAGTTTACACCTTTCTCGCCTTGCATTCATCACGTTGGCGGTTACACTTTGACTCATTCTTCAAGTTTATACGCATACAGCTCATGCATCTTGATATCTTTGATTTAGCTAGACTTTGTAGCCGTTAAAGGGGAGTTACAAGTCTTACTCATGCATTAATTATACCTGCAATAACATAAGTACAAGGTAGTTCGTTAGTCCATTCTCAAGATGTGCACATGCTGAAATATTGTTACATCCTGAAGTTAGTTAAGTCCTTCAGCATCTTGGGGATGGTACATTAGGGATGTGATGTAAAATCATCCTGAGGATTTTTACCCTCAACACTCAGCATGGCCTTTCATGAAATGGGGAATGGACATAGTGGGAAAATTACCCAAAGCTCCTGGTGGAAAGGTGTTTATGCTGGTCAAGACTGATTATTTTTCAAAATGGATCGAGGCCAAAGCATTTGTACAAGTCAAAGACAAAGAAGTAGTGTCCTTCATCAAGAGAAACATCCTTACAAGAGTTGGTGTACCATCCGAGATCATCTGTGACAATGGATCTCAATTCATCAGCAACGGAACAACTAATTTTTGTGAAAGTTGGGGAATCAAGATGATAACCTCCACACCTGTCCATCCTCAAGCTGATGGACAAGCAGAATCTTCAAACAAGATCATCCTCGACAATTTGAAGAAAAAACTTAGAGAAAAGAAAGGAAAATGGGCAGAAGAGCTTCCATTTGTACTTTGGGCAGATAGAACCACATCCAAAAATGCAACTGGACAGACACCTTTTTCCTTGGTATTTGGAACAGAAGCAATGCTTCCAACAGAGGTCGTAATGCCTACAGTAAGAAGACACCTTCACGATGCAACAACCAATTCAGAAGTATTACCTCAAGACCTTGAAATAGTGGATGAGCTTAGGAATGCAACTAAATTGAGGATGCCAGCTTACCAACAAAGGATAGCTAAGGCGTACAAAAAAAATATAAGGATAAGAAGATTCCAAGTGGTAGATATGGTTCTAAGAAAAGCTTTCCAAAACACTACCAAGCCAAGTGATGGTAAATTAGCTCCCAAGTGGGAAGGACCCTACTTGAATGATTCCGAAGCTGGAAAAGGAGCATATTGGCTCTCGATAATGGAAGTAGAAATACTACCAAGATCTTGGAATGCAATCCACTTAAAATACTATCATATGTGAAAACTCATGTGACTGATCTCTCTAGAAGAGAAACCACGCTTTGGATTACTGGTGAGATGAAGGTGAAGGATGGCAGAGATGAATCATCTCCATATGCTGGTATCTTTCTCCATTTTATTTCAATTATTTCATCGATATTGTAACTAAACATGGTCTAGAAATAGTCCATCTTAAGAATTTTTCAGGTCTATCCTGAAGATGGAGCATTGAAGACTAGAGGGTTGGCCACCCTCTCCTACATTAAGGTGTCTGACACCTTCCTACGGTTTAAAGGTTTTCACCTTTCACATTGGGTTAGCAACCCCGCCTGGAGCGCACGTATTCATGTATATCTTCAGGATGGTGGGACCAGTTCAGGTAAAAGTGGCTGACAATTTCATCATTTTTGGAATATACATTGAATCCCTAAGGTTTAGACATTTCTCAATGTCTCTTTCTCGTATTGGCCTAGTCGCCAGTGGCCTAGACGCCAGTTATATTTGGCCTTGACGCCAGCTATCCTCAAGATTTTACATTGGGCCTTGTCGCCAGTTATTCCTAAAGATCATCTATCGTTATGGGCATGACCCTAGTTTATAAAAGGATTTATCGCCAGTATGACAACTAAGTTTACCTTTTTACACGTTATCATCTGTTTTTAATCCTTTCTTGGAAAAGGAAAAAGACTCTAAGAAAGATACAACACTTGGGACATCCTCAGAATAATGAAGAATATCCTAAGTATGTGACAAACACTGGGGACATCCTCAGAAAGATGGAGATTATCCTAAGGATGTAATAAGGACTGGGGACATCTTCAAGATGTCATCAGAATACTTTGAAGATCAGTCGGAAATGAAGGTATAAACTTATTTCATTCTTTATCACTTATCATTTGGTAATGGTTGCAGGATAACAAAGAAATAAAGATAAAGAACACAAGGAAGTAGCGTCAAAACATATTACCATTCCATTTAATAGTAAAAATTGATGACAACCCCTTGCTTCATCCTAAACCAGGACTCATCCACCAGGGATTAACATCTAAGGTCAGGGTCAGGACAAAGGTTTGGGGCTTCGTCTTGAAAACCAAGATCCCTCCACCCCAAACCTTTCATTGTTTTTAAGTTATTACATACCAAAATAAAGTTGTTCGAAATTGTTCATAAACCACTACCATATACCACCACATAACATTCTAAAAAAGTGGGCTCCAGCCTAGTCATAACATCCTTCATCGCCCACTTGGAGTTCCTTGACCACCTCGGCCACCTTAGCATCAGCCTCCCTGATCTCAGCATCCTTGGACCCCTCTGGTGCATATTTGAGATGTGCAGGAGTAGCAGGTTCATGAACGACTTCCTTCCTGTTCAGACTCTTAAGCTTTTTCTGCCAGCCATCAACATCCTATTCCTTGTGATCAAAGGAGGGGTCTTCAGCCTGGAGAGCAATCTTTATCCTAGCCTGCAGAATGGAAATAGTGGCAGACTTCATCAAGCCCTACTTGTACTCCTCCATTTCTCGGTCATGATCCCGCACCATCTGAGCCTGCTTGGACTTCATCAGCTTCAGCTTTGTCTCCACTTCACTCAGCTTCTTCTCAAAATATTTACCCTTATCTTGAGCAATCCTCCTCACATCCTCAAGCATGGATTGAGTGTCACTAACCTCCTTCTTGACTCCCTCCATGGACTTAAGAAGATTCTCATGCCCCTAGAAGAAAACAGGTAAGAAACTTAACACTTAATTAATAATTAATCATTACCATCCTCAGGATGGCAAGGTACTTGGAGATCGAGTAAGCTGAGAAATCCTGCCAAGGACATCCTCGAAGCTAAGATCCTCCAAGGAAGCAATTTCCAGGGATGAAGCAAGAGCAATAGTAATCTTCCTCTTCTTAGTGGAGGCGGCAGTCGTCGACTTTGGAAGATTAGGTGGAGGGCTGATCATCTTGGAGCTAGATGGTGGGGTAACTGTGATAACCTCAACAACATGGCTATCAATATCATCCAGATCAAATGAGGCAGACTTTTTTGCTACAAAGAGAAAAGTGCAAGGTTAGACAATAATAGATAATAAACATCCTCAGGATGTAACAGGTAACCCTCACCAGACATCTCGGTGGATGAACGACTTCCTTTCGCTTTAAAAGTTCTAGCAGAAACAGGTAACTTGAATTCAGCTTGGTACTTGAGATAAGAGTCACTCAAAGGGGAAGCAAGCTTTGTAAAAAAAGCACCTATAAAACATGAAAATTTTCAAAAATATTAGTAATATCCTCAGGAAATGACTATAGAATTTTTTCATAAAAAACTATAACATCCTATGAAACCTTTACCACTCTTCAACCAATACATACAGATCTAATCCCCAAAGGGAATAGAATCCCTTTTTACAAAAAAGAACATTGATTTCCAGGATCTTTCAGACTTGATAACGTTAAACAAAAAAGTGGGTTCTTTCTGAATGAGCTGAAGAACATAACGGCTTGAACTGTGTGTTTTCAACTTATACACATGAGATAAGTCCCCTATGCGAAGATAGACACCATGGTTTTCAATAATTTTGTTGCAAACCAACAAAATTCTCCAAATCTCCGACATGGCTTGGGCATAAGCCATCCTAGTAGTGCTAAAGAAATCTTGAATAAATGGAGGAAATGGATACTTCAAACTCAGTTGAAAAGGAAGATACAAAAAACAGACCCATGTGGAAGATGCAAAATCAGATTTTGCATTCGGGTCATAAGGACGAAACACAGCAGAATCAGGAAAGACCCCTGAGTCTTTCAAATCTTGAATGTCTTTATCATGAAAAGAGCAAACTTCCTGTTCAGGATGGCTCAACGGATTTTGGGGAACGAAGTCATTCGATACTACTACAGCCCCAGAAGCTCTTGTCAATTTCTTAACCATCCTCAGGAATTTTTTAGAAAATATGCAGGTTTAGAAGAAGTAAAGAGAAAGAGGAGAAAGATTACCTTCTTTGATAACCTGGTGTGAATATAAAGAAGGAGATATGGTCTAGATATAGATGGCAGAAGATGATGTCGTGTAACGGTCATCACATGATTCTCGCCGAGAAAATAGCTGTTACCATCCTCACATCACGTCACATCAGAAATATCAAAGAAAGATCTAGAAATAAAAAATATTATAACCGTTAGATATTATATTTTTGGGGACAATTTTTGGTGGTGAAATCCTCAGGATGGATTTACCTTGAATATCTTATGTGACATCCTCAGGTTGGCAAAGGACTGAGCAGACTTCAGGATGTAACAGGATTCTGACGAGTGTGCATCCTGAGGGTAGACTAACGAATTACCTTGTCTTAATATTCTTGCAGGTACAATCAATGAATGAGTAAGACTTGAGTTTAAGGATGCATAAATAATACGCGTATAAACTTAAAGAACTAGTCAAAGTGTAACCGCCAAGACAATGAATGATAGGCGAGAAAGGTGGAAACTGATGCCCAACGTCTATTTCAGTTGAAACATCCTCAACAACTACTTGAAACAGCCCACAAGATCATTGAAGATAACGAGTGTTATGAGCTCCTCTATTTATTATCATGTAAACTATATATAGGGGTATGATGAACAAAATTAGGACACTTCTCACTTGCTCAACACTTTGGGACACACCTGATATACTCTCTACACACACAAACACTAGACAATCATTGTAATCTGTTGATGCATGTTTTGCGACTAGTGCTATTGGATTGCACATTCTATTATGTTTTGATGAATTTGAAGGGTCGAAGGTGCTGATAATGGTCGAAGGTGGAGTATGCAGGTCGAATATGGAAGTCTGATTAGTAGTGTGCTATTTCGCCCATTTGGAGGGGCGAACCTGCACATTCAACCCTTACGGGGGGGGGGGGGGGGGCGAATGTGCAAGCCTATATAAACTGAAATTTTGATTTTAATGTTAACTTTTGTCATTTGTGTTCCCCATTCGACCTGTATTTCTCACTAGTGTTCTAAGTGTTTTTGAAAAGTGTTTATTTTGTTATAAACAACATTTTGTAAGATTAATTGATATTGTTTATTAATGAAATGGATCTTAAAAGGTGATTTACGTGTTTTGTTCATATTATTATCATTTCATAACTGATTTAGGGATTCCGCACCTAAATTGGTAGACTTGTTTGATCAAACTACTTGTTTTTGACAAAACGATCCTCCACATAATCATAGATTGTTCATCATACTTCCAAAGTTGTAACGCCCTTTTACCATTTTAATATTAACAAACAAAGGCAGGAGCCTAGACTCCTCCCGAGGTTTTATGCCGGCGATCATCAATTGATCAAGGGCTTTCATCGTACATCGAGTGTTGTTCTTTGTTGTTTCATACTTATATTTACTTATCTCACCATACTACCTGACAGTTACATCCTCAGGATATAACCGTCCATCCTAAATCATATCTTTGCCATCCTAAAAATAGTTGTCATAATATTGTTTCTTTATCATTATAAATCACCATCTTGGAAATAACACTAAGCTTTTACTATATTTCACACATTCAGCACCCTACCTCACATTTACTAATTTGGAAAACAAGATTATTTCTAGCGAGTAATTTTTGACCAAAACAAGCAGTTTTCAAGGTCTCAACTCCTGATATAGATGAAACTACTGATGACTTAATGTCAGTTGTTTTAACTTCTGCAGAACTTCATTTTTCATTTTAAAGAAAGTTTTGATGAAAAGATGTGCATTCTTTCAAATCAGAAGTTTGATCTTCGACTATTTTACTCCCATCATCAGCAGTTTTGGGAGAAAAATCAGTTGGAGATTCAGTGTTGTTATACCCTATGCCAAACTTAACATTTGATGCAGTTTGTTTGTTATTCCCTATGCCAAACTTCACAATCAACCTTGGTGTCAGCAAGCTCCTTTCTAACATTTCCTAGGTTTTTTATCATGATTTTAATTTGTGATTGGGTTTCAATAGCATTATTTGTCAATTTAGAAATTTCTTTTGTCTTTAAAGCAGGTTTTCTTTCTAAATCACATTTCATTTGGGTCAATTTTCTTTCAGAGTCATTGGCTTTTCCTTGTAGATGCACCTTAGTTTCTCTAATTAAAGCAAAAGCTTATTTGTAGGATTTTGAACATAGATTTGAAAGAGATTCCTGTGATACCTGAGATAAGGCAGAATTAGAGGAGCATCCCTCAAAGGCCATCAAGGCAAAATTCTTTCTGCCATTATCAGGTTCTCCCCAGTTGATGTCAAAGACTTTATTGTCTACATCTGGACTGCATTCAGATGTGTCAAAGAAAGACTGCTCCAGTCAACATACCCAGAAGTGAAAAGACTTTGTTGAGTGGGATGTGGAGGTTGTGGAGGTTGAGTAGCAGGAATGGAAGGCACTTGTTCTTGGCCCTATTGTTGAGCAGGCATCTGTACATATTGTATTTGAGGCACATATTGAATTTGTGGAGCTTGTGCCTGTACAAAATGAGCAATTCCTTGTGTTCCTAAATTCCTATTGTAACTGGAGTTAGCTTGATTTCCTGACTGTGGTTGGTTATAGCTAGAGCTTCTACACTCTTTAGCAAAGTGTCCCAACTTCTGACACTTGTGACATCTCAATTTAGATTTGTGAAAACCATCTTTTGTTTGATTGTTCAGTCCAGGAAATTTCCTACCTGTCCTTTTGTAAAATTTGTTTGTTTTTATACTTAACATGGCCAGTTAGTGCAGTATGTCCAATTTTTCCAAGTCATCACTACTGAAATTTTTTAAATCATCAAGAATGAAACACATGTTATCTGTAGTTTGACTATTTTCTTCATTGTCATAAGCTGGATATGATCTTTCTGATGAGATACCAGTAGTTATGTCAATGTTATCAAAAGATCCAAAATCATTTGAACAAGTTGGTGAGTCTTGTCCCAAAAGTGTTGTACTACCTGGAATATAGTCATCAGAAGTTTTACCAAAGTTTTGCAACCTTTTCTTTTGATTGATTTCTCTTTCAAAAGTTAGTAATCTCCCATGCAATTTTGTGAGTGAAAGGCAGTCAAAATTTGGTCCTAGTCCGAGGACTGTAGAATAAGTTTTCCATTTTTCTGGTAAAGACCTTAAAAATCTATGTAACATAGATGAGTTAGTGTAGGTCTAACCATTTAATTTTAACTCAAATATTAATGAAGAAAATCTTTCAAATTGTTGTGTCAAAGTTTCTCCATTAACATGAGTAAATGTTTCATATTGTTGATCCATAATTTCTCTAGTGTTGGCAATCACCTCATCAGTTCCTCGAAATTGTTCTTTGTGGCAATCCCACAGCTCTTTGGCACTCTCACAATGTACGAGCCCAACATATATTTCAATTGGGAGAGCCATTGCCAACATTGAAAAAGCCTTAGCATCTAGCTCAAGTTTTAGGAAATCTTCATTAGTGTAGTCTTTCGGTTCTTTTGCCTTTTCTACTTTAGTTTCTAGATCTGTTCTTACTAGTTTATGGGGTCCATACATGACAGGCCTCAAACAGCCACTATTTTGCTGTGACAAAGTATGTGCCATTTTTCTCTGCCAGATGTTATATTCATTTTTTTTACTAGCATGGGAGGCTTATTAGAAGATCCAGTATTAAGAGGATCCATTTTTATGAAATTTTATTGATTAATGATTTCTTAAAGTGATGGATGTTTTTATAAAGTGAACTTTTATCTTTGATTGAATATCAATAAGAGCATGTGTCTGAATCTCAATTTTTTAGATTGATATGTTATTAGATGAACCAAGGCTCTGATACCAGTTGTTGGATCATGAGTTTGCTACTAAACTATTTATCCATTTATAAACACTTGTGTTAAGATATATCAAAGTAAATTGCAAAGCGGAATGTAATAAGAGTTCTAAGTTAAAGTATCACTTTTAACAGGAGTTATTACTCTCCCTTTACTGTAGAACTAAAGCAGTTAATTAATAAAACAGTAATAAGTTGCTTTCAAATGATTCTCAATATATTAGAAATGTTACTGCAAAAGCTGTCTAAAATAGAAGGGATGAACCCATCTATTTATAGACAAATAATACGTATAAGGGAAGTATTAGAAACATTATAATAATACTACAACAGTCTGTAGTATTGGAACTTGTACATAAAGTAGCAAATACTAAAATAATACTTAAACTAGAGCTGCAAACGAACCGAACGAACACGAACAAGGCCTTGTTCGTGTTCGTTTGTTAAGAAAATTATGTGTTCATGAACAGTTCATGAACACTAACCGAACGAAATTTTATGTTCGTGTTCGTTTGTTAAGAAAACGCTCATGTTCGTGTTCGTTTGTGTTTGTTTGTTAATTTTGTTCATGAACGCACATTAACACAAACGGACATTAATGAACACAAACAAGTGTTCCTGAATACAAAGATGTGTTCATGAATGGAAAAAAAACACAAACGTGCATATATTAACTTTTGAATAACATCGAATTCACATGCATTAAGTCATTAGCTAGATCCACCCAAAATATAACCTAATTGTCCAAACATACCTAGTACTGGAGAATGGCGTTGGAGGTGGAGGGCATCAACGTTGGAATGTGGAAACATATAATGACCTTGGATACAATAAGTATGTTTATTGATTATATATATATATATATATATATATATATATATATATATATATATATATCTATATAGGGTGGGGTTAGCATACAAAAGAGGTGTTTTGTAAGAAGGGTGAGAAGGAAAAATGACCATTGGATCAACTTGATGGAGGGATGAGATGATAGTAGTGGCAATTTTGTAATATGTGTTATAATAATATTAGATAAATTAAGGCTGTAGGGGTAGATGTGTAAAATTACACATCTTAATTAATAAAATCCATTTAATTCACTTATTAAATAACCATATCTTCAGCTTGTTTATAGGACATTTATCAAAACTTTCTTCACCCAAAATAAGGAAACAATAAAACCGAGATTCAATCAGAGAACTCTTATGATCAAACATTATCTCTTTCTTCTTCTCTCTCTTCAAACCAGAGATTCAATCGATTGAAGGCTGGGTTTGTTATGATGTCCATTATTGTTCATAAGACCCTTCTGATATTCTCCATGTTATTATTCTGGATTCTCTCAACTTCCTTCTCCCTTCAAAAATGGCAACTTCCTTCTCCTAAATCAGAAAATATCAATGAAGATTCAAAGATGATATGTTAAAAACACAGTTTCTAGAACTGACGGTTGTGTATTTTATTGTTAAAAGGTAGTATTTTTAAAGGATGTGTTTAATCTTCTTTGTACTAGGTTATTATCATAAAACAGTTGTGTGTTTTATATTTAAAAGTTTGTATTTTAGGGGAAAGCTCTTATTGTTCTTGATTGTGTGTTTTATGTTTAAAGTAAAAAAAAAATCATTTGTGTGTTTAAAGTTCTTATTGTTCTCACTACCTTATTGTTCTTCATTCTTGATAAGGTTTAAAGATATTAGATTGAGTTGGTTAGTTTGTTGATTATAGTGTTTGTGTTAATCGAGTATGGGTTAAAGATAAACGATATGTTTATCTAGAAATTTAATATTCCTAGCTATGAGAACCAAAAAGACTACCTGGAGTCTAATTAAAATTTAGAAGTCTTGTTTAGCAAGTTATTGTTGGTATAAAATAGATGATTAGGGGTCAATGTATTTTGTGGAGGGTGTTCATGATTAAAAAAAAAACAGAGTCGTGAGAGTTACTCACAAAATATTAGCGTGTTATCTGTGTAATCATAGATGGCCATACGAAACACAAAAACTAAATGCATAATATTAAACAAACATGAAACCTTTACTTTGCACACTCAGAATATTCTCATAACAATTCTATAATACCATATTTTAACCAAAATTGTAGCTCTCACTACCTATAATAAGAGAAGGGATAAATGTTCAATTTTTATTGATTGCGTGTTTTATGTTTAAAGTAAAAAAAAACACTCGGTTGTGTTTTTATAGTTCTTATTGTTCTTCATTGTGTGTTTTATATGTAATCGTTATTGTGCTTTATGCTTAAAGTCAATGTCACTTTTGTTACTCCAATGGTGTTAAAACACATCAGGTTAACAGTTTTCAGTTGTTGGTTTTGTGGTTATATGGGTTTTTTGTTTAAAACACAAAGTTAATCTTATTGTGTTAAAATACAATGATTTGGTTTGCAGTAAAACTCACCGTAGATTTATCTATCAACTTAAAACACAAAGAAAAAAAGTTTGTTTTGAAAAAAAGTTGACCGAGAATTTGATATTAATATCCCTATAATTACTCTTAAATTAAAAAAAGATTTAAATTTAATAAGATAATTATCTGTGTAAATTTACTTATTTATCCTTCACCTTGGTGCCATGTGTCATAATGAGATTACTTCTCACCCTTCTCACAATATAAGGTTTTTGTATGGGAACCCTTATCTATATATATATATATATATATATATATATATATATTACATTTACTTCATATATATTATTTATTGGGTAAAATAAATAAAAATAAAAAAGTATAAAAATTAAAAATCCTCAACTAACTATCGAACATAAACGAACACGTTACCGAATGTTCACAAACATAAATGAACGAACGCAACTTTTTTTCATGTTCGTTCGTTTAACTAAACGAACTTCCCGCCGAATGGTTCATGAACCGTTCACTGAAAGTTCAGTTCGTTTGCAGCCCTAACTAAAACTATTGAAGTTCAAGGGCGGTGGGAAGCGTCTATCAAAACTGTTGATGAGTACAAACTTCTGATGAGTAATTCTTCAGAAGTTGTTCTTCAGATGTTTGTCTGGTTCATATTCAGAACTTTGTCTTCAGCACTTTGTATAAGCTTCTTCAGTAGTTGTCTTCTTCTTCAGTAGATTCTACACTTAACAAAATATGAAGAATGTGATTAAGACTAAGGATAAAAACTGGCTTTGTCAATCCTCTTTGACCTTACAATATGTGCTCAAATCCCTGGATGACACGGCTACCCAACTTCAAGAGACCACTGTTGCTTTGGAGGATACTAGAAGGATTTCCCTAGCAAAAGGGAAACATCTTCAGGATAAGCTGGCCAAAGTGGAAACTGACTTGAAGAAGGCGCTAGCTGAGAAGATCAAGGCTGCTGAAGAGCATGAGAAGGATCTCGAGGAGTATAGGCAGGGTTTAATCAACTATGCTACCGTCTATGTCGTCCAAGCCTGGGTAAAGATAGCCCTCCAAGCCAAAGATACCAACTTCAATCAAGATGAATGGGATGTTGATGCTTGGCAGGAAAATATCATCAGCTTGGGTGGAAAAGAGGTAGTCTATACTCCTACTCATCTTCAAATTGAAGCTCCTAAGGATGCAACAGTGGAGCCTATGGAGGAACAGTGGGCAATGAGGGTAATGATGCCTAGGCCTGAGCCCACTATTTTAGGATCTTTGTGGTGATAGTTTTTATGGTTGTTAGTCTGTGAAAAATTTCAAAGTATTTTATTTTGGTATGTAAATCTTGAATAATTAAAAGGTTGGGGTGGAAGGATCATGTGTTTTCAGGACGAAGCCCCAATTTTTCTGACCTGGCCCTTAAGTGTTGACCCCTGGTGGATGGGTCCTGGTTTAGGATGAAGCCATGGGTTAACACACTTTATAAATAAATAAAATGGTAAACTTTTGGTTTTACATCCTGTGCAGTTTCCTTTATTATCTTGCAGCATTCATGATGAGCATATATACAATAGGATAGAAAATGCAAATTATAAAAGTATACCTTTAACTCCAGATGAATTAGCAAACAATCTCCAAATCAACCTAATAAATAATCAAAGAATACCTTAGCCTTGGATCAAGTTAGACCATCCTAAGGATGTTCCCGGTGCCAAATTTCTGTTTCATCCTTAGGATATATTCTATCTTTTCCAAGATATTCATATCTTCTTATCATTCTTAGGATGTGCCTCGTTATCTTCAGGATCTCGTAGCGTTGAACCCCCGTTCCATTTTCAGGATATACTTGAGATACTTCTGACTTTAACTGTCTTAGGAACAAGTGGAAAACTTATCCAAAATCCTTATGAGTAATTTTATCCTATTGAAACAGACAAATAAAGATGATATTATGGTGACAAGGCCTAAGTTAATATTGGGGTCAAGCCTATTCTAGCATTACAACCTGATGATAACTAGCGACAAGGCCTGAGGATGACTGGCGTTATAGCCTAAAGATAACTGGCGACAAGACCTACTGGCGACTGGGCCAAATACTTAACAGACATTGAAAAATGTCTAAACCTTGAGGATTCAATGTATATCCCAAAGATGATGAAATTGTCAGCCACTAAATCGTGTACTGGTCCCACCATCCTGAATATATACATGAATAATGTGCGCTATAGGCGGGGTGTATAAACCCAATTCGTGTGAAAGGTGAAAACCTTTAAACCTTAGGAAGGTATTAGATACCTTAACGTAGGAGCGGGTGGCCAACCCCCTAGTCTTAAATAATCCATCTTTAGGATGATTCTGGAAAATTCTCAGGATGGACTATTTTCTACACCAAGTTTAGTTGAAATACAATCAAAATGGTGAAATTAAATTAGATAAAGTTAAATAATTTTATACCTCACATATGGTAATCCTTCAAATGAATTGCATTCCAAGATCTTGGGAGGCTTTCTCCATCCAAAGTTGAGAGCCAATATGCTCCTTTGCAAGTTTCAGAATCAATTAGATATGGTCCTTCCTATTTAGGTGCTAGCTTTCCATAACTTGGGTTAGTCATATTTTGGAAAGCCTTTCTCAGAACCAGATCTCCTACTTGGAATCTTCTAATCCGTATATTCTTGTTACATGCTTTGGATATTCTTTGTTGATAAGCTGCCATCCTTAGCTTAGTAGCATCCCTAAGCTCATCCACTACTTCAAGATCCTGAAACAAAGCTTCTAAATTTGTAGTTGCATCTTGAAGATGTTTCCTTACAGTGGGCATAACCATTTCTGTTGGAATCATGGCTTCTGTACCAAATACCAAATAAAATGGTGTTTGGCCAGTTGCATTCTTGGAAGTGGTTCTATAAGCCCATAAAACAAATGGAAGTTCTTCTGCCCATTTCCTTTTCTTCTTGCCTAACTTCTTCTTTAAATTGTTGACACTAATTTTGTTGGAGGATTTTGCTTGTCCATTGGCTTGAGGATGGACATGTGTTAAAGTTATCATCTTGATCCCCCATCTCCCACAAAAATTAGTTGTCCTCTTGCTGATGAATTGAGATCCATTGTCACAAATGATCTCAGGTGGAACACCAAAGCTTGTCAGGATGTTTCTCTTGATGAAGGATACTACTTTCTTATCCTTTACTTGCACAAAAGCTTCAGCTTCTATCCATTTGTAGAAATAGTCGGTCATGGCCAGCATGAACACATTTCCGCCAGGAGCTCTAGGAAATTTCCCCACTATATTCATTCCCCATTTCATATAATGGTCCCGCTGGTTGGTGTAGGATGTTGTTGTGCCTTTTGCATGCATCACACTTCTGGGAATACAGCATAGCATCCTTCTTCATCGTTGGCCAATAATATCCTATCCTGAGGGTCTTTAAATATAAACCTCTTCCTCCTGTATGGTTTCCACAATCTCCTTCATGGATATCCTTGAGTACCTCCTTCGCTTCTCCCTTGTTGAGACATCTCAAGTATGGACTTGCAAGAGATTTCATGTACAAAATATCATTCAAGATAATAAATTTTGATACCTTCATCTTGAATGCCCTAGCATTTTCTCCATTTCGGATGTTATCATCCTTAAGATACTTCACTATAGGATTCATCCAAGATGAATCATCCTGATCCTTAGTACTAAGTACGGTATTATCCTCAGGATGCAACTCTTCAGTTGCTGGTTTCAGGATATGGATAATTGGGATCTTGGATCCTTTGCGCAAATTTAGAGAGGATCCCAGGTTGGCCAAAGCATCAGCCTCAGCATTCTCTTCTCTGGGTACCTTTGTTAGTGCAAAATTATCAAAGGAAGATGCTAACTTTCTTACTATTTCAAGATATATAGCTAGCTTCTCAACCTTAACTGCATAAGA